>CM038703.1:30229411-30905193 GCA_021613375.1 Megaleporinus macrocephalus
AGAGAGAGAGAGAGACAGAGAGAGAGAGAGAAAGAGAGAGAGAGAGAGAGAGAGAGAGAGAGAGAGAGAGAGAGAGAGAGAGAGTGAGTGACAGAGTAGAAGAGAAAGAGAGAGAGAGTGGAAGAGAGAGAGAGAGAAAGAGAAAGAGAGAGAGACAGAGAAAGAGAGAGAAAGAGAGAGAGAGAGAGAGAGAGAGAGAGAGAAAGAGAGAGAGTGGGAGAGAGAGAATTGGAAGAAAGCAAAGCAGAAAGGGTGGTTATGGTTCAGCCAAAACTTTAACTAAAGCCATTTTCTGTTTATGCCAAATATAGTCATTTAGCCAGCTGGTAAGTAGTGAACTATAAGCTTCTGCTACCTGTTAGCTATATTACTCTCACAGCTCTGTGCATACGGTATGCAAATGTTTGAACATCTCTGAACAAGTTACATGTTTTGTTCAACTGTAAATAAATAAACACATTTTCTGCAGGAAGCTCACAAAATATGGTGATATACCTGCACACACACACACACACACACACACACACACACACACACACACACACATTGACCACATTTGAGGCTTGATTAATTGTGTAAATTTAATATTTGGCAAAACTATTGCCTTAATGCAGAGGAGGCTGGAAAAATATTATTATTTTTTCATTATATTTCATTATTTAGGTTAAATATACCCAAAGGGTTATCATATAGCTGCTAAATAACTAAATCTTTATGTTTTTTTCATTTTTTTTATTTATAAAGTAAATCAAGCACTATTGTGTTATAGTTAAAGTTATTGTTGACTGATTGTCAGTGTAAAAGGAAGGTGGAACAGGGATTCAGAAAGTTGGAGTGAATCTTTTCCCTTAAGGTTGACTTTTTTCTTGGTGTGGTATTGAGTACCAAAACAATTATAATTAACATTAACATTTAAAATTAAATCACTCTCTTTTTCTCAGGCTTTCATACTGTGTCTTTAAGAGTGATATGCGTAAATGAGCTCTGTTGTGATTGGCTGTTCTGCCCTGAGCCTCACTTGAACACTCAAAAAGCACTCAAAATATTCTTTATAACTTCTGTGTGGAGCTAAGCTGCTGTCCCCTAAAAAGACAGATAAACACTACTGTGTAAAAGTCTTAGTCACCTACGCTTATTGTTTAAATCTTTTATCTTAGCAATTCATGTATTTTCACCAGAAAGAACACCATAGACCACAGATGGAAATGAGCATCAATACAACATGAGTGGCTTGAATATCTTATTTTAAAAGAAGTAGATGATATCTTGTGTGCCAGTTTGAAGTTTAGTTCTAGATTTCTCCTGGACGCCCCAAATGTACTAAATTCCTTTGGCTGCAATCTTGATTTAGCTTAATGAAGTACCGACTGATCAGGTATTAGACTGCAGATAATACTGGGTTGCCACAAGGAAAGTCTGGAAAGGGTTAAATAAACACACTGACGTATGTAAAAACACTAATTACTGTAAATAAAGTGTTTTGCTGAGCAAATAAAAGCTTTTTTCTTTTTAAATGTAATGTCCCCAATGTCCCAAACTCCAACCCCGAAAGCCAACACCCGCAAAGCAGAGGATGACAAGCGACCCAAACAGAAATATACAGACAGAACAAAGAAAAAAAAGAGAATAAGAGTCACACAGCAAGAAAAACTGAATGAGAGAGAGAGAGCAACAGCAAGAGAGAGAGACAGATAGAGAGAGAGAGAAAGTAAAGTCTAGACTCCAGGAGGGGGCCATTAGGGCTGATGTGTTATTGTCCGGCCATGTTTTGCAGTAATAAAGCCACTTTTGTGTGAGAATTCTTCTGCATCATTTTCTGCATTTCATTTCCACTGACTCATACCCATCATCCCTCGCTCTCACTCCCTCATTGCTCTCTCTCTCTCTCTCTCTCTCTCTCTCTCTCTCTCTTTATCTAGTTGCATCCAGTCCACAGGACAATAGGCAGTGTGTTTAGTCACATTCACACACACAAAATAAAAAAATTCAGAGCACCACCTTCCACAGTGACTGTCGTATGCAAAAGTTTGAGTGCCCTGGTCAAATGTTTTATTGTTTTTAACACATCCTTTACAGAGAACACATCATCCCTGATCATTTTTTTGTGTGTAATTGTGTGCAAATTAACAGTAATTGTGCATTAAAATGTGCACATGTGAGGAGGGCTGTGTGTAAAGAGTACTGTGGGTAATGGTGAACCTGACTAACTAGAGCCCTTCCTAAATTAGGAGCCTTCCAAAGGCCTTGGTAATGTATATACTTTGGTATCTTGTTTTGATACTCTGTGTTATTATATTAATAAATAATGTAAGATTACACTTTTCATGACTGTCTTTCAAGTTCTGTTTATCTTTTCTCCCAATACCTCAAAATTTAAAGTGGTTTAATCTGTGTGTGCATCTCTCATGTGACTTCCATGTGGTTGGCAGGTTGTTCACCATTTCTGATCCGATAAAAATGTAAGCTAAATCAGGATTTCACAAACAAAACAAGCAGAGAGAGAAAGAGAGAAAGCAAAAAACAGCAAACAGTTTGACCCATTTCTTTCAGAAGACAGGTGAGCCTCAAGCGCCAGACTGTAAATATATTGTAGTAAAGTGAGCTAGGTGGCCAACTAACAATACCAAACACAAGCTAGTAAAGAAGCACAGGGTTTAATCGAATGCAGCCAGTAAGCATTTTTAAACAACTAATGTAACAGACACGGTTTCAGTGATCACAACCCAGCAACCCAAAGTCCAGCCTCAACAGCTAACCTGTAAAACTCACAGTCACTGAACGAGAGAGAGTACGTACCAGAGTACGTAGCTAATAGGTGTTCCAGCATACGAGCAACCATGTGTTGAACAGTTTCAGCGAAAATGAGTAAATACATTTAAATAGACATTGTAATTTTTTCCCTCTAATTACTTTGATTGTTTTGAACAGACAGTGTTACAATTTAAGTCTAATTCTTACTAAACTACAGGAAGAAGATGATTCCAAGCACGTTTACCTTATTGACTGCACACCGAACAATCTCATACAAAAATATAACACAATAAATGCATTATATAATTGCAATATCTCCTTTCCTTTATTTTCTTGTGTGGGCCTAAGAACACTATTGCACCATGTCTCAGAACCTGGTGCTATGCCCCTGGATGTGTTCACTGTAAAGCATGCGTTAACTTATTTTTACTTAGAAAGAAATAAGTGTATAACTACTTCTACAAACCACCTAACATTAAAGCAAATGTACAGTAAAAATCAGACTTCAAGAAAAATGCAAGCTGCAGCTGCTTCTAGCTACTGATGTACTTTAATCCATGATTATGATCAGTTGCCTAGCATATACCTTTACATCAGGCAGCTGAACGCCTTGATTATTTTTTAGTTCTGCTTTTCTTATCTAGGTTTATAGCGTGCCAAAGCAAATTCCTGTATTTGGCTAATAAACTCTCACACACTTTTATAAAAACTCATATTGCGACGACTACAGGATTGTCCTGAGTTACATAAACCAAATCCCAGTATAGTTACTACAGTGTGACCTCTACTTCTACTGATACTACTACAGGGACCATTCACCTGCATTTGGTGCAATAAGACCTAGGGGTTGGTTCAGTGGTTACCATGACAACGGCACCTGCAGCATTCAGCGGGAAATGCAAGGAGAAGGAAGAGGAGGGGTTAGAAATACCTGCAGCGAGAAACTCTCGCTTCATCTCATTCTCTCTCTCTACCCTCCCCCTTTATGTTTTGCTCTAAAACCCCCTGTGTAGCCCCCCCAGTCTCCCCTATCAGTTTCCTTTAGATGTTTCTCACACACAATTGGAGTAACTGGAGTCTTTCCTTTAGCCACTCAGTGCAGATATGCACCGGCCAGTATAATGAGCCATTCATTCATTCATTCTACTAACATCTCTCTCTCTCCCTCTCGCCCTCTATTCTTCCCCAGCTGCAGTGGACCCCAGTCCAAGTTTTCACCCCCCTCAACACCCTTCCCACCCCTTCACCCCCCACCACCACTGCCACCCTACTACAGCACCCAGTAGAGAGAGAGAAAGAGAGAGAGAGAGAGAGAGAGAGAGAGAGAGAAAGAGAAAGAGAGAGAGAGAGAATTGGAAACTCAGCACTGCACACAAAGGCCGGATTCATAGCAGGCCTCAGAGAGAGGGGGACCTATTTAAACGTCGCGCAGCTGCATCGATTTATTAAAAAGATGGCTGGACAGAAGCATAGAGGTCAGGGGGGGTCGCGGAATGCTGAATTATTTTTATTAACCCTTTGATGATGGGCTGACATGTTAATGAGGGTAATCATTAATATTCAGCAGGCAGATAGAGCAGAGATAGAAAGCTAATCTGACGTGACTCTTTAATTCATGCACATATCAGGGCAATGTGGCCCATAAATAACATTGTACATACGACAATGTATAAAAGCACTAGGCCACCTAAAGAAGTCACACTACAGGCTGCTTTTTTGGGTATTTAGTTTTTAATTTGCTGAGAAAAACACTTACATTTAAATGAATACAAACACAAACTCATTAATTCTGGCTCACTCAGCTAATCTGTTGCTTTCACAAAACAGTGTCCCAAACAATTTTACACAATCATCGCTGGCAACTCCACAACCTTTTAACATTTCTAATATACAAGGTTTGCTAGGACAGTGATTAAATGTTACTCAGATGTGTTGTATATGGTTAAAAAAGCTTCCATATAGCACCAAAAAGGGGGTCTTCTATTGTTATGATGTCACACAGATGTTGCTGCCTTTCTAGCATGAAATGGTTCTAAATAGAACCATTCCCTTTCCTAAAGAACCAATTAAAGAATGATTATACTAAGAATTATTCAGTATCTACTTTGAATTCTTCAGAATCTATTGTGGCTTATTAAATAACAACAAGTAGATTAAGACTGTAATAAATTCAAGTCACAGAACATTACATTATTATTTAAAGCTCCACCAAGTGGTCAAACATAAAACAACAATAAGAGGAGCAGAAAACAAGCACACTGTTCATATAGTGGCAAAAGTGTAAAGAATTGGTTTATCTTGGATTGTATATCAAATTTAATATATAACATAATATAATAGTTGTCTACTTTAAAGGCACATGTAGACTGAACGTTTAGAGTGTACAATTTTTTCAAATAATTCATCTATGAGATCTAGGAGTGAGAAATAATTCACAGACAAATGCACCATGTTTTGAGTTAGGTGTTGACCAGTGTATAAAATTTATAGTGTTCTAATAGTGTTAGACAATCGACTCAATGACAGTGATTACGACATGCAGGACGAGGCATCGACCACACAGACAGACCTCAACTAGAGACCCTGTGTGACAAAACATACACACACAGTCTATCCATGTGGGAAATAGCTGGGAGAATGTTCCCACACCTGCACAGAGAGAGCTGGGCAATGTGGCAAAAATATAATATCATTTTTAAAGACAAAGTAGTGATTATTATTATTACATTCAATTAAACAAGAGGAATTGTGCTTTCTGATTCGTAATCAGACTTGCTGTTGGGACGTGGTGGCTTGGAATGTAAAACTGTATTTACATTGTCACAGACTAATAAGTAGAGTTCAGTACAAAGATCTGACAGCATGAACCTCAAACACTGTTGTTCCTTCTTCAAATACAAATCCTGCATTTATCAAACAACATTGAAGAGACTGGAGAGAGAAGCAGCTCCACCTTTATTAATATACCAAGCCCAACAGTAATCTGCAAGTAGCAGCCATGCTCATCTTAAACTGACAGTTTTATAATGAGTGACAACTTTAATTTACTTTCTGTTCTTTGTCGAGATGGAAAGCAAGTAGCATGTAAAGCTAGCATGTAACACTGCCTATCAGCAAGCTCCAAGTAGCATAGCTATCTAACTAATATGAGCTTATTTCAGGTTCATTTTATTTCTTGTCTGTATGATCATTATGGTGCCTCACTAGAAACCAGCCAATCAGAGCAGAGCTCATCAAATTATTCATGATAGGGTGTAAATTGTAATGTAAAATTGCATCACTTCGACCAAAGTCACATACCTTCTGTCTGTGTACATGTAATTTTACATATTTTGGGCTCATAAACAACTACTGATAAAGTCTGTTTCTTGATCAAATAAGCTTAAATGCATTACAAACTAATCGGATTGTATACTAAATCAAATTGCTTCAAGTGGTCCAATCACTTAATAATAATAATAATAATTATTATATTACATTTCATTCTGTATCAACTTTACCAAATATTTCACCAGGGACTGTTTCAGTATCAACAGTTTTAGTTCATTTTGAGCTGAACCCAAAAACAGTACATGACTAGCAAACATAGCTTTAAACAGTTTTATATGCATACAATCATAATATTCTCATTACAACAGAAAAACTTGACTTAGTTGCAGTAAATCTGGGTTTCAGTAGAGATAGTTCTTCATAACACAGTCATTTTCAGATTTTGAGGCACAATAACTTCAAAACAATGGGATGACCGCTCACTCCTGCTTACTCCGGCTCTAAAATGCAGCTATGTGGCTAAAATAGGGCTCCACCTGTAGACACTTTATGTAGCAGTGGCCACACAAAAACATAACACAGCTTTTTTGTTTGTCTTTGAAAAATTTAACTGATAAATTTAAACTATTTCACTTCCCAACAGAAAACACCCTACAAATGATAATATTGTACATATTTAGCTTTTAACGTCTTCAGTTTAAATAGATCACAATATAATACTTGTAAATGTCTAGGTAACAGTAATATTAGAATAGTTTTCATTGTGAAAATGCAGAACTAATCCAGTAGAATGCTTCTCAATTGTGCTAATAATTACAGGTTTTCTTTATGACAGTCTAACAGCATTAACATCCCTAATCTCATTACATATCACCAATATCACTAATCTAATATCACTAATACCTCCACTCCCTCACACTCTGCACTTTGTGTGTGTCTGACTATGACTCCACATCTCTGCACAGTGATCTAGCACTCATCTACAAAACGTCCAACGAGCTTCTGTACTATAAGTGCAGCAAAGAGAGACAGTACGTTATACATGTTTATGTACAGGTTCTTATATGGCTATGCGCACCATTTTACCAAATTAGTATAAACTGTAGCCCTACGGCAAAAAATATGAAAATAAAACTGTATTCAGAGAATTCAGAGCTTAGAAATGTCTTTATGAACTAAACCATATGAATTCATACAGTAATAAAATTCTAATTATATCAGGTATAGTGTAATTCCTGTTTGGAGGTGTCTGTCCCAAACCCTAAAAAGTACATTTTACTTGTGAAAAATACTTTTATAATACTTTTTAAAATATTTTTGAAAAATATTTTAGATTTTTTTAAAACAAAAACCTTTATTTTAAAAAGTGCTCTCCCACATTTTTATGCCACTACCAAAACACAAAGCGTTTTACTCCATAGGCGGAGCCTAATTTTAACCACACCCTAAAGCGTTTTAGTGCTCACAACTGAAACATTTAGTAAAGTTCAGGTAGCGTTAAATTACTTTTGATTGGTTTTCTAAATGAAAATTAGTCCACATTCTGTACAAGAGACAAAGATAAATATCGCATGTTTCCACAATTTTTAGTGCACATTTATTATTTATTTGAGTTAAACATTTTGGAAAAAAAATCCTTAAGACTATGTAACATTCAGTAAATGAATGGAAAATGTGCAGTATAATGTGTGTATAATAAAAATTAATTAAGCTTTAAAGCTGTATGACATTAAAAAAAGATGTGTCCAGGGGTACTCAAACTTTTGCATATACCTGTATAGAGCTTTCTATAATAAATATATATACATATAGCTTTAAATACATTGCAGTGATTTAGACATATTTTTAGTTAAAATTGAAAAATGTCATTCAGCTTTAAGGGCAGATATGAAATCATCAGCTCCACGCATTTCTTATTTCTGTCTTTTCTATCCTCACCCTTAGGCTCTCTCTTTCTTTCTCCCTCCCATCTCTTCATCACACTCTCTCTCTCTCTCTCTTTCTCTCTCCTCATCTGAATTCAGGAATTCCCCGAGGAATTTTCTCCTCCATTTACGGAACGGACAAAAGGGCAACCTTTCGTTCTCTGACAAAAATGATAAACACCCATACCACCCTGTCTCTCTCTTTCTCCCTCCTTCTCTCTTCTTCTCCCTCTCCTTCATCTTTTTTTTCTCCCTGTATTTCTGTCTCTCTTTCTCTCTGTCTCTTCCTCACTCTTTGTATCCCACTCTTTCTCTCTCTTACTTTCTCCCATCTTGTCCATTTTTCATTGTTTCTCTTTCTCACTTTTTTCTGTTTATCTCTCTATTTCTTTTCCCATCTCTCTTTCTCACTTGCTCACGCACTGTCGTAACTTTTTCTCTCTATTTGTTTCTATCAGTGTTTGTCCCTCTCTTCCTATCATATTCTCTCACTCTTTTTTCTTCCTCAATCTTTTTCTTCCTTCTCTCTCACCCCTCTCACCTGCTGTCTCTCACTTGCTTGCTCTCTTCATGTTTCTTTCTCTCTCCTCTATTTCTCTTTCCGTCTTAATTTCATTCGCACTGTTTCTCTCCTCTCTCGTTCTCATTCTTTTTCTCTTAATCCTGCTCTCTTGCTTCTGTTTCACTCTTTTACTCCCTATCTTTCCTTCACTCATTTTCTTTTTCTCTCTCTCTCTCTATATATATATATATATATATATCTTCCGCCATCTCTCTCTCTCTTTAACCTGTTTTTACTCTCAGTCTTTTCTTGCAGTCTCTCTATCTTGCTCTCTCTCTTTCCCTCCCTTTCTCTCGTTCTGTCTCTCTCTCTCTCTCTCTCTTTCCCTCCCTTTCTCTCGTTCTGTCTCTCTCTCTCTCTCTCTCTCTCTCTCTCTCTCTCTCTCTCTCTCTCTCTTTCTTCAGGTGTGTTTGCATTACTGTGTGTGTGTGTGTGTGTGTTATCGTGAGGTTCTGTCATGAGACCCACATGATTTTGTGTTGATTGTGACCTTTTGACCTCATGAGGATCTCTCCTTAATGGTATCCACCCTGACGACTGTCTCCCACAGCAACCAGCAGCATCAGCACAGTCACATGTTACTGATAGCACAGCAGTGGTCACACATACACACACACACATGCACACACACACACA
This sequence comes from Megaleporinus macrocephalus, assembly GCA_021613375.1. Lineage (NCBI taxonomy): Eukaryota > Metazoa > Chordata > Actinopteri > Characiformes > Anostomidae > Megaleporinus > Megaleporinus macrocephalus. Next base: position 30,238,556 of record CM038703.1, read on the forward strand.
TACTTCATACAGTGTAAAGCTGTGTGGTCATATGCATTTTATATGCAAGTGCCTAAATGCAGTCTTTTCTGATACTGATACTAAAACAATGTTCTAAGTTATCTTTTAAAAAGAACCCACTTTAATTGCAGCACTTCATATACAATGAGCATCCAAAGTAGCTGTTATTCTCAAATTACTCAATCAGGCAACTAACATCCCATCACACAGGGCTCTGTTTCAGTTTAGACACAGGGTTAAATTCATGTCAGTTTATATTAGTAACCATCAAAAATGGCACATTAATTCTAATAATAATAATAATAATAATAATAATAATAATAATGGGGAACAAAAATCTGAGACCACTAGCAATGCTTCTATTTTATTTTCTTTCTAATTCGATAGAAAAGGTTTACAAATAATCATATTTAAACTATGAGTAAAAAATGTAGAACATTTGAATATTTAATGTCAGTAGGTCCACCATATGCACTGGAGCTGGACTTCACAAGCAAAATCCTGAGATGTTAAGATCAACCCCACCTAGGAGTAGTCTGAACACGAGCTCCAGTAGAAAATATTTTTTTCTGTATATTTTTAATGTGGTCAGTGTCACAAATGTGCTTCAGATTTAATGGTGAAGTGCAAAAACCTTCTTTTTCTTTTTCATCTTTTTTTAAATTCAATTTTCAAAATTCTGTTGTTTATTCCCAGGTATAAATAAAAACAGATTCAAGCTGGTGATCCCAGACTTTTAGACTTAATTGTATATAGGTGATGAAATCGAGACTGTTCTAACTTTAAATTTAATATCTAACAAAAATGTACAAAACCATGTACCTTAGCTTATGTTAAATATTTAAGTGCAATCTGTTGTTTTGTTTTCTTTAAAACTAACTTTAATATGTGAAAACACTAATTAACAATTATTTCGTCTCACTATATGCTTTCATGACGCAATAAATGAATATACAGCAGTTACCTTTAAAAATAACGAGCTGAATACTGCAGGAAACTGAACTCCGGAAAATCAGATCATTTCCATACTCATCCATACTCATAATGGAGCACTGATGTAGATATTTTAAATGTAATACTGTAAGAGTCTGGATTAAACTGCTCTGACTGTTATTCTCTCTCTCTCTCTCTCTCTCTCTCTCTCTCTCTTTCTCTCTCTTTCTCTCTCTCTCTCTCTCTCTCTTTCTCTCTCTCTCTCTCTCTCTTTCTCTCTCTCTCTCTCTCTCTCTCTCTCTCTGAACACCTGCAATAAACTACATATACAGCAGTTACAAAACGTTGGGCACCTCTGTTCAAATGACAGTACACGTACAGTTTTTAGCTGGATTTAATGTACTGGAGAAAAATAAAACATCAAAAGTTGCCGGTGATATAAGTGTTATATTTAGATTTATTTATATAAATAGATCACCCATAAAATCAACAAAACAAAGCATGTAATATATATATAACGACGTTCTAACATTACAACCGCGAGTATCCCGCAGCTTTCGCGATTTTTAATATCATTAATTCATAGACCAAACTAAAGCACATATGTCTAATCAACTTAACCAGCAACTTAACAACACTCAAAAACATTACAAATACAATTTAAAATAAATACACAAACACGTCGAAATAAATAAGTTATGACTTAAAATAAAAGCTACGTAATAAATACGTAATAATTGTGGTGGAATTGTAGTTTTAATGTAGTTAATAACAACGGCGACAACATTCTGTATTATAAACATCAGACATGAATAATCATTCTGTAATCGAAGAACATAATAATAATAATAATAATAATAATAATAATAATAATAATAATAATAATAATAATAATAATAATAATAATAATAATAATTGCTTTAGTAGTATTTCTGTAGGTACAGTTATTAACAGTTATTTTTATACTTAAACTCTTAACCAATTTATTTTAAAACAGATGACTCTGTTTTATATTCGTATATTGCCTATTCTATTCTTCTTTAAAGCTTTTAATCTTTTCATTTTCGTTATATTTTCGTTACACTGAATGTACAGAATGTCATTTAGTGTTGTCTATTTTTCAGTTATTATTATTTTTGGCACTGATTATTTTATTTTCCAGTGCTTCTTTTATTATGTATTTCAGTAATTCGTTTATTCTATTTTGCAGTCACGTTTCTGTTATATGACTGCAGTATTTAATTATTAACATTAAACAGTAATTAATGTAGTGCACTGATTAAAGCTGGAACCGGCAGCGAATGCTGCAAGACGACTTTGCGTTCGGGGTGTAACCCTTAGCACTTATAAACAAACAGCATATACACGCGCACAGATTCAAATCTGAATAATAATACAAAATCTATCTCATCAACCAGAAACCAACAGAAACCATAAGCCCAAATTAATTAATACTCATATAGCAGTGAAGTTTCCATTGACAACCAATATATTAATTACAGTTAATCCTCTGAACATGTGTGAAATCAAATAACACAATAAACAATAACTAAATGCAGAAATAACACCACAAACCAGTAAGATCTCAATAAATAAATAAATAACCATAATAATAATAAAGGTGTCCTCTGCTCAGGCCCACACCAGCCAACCCCCCACCCCCACCCCACACATACACGCGCGCGCGCGCACACGCTGCTGTTAGACATTGTGATGATGCTTTTGTGTGAATTAATATCTAACGCAGCACATAAACAACAATCACAAACACAAACACAGCGGGCACGCACACTTTCACACACGGGCACATCGCGATGCCTTGCGCGCGCTCTCACCTGCACTCAGAGGAGCCCAATGAGAAAACACACAATCACACTCTGACACACTAACACACTCACTGTTAGGTGCGCGAGACCGCAGGTCCACGGATGAGTCCACGCGCAGGAAAAAAGGTGCACGAGCTTGAGCAGCAGCAGCATTTTACTGCATATGTGCGTTTGGAGGGACACGAGGAAGAAAGGGCCATCACACACACACGCGCGCGCGCACGCCAAATAGAGAGAGTCTTTTCTCTTTTCTTTCTTTTTTTTTCTTTATAAACACAGAACTGCTTTTTGTTCCTCATTTTTTCATTTAAAGTGGAGGGGGGGCGCGTTTGATCACATGATTACAATTCACCTGAGATAAAACAAAGGACGCACAGAAAGAGAGAGAGAGGGAGAAAGAGAGAGAGGGAGAAAGAGAGAGAGGGAGATGCTCTCGTGCATCTCCTTATCACACTCCACATTCATGGCTAATGAAAAAGTCAGTGATTTTTGGAGGTGGGGGTGGAGGGGCAGCGCGAGACGCAGACACAGGGCCTTATTGTTGAACAGAACAGCGCGCGCGTTTGTGTGCGCGCGATACCCCCCCCCCCCCCCCCCACCACCCTAACAACCCAACTCCATCTCTCCTTTCACTATAGGCTATTCTCTACGTTCTCTCTATTCCCCTCTACGTTCTGGCTAATTGCTGAATTGGTTGTTGGTGTATAAACACTATTCGCGCTCTATTTTGAAAAATCTGCTTTCTGACGCGAGGCAGGTGAGCAGCAACGGTACTGCGCGAGGGCCTGCGCGCGCAAGACAAACAGAATTCCAGCGTTAGAACGTTAAAAATTCATAAAGAAACAAAACACGTTCAAATGATGCTACATGAGCGAGTATGAATTCAAGTCAAGTATTCCTAGAATGCGTCGAGGTGGCAAGACGCCGACGGCAAAGAATTCGAAGAAAGAATGTGAAGGAATTCCAAACAGAAAAAAACGAACTTTAACTGACACTAACTGTCGGTCACGCGCTACACTCGCTATTTTCAGAATGTTTAGAATGTGATTTCAGTTCAGTGATTTATTAATGAAGAACCCGATTTAACACATCAACAACCGCAAGAGCTATTTAAGGCTGAATAGCCTGAATACATTAGTTCATTAGAAATTTATAGAAAAGCAATATATAAAATATTGATAACAAGTGGAGCTAAAGCGATGTGGACTGAGACACCTTGCTTTGTTAAATATATCCTGTCAGTAATAGTATCACTCGTACACTCTTCAAAAAGATGGTTCTTCAATGGTTCTTTGGCAAAGACACCTTTTTGCATAGTGAGATGGATCTTTACATTGATGGAGAGTATGTTGTTTATGGTTCTACAAGGGCACCAAAATGGCTCCGCTATTGATATGACTGATGTCAAGCTAGTAATAACAGAAGAAGCTTTTGTGGTGCTCTGTAGAGCTATTTTCAAAAAAGGGATATAAAACTACACACAACACATTTTTCATCAATCTGAAGAATTATCTCACCATGCAAAAGCATTTTACCATGCAAATAATAAAGAGAAACAGTATCTTTGCAGTGTACCTTTAATACTAATCGTTATAATACTTATAATGAGCGTAAATGAGCGCTAATAGACTTTAATGCGCACAGCAGGTGCGCGCGCTCCAGGCAGCCCGTTGGCTCGGGGCTCGCGCGGCCCCATGGAGGGTAACAGAGCCCGTGGGTATCTACCCCCACTACTGCCTCTCCAACCGCCCCCTACTGCCCCTCGGTGACCCCACGGGAGAAGAGGTTAGAGCGCGCGGGGCAGACCTTAGAGGACATGAAAGAAGCCGCGCGCAACATTCATACATTCAGACTGTAACGGTCACCTGAATCACGCGGTCAGCACACAACACTACTGACCAGTAGCGGCTCGAGAAACTCACTACACAGTTCAACTGCAGTGAGGAGTAAACATTAATACATCATAAATGATTATAAACAATTCGATGATTATCAGTTTAACAGGTTTTTATTTGGTGAAACGTTTTTTTTATCCTTTAACTAAAAAAATACTTGTATCTACTTCAACTTATATTGTTATACTTTGTATATTTTGTATATATTTTTTATTATTTCTTTTATTTGTTATCTTATCTATTGGTGAATGGGGGAGCAGCAAAGAAAGAATTTCATTATACAGTGTAACTGCCTGTTCTGCTGTACATATGACAATAAAACTCTTGAATGTTGAATCTATTTTTATTAAGCGTTCATAGACAAAAATACTCTTTAAATATGAAATGCAAACGTTCATCTAGCCACGCGTAATATAGAGTTTGGGAGACAGGGCTCTGGACTTTGTTCTAGTAAACGCTTCGAAATTGTATATATTTATGTATAGGCTTATGTATATTGAGTATTGTCTATGTACACAACATTAAAAACGAGTCATATTTATTTAAAATGAACTACTTTAAAGATTTCACCAATACATTACATAGAAATGTCATGAAATACACAAAGTACAACAAAAAAATCATTAATCTTTATATCTGGTATCTCAGCAGCTGATTTGCTGCAGCAGTCCCGCCCACTCTGACGGCCAGCCAATCAGTGGCGAGCTAGCAGCGTGAGGGGGCGCCATCATCATCGGCCAATCAGCGACGAGCTGCTGCAGCTTTAAGAGATTTTTCTATTTTTTTTCCACAGATCGTTTTTCTGTTTTTTTTCTCTCGCGCACAACGGCGCTCTTTAAGTCCCGCGCGCAGCACAGAGAGCGCATTCATACAGCAGCACACGGACACGCGCAAAGGAGAGGGAGAGAGAGAGAGAGGGAGAGAGAGAGAGCGGGGTAAGAAACTTATTAAACTCCATTATTGCTATTAATATTTTTTATTAATTAATAACAGAGAGGAAGCGCACGAGGTGTTACCATTTAACTATGTTGTTGCTAATATGATAATAATAATAATAATAATAATAATTATTATTATTATTATTAATGCCATACTATCGGGGTTGACGCGTCAAAATGAAACGTCATCGTTGCTATTATTAATGTCATATTAGCAGTATTAGAATTGTTCTAATTTTACCAAAAACCTGGGAAAGCTGAGCTGAGTGTCTAATATATATATATATATATATATATATATATATATATATATATATATATATATATATATATATATATATATATATATATATATATAGTTGTTTTGGGGCTCGTATTTTGGGCTCACGCTATTGTTTTTGAGCTCGTGTAAAACAAGAGCGTGGCATTTAATTAAGAGCAGAAAAAAAAACTCTAAATGGAAAAAGAATCAAGTGAATCAAGTATTTAAACACAATTTAAGTTTACAAGTATATAAAGTGTAAAAGTACTAAACGGACTGAATTTTAACTGCGGTCATGATAAAGTTCTGGATTTTATTTACTTATTTATTTGTTTGTTTGTTTGTTTGTTTTTTCGTTATTAGGAGCCGTTATTAGAACAGTTCTAATGCACTATTTTACCTTGAATTATGAATTAATTATTAGTTCATTGTTTTTCATTTTGTATTTGATGTAATTATTTGCGCGTTATCTTTAGTTCCTGTTTCGCTTCATCCGGTAAGAACAGAGGCGCTGTCTGATTTACTCACATATGAAATATAATTTACCACTTTCGTCTCCTCGTTAGCTCGAGCGGGTAAACCTACTGATGAACATGTACGGCGGGTCTTCTCGGCAGTTCAGGTCTGGTGTGTGAAAGCGGGGGCAGATTTTGCTCTGGCACGCGGGAATTAGGGGCAGATAATTAGAGAATTATCCAGCGGAGCGCGAGCCACTCAAATATGCAGAACCGGGTCACACAGTACAATAACCCTAGAAAACCCAACAACAACAACAATGCACATTAAATAAATAATAAATAACATCAGCAGATCATAAACACTCAGTAAATGCACAATAAAGCAGTGACTGCAGGAGTTTTACTGAGGCTGAAATCATTTTCTGCAGTTAAAGAGCAGCTCTGCACTAAAACACGTCCATTAAATACAACTCACACACTGAGGCTCTGTTCAGCGCGAACGCACACACACACACACACACACACACACACGCACACACACTCACCGTATTCAGAAGGCCTGCGTGGAAATTTTCTATAAATAAATTCATTAAATATCTATAATTAAATTGACGCTTCAGACCGTTTAGAGTACCCGGATGACAAATGATTGATGAAGACAGACAAACCAAACCCCTGATAGATAGATAGATAGATAGATAGATAGATAGATAGATAGATAGCACCATGTACACAAAGACATTCAAACATACACAGTATATACAGGAGTTAATATTATATGATTTATTATATTATACCTAAAATATACATTTTTGGTTTACAATACATGAATTTGCGTGTCAGCTGATTTGTAATAAATAAGCTGAACTGTAATGAATAATTCTCTAGTCTGTAAAATGAGGAACATGAGATTGCTTAGTGTATAATACTATAGAATATATTGTATTCTATACAGTTGAAGGTATTGGATTGTATGCAAGTTTGTGTGTTATGATATGATGTAGCATATTTTATGATTCAGTGTGCAACAGTGGTACTGATATTTGATAGCTGGTTTTGTCTTCAGCCTCCTGCACCTTCTACGCTTCTTTAAGAGCTGGTTTTGGGCGCCACTCTGTGTGATGTGATGCATTCGCCTAGTGGTGTGATTAAAAAAGTGTTTAAGGATGGATGGAGGCACAAGCAGGGCCTTTACTCCATATCAAAACGCAAATGACACATCAAAGTAATAATGTTAAAGAGTTTAAAGAGTTTTAAATATACTGTGGTTTCTAGCTGTCCTATGAAGCTTAAAGTCAAGTTTCAGGGTAACTAAGCTGTGATACTTCTACACAGAGTGAGACAGTTAGCCGTAAAGAGCTATAGCTTGTACCTCTAGCAGTGAACACTGACCAATTCAGTGGCGCAAACACACACACACATACACACACGCGCGCGTGGTTAGTGTTTCCTGCAGCGGCCCGCCCGCGTGTTTACCCAGCCGGGTCGGTATGAAGCGGGGCCCTGTGCTGCTGCGGACGCGGATTATTCCAGAACTCTCCCTCCGGGGAACTTGCAATAACTGCCAAACCTTAAACAGTAGCTTGTTAGCGGGAGACAGGCCTAAGCTAGAATAACACACACACTCACACACACACACATCGGCGGGGCGGCCGGGGCAAATTGACGCCACCATATGATTGCGACGTGGCCCTAAAAATCTCAAGTGAATTATGAATTCATTTAGCTCTGCCTTCTGGAGTGTTTGTGGCACTCACACTCCTTGACCAGACACTCTGTAGGTCTACAAATGATGTTGAGTGTTGAGTGATGGCTGTGTCTCAAATCAGCCCCCAGGTCACTATATGGTCAGGGCTGTTTCTGAAGATTCGGGGGCCCTATACCTTATCCTGCCCGCACCCACCTCAATTGTAATTTTTGGATGCAAATACAGAACCAGAATGAATATTTTGTACATTTTGATAAAGAAACAAATGAAGCACTATTAACAAGTAACATCAATTATGTAAAAAATATATAACCAGGACTGTATGATGGCTCAGGGGCCCTAAATGACAGCTTATCCTGCTTATGTCTAGAAATGGCCTTGTATATAGTATATATAGCTATTCACAAGGATATTTCCTAGTATGCCCAGATGCACTGTCCATTCCCTGACATCCCACAATGCTCCTTAATAGTACAATAATAATCAATTATCGTGGCCAGGTCTTCCACCACCCCAGTTAACAGTTTTTGAAAGCTGCTAGGCTGCTCTCACTAATGCAATCACAGAGTTAGCAGTTAGTGTACTGCTATTATATCAAAAGCGAGTGTCCTTTTGTTTTAACCTCATCAGTTTTCCAGAAAGGTTGAGGTGTCCCAACGTTCCAGTAAATCCAGTCTCTTGTGTGACTGAATGCGTTGGCCTAGAGCACTGCCGGCCACCAGTTTCTTCTCTGATTTAATTACCACCAAAATGAATCACCTAATTGCATTCTTACATAAAATAAATTTACTGAAACAGGGCACTCATCCCTTCTAGAGAATCTGTGATATCAACCACAAACACTCAACTAGGAGAAAGTGCTAACTGACTAAAGGTAAACAAACAGCTGACAGCATATTACATATTTCAAGATTAACATATCTGAATAAAGAATGAGGACTATTGATCAAATTCATGTGAAATTGGAATAGCTGGTGAAATCACCCAACATCATTAGTTAAATGTGTTGCTAGACTGATTAGTGGGCATATGGTCCATTCTAAGGTGCCTTTAGGGGATAATTTCTTGGGACACTACCAGTCAAACACCCAAGTTATTCACTAGAACTTGAACTCTCATGACCTAATCTGGTCCCCCACTTTGTTTAATGTATACCATTAGTGTAAAAAAGGAACTGGGGGGCAGTTTGAGAGGTTTATGTTGCATTGTTTTAACATTCTGGTAATTTCTTTTACAGAGCAGCAGATCTTTCATTGATTTAGAACAACGCAGGCAGCCTGGCGGCGAAGGCTCAGCCAAAAGGAGGTGTTCGAGAGGAGAGTGAGCAAAGAGACGTCACACGAATGGAAAGAACTTTACAAAGGAATAAAGCCGCCCAAATGGCCAAAATAGCCCAGTAAAAGATTTACTGAAGAAAAAAACAATACTAGTAAAAAAAGAAAAAGAAATCCTTGGTTTACGTGGAGAACAACTAAACTAAGCAGACGGTTTTTAGCAAAGTTAGAGGTCAGTGAAAACAGCAGCTGTTTGCTAGTTTTACCAGTGAGTGAGTGAGTGAGAGAAAATGTCTGGAGAGGAGCAGAGTCTATCTGAGGTGGAGATGAGTCCAGGAGTTTCGGATGATGGTCATTCCATGTCTCCCAGTCACTCGAGCCATGCCGCAGGTGGGGGTGACTCCCCCCTGCCCGGCCAGCAGCCCCAGCTGACTGGCGAGGAAGCCTCCAGGATGTCCGGTGGCATCCCGAACAAACCAGAAGAGGAAGATGATCGTTTTCCTATAGGAATCCGTGAGGCGGTCAGCCACGTGCTAAACGGCTATGACTGGACGCTGGTGCCCATGCCTGTGCGTGTCAACTCAGGCAGCAAGAGCAAACCGCATGTGAAGAGGCCGATGAACGCCTTCATGGTGTGGGCGCAAGCTGCTCGGAGAAAACTGGCCGATCAGTATCCACACCTGCACAATGCTGAGCTCAGCAAAACACTGGGCAAACTGTGGAGGTGAGGACAAAACTTTATTCCTTTGTAACAAAACAACATCATACAAAGAAAAAAGTTTGGATTTATTTGACATACTAATCATTGTTGTTTTTAAATAAAACAAAAAAAATCATCATGCTGAAATATCACAAACTAGACACAGGGTTTTACTAACTAAGTCCATAAACTAGTCCAGTCAGGCCAGATTAGCATGGCTACTGAGAACAATCCTCACCAACAACAGCACTGGCCAGCCTAATGTTCACTGCACCCTCATAACACACTGCACTAGTGCGTGCTGGTGTGTGGTGTTAACATATATTTTTATGTGTATGGGGATACCTAACTTCACACTTTAAAACATTACATTAGCTGGAAACTTTATTAGTTTACTAGCTCGCTAAAAGCTACAAAGATAACAACAAAAATTAAGGCAATATGCCGGAGGCAAATCTTAGAGCCAGGCAAAGCAAATCAAATCATGTGCAATATGCTCAGACATCTCAAAGATTCAAAGATACCAAGTTTTCAAAGCTAGCAGAAGAGTTCTCTAAAGTCAACCTCGCTGAGGGCAAATGTATTTAAAAATCAGCTACTCGCTATCCCCTCCCCACTTATGATGGACGTTGTGCAAAGTTAAAGTACAAATAGCAGTAAAATGAGTCTTAAGAGATAGTTATAATTATTCCTTATTTCATTCATTGCTGATTTCTCATGTAGCCATGCTATCTGATTACTATGCAAATTAAGAGTTCCCTTACGTCGAATATTTCTGTGTGTTTTTTCACTCTAGTGCACTTGATTCAACTCATTAGTTAGGCTTTGTACGTTACAGCACAGATAATACAAAGAAATATGCAATGTGCGGAACCCCCCTTACTTGGGTAAATCACAGAAGCAGAGACTGAGAATCACCGAGCGCTTTAGAAAAGCTCACCACAGCTAAAATCACATACTGTTAAAGAAGGTTTAAGATTTTAAGCAGTAAACTAGGCCATAGTGCAAAAGCTTTACTTCAATTACAGCCTGTCTGCTTGTTTGTTATTGTTTTTGGTGTATGTTGTTCTATTTTTGGGGTCATTTTCAAATTTTTGTTAGTTTCCTGTTTTGATATTCTACAATTTATTTGAACAATTTCAGGAAAGATGCTTGTAAGAACTTGCTTTATGAACAAAAACTCATGTGGTACTTTTCTATAATTGTAGCTATGTTGTGTGACACCTTAATACCTTCTGCCGATACAACTGAACCCTTGACTGACCCCTGCTACATGAAATATTCTTGTCATAAACAGGCTGTGGCAATTTTTCTTTTCAAAAGCTGTCATAACAGATAATGTTCAGTGATATAATAATGTTGTGTCATGCCCTTATTAGACAACTCTTGTGTGGCATGCTGTTGTTATTCTGTTTCCAATATAGGTAATAATATCATAGGGTTATACTTCTGGACATATGTCATGACAGCATGTTTTTAATGACCATGACACATTTATGGCATATTTATGTTATGTTATGTGGCAGTGTCCAAATAAAGTGCTACCATATATATTGTTCATCTCAAGCTTAATTTAGATAAAAGATATCTTCTGCCTTTATGACTGACTACATTTCAGACACATTCATATCTGCTTCATTGGCTTGGTTTTATTAAGCCAGGTAAATTATCTGACTGCGAGGCAAATCAAAACAGCAGTGATGATCAGTACAAAGCAGTATTTAGTACAATTAGACCAATATAGATCTCACTAACATTTTAAAATAAACTTAAAATAAATGTGTTTAAAACACACTCACAAACTATAAATACAATAATTCATTTTAATCAATGTTTCATATACTGCACTGCGCTAAATCCAATTAAACAGAACTAATCAGGTTCTCCTTGTAATGAAACAAGCAGATGTTCAATGTTCTTAAAGTACTGATAATATTCACAACATGCTTAGAAAAGATAGCTGTGGTGATATAATATCATCTATCCTTCTTACAATAAATGTAATTATACAGGTATATAGTGTTAAGTTGTCACTACATTGCAAAATAAAAATAGAATATTCTGTAATATATTTTTGATTTATTGCTCATATGGAACACCTGATTGTGATCACTTGGTACTGATCAAACCTTCCTGAAGCTAAGTAAGGTTTGTTAGAGGTATGTTAGAACTGAGAGGCCTTGAATCTCCAGGCCTTCATTTGTTTTATGAACCTGTCTGATAACTTTTTGTGCATCTTTTTCAGGCTGTTAAATGAAAGTGATAAAAGGCCATTTATCGAGGAAGCAGAACGTTTGAGGAAACAGCATAAGAAGGATTACCCTGAGTATAAGTACCAGCCACGCAGACGTAAGAATGGTAAACCCGGGTCCAGCTCCGAGCAGGATGGCCATGCGGACAGTGAAGTCAGCCACAGCCAATCACATTATAAGAGCCTCCACCTGGAGGTGGCCCACGGAGGGGGAGCAGGGTCTCCGCTGGCTGACGGACACCACCCACATGCTGCAGGTGAGGTGCAGGCTCCACCCAACAGGAGCAAGGATGAGGCCTCAACTCATATACAGCCAAAGTGGCTTCATACATCAAGTGTTTTTTCTGATAGCTGTGATGCCCAGCATGTTACATCCACTTGTTACATCAGTAAAGCTCCAAGTACAGATCTTCTTGCAAACGTAGACATCTGGAATGAATGCAGTCCCAAACATAGAGATTTTTGTGTCACATGAAGCCTCTGAAAATTGCATGATGAGCAGAATCAGGTGTTTTAGATTAGGGTAAAGGGGAAAAACTACACTACACTGTATATAGAGTACATTCTGCAACATATTTATTTTCAAAACACTCTTCAAACTCTCTTTCATCTAATACCACCTACAATTCTCTGCAATCACAAGAATATGTTCAGCAACATGTGATGGAGAGTTTTAGCTTTTGGCATTATTTAAATCAATATTTTTTTTCCAATCAATTCCAATCAATATCCTTACTGAAACCAGTTTCCTAGTTATAAGAGATAATTATTCAAATTGGTAGATGTTTTAAACCAATATTCTAATAATAAGAATGAGCATTCCAATTACTAGAACCAGTATTCCTATTATTAGAACCAACAGTCCACTTATTAATACCCATGTCAATTACTAAAAGCAGTATTCCAATTACTAGAACAAGAAATCCAAGTGGAATTCATATTTTAACTACAATCTATCTGAAGCTTTCCAGCATCTGATCTGTATTTGTTGATCTTTTTTGGTGCAGGGCCGAACCACAGCCCCCCAACTCCCCCCACCACCCCCAAAACAGAACTCCAGGGTGGCAAATCTGGTGAAGGGAAGCGAGAGGGCGGGGCCAGCAGTCGGAGCTCTCTGGGGGTAGGGTCAGATGGAAGCTCTGGCTCCTCCTCTGCGTCTGGTAGCGGCAAACCACACATCGACTTCGGAAACGTAGACATTGGCGAAATTAGCCACGAGGTGATGGCCAACATGGAGCCTTTTGACGTCAACGAGTTTGACCAATACCTGCCACCCAATGGTCACCACCAGCAGGGCTCAGGGGCATCAGCAAGCTCAAGTTCTGCTTCTTACTCTTATGGGATCTCCTCAGCACTAGCTGCAGCTAGTGGTCACTCCGCTACCTGGCTGTCGAAACAGCAGCAGCATTTGGGCTCGGATAGCGGCGGGAAGACGCAAATTAAGAGCGAAACGCATTTTTCCAGCGACGCTACGCCCACCGGGTCGCATGTGACCTACACGCCACTCAGCTTACCACACTACAGCTCGGCTTTCCCTTCGTTAGCCACCAGGGCGGCACCATTTGCCGATTACGCAGAGCACCAAGCGTCTAGCTCCTACTACGCCCACTCCAGCCAGGCATCGGGTCTTTATTCCGCCTTTTCTTACATGGGCCCAGCACAAAGGCCACTTTACACCGCCATCACTGACCCTGCCTCTGGCCCCCAATCACACAGTCCCACCCACTGGGAACAGCCCGTATATACCACCCTCTCTCGGCCATGACAAACTCACAAAAACCCCTGGCCACAGACAGACACATAGGCACGGGGTAAAGAGGAGGAAGAAGGCGATGATGAAGAGGATGCTGACCTGAATGGAACCTGAGTAACACCCCCAGTAACACAGCCCCTTTCAATGGAAACAGTCTTTCACACCCACCCACACACACCTTGCCAGAGACATAAGCAAGAGGTTAAAGAGGATGATGAGCATGATGAAGTGGACAAACAGGACCTGACTAAAAACATGTAGGTGGGAGGTGAACCAGGAAAGAATGAAAAACAGGTCACTAATAGGGTTAAACAACATAAAACTCAACACATATTACAAGGTGTGGTGGGTAGCTGTGAGCTGAGGGTGTCACACACAGACAGTACCATTAAAACAATTGTTTGGCACAAAAATCTACAATTTTCCTCACACTTCAAATGTAGGTCCACCGAGGTATGTTTGCCATCTGAAGTTTACTTCTTTAGTTTAATTTCCATATTTTATTCATTTTGATTTTCAAATCTGCTGAATACATCTGACGTGTTTCCTTTCCACTTTTTATTTTATATATTATTAGTTTATTATTATTATTATAATATTTGATATAGTGCTAAACCACAAATGTAGCCTACAACCATACATGCCTTGTTGAGTTGTTAAGTAATCTTAAATACACATATTTATGTGTTTTCTGATACCATATGACACACTGTTATTTATAAATTTGACAAACTGCACAATACCTAGCTTTGCATATTAGCTATGTCAGCCTCATAACTCTAAACTGTAAAATGATGCAGATTTTAAACTAAGTGGCTTAGTGGGTTTGTTGAACTTGTAATATCAGGTAAACAGATGAATAACCTTTGCAGTACATTTGTTAACAAGCTAGAGAATAGGATACACCTAGTCTTACTTGTTAGCTATATTAGTTTTGTAGGTCTAGATACACATTTGGGACAAACATGTCTTGGCTAATATAAATAATGTTGCTTCATTTCTTAGCTAGAATAGCATCATAGCTCTAGGACCTGAAGAAGCAAACTTCACATACCAAACATGTCTTGGTTGACTACTATTTAGGTTGAGAGGAAGAATTGTGAAAAAAGAATTTTTGCTATATAGATTTGGCTTTTAGAGTTGATTTCCTAAATGAGGACTAAGCTTAGTTTTGGACTACAGATCATTCTAAATGGAGATTCTCCATTGGAAGAAAAATGTAGTGCAAGATTAGGCCACATCTGTTTGCTAAAAAAGACCCTCAATGTATTAATACCACGTATATTCTCATCTATTCTTTAAAATTTACACATTTACATCTCAGGTGCACATTCTCACAGGCCATTATTACAGAGCAGCAAACTTTCCCCAACTCACGCTCATTGTCTTCATCTGAATCTGAACACATTTACAAAACACAGCAAGACACCTCACATAAACTTGTCCCATGTTACCAAGGGTTACTGACCAAAGTTTTGAGACCAAAACTTTAACACAACAGCCATGAACACATACACACGCTGTTAGCCTGGTCCTGCTAGCCAGTTGCCAAATAATTTATGCCAAGCCCCCACACCCGCCCCTCCCCCTCCCAGAACCCAGCCCGATGTTCCAATTTTTCCGCTCCAGTTTGGCTGGATTTGGAGTGATAGTATTTTCTCCAGCACTGACGTGGACATGAGCACTGCCTTTACAGAAAAACACAGAAATGAACCCGAAAGACTGACTGTTTCACCTGTACATTTAAGTGTTGATCTTTTTTTATGAATTAATATTTCTTTCCTATTAACCAAAACAAGGCCATTTTGTTTATATATATATATATATATATATATATATATATATATATATATATATATATATATATATATATATATAAAACATTCTTTGTTATAATCTTTACTGTTGATGTTGTCATTGTTTTTGTTGCCATAGCTACACTGAAGCGCCACCACCACTGTCCTGCCTTTTGGTAATGAAGTTAGTTTTGACTTTCATAAATATGTATATATTAGTGTCAAAGATAGATGTGTAGATATTACAGTAGTCCAGTAACAACTGTTGCTCATTTTCTGTCTTTCTTTATTTTATTACCATCAACAAAGAGAGAAGAGAGAATACTGAATGCCAATTTGCCTTACTGTCCACCAAACGTGCCTATGATCGACTGAAACGTAACAGAAAGCGAATATACTGTGTACAAAAGGTTCTGATGCATTTGTGCCTGTTTTGGTTTATATAAAACAATGTGAACGTATCTTTCGTAAGTGCCAGATAAATTACAGCTATTGAAGTAAACAATGCAATAATTCAAACTTTTATCATGAGAAATATAATCTATTTTAGTTCAGATGTAGAGTCATAATAAATAGTCTAAATATATGATTATATGACCCCATATAATATGATAAAAAGCTGTTTGGACAGAGGTTCATTTGACTGTTTATTTAATTATTGTTTTAACTCTCTTTTTCTCTTGTCTCCTGATTTTTACTTTATTGTTTTGTCTGTCTTTATTTAGTATTAGTATTATAAAAAACACAAAAACTCAATTTTAGAGCTTACATCCTACAGTAGGTGGAGCTTGTTATATATTACAGAACTATTTATATTTGCTGGTATTATGTTTTTATTCACTCTTAATAGTTTTTTCTTTCCTCTGTCTGATGTGAAGTGATTTTTTTTGTTGTGTTGCGTACTCGCTGTTCTTTTGTATTTTGCGCAGGTAAAGGTGTTCCAGTGTGAATAACAGGGTGGAACAGCATAGACACTAACGACCCTTCTTCACTAAATAAAGCTCCATTTTGTCCGCTTTTTGTACGAAAACCTTCTCTCGTCATGTATCATGTATCGCGCACACACATACTAAGAACTAACAAGGCTGCAGGCTGCAGAAAAGATCCTCTCAGTTGAACTGAGCAGCCAGCAAATACATAGTGCAACCCAGGCTAAAGGCAAACCATACAATGAATATACTACAGTTATCGATCAGATGATCAGTTGATTAAAGTACATTTTGGACTAAAGGGAGGAGCTGTGGTGGATGCCAGCAAGCAGTTAAAGAGTGTGGGTGAAGCCACTGAACAGACAAGACATAAAAACAAAAACACAAAATGTACAGGCAAGTTAAATATATAAGGTATTTATACATACCTCACCTCCAAACACCTCCAGATTTTACAAAATACACATGAACTACTCAAGTTTTTGTCCAAATTTGTAAATTATCCTCATTAGACTGCTACAGTATTAGCACTGCATCACTACATAATACCTACTTTCCAGTTTACACCACTGAGCTGGATTGTGTTTGTGTTGCTAGTTGAAGCTAGAGGGGTTGTAAACAACACCCACAGCATTTGCTATCATGCATACACTCACTCACTCAAACAAACAACAAACCTATCTATCTATCTATACAAAGATCTCTCTCTCTCTCTCTCTCTCTCTCTCTCTCTCTCTCTCTCTATATATATATATATATATATATATATATATATATATATATATAGAGAGAGAGAGAGAGAGAGAGAGAGAGAGAAAGAGAGAGACACAGAGGGGCATACACCAGTAGAGACTGAGAGAAAAAGTAAGCTAGAGACAGAGAAAAAGGGAGACTGAGAGAGAAAGAGAGAGACACGGAGTGAGAAACAGAGAGCGACTTAGGGAGAAATAGACACTGAACAAGACAGAGTGTGAGTGGGACACAGAGAGGGTAAGAGAGAAATACACAGAGGCAGTGAGAGACACAGAAAAAAAGAAAGAGAAACAGAAAAGAAAAAAGGAAATTCCCAGAGAGAATAAAAGAGACGAGACACTGAGAGAGAAAGCGAGAGAGAGAGAGACAGAGAAAGAAAGAGAGAGTAGGGAGAAAGAGACTCAGAGAAAGATGGAAAGAAAGAGAGAGACCGAGCAAGAAAGCAAGAGTGTCTGGTAGAGAAAGAGAGAGTGGGAGAAAAAGAAAGAGAGAGACAGAAAAAAATTCCCAGCAGCCCTTGGGGCTGGACCTGAGCACCTCTTAGGGCAGCACAGTCCCATGCTCTTTATACACACATTCCTGGAAATGTGTGTGTGTGTGTGTGTGTGTGTGTGTGTGTGTGTGTGTGTGTGTGTGTGTGTGTGTGTGTGTGTTGCAGGCTAAGCCTGATTCCTAATTCCCCTCATTTAATCGGCTGTGTGATACTTTACACTAAACAAAGGGAGTCATTCAGCTCTAACAGAGAGAGAGAGAGAGAGAGAGAGAGGCAGAAGAGAGAAAGAAACACAGATAGATAGCAACAGAGAGGGAGAGGAGAGGAGAATTAAAGGGGGGGGGGGGGTTGAGGGAGTGAAGCTTTGGCCTGGAGCTTTAGTGAGATAAAAAGAGACACTGAGGGAGAGAGAGAGAGAGACAGAGAAAGAAAGAGAGGCATTTAAGAGACGAACTATAATTGAGTTTAATGTGAATTTAATTTCTCACTTACTTTCACAGTCAGTGCAATTTGGTCATCACTTGGTTTAGGGGATTACAGGCTAGTAGTTAAGTGCTAGTAGATTGTGTAGTTTATCAGTTCACAGTTTGCTTTGTTCTACTTCATTTGCGGTAGTTTAAGAAAGTACAGAATGAAAATTTCACTCTGAAGCTCAAGCCAAATCTCTGTACTGTGAAAGTTTACCTTACTAGAGCGGAGTTATGTAAGAGTCAACCTGTTGTTGTTTGTTTAGTCTTTCTATGTGATGTTATAGCTCACTGCTGGATTGTTTAGGTATATATGTTTGAAACTAGCATATGTTTCACCAGTGCCATGGTGTGGTTACCTACTGTAGTGTGTATGTTGTATGGCCATGTTTATTGAAGAGGCTGTAGATTGACTGGGTGAAGAGGCTCTCGGGAAGTGCAGCTGTTAATGGGAATGCAAGCATGTTCTGTTCTAGCTCTTCTTCACCCAGACCCTACAATACTATATTAATGATATGAATAAATGAAAGGTGGTATACTACTTTTAACATACTATTTGCTATGGTAGTATATGATTTTAAACACAGTCACAATGTCACTGATATCACTCTATCACTCTTTCATATCATTCCTGTTGCTTTTTGATGATGAAACGAACATAACTTTACTTGTTACCCTACTTGTTTACCCTAATTCATGAAAATGTAGAGCTTTAGTCAGAGCTGAAATATCAAACAATCAAACATGCAGCTAAATAAACCCACCAGAGTAATGTACCAAAATACTATAGCGTATAATAATATATAGAAGAAGACTTATCAGTAAACAGCTCAAAGGAGTGTCACTGGTGAATTTAAAATAAGCAACTTTGTGTTAGCCACGTTTATTAAACCATTTTTTTAAATATAAGATAATGTGACCAATCATTTTATAGCAATGTGTTGGTTTCGCCTAGCAACGGCCACTTGATTGGATAAGCGCGTTGTCATTTTTTTTTCTGCGCTCCTGATTGGGTATGAGTATGATGGACGTGGCGCTCGTCAGCAGAGTCGATGGCTGTGTCGGAATTTGAAAATCAGTGGTCTCGATGCTTTGCTGTCTGTTTCCTAGAAGGCAGCGTTTTCCTCTGTGACAGCACTTTTCGTGTCATCTGCTTTTTTTCCTACCCGTATTAGCGGTGACGCAGAGGACTATGG
This sequence comes from Megaleporinus macrocephalus, assembly GCA_021613375.1. Classification (NCBI taxonomy): domain Eukaryota; kingdom Metazoa; phylum Chordata; class Actinopteri; order Characiformes; family Anostomidae; genus Megaleporinus; species Megaleporinus macrocephalus. The sequence continues at coordinate 30,258,188 of CM038703.1, forward strand.
GATCTGTAAGGCAGAAAGGAAACATCTTGGCTCCCTTCATAAACACACAGAGGGCATTATGACTCAGATACAGCCCAGGTCTGCTTCTAATTGTTATAATAAATATGACTTATATACTGGTATTCATTGCTGTCGACCGTCCAGCCTATTTCACAAACTCAAATATCTATTTTAGTATCCGTAGTGACCGGTAGGGCGCCGCTCCAGTACTTATACGGGACTACACAGCCCTGTATTTACATATACATTAGGTTAAACCAGAGAAACTGCTGATATTGACCTATCAGTTAGAACATTTAACCTTAATTAATGATGCCAACCAAGCTATAATTCAGCTGGGAATATTACTTTCTTACATCAGCTTTTGTTACATAAATAAGTCAGACTCAAGTGGGTGGGCATGCACAGCTGTGGTCTCGCTTATGTGTCTTTCTTGGGAGTGTTAACACCCTTCTGGTCTTCTCCATCACACTAGATTCAGTAGAATACAACTCCAAGCTGTACCAACGCATTCTCAGTAAAAAAAATAAAAATAAAAAAATCACTGACGGCAGGTTTTACAGCTGTAAATTGCCAGATACTCCAAGCTAAGTAAAACTCAAAAACAGCCACTCTGGAATTCACAACGGCTATATTACATTATGAACTTCTTAAAACACTTCAATATAATATAAGACATTCAACAAAAAGCAAAACAAGTAAATTATAAATAAAAAAAACATCTGCTGTCTGAACTGAACAGCAAAGAATCACAAGCAAATACGCTGGCAGGCCCTGCAGGGAAATTCCACTGATGTGTCCTCATAATTACATTAAGACTTAAATAAGGTCATTCACAGTAGTCTGATGTGAAAGGCTTAATTTCAAATAAACATAAAGTCAGAATTGTTCACAGAGGCAGTGTCAGGAATCAGACAGCTACTGGCTCTTAAACTGATCCCTGCCTGATGCTCAATTTACAGTCACTTAAATAAGCTTTTTAAATAAAACATTTGAATTAAAAATTATTGATTGAATCATGGCACAGACAAGAGAACTGTAAGGCACAATCAGAAAATTAATGAAGGCTGTAAATTGTTAATCTGACCAAATACACTGAAACCACCCAACATTAAATAAGGGTGAGAAAAGATGGTAAGTTGGCATTTCAACATTTCATTGTTAAGATTTTTATCTACATTTTTAACAATGGCCAAAAACAGAACACAACTTTTTTTTAATACAAACAGTTTAATCTCTACCGTTAATAAAACAAACTAAAATTTACTTCACACGAACAACATACCTGAAAATATAAAGTAGTAAAGTATTCTGAAAATGCAAACAGCTCCCTCTAGTGGAGAAGGCTAAACTTGCAAATACATTAAACAGCAAGGTGTGAAAAGAATGTCTTCTCTGGGTGCAGTTATGTGCAGAACATATGAAGGTCAACACCTTCCTCCTCATCCTCCTCCTCTTTTTCTTCTTTTTGGGTCTGGGTTACTGGATTCTTATTGATAGCGTGTTCCCCATGTTTTAAACTGTTTGGCCAGTGTAACCTAAAGGTATTATGATCCTGTTGATTCAATGCATTTGCATCCCAGTCAGTGAGCGAGGAGCTGTGCGCCACAGCGTGTGTGCATATTTAGGTTAAACTAGTCTGTAATGATGAGCTCGTCACAGCCCCAATCTTCGTAGCTCCCGTCAGGCAGATATCTGCGGATGATGATGGGTATCTTCCTGCTCCTGCCATGGAAAAGTACAGTGAGTAAAGACAGATCCCATAGTTATTACACATGGCATATATATTATTATACTTTGGATTTAGTGGTGGCAGTTACATGTGGTTTGTTATTTCTGGGAATTAATTACTGTAGAATGGAGGTGGTTAATATTAGTACTGTTACTCAGTAAAGGTGGGTACTGTTGCTCTTATCATTCTGTGGAGGCAGCAGAAGCAATAAAACATACTTGAGCTCCTTCATGGCGATCTGCAGCGGATCAGTTTCTCCTTCCAGCTCCACCATCACCGGTGCACACATCCTGCATCACAGGAAGTGATGTTATTCAGCTGTTATTGCCCCAAATCATGAGTATGCTATTTTGCAATACTATTTACTTTGATTTGATGTGATTTAGGATACAGCCAATGTCTTAAAAAGAAAGCAGAATATATGTCCCAGTGTACATCAGGACACTGCAGATGACTGAGTGCACCCCTACAAAGCTGCTGTGAACCTGAATCTGAGCTTTCTTTCTAATCAAGTTGAACCTATTCCTCTTTCCCCCCAATATACATGTACAAAGTTTATCATAAATATATCTCCCCAAAGTCCAATAAATATCTGCTGTATTCTATCAGCTCCCCTCTCATTGTAAAACAGGTGGTCCTAAAAGTAGTAAAGCTGCCTTTAACTTTACATAACCAGTCACAAGGCCAACATCGCTTCACTCTCTCTTCTAGTGTGAGCAACTGAGCAAGCTAAGGCTAACTTAGTTCTTAGTTTTAGAGCACTTTGAGCTGCATTTATGAAAGTTACAGGTCTATTATTATTATTATTATTATTATTATTATTATTATTTTTATTACTACTATTACATGTTCTTTCCAAATCACTTCTTAACAGTAGTCATCATCCAATACTTAAATTGACTGAGTAATTCTTGATGACATCAGATCAAAAATTCTGGTGATTTACCAAATTGTAAGCAATGGTTAGACGTGTTGGGGTGAAGACTAAACCCAAATTTTTACCAGTTTTTTTTTTTACTCAGCTCACAAGATATCAACTATTTTAAGTGTTTTTTGCATTTAAACCAATTTCACAGAGCTTGCCTCTTTACTCTGTATTCATGTAGCGTTGTTTTACTTCTGTGAAGAACTCATTTGAGCTGCAATTCATGTACAAAGTGCTAAATAACCTTTAACTGTATTAGTACTTTATTGTTAAGAACTATAAAAGAGTTATGAACTTACTTATTTGAAATAAGAATATGACAAATTCTCCAAAACAGCTCATTTTAAACATCATTATTCATATCTTGAATAAATAAATGCATATGTGTGTGTGCGTGTGTATACTATGGGTGTGTACTATGAGTGTATACTCACGCAATCTGCAGTGCGCGAGTGCCAAGCACTCTCGCTCTCTCGTATTTGGTCATGTATGGGGTGGTGATTCTCTTCTGGTTGGCCTGCTGTCCTTCTCCAGCAGGGAGAATCTGTACGTTCTCCTGATCCTCCTACACACACATACACACATACACACATACACACACACACACACACACACACACAATTATCAAATCCTTTTCTTACTTGAGTCAAGTAGATTAAGAGGAGAGAAAACAAGAAATAAACATTGTTCTGTGATCAGGAACAGCTGCCGAAAAGCTAGAACTAGAGTTGAGAATAAAGCTCTTACATCCTCCACATTCTCCAAATCATCCAGTCCTTCGTCCTCTTCAACATCATCAAAATCTCCATCATCAAAACTAGCAGAGAAGCAGAAAAACATTTTTATTGAAGAAACCACACATATCTAAACCACACTAAAAACACAAACCCACACTGCTCAGATCAGAAATCCACCAGGGAATAGAACTGACACAATCACAGAGTTAAGACTCTAATGGATAAAAACCAGATGCAACAAGTTTGGAATCCATTTCCCAAATATAAACCTATTTCATGAACAGCGATAAAGCAAATCATTCAATTCAATTTAATAGCCAAAATAGTTCATATGCAACAAAAAATATGGTCAAGTTCTCTGCCTTGACAGCCGGTCTCCACTTTATTAGTACGTAATTGGCAACACTTCACAGCTTCATCAGTCCTTAAGGAATAATCTATGTTACAGCTCTGATTATTCCTGAGCCATTTAAGATAAAATTGAATATATTATGTTCCCAAAGACCCAGTAATCATACCAGACCAGAGTCTGTACAGACAGAACATGTTGGTATCGTTGTAAACAGCTGTCTGCAAACACGTGTGAGTTATATGACTGAAACGTGAACAAACTATCCACTGGAGGAGGTTTTATTTAAACTAGGCTAATGTATTAAATGTATTAAAACACGTTTTATGGCTGCTGTTGTTAAATTAACGCATGCTCTGTATTCTAATGTTGGGTTTGTCGTTTTGAAGGCGTGGTGGTGTTCAGGTGGCTGTAGGAAACAGAGGATATGACGAAGAGTTAAAATAAAGGTACTGATTCTGAATACTGTGCTTATTAGTGTTTTCGAGTGTAAACCTGAAGAAGGACATGGCTGAAGTTATCGTCTTATTATAACTGCTGCTCCGTTTAAAGTAGAAGGAATAAGAAGCTAACTCCAGAAGAGAGCAGTGGAGCTCAGAGTTTTAGTCTCACACGATCTTAAACCCAACAATCGTTTCTCATGAACATCACTTACAGACTGAGAACGACTTACTTGTCCTCGTTGTCAGACATCCTGATGTTTCAGTTGAACCGCGGACTTAAAAGAATAATCACTAATAAAGCTAATAATAAAGCAAATGAAGATAAAATGAAGTAAATTAATAAAGACTCTGTGAAGCCACACCGCGAGCACGGTTTCCCTCTGCCTCGGTCGGCGCTCGAGTCTAATAGCTCCGTGCGGAAACACGGATAGGACAACTAACGGACCGTAGTTCTGTTTCTTTCTCTAGTGGATTCAGTGGCGGGTAGAGAATCAACAGGAGAGGCGCGCACTGCCACCTACTGCCCTGCAGTGGAACAGCATAATAAACTACACTCAACTGATCTGTCTATTACAGGGGAGCTCAGATTTATTAACAGTGTTGGTGAAGCATGATGGTGGTCCATGATGACCCCAACACAGATAGTGTTTTAATCTACTATTAAAAAGCACCAGTTAACCTGTCTGCATCTTCTGCACTTTATATGTATATCTTCGATGTCCAAAGAAAAACAAGTATCAATGTAAGGCAATTAAACCAGATTGTTTTTCCAAGCTATTTTGGAACATTTCTGTTGGTCCATTAATCACAACATTTTCACACAATGTAAACAGCAGCTGCTACATTTAAATGATGTAGAATAAGAAAAATCACCAAATATGGAGACACCTGTTTCTCTTTGGACAGCGACGATATGTTGATGTTAGAAAAATGGTAAAAAAAGTGAATAAATAAAATAAATAAATAAAGTTTGGCTTATATTTTGCAGCATATATCTCTGCTATATGGCTTAAAAAAAGAAAATGTTTCTCTCAAATTTAAGACATGAAATAATATCTCAAGTGTCAGGCAGTGTTTTTATAACTATTTCATGAAATAACTTTCTGTGAGGGAGCTTTTAGACTTTAGTCTGGTTCTATTTACCAACACCATGAACATTTCCAATTTTCTCCAGAATGGAGCACTTCACATCAAACCACCGGAATGACTTCTAAACATCTGAATTTTCATACCTACCGAAGCTGAACCAATACAACAGAATTAAATTAACAGTTACAAAAGCATTTTATAATGTGCTACATGTAGTCATTTTAATCTAGTCTGATAATTAATAGATAAATCATGTGCACTATGCATACTTACAGTGTGTAGTGTGTAATTTTGTGTTCTGTACTCAATATGGCTCTATACTCAGCCATATATCACTGCTTATATTTGGTCCATAGTTCTATTTTCAACATAAATACTTAATCAATGAATTAGAAGCTTGTTACTTTGTACTTGTTGGTCATTTAATAATAAGATAAATACTTATAACTTTATTTACATTTACTGAAACTGTTTTTGTTTTGTTTTTCTTTTTTTCAGTGCAGAGAATCACAGTCACTTCAGTTCACTACTTTTCCTCGAATCTTCACATCATTATTCCTGTGTATGGGGTTCAGTGTTCATGTGTAAATCACAGCGTGTAAATAACAACCCCTCTTCAGCTCGGGCTGATGGAGCTGCTCCTTTTCTCCTTCCTGTTAGAAGCCAGAGCCTTCAGCACTTTCAACGTCTTCATTACTCGCAGGGGCTTCAGTTTACCCCCAAAACTCAAAAGATAGGGTTTGACCTGTCTATGGAAGTCTGGGGAGAGAGAGAGGGGAAGAAAGAGAGAGAAAGAGAGAGAAAGAGAGAGAGAGAGAGATTAAGCTCAACTCCAATGCTGTGTCATTTAGTCAGACTATCTGCCACTGAATGACACAGTATCTGAGGTGATATGTATCCAATGTCTTCTACTACGCTGCTGTGAAAGCTTCAGGCAAGAATTAATTAATGACAACATAAAAGCAAATCACTGTTTCGACACCAGCTCCAGATTATTCCATAAGCAGTGCAGTGTTATTATCACTTCACATTATTGAATAATTATAAAAACTAACATATATGGACTTATATAGCCACCAAAAAGAAGTTAAAGATAATTAAACTATCCTGAGATGCAACCTGAGATGCCCCATGTCAAACACTGCTTTAAAGGAAAGTTTCACTGATTTTCAAAATTTCTGCATAAATTGATTTTTGAGATGTAAACAAAGTGATTAAGAACGATTTTACACAAATCTAACCATATTTGTATTTACTATCCAAAGCCACCAGTAAACCTGCATGTCTTCTGAGTTTTATTTGTAATAATAATATTGGTAAAATTCTGATAATTGTTAGTATTTTGGGGATCATTTTGCCTCATAACATCCTGCATTTTTAACCATGTCATGTAAGAACTTTCTGTGCCTTAAACAGCATTAATCTCTTCAGATGTCTGATTTGCATCACAACCGCTGTTAATCCTGACTCATTAAGTTTAACTAGAACAGAGCATTTCACCCCAAACTGCTCTGAACAACTTTGTTAAGAGGGTTATGTGGAAAATGAGAACAAAAATGGTGGCGTTGCCCTGCTTTATAGAGGAGGGATAAATGGACAATACCTGAAAGACTGAGATGTTACAGAGTGTGGGCATGTAAACAAATCTCTTACCTCTCTTTCTGATCACAGCATTCAGCACATCATCCTCCTCCTGCTCCCTAACACACACAACAACAATAGCACGATTTCTATGATTTTATTCTTGCACCGATTTGGATATTTTGGGCTAATGCCAATATTTTTCATGTATATATTTGTTGAAACTAAGACCATATCAACCTGCGCTAACATTAAAAAGAAACATACAGAAAGCTTCACATCAGAAGAATATAATCCAGACTATTAATCCACACTGTGCTGTGGTACGGGTGTGTGTATGCAGCCCAGTCTGAAATCTGGGTCAATATCTGACCTCCACAAAGTCAACACTTTCATGACATGTACAACATGCAGAACTACAAGAGCTTCTTTTTTTAATGTGTGAATTTGGAACAAACTCTTGGAATGTACAGACCCTGCATACATCAAATGTGGCGTTTCGGTCGTATCCTTTATTTAAATGAACTCACTGCCTTTTCTACAGTTGCTCAGTTCAGATAGTAATCATTATGCAGCTCAGTGGCAAGTGACATACATTAAAATTGAATTTGGGGAAAGGGGTTGCAGCCTTTTGATCATCAAAAAGCGGCTGACCTCTGTCTGTCTTTCTCCTGACTGCTGATGATGTCATCACGCTGCTCAATGATGGCCAAAAGCTCAAGGGTCAGCTTCTGCTCTCTGACCTCATCATCCTGGGTCCACTCTTGCTCTAACACAAACAGAGATAGATAGATATAAGTAGAGTGAGCCAAAACTCTATTTTACCCAGCGTCCTCCCTTACACTGAATATATCATTGCCTTCCATTAAAAACATGTATCTCCATACGCAGCTGTTTACATTATGCAAAAAAACATGATGAATGGACCAATAGAAATGCTCCAAATTAACTAATATAACTCCTAAAAATCTTGATTCATTGTTGTTGGCCCCTCATGCAAAGTTCCTATTTCTGGGACGCTTGTTTTTCTTTGGACCGTGACGATATTCAAAGTTTATACTTCACCAATTAGCCTGGTGAAACTGGATCAGACAAGTTTTATACTTTGCAGGTCCCCCTTATGGATGTAGAGTCAGAGATGATAGCTCATCTGTTGTGGCACATTTTGTGTTGGTCATCCTCAACCTCTTATCAGTGGTCACAGGACGCTGCCCACAGGACGCTGTTGTCTGAATAGCTTTGGTTGGTGGACTATTCTTAGTCCAGCAGTGACACTAAAGTGTTTAAACACTCCAGCAACAGCACTTCTGTTTCTGATCCACTCACACCAGCACAACAAACTCTAACACACCACCTCAGTGTCACTGCAGTGCTAAGAATGATCCACCACCCAAATAATAGCTGCTTTGTGGTGGTCCTGTGAGATTCCTGACCACTGAAGAACAGGGTAAAGGTGGGATACAAAAAAACAAATGCTCCTATAAGTGGTGCTGTTAAAATGCTACTACTGCTACTACATTTCTTGGTTCAGTCAGTTCCATAAAGAATGTGTATCAGATTGATAGGAATGGAGAAGGGAAGAAACTGCTCCAAATACCAAAGCCCCAAAACCCACCACCTCTTCTGTTGAGCATGGTAGAAATAGTTTTGTCATAGGCATGTACTGCTGCTAATGGTAGCAGTTGCCTTGTATGATGTGAGCGCTGCTATTCTGAAGCACATAGGGCTGTACTACTTGCTCATATTCAGACAAATACTGTGAAAGCAACAATTTGGATGTAAATACACTCAAATCAAAGCTGAATGTTTGCACTTTGAGATCATATTTGTGTGTATATTTGTACATTACCATCCCCCTTTCTTTGTGAATGGGGAGAGATCTATAAACCTAAAAAACAAGGGCCAAGTTAACCTGAAACGTATTTGCAATCTCTAGTAAATAGTGGTAAATACTACTAAAGAAGTGTGAAGCATCAGGCATAAATAATGCACCCGAACATCATTTTCTCAGGTTGCTGGGGTTATTATGCATGTGCAATTCCACAACAAGGGTTTTCCTGCTTACACCTTTATCAACTGCGTGATTAGCTCTCTTTATTAAAGGGCTTTACCACCAGTAATATACACATTATTGAGCATTACGAGCCTACTCATATTAAATGTGTTCCACACTGATCCAGAAAATGACGTTAGCATTTGAGGTAAAATTGTGTGAGTGAGTGAGCGAGAGAGATTAGGGTGTGAGTGTATGTGTGTAGGGTTGCAATGTGAGCATCTATTAGAATAGAACGTCTAGCTAATTAACAGAAATTGGCCACTAGTGGGATTCAAATCCTTGGGTTTACCAAAAAGAAAGTAAAAGTCATATAATACTCTTTTATATAAATTCCAAAAATTGCTCTGTGTGTCTGTAACTATGTTATTTCTTTAGATTTACTTCTACTTTTCCCTAAGTAACATTACATGAAACACATAGGTTCACTGGTGGTTCACTTTTGGATATTAAATGTCTATATTTATGTTGTAGACATTGCAACCCCTGGTTCCTGTCACCACCAATGTACAGAAAACTTTTTTTCAGTTTTCAGTCAATTTCTCTTCAGTGATCCATTTCAAATCAGTGTTCAGATATAGACGGTTTATTAATATATAAAAATGTTCTGTACTGTTGTGTAATAGTGATTGATATAGTCCCTGGTTTATGTGTGTGTGTGTGTGTGTGTGTGTGTGTTTTGTTACCTGGTTTGTTGAGTAGGCTTCTGAGTTCAAACTCCACATCTGCCTGCTTCTGCTCCAACTCCTGCTGCTTAAACCTGTAACACACAAACACCCACCAGTTTATTAACAGAAACCATTTTTTTGTGTCATAATCTGTAGTCTGAGTTTATGTAATGCACCAATGGGACTGATGTGAGAATGTGCGTTTGCATGCATGTGCACTCACATATACACCAGTTCAGTATCTCTGCGGACCAGCATGTGTTTCTCATGTATGATGGTGAACCAATCTGCCAACAGCTTTTCTTCCTGCTTACCTACACCACAAGTTTACATACTGTATTTATATCCACATACAGGATAAATTCACTTACTAACTAATTCATTTATAATACATGTTACAGCTCCAGGCATAACAAAAACAGTGTCTTTATCATCTTCTTCATTACAAATTATACACACCCACTCAAACACACTCACACACACATATAGTATAGAGCAAGTATATATTTTTCATTGAATGCAGGTCTGTCTACTTGTGGATTCTTTCTGTAGTACATCTGTAATATGTAAAAGATGGAGATTAAGCAAAGCTGCTCCTTAACTGAGCATATTTCAAAACAATCTAATCAGAAAGAAACAAATCTGATTAGAAATTACAGCTCAATTTCTACTAAATATTCACCATAAAATAAAGAACTCTATATACTCCAACATTAAACTGAATTGTCAACTTAACAGCACAATTGTTTTAAGTCAGGTTCCATACCACTTTACATTTTTTTCAAATTAAAATAATATCCACCAACTTGAAGGTGTAGTGGGATATAAGCCTTTAGTGCAAAATTAAACCAGGAGTCGTGGATTGACTATCCTATAAAAGTGACTCTGCTCTGGAACACATATTTTTAATTGGCACATTCAATTGACATTATTTATATTTTTACTATATAAATATACTGTACAGAGATCATGGCTGTGTCACACAAGTGACCCGTACACAGTACACAAGGGGGCAGTGAGCAATGCAGGTTAGCCACGGTGTGCACAATGGCTACCCCTGCAGTATGTGTACATAATGCACATAAAACTGGTTAATAATTGCTTTGTCTTTTGATAAACTTCATCTAGAGCTTAGGTGCAGTGCCTTTCTTGCCTTTTAGTGAAAGCATCAGCAGTCATGTATAACAGAGTTTGTAGCCTAAAGAGCCCAGCAAAGGATTGTTATGGTTTTGAAGTATTGAGTGTTTTTAAGTGGTTTATTGATTCGGATTATAAACAGCTCTATCTGCCATTATTTTCAGGATCAAAAACGGAAATGCATCAGGTCACAACGCTTCCTGGGTTGTGCTGACTTGACGGAGAGCTCATCTGACCCCCCCGCGCACACCCCAAGGGGAAATGGAAGGGTCAGGTAAATGAGGGCTTGCTAAAATGTTCAATGGGTTTTGAAACAGGCAGCATGATTCTGACCACTTGCGCCTTGAATTTTTTTCTCCAGTTCCTGTCCTGTCCTCTCCAGCTCCTGCATCTTCTTCTCCAGCAAACCCTGTTGCCTCTGCATCTCCTCTACAAGCATGTTAGCATCTGCCTCAACCTAATAAACACAGAACAGTTTACTGTATTTAAATATCAACCCAACTCCCAGAACTTAAAGACTAGCTGTATTATGTCCAGCTATGTTTAAACAATTTAAAGCAACTGTTCACCAAAAAGTTCTTCTTTAGTTTAGTTTTGCACTGCAGCTGGTATAACTAAACTCTATTATACACAATTTTCCAGTGACATAAACTTCTATGATGTCACTATTGTAGCTTCAAAGCAAAACTGAAGAAGCAAACTTTAGATATCAAACACGTCTTAGCTGACCCACTATATTTGGGGTAAAGAGAAAAGTATAGATTTTTTGGTTCCATTGTAATAAAGCTAGGGGGTGCTCTTGAGGCACATTTTAATTTGACCATTCTTTGTCAGGGTTGCCTTGATTTCCTGCAATAAGAGACTGACATACTGAGACTGAGAAAGAACTTTTGAGCCTCAAAATCAGAACATGATCATATACAGTGTATAAAAGGACTGGAACCGTGTGCTGGGCAGAGTTTATTGAAAAGTTTTAAAAACATATGATAGCAGTGCTATTTCATGTTACTCTGTGTTGATTGTAAAAAAAAAAAAAAAAACATTTACAAATTACAATTTTGCACAGAAGCACCATAGGCCTCCATTTATTTTCGGCTCCCTGCAAACACCATAAGTGTAAGTAAGTGTACGTCCTCTGTGATTAGACATTATTTGGCGTAGTGCAGTGGTATTTACTCCTCTTGTCTCTCTTACCTTCCTCTTAATGAGTGTGTATCCAGAGCCTGTAACCCTGGCAAAGGTGCTGTTGGGAGATATGTCTGTGGGCTGAGCTTCACGGTTGAAGGGGTTTTCTTTGCAACTCTTCTGCTAACAAGACATTTGTTAGGCAAGAGTGAATATATAAAGCAGTATATACAGTAACAGACTAATGATCATCAGTCAGTTTTATATATCAACACTGTACACTGATCAGCCATAATATTAAAACCGCCACCTTGTATTTACACTCATTGTCCATGTTATCAGCTCCACTTACAATACAGGTACACTCTGTACTTCAACATTTACACACTGTAGTTCATCTGTTTCTTTGTATACTTTGCTCATCCCCTTTCACCTTGTTTGACCCCCACAGGACCACCAAAGAGCAGGTACTATTAGTTAGATGGCTCGTTCTCAGCACTGCCCTGACACTGACATGATGGTGGTGTGTTGGTGTGTGTTGCGCTGGTATAAGTGGATCAGACACAGCAGTGCTGCTGGAGTTTTTAAACATCTCAGTGTCACTGCTGGACTAAGAATCGTCCACCAACTGGAAATACCTAGCCAATAGCGTCCTGTTGCAGAGTCCTGTGGCCACTGATGAAGGACTAACAGATGTCCAACACAAACTGTGCAGCAACAGACAAGCTATCGTTTCTGACTTTACTTCTACAAGGTGAACCAACAAGCTAGCGGTGTCTAATAGAGTGGACGGTGAGTCGACACAATGTTTCAAAACTCCAGCAGCACTGCTGTGTGTGATCCACTCATACCAGCACAACACACTCTAACACATCACCACTATGTCAGTGTCACTGCAGTCCAGCGAATGACCCACCACTCACATAATACCTGCTCCATGGTGGTCCTGTGGGGGTCCTGACCATTAAAAAACAAGGTGATTGGGGGTAACAAAGTATGCAAAGAAATGGATGTACTACAGTGTGTAAGTGTAGAACTACCAAGTGCACCTGTATTGTAAGTGGAGCTGATAACATGGACAATGAATGTAAATACAAGGTGGTGGTTTTAATATCATGGCTAATCAGTGTATGTGTCAAGATTTTTGGGTAATAAACTGAAAAAGTTCTGGTTATTTGTTTTAAAGAAACTCACCTTTGTTTCAACAGGTTGTGATAATGTTGATGGCAATGATGACAATGATGAAGACGCTGAAGTTCTATCCTCACCGGAGGATGTTTGATGCAGTGTAGAACCTGCATTTACCCCATAGGCTGGGAGATGTGATGAGGTGGGGCTAGTGGTGATGCAAGGCTTGTGGTTGGATGATGCGATTGCTAGCTCAGGGCTAGCTGCTAAATCTGGCCTAGATCCTCTTCCTAAACATTGTGAAGCTGAATCTAAATTAGTCTCTGCAGAGTCATATGTCTCTGGAGCTAAATTAGGAAGACCTAGTAAACTAGCATTCTCAGCTAAACCTGATACAGCACAGTGGCTGCACGCCTGGGCACTGAACAGCTTCCTGGAGGAGCCTTCTAAACAGTTTTCATTTAGAGTACCAAGTGGTGAAGCAAGTAAGTCACTGGTTTGGGTGAAGTTATGCTGATTTGTAGCACAAAGATCTTCAGAAGATGCAGCAGCAGTAACTAAATGAACAATTAAACCATCATCTGGCTTGGAATCTTCAGAATGCTCAGCATTTAACCCACCATGTGATCTCAAAACTCCAGAATCATAAGTACTCAGACATGTATTCGTCTTAGACACCTTACAAACATTAGCACTAACGAATTCACCTAATTTAGGTAGTTTAGAATCAGTACCACTAACATCTCCACCCAATCTAGAAGCTTCTGAATCATTTAGACTGAGGCTGCTTAGTCCACACACTTCCTCATCAACAACACTATGAGTATCAAAACTTGACATTTCTGGAAATGTAACTGTACTGGTAACACTTTTATCATTGCTGCTTGCTAGCTGTCTAGCATCGCACCATGACTCACGAGAGCTTATGAGGCACATGTTAAATGTCCCATCATATTTGGGGCCTTCATCTTCCTCCTTTTCTTCCTCAAAGGGGTTGGATGGAGTGGACCAGCGCCGGAGCCACATCTGGCTGAGGGAGGGGATGGAGGCTGGGTGAGGAGGCGGGAGTGGGGCTGGGGCTGGGGGCAGTTTTGCCCAGGGGCCAGGCTGGATTAGTTCAATCCATGGATGACCACTGAGCCTGTGACTTTCACTAGAGGCAGGGGTGTGTGCTTATATGTGTGAGATGGATGGAGAGGTTATGATCAATACAGATGAAGAGATGAAAACCAGCAGTAAATGTTAAAATCATTAAACGTGATAGGCATGTTTCAAAATATCAAAATGTAACAAAAAAAGTAAAGAATTAATTAATTAATTCAGTTGGGAATTCCAGTATGTCTGTGATAGTTTTTTGGAATTTGAATTGTCTAGTAGCAATCCAGTCATGGCACCAGGGCTTGTATGGTCTTTAACATTTAAAAGAAGTTAATATTGCTATTTTGCTACCACTGATTACTAATTACAGCTCAGTTTACATCTTACAGCAACCTGCACTTCAACCTGTTTTATCCTGCTCATTTAAAATCAGAAACATAGCACAGATACGGTATATGCTTTTCTGACTGATTCTGGTTGTTTTAATGCCATTCTGGCCTATTATATTATATATTATATATATTATGCTAGTGTGTTTCATTTGTTTATTTAGCTCACAAAACATGACTGTAAAAAATGACCAGAAAAACCATCTAATTTGAACCTGCCATACAATGTATTATTGTTGAATCCCTATTAAAACATTTGTAACAATGTTTAGGGCTTATAAGCTTTACATTTCATTGTACATTTTTTTAAAGGAGTACAACAGAAGATGTGATGAGTGATGATTAATAACATCACAACTGTGATAATTCACTGTGACCAAATCACAGAATTCAATAAACTTAAGTGTTTTACTCACCATAACATACAACTTCAGCTTTTAAGGGAAGTCACAAAACAACGTACTGTACAGAACTGTAGCGCAGTACTGTATTAGCATCTATGGGGCTAAAATTAGCTTGTGTTTAGAGCGGCTCTACAATATAAAGTATAGCTTTTATTTCAGATGTTGTTTATCATATTTAATACTCTTATAATCTAAATGATAAAACATTAACATACCACTGTAAGTGACATTTTCAGCAACTTTTTTTTTTGTCAAATTCAGACACTACTGTGTTGTATAAACTTCTGAATGGTAAACCACATTAGCCATAGTAAGGAACCTTACCACTGCCAGGGGGATGATGTATAGCTCCGGAGCCGCGCCTCCTGGGTGGAGGTTTTGGTCGCTCTTCTGTCTCTCTTTCTGGAGAGAAACTTGCTCCTCCATCAGTCTGAAAGTGTTTTGCAGGTTTATCCTTCTGTTCTGTTCCTCCTCTGTCAGCGTTCTGCTGTGCCACAGTTTCTCCTGCAGGTTTAGTGTTCTCTGTGTGTGGTAAGTTGTGGGTCTGTAAAGTTTTGGAATGGTGGTTTTGTCTGTCGGAGCTGCAGGGATTTCTGTAGAACATCAGGCCATCTTCATTTTGTCTGACAGCGTAGTCAGACAGCAGAACACAAACAACACCAGCTACACCTGAAACATACACACACCGCAGGGCCAACAGTTAAAACAAAAATCATATTGTCATAGTGATGCGTCTTTTACCCCATTTATACCCACCTCTGATGACGTGAATTCACCATATTAGATAGTCACATCACCTAAAAAACAGGATGTATCCATGTCTACATATTTGAGTTTGATTTGCACAAGACACAGACTTCAAGCTTGTTAAATCCAGCCCACTTATTTGTGTATTACAATCTGTTATACTGTTTCCCTGGTATCTTATTTTACATAGATACAACTCAGTAATACAAAGCTCACTAGAAAGCTACTTGTTAATACATGGGATAGTCTAGGAATGAAATAAACACATCCAAATGTACACATCTGAAAGCACATTTGAATGTTGTTTGTAAGTATAGTCTTATTATTCTTTAAAGAAAGAATCTTAGCATTTTAGACACGATGCATCAGTGGATACAATGTATTTACTGTATTGGCTTGTAGCATACCAAACCTTTACTACATAAAGGATATACTACACAAGGGTTAGCTTGAGTACTCACCAGTGTGCTGTTCTAGTAGATCATCAAATGCAGGAGTTTATAAATGGTGTTTGAAAAGCAGGCATGCACTGAGCAGTAAACACAGCAGCAGCTCACTCTTCTGTAATTTCACTCGACTTCATGGTGAGGTGGTGGTTGTCTTAAAGTCACAGTGATTATTTGATGAATGTATTACGGTTAGACTTTTAGGTGTTAATTTCTGTTATCCAGCATAGGTGTGTGCAAGAATGAAATGAATACTAAAAGATAAATTATCCAGGGCAGCTGATTACACAGGTGAAAGAAGGAGGAACATGAGAACAAATGTCAATTTAAATTCAGACTAAGCTCAAAATGATGAATGTTATGTGTAACCTCATGTGCTTAAAACTAGTGGCAGGTAACACTTCTTTCAACATACAAGTGTGCAAGCAAAAGAGAAAATGAGAGGAAATATTTATATTACCTTTCAAGGTAATCACAGTAGTAAAGACATGGAGCAAATATCTGTCTTACACATATAAACATGTGGTATTTTAATACAATACCAGAATAAAAATATACACAGCTGTCAGGTTGGGAGCGAAGAGCAGACGAGGAAAAAGACAGGACGAAGGGGGCGGATGCAGACGCAAGATTAAACAAAATAATTTAATAACTAAAGAAACGAAAACTAAAACACAAAGTAATAATAACAAACAGAAAACAAACAGGCCAGGGGCTATTCCATGAAGCGAGCTAACTCAGTAAGCCAGTCTTTTTAGACAAGACTGGCTCATTTTGCTCAAATACAGTTCTACGAAAGAGGCTAGACTTAAGCCTCGCTCAGTTACCACAGCAACATATACGTTTGTACAAACCTGCTCGGTACCAGGCTAGCGTTGACGCTTATCTGGGCCGCTTCTATTGGCTGAGCCGTGTGATGTCATAGTCTCGTCGTCCGGGAAACAAAATTGAAGAACAAGTTTCCGCCGCAGTTCTATCTAATACATTGCCGTGGATGTAGCATATCATATTATATCTTTATAAATTTAATTCAGTACTGTACTTAAGTATTAGTTTGGAAGGATTACAGGTTATTATTATTTATATTTTATAAATAATAATTTATATTTCCATCAGAGTACATATTCATTGTTAAGCAGTGAGGTTTCTGCACATTTCAATGTATTGGTTTAATCTTAACAAATTCAGGTCAGTGTAAAATGGAATACAGTGTCTAATTGCAGTTATGGCCCACAAAGTTACATTAGCATAAAATCTATATCACAAAATACAATTCTTTAAACCTGAGTATTAATAATAACTGAGTACTTCAGGTAAAGTTTCTTTTGGGTATATTTGGAACCCATACTTCCTTAATGCATATAAACATTTATACAAATCATATCACTCCGCAATCACAAATGTTCATATTTGCTTAGTATAAATAATGTAAATGTTCAGTTAACTTAATGGTGCAAAAAGGAAATGGATACAGACAAATACCATACCAAGATTTGCATACAGATGATTTAAATAATCCAGAATGTATAAAAAGAGCAGCTAACACTAAAGGCTGTAGGCTATGATTGACAATGGCATGTCCATCCAGTGGATGAGGGAGTGCATATATTGCGCAGAGCATTTACGCTACTAGTTTCAAGCTCATTCCAGGACAGGACAGACTCACTGGGTTTTCCTGATGACTACTTATTTGAGCACTACAGATTCAGAAGAAACAGTATTGTATATCTCTGTAAATTATTGGGGTCATATATTGAAAAGACAACTGGACGTAGTGCAGTACCAAACCCCAAACGGTCTGTAACGCTATGTGCTTCTTTGCCAGCGGTGCATTTCTTTACAGCGTCGGGGATGTAGAACATCTTTGTAAGGCAATGGTCTGCCATGAAATTAGAAAGGTTTGCCTTGCACTTAAGCGCTTCTTTAATATATTCATTGCATTCACAAAGGCATCCTTCCTATAAAAGAAGCCTTTTTCAGAACAGCTGATATGTATTCATGAGAAGTGTTGGTTCTATTAGTAACTGAGCTAAATTTACATTATTTAACTGATGCTCTTATCCAGAGCACTAACAAAAGTTTATATTTATCTTGGTCAATTATTTCATGGTAAAATTGAATTAAATTCTCCAGAATTCCCAAATGTCATTGGTGCTACAAACTGCGATCACATCTGGATAAAGGCTTCATCAATGTACAGGTAAATGTAAGTTTTGCCTACCCAATAGATTAATTTTAAAGTCATAAGCATGTACACAGCATGTACAACAACTTTCAACCTTTGTCACTTTTGCCATTGTTCTAGATGATTTGCACTGCGGAATATCTCTTTTCCAACACCTTTCCAAATGGCCTGGCTCGGTGCACGATTTAAGAATATTTCGTGCCTCCTCACTGGCACGGAGGTTTGCCCAAGGTGAGAATACTCCAACCAAACAAAGTAGTGCAGATTTGGCCCCAGTGTTAATCTCTACTCTTTATAATTGTAGGTGCTTTTTCTGGTCTACCGTTTGGGGATAGGGGTTACCCCTGCCAAACCTTTTCTCCTTGCGCTATATGCAGACCCTACAACAGATGCAGAGAGGAGGTTCAATCGTGCACATTCCAAGACGAGGGCATGCATTGAAATGAACGCAGAACAAGACACCTTTTTTGAAAGTACTGTTTATTGATGGTCTGGCTGAGCTTATGGACAGAAGAAACTTGGATTTACTTAGCTTGCAAAAACAAGCATATTACAGTAAGACCTTTTGCCACTACTCACATCTTTCTCCATTTTCTTTATTTCAAGCTCCAGCTTTTGTGTTATTTGTAATGCAGATCAATGTACTACATTCTATTTCTTGGAGCAGGTACCTTGTAGATCTCACAAATATCAGAATTCTTTAAGACAGAAGTATGATCAAGGTTGAAAAGTTTTCATTCATATTAAACTGCATAACTAATCCTGGATGGTCCTGCACTCTCCCCCTGCAAACAACAAATTAGACACGTAAATGTTAAAGGTCCTCTGGGTACGGTCATACGAAATAGGCTGGTTTATGGTACTCACATCACTGTCAAATACAGGAGGGTCCAAAAGAGTCAGCACGTCCCCCACCACTGTAATATTTGAATCGTCAAGTATATAATAATTCTACGACCTTTTACATAAGGCCGTGTTTCAGGACAGACAGGATCAGATGATGTTCCTCCCTCAGTTCTTACAATGATGGGCCATCTGCTGTTCTGCTCTAATGCAAGGTCTTCTGCAGGATTGAGGGCTGCCACAGGAGGTCCACCACCAGTAGCAGCAGTATCAGTTTTTTTTTCTGGTTGCTGAAATATTTTATACAGTTATTTAATCTCATAATACACACAAATATACACATTAGACCAATCAATTGTAACTGCACTTATCATTCTGGATTATATTTTTATATTTAACCTTGACCTGCTCCCACGTTCTTTTCATTCCGCTCATATTGCTTCTAAATCAGGATATAGTTAATTAGAAATATTAATAATTTACTATAACACTTTTAAAATGTCAATGAATGGATTAAAGTATATGCTCACACATTTAATATGTCTGCAACATTCTGCCAGGCAGCCTCTCTGACTTTATTAATACAAGATGTGATATCTTTCCTCGTAATTATGTCTTTATGTTCATCGTAAAGACGTATAAGTAAAAAAAGCTGCCTGTTCTTTCAGCTCTTTAGACATTTTTCTCGCCTTTTCGAATATCAATTAGTAAGGCTGTTTAAATACCATGTGATTGGCGATTACAAAAGCCAGGCTTGCATTAGTGGGAACTTGTTGAATCTGGATTTCGTTAGTGGAACGGAACTAGACGAAAGTGAACTGTTTGGCTAACTCAAGCGAGGCTCACTCAAATAAGTACCGCTTTCATAAGCTCAATTTGTGGAATAGCCCCCTGAACACAGACAGAAAACGAACCACAAGACAGGAAGCAAAACAGAGGCAATATGTACACAGGATAACAAAAGGGAACAAGAAACACCTGAGAACAATAGGCGGGGTCACAGATGGCAAACAGATGAGGGGCGGAGACAAGGGAGCACATGACCAAAACAAACAGAACCACATAGTGAAAAACATAAACACAAGTACATGGGACAGACAAGGGAGTGTAAACAAAGACAGACAGGCAGGAAAACAGGGCAGAACGTGACAACAGCCTAGCGAAAGAAGTTGCACATTCTAATATGTCATTGGACAACCTTACGCTTTGACTACAGTGTGCATTCACCCTGGCATTGTTTTAAAGTCACAACATTTAATTCGACTCTTCTGAAACACAGTAGCATCTTTTCCACAACCACGACATAAGAGGAGTCACTTTCAATTATTAGTCTCATTCACTGTCATAGTTTACATCATGAATCAGTGTTCTTTTAATAATCAACCAGTACTACATGAAAAATGTATGTAGCATAAAGTAATTTAATCTTCCCTAAAAATGTATTGTGTTCACAACATTAGAGACAGACCAACAAATGTACAATAAAAAGTCAGATTAAGTCACAAAAATCTAGTAATGTCTTCTCTTCTGACTGACTAATCTACCTATGTATTACATGCTCAGATATTGAGACTACTTAATTTGTTAATCACATCCATCAGGAAAACCTCCTGAAATTCTGTTTGTTCAGCCTCTTGTCTAATTGCTGTGAGTTTGTCGTCATTGTAGCGTTTATACTCAATCATAGACCTGTTCTTCCTCTCATCTAAAAGTTCTAGCTCTCTAATTCTCCTGTCTCTAATTGTCCTCCACAGATTTCTTTTTTATTTTCTCTTCTAATGTTATGTTTTCCTTGTTGAACTTGAAATCCAGCTCTGTCCACTAGTTTATTTTTGTAAAGTTTTCCTTCATTTTCCTTTCCATTTTCCTTTCCTTCATTCTTTCAACATCCTGGTGCATAGTGTTAGTGTAACACCGGTCCCCATTAGAAGCCAACTCTTCAAATGCGCCTGAGACCAAGCTTAGCTGTTCAGATGGTCCTACAGAGAACCCCAGCTCTTCAGTTGCTCCCCTACCGACTGAACCTACAAATACCTTAATTCTTACTCCTGTTATATCTCAAAAGAAAAAAAGTGAGACCCTTGCAAGCAAAGGACACAAAAGGTCCTGTCAGATGGTAAAATATATACTGTTATTACTCTTTCAGTTTATTATATTAAATGTATTTTATATTTGTGTATTTACACAGTTACTTATATATTATTTATGGATACATACAGATCAGTCACAAATTAAAGCAATAAACCGTATAAATTTTATTTGCAAGGTGATCCCAAGCTGCCAGAAAAGCTTTATTGCTTCTTGGCATAGATGCTACATGTCACCCACCTTTATAATCCATTGATTATTCTGGTCAAAATGCATCATTCATGTATGTCTCTTAACTAAGATCAGTCCTTCTGAGAGTAAAAGCAAGTATTTTAATAATTTAAAAAAATTATTAAATCCATTTTGGAATAAGGCTCTAACATAACAAAATGTGGAAAAAGTGAAGCACTGTAAGTACTTTTCAGATGCACTGTACAATGGAATTGTTTAGATCAAAACATATTCATGTGTTAGAAAGGCCCAGTCAAAGTCCAGACCTAAATCCCATTGAGAATATGTGGCAAGACTTGAAAATTGCTGTTCACAGAGGCTGTCCATCTAGATGTTTTTAACATTATTTGATGTTATTTAATGTAACTTTGTTGACTGTTGCGGGGAAGTCTAGTCAAAGCAGCTGAGTAAAATAGAATAGAATGGAAATAGCTGATGGTGTTTTATTGTCATATAAAGAAATGTTTGTGTCTATTGTGAATGTAAAATATGCATGTCTTTTTAACAGATTATGTAGTGGAGTTTATTAGTTAATGGGATCACTGCCACCTTGTAGTTCTGTTGCAGCCTTGCATATTAACAAGCTGTTTGTACTGGTTTAGTGTTAAATTTGGTGCAGATTCATGAAGCACATTGTAATTTCCTACGCAGACATGTATTTATTAAAAAAAAGTATATTTTGTTCTGTTCTATGTTCTCAAGAAACTGAGTAATGTCGCAAGCAAAACAGCATACTGTTTTAATGGATTTATTTGGATGATTGTTAAGCTGACTGGATAACTGAAAACAGCCACATAAGGTAAGAACAGTTGGTGTATACACCCTAATTGTCACAGATAACCTGGATATTTCAAGCAAGCTATCCCACTTCACTGTTGGATGGCTTTACAACTGGGATCAGGGTGCCATCGTTGACAACAGTGACCTGGAGAAGGTCAGCAATGGCGTGGAAGCCTTGGTCGACCCTGACAATGTCCTCTGGTGTGGTTGGAAAGGTTGTGCTCTCAGCAAACTGTAACAGCACCAGGTTACAGATGCTACAACTCTGCTGATGAATGCTTTAATGCTTCTCCCAATACATCATGAAAACTGCCCAAGGAGTAAAAACACAGTGCCAAAAGCTGCACAGTTGGATTTAATGCAAAGCTACACTTAGTGGTCCTCAACAGATAAAGGTGAGCAAAATTAATTAACTCTTGAGTAGTTGCGAGAGAAAGTTGAGAGAAAATGTTTTTGGATGATTTTGTGGCTTGCTCTGGAGTCCTGGTCAATCTCTGTGGTAGTAAAGACAATGCAGACAAGACCATGTCCTTCCATCTTGTACTACTGCAAGGTGAACACCTAGACATAAGGTCACATTAACCCACTAATTCATCTGTGTAAGATGGAAAGTTTGGTTTGGTGTGTCATCTTTTTATACTTCTTCTCCAGGTCACCACAATACAGTGGTGCCTGGAAGTTTGTAAACCCTTTAGGATTTTCTATATTTCTATATAAAAATGAACTAAAACATAATCAGATTTTCACATAAGTCCTGAAAGTAGATAAGGAGACCCAATTAAGACATAAAAATACTATGCATCTATTTTATATACTTTTTGAGGAAATTGATTCAATATTGCATATTTGTAACTGGCAAAAGTATGCAATCCGATGCTTTCAGTATTTGGAGTGAACCCTTGTGCAGTTATAACTACAACTAAACATTTCCCATAACTATTAAACAGTACTGCGCATCAACCTGGGGGAATTTTAGCCCATTCCTCCACACAGAACATTTTCAACTCTGGGAATGTTGGTGGGTTTCCAACATGAACTGTTCACCTCACATCCTTCCACACCATTTCTATAAAACCTTATTTGTTTTTTACCAGTCAGCAATGCTCTTTATGAAGTGCAGTGGCTTTCTACTGGCAACGCCTCCATGTACAGTTATTGTTCAGTGCTCTCCTGATGTTTGATTCATGACAATAGCCTGTAAGTGCTTTTCAAGTTACCCTGGGTTCCTTTGTGACTATACAGACTATATGCCTTGCTCTTGGATTGATCTTTGGTGGTCAAACTTTTCCTGGGGAGAGTAAGAATTGTCTTAAATTTCCCCCGTTTGTACACAATTTGACTGTGGATTGTTGCGGTCTAAAGGATTTATAGGTGGTTTCGTCACCAATTTCCAGCATGAGGAGCTCCAAAAACGAATTTTTGTGGTCTTCGGAAATCTTAGTTTGTGATATAATAGACTTCCATAACTTATAATGGTCTGACTTTAATAGATCCCTGATCATTTACAACTTTATTAACAATTTATTAATTGGCTGAAATGTTTATTATTGTATACTTGTGGGATTTAAACGTGTATGCAATAATAACCAACCATAATCTGTGATAATGTAGCAAGTGCTCTATCCAATAATGTGCCATCACTATGGATTCTTTAAACTCAAGATTTTTAGAGTGTAGGAAATGTGTGAACAGAAGGAAGTTAGAAGGTCATAAGAAATTCACATTCCATAATTAATTGTAATGTTTATTAGCAACAATGATACATGTGATGAAATGTGGAAAGTGATATTACAGCATACTTGATATTTTAGTGACAAAGACCAAATAACACAAAAGATACTGATCATGTCATACCTTGGGGTCTACACACAACTGATTTTCTGTACATACTTACACATTTATGCATTGCACACGTGTGAATTGACAGTTATCTTATTGCATAGTGTAATGGTCAAATTCATCTATTCATCAAGCTAAGCTGACAAAGGATATAAAAGAGCAAACAAAAATGTGACAATTACAAAAACAGAAAATAATTTTCCTGTGTAACAAAGAAATAAATCTCCCCTCAAGTAACTCTCACCTAGATAAACTTAGATGTTTTCATTTTTGTCTTGTTATACATTTTAAAATGTTCAACATTTTAAAAGATTAACAATGAAATAAAGTAAATATGAGCACTCTTCCTGTTTTATTATGACCACTAAAAGCTGTAGCTATTCCATTGGATGTGTCTTCATCTTAGATTGGCCCACCTGAGAGAAAAAAAAAATCAAACAATGGAACAGCAATAAGATTAATGCCTGTGCAGTCTTAAATCTCTGCAAACTTAATGTAAAAGTGTGGAAAGTGATATTACAGCATACCTGATATTTTAGTGATTAAGACCATATAAATGTAATGTAGAGTAATGTAATGTAAGCCTTACCGCCACCAGGCATCCTCAACACAATCATAATTATAGAGCCA
This sequence comes from Megaleporinus macrocephalus, assembly GCA_021613375.1. Lineage (NCBI taxonomy): Eukaryota > Metazoa > Chordata > Actinopteri > Characiformes > Anostomidae > Megaleporinus > Megaleporinus macrocephalus. The sequence goes on from CM038703.1 coordinate 30,282,835, forward strand.
TGTTGTATGTGATAATCCTCAAGTTTTTTATGGTCTTCCATTAGATGAGTTCCAAAGATCATCCTCAAATTGTCTAAAAAGTGATGGACATGATTATCCAGGCTCATGGTAACTGTTGCCCTCTGAATTTTACAATGAATATATTTGAGGTGTGCAAACACTGTAAATAATGTGTTAGGAATTACCTAATATCTTATATGTTCTACAATACAGGTTAGTAAATGTGATCTAAATACAGTAAAATGTTCTTATTTAATCTTTAGCACAGTGTCATACGTACCTGGTGCTCCTGGAGTTTCCTGTTTAAATAACTCCTTCAACCGTTGAACTGACGTTTTAAGTGCCTCTGATTCGGTCTGTGCTACTGTAAGCTTTCTGCTTTTATTGTCAAACTGAATAATGACCTGGAAAACCATTTTAATGTCTTTCGCCTTTAAGTGTAGGAAAGAAAACGAAGCTGTTTGGTTGTATATTGCAGCCGATTTTGATCCGCATGCAGTAGTCCTTCCTGTCTGAGACCTGCTTTCGTTTTTAGAAATCTCAGAAATTTTCGTATGTGGGCGGTACGAAACAGCTTAAACTTGAGCTGTATTCCAGGTTCCATCCCGCTATATCCTGACCTATCCTAAGCTGTTGAAGCAGTTTAGAACTTTGATCTAAATAGTGTTTTTGCTTTCTCTGTCTTGCTTTCAGCAGCTGATTAACGCTCCAATGGCGTCTATTAGTGTATTTCTCAGTTTCTCAGTAGCGTAGAGGTAGAGGTAAGGATATTTGCCATCAGTCTTGGCCTTTTTCAGTAAAAGTTTTACTGTTTGTACTCCTCTCTCAACCATACCATTTGACTGAGCATGGAGAAGGCTTGTTGTTTTGTGGCAAAACTCCCACTTCACTGTAGCCTTGGAATTCTTGTGAGCGAAATTGCGGCATTTCTGTGCCTTGTGAGCATTTCTGTTCTTATAATCACCGGGATAATGATTTGTTCCCCTTTAAAGAGAATTACATTCATCACTGAAATCTCCTCCCAATAGTTTCTAGTAGTCTTTTAGTTCTCTTGCAACTTGGCTCCTTCATTTAGACCAGCTATTCTTTCGTGTAGTGTTACATCTTTTTCAGTTTCCTTTTTGAACTTACTGAGTTTCCCATTTGATACAGGCAAGTTTGTCATAAGCATCAACAATCTGTGGTAAGTAAGCCACTGGACAAAAGTCTAGAAATCTGTCAACATCTTTTCTGCATGCAGGAGTTGGCATTTTTCTGATTGCCTCTATCTTGCTTGGATCTGGTTTCAAGCCATCTTTGGAGAGAACGTGACTGAGATATTTGATCTCCTCAAGACCAACCTTGCACTTCTCTTTGTTTAGCCTTCTTCTCTCTAGCTCGCTCCAGCACTTGTTTCAACCTTTGGTCATGTTGCTCTGTGGTGTCTCTCAAATAAGAATGTCATCAATGTACATTTCAACACAGTCTATGCCCTCAAACAACTGCTTTACTGTCCTGTGGAACACGTCAGGTGCAGAATTGATCCCAAACGGGAGATGCAGAAAACTGTATCGGCCAAAGGGAGTGTCAAATGTACAAAGACGAGAGTTGGCATCATCAAGCTTGAGCTGCCAAAAAACTCATTTTTTGCCTCCATAAACTGTTTGACATGCCTTTTGTTTTTGTGTCTCACTTCCAGACTGCATTGTCCCTTAAGATGAATTTTGTCTCCTGTGTATGTGGTCAATTTTACGTTTGTGCCACTCAGCAGGTTCTTTTCGCCTAGTCTCAGCAGTAAGGAGTAAGGAATTTGATATTAACGTTTTTGCGTTCTATTTTTAAATTCACCATCCACTCTTCTATCTGTGTCTTTCTGTGCCAACGAAGAGGCTCAAACACTGTTCTGCTATGTCATCATCAACAGCATGCACTTTCATTGACCTACACATCTTGGCAAAGTGATTCATTCTCTCACATTGTTTTTCATAAGCCGGACAACCGCGTGGTGCATGTTCAGTTACACATCATTTACACACGAACTTGTTTTGTCAGACTTACTCTCATTCTGCATTTCTGGTCTCTTTTGTTTGCTTGCTTATGTTTCACATTGTCAATATGCTTGCTCTCATTAGCAGAGACTTGTGCATTCCTCTCCTCGTCATGCATTTGTCGTTGTGTTGTTTCTGATGCTATGCATAACTGTATGGCTTTGTCAAGAGTAATGTCTACCTCTCTTAAGAGTCTCTCTCTCAGTGCATTGGATGCAATTTCATAAATGACCCTGTCTCTTATAAGGGACAAACTGTCCAAACTCGCATGACTTTACCTGCAGTTTCAGCTCTGTGACATACTGGCTAATAGACTGGCTAATATCCCCTTGCACACACGTGAAAAACTTGTACCTTTCATAGGTGGTGGGTTTTTTTGGGGTTACAGAACTCAAACTTTTTACAATATTTCTTAGACTGTACTTGTCGTCTGCATTTTCAAAAGTGAAAGTATTGTACACTTCCACTGAGTCATCACTCGCTACATGAAGGACGAGTGAAGCCTGTACCTTAGCCGTCTTGCTAGCACCCATGGTCGCCTCCAAGTATAGCTCAAAGCGTTGTCGAAACCTTCTTCAGTTTTCTGAGAGGTTGCCGTGGAGCAGTTCAAGCCCAGCGGGCGGTTTAAGACCCTCCATTTTGCGAGGTTAATTATCCACTCTTTCCTGAGAGTTCTCCACGTCTGACACCATGTGATGTTATTGGGGTTAATTGGCGAGAAACCATAGACACATGCTGCCACACCCGCCGGGACTCCTTTTAAGTACAGTCTACTGTTTAACTGGTGGAAGTAGACGCAATAAAGTAGAAAGTAGAAAGAGTAGAAAGAAAAACAGATCCAAATGCAATAGTGATGTAGTGCGTTTAAAAACAGTTACAAATCATAAGAGCAATTCAGAATCCTTTAGAAAAATATAAATCTGGTATAAATCTGTGTCACTTGAGTCTTTGCATGATATGAAATACTAATTATAAAAAAAAAACATGTTGAATAGTGTCATGCTACAAGATATGATAGTATTAGTGTAAATATAGGGTCTTTAAAGAGTTTTAGAGGAGATATATATTTTACAATAAAAAGAGTCAAATAAAACAGGTGTCCGCTAAGCTTCTAACCAATGAAGATTAAGCTCTGTTGTTATCAAGCTGTCTCTTGGCTCGCGCAGTCAGAGGAGAGCAACTGCAGCGACTGTGTGTGAAGCCTGTAGCCGCCTCACACTCGCAAGATTTTAACATCCTATGTCATCGTGAAGCGCTGTCGGCGCAGACTCAAGTCGGACAAAAAAAAAAAAAAAAACAGAGTAAGGGTTAAATCATGTCCTCTACTGGAGTCCTGCCTCTCAGTAACACATATGGTCAGTGTGATTGGATGAACATTTTCCTGCTTTCACATGAGACTCTGTAGCTACGTTCGGTTGTTAGCTGCGTCAAAACTGGAAGGAACTTTCCAGTCATATGAGACTTACTGTGCAAGACTCGGGTCCAACATGGGTGATACATGGGTGTGAAAAGCAAGTGAGGATGGCAGCAAAAAAAGCTATTTTCAAGAAAATGTATAAGTCACTTAAAGTCTAGTTTATTAATGAAATGAGTCCATCATAATAATGTTAATGGCAATGCTAGGCTTTGGCACACAGCATATAGCAGGCTAACATCGACTGTAATTATGAATCATACAGTATAGCAGTATGAATAATAGCAGTGTTACTACTTTTATTAATGTTAATGTATTAGAGATGTCAGTTGCACTATGGCTGAAGTAATGTCGGTAAGTCTTTAGATGTAAACTCAATGTTTACTGGTTTGAAACTGGCTGAAATGAGTATATGTCTTGTAGTTTGAGACATTAAGAAAGATAAAAAAATTCTGGGATAGTTACTTTGGTTTTGTATTTTTTAGATTTTTTACAAGATGTGGAACATTACGCATGAAATAGAGCTGTCTGTCTGGTCTTGCTAAGTGTGGCACGGATGTTTCATTTTGGTCAACCCCAAAGGATTTCCACATGGCCTGGTGAAGACTACCCATATCGGTGGTGACATTAAGCACATGTACCCCTATGAATGCTGCCCTCTGTATTATCTCAATAATTATTGGCCTGTATTCTGCTCCAGTAGAACTGCCACTGTAATGATATGATACTACTTTCTTCCACCATGTTGTGCTTCCAGCCAACATTGATACTCTTGTGTGATCTGGTAAAATCACATCACCATACAGTCTGCTACTAAACATGTGCAACTCCACACTTGGTGTGATGGCCATTTCATCCAATATGAATTGTGAGAAGTGAGTACTACTCCTTTGCAGTGATAATCCATCCACCTCACAGGTGTGGCATATCAAGATGCAGATTAGACAGCATGATTATTGCAGAGGTATACCTCAGGCTGGCCACAATTAAAGGCCACTCTACAATGTGCAGTTTTACTGTATTGTCGGTGGCAGGGGGCAGTTAGTATCTGGATGCAGTACAACACATCTCCTTTGCATAGAGTTGATTGTTGATAGGTTGTTGATTGTGGCCTGTAGAAAGTTGGTCCACTCCTCTTCAATGGCTGTAAGAAGTTGCTGTATATTGGACGGAACTAAAACATGCTGTCGTATACACCAATCCAGAGCATCCCAAACATGCTCAATGGGTGACGTGGCCTGTGAGTATGCTGGCCATGCAAGAACTGGGATGTTTTCAGCTTCCAGGAATTGTGTACAGACCCTTGCAACATGGGGCCGTGCATTATCACGCTGCAACATGAGGTGATGGTCTTGGATAAATGGCACAAGAATGGGCCTCAGGATCTTGTCACAGGATCTCTGTGCATTCAAAATGCCATCAATAAACTGCACCTGTGTTCATTGTCCATTACATACGCTTGCCCATACCATAACCCCCCCCACCACCATAGGCCACTCGATTCACAACGTTGACATCAGCAAACCGCTCACCCACATGATGCCATACACGCAGCCTGCCGTCTGCCCTGTACAGTTAAAACCAGGATTCATCAGTGAAGAAAACACCTCTCCAACGTGCCAGATGCCATCAAATGTGAGCATTTGCCCACTCAAGTCACGACAACAAACTGCAGTGAGGTGGGGACCCTGATCAGGATGACAAGCATGCAGATGAGCTTCCCTGAGATGGTTTCTGGCAGTTTGTGTGGAAATTCCTTGTTTATGCAAACCGATTGTGGCAGCAGCTGGTCTCTGATCTTGGCGAAAATGCTGGATGTGGAGGTCCTGGGCTGGTGTGGTCACAGTGGTCTGCAGTTGCATGGCCGGTTGGATGTACTACCAAATTCTTTGAAACGCCTTTGGAGACGGCCTATTTGTTCAGTGTACATTTACCTCGTGGAAATTAAAGTTTTGTTAAACTTTAGTGTGTGTTTAGTAGCTGTAATTATAAAGTGTAAAACTCGAGCCTGTTTCACATTCATCCTCACTGCGAGATAAACAGCTAAATGCTAAACCTGGATAGCAGCCTCAGCAAGCTTAATGTGTCATAAAGTTCTAAAACATTGACAAGACCAAGTGATATTTTACTGATCAAACACATAATCTGAAAACACCATATACAGTATTACTGGGCAAAAGTACTTTTTTTTGTTTACTTTTTCACTTCCTAAGAAGGTATTATATATTCAGGGCTGGTTTCTTTAGGAATTGTCTCAAGACAGTTAAAACTGCACAGAATAAGTTTATATCTAAAATTATAGCAGTTATGGTATGAACTGGTCTACCTCTCTTTAATTCATCCTGATTTTGTACAATCAAAACATTGTTCAGTACTAAACAGATATTCCACAATGCTTTACTAATTGCACATGATGCATACATGAATCACATTACATTGTTCTTTTGAAATGTTCATTAAACGGATTTATAAGTTAGGAAAATACACAACCAAAAGAATGTAGGCACCTGACCATTACACCTACTGTATATGAACCTGCTGGAAAATATTTGCACCTTTGTCTTATAGGAAGGCTTGTTTCTACTAGATGTTGGAACACTGCTGTGAGGATTTGCTTGCATCCAGCCACATAACAGCAGTGAGGTCGGTCACTAACAATACTGATTTTGACTGTTAGTTATAGATTACTTAATAATATTTAAATTTTACTTAATAATGTGTTAATATTTAAAAATGTATACGTATGGTAAATTTATACAACTTTGGTACTTTATGCCACAATAAGCTTGCTGAGGCTGCTATCCAGGTTTAGCATTTAGTTGTTTACCTTACAGTGAAAAAGAACATAAAATGATTCTTACACTTTATAATTACAGCTTCTAAACACACACTGAAGTTTAAGTACTTTAATTTCCATTAAATAACTGTAGTATAAGGAAAGACAGTTCACTATTTTTATACTGAGTGATCATTATGCAGTAACAGTAATTCTGTGTGAAAGGCTGTAATTAATACAATTGCTAGTGTATTTAGTGAAGTTTACCTTGCGTTGTGCTGCACAACCCACTGAGTTGCGCAGATAAGCTGATCAGTCTTGAAATGTAAGCGCAGGCAAAGCTATAGCTTTCCAATGTACAGTATGTAAAATACCATTAAATAAGTGTAATGGGTATTTTTACTTTTCATTTTGGCACATTTTCCACATGTTACTGTTTAAATGGGATCTTATTTGTAAGTTGCATTTCACTGTTTTGGTCTCATTCCAATAAGGCAAATATATTTGAAGTACAAAAAAGTCAAGCGATGTGAAGAAAATGTAATAGGCCTTTTCTTATTGATACATTTTCCACGTCATAAATGGAATATAGTGATGTGTGCACTGCGTTTCTCTATTTGTTGTGTGTATATATATATATATATATATATATATATATATATATATATATATATATATATATATATATATATATATATATGCATACACACAAACACATGGACAAAATTTTTAGTACCCTTCCCTTAAAGTAATAAAATTCAAATTTACTGAAAGTCATTGCTAAACGCACTACATCACTATTGCATTTGGATCTGTTTTTCTTTCTACTCTTTCTTCTTTCTACTTTATTGCATCTACTTCATCAGCTGTAAAGAGAGCTGTCATCAAATGTATGAAACTGGCCTGGACAAAAATGATGGTACCGCTAGAAAGGATTTAAAATAATTAGAACATAGGGACATTTTAAACTAAGGTGTGTCCTGTAATTAGCATCACAGGTGTCTTCAAACTTGTAATTAGTCAGTCTGCCTGTTTAAAGGGGGAAAGTAGTTACTATAGTGTTTGGTATTATGGTGTGTACCACACTGAACATGGACTACAGAAAGCGAGAGAGTCATCTCAGGAGAAAGAAAGAAAATTATAGACAAACATGTTAATGGTAAATGCTATAATACCATCTCCAAGCAGCCAGATGTTCCTATTACTACAGTTGCACAGAAGTTTAATGTCTACAGGATTGTACCCAACCTCCAACCTCCCTAGACAAAACCTCCATGGACAAAATTGACACATTGAAGAGATGGTTAATACGAATAGTAACCAAAGTGCCTAGAACAACTTCTAATGAGTTTAGAGGTGAGCTCCAAGGTCAAAGTACATCAGTGTCAGATCACACCATCGTTTGCTGAAGACGACCGAAGAGGAAACCACTGTTGAAAGCAAATCCCAAAAAAGTAAGACTGAAATTTGCTAAAATGCATATTGACAAGCCACAAAGCTTCTGAGAAAATGTCCTTTGGACAGGTGAGACAAAACTGGAGCCTTTTGGTAAGTCACATGAGCTCAATGTTCACAGACGCAAAAAAGAAGCATACAAAGAAAAGAATATTGTACCTACTGTAAAACATGTAAAATATGTTTTGGGGCTGCTTTGCTCTGGCACAGCTTGCCCTAAGATTACATTGTACCCGACACAGATTCAAGACTATCAAGGCATTCTAGGGCAAAATGTGTTGCCTAGTGCCTATTGAGACTTGAGGTTGAGTGGCATCATCTTCAGTACAGCATTCCAGATTTTATCTCCCTTTACTGGTTTACTGCTGGTCACTCTCAGACATCTGTGACATTCCTTAAATGTTGTAAGTTATTACCGCTGCTCATAGACATGCTGAGTTTTCTTATTTGAGATGCTTTGCCAGCCCTTTACTGCAGCCTCAGTCAGTTGCTGCTTGTTTTTGGGTCTTTCAGAATATTCCATTTCTTATTTGGAATAAGAAGCTCTTGGGTTGTTTTCGTCCATGCCATAACACCACTCCATCATGTTGAATGGTGCGGTATGCTTCAGAGCAGAAAGTCATATCTGGTTTTATATATATTTAATATAAACCCTGTATTTTTACATTCATGAAGGTGTCTCTTGACACATTGACAGTGATACACCAACCTCCTCAAGAATGTCCCTGACCTAACTAAATATGGAGGTTTTTATGGAGGAAAAAATTCTGCCATCACTTTAGTGGTCTTCTTGGTGTTTTGGTGCTGCTGTACATTCCTTCTTTTTAAGAATGTACCAAATAGTTGGTTTCTGATATCTGTCTAACGTGTTTGGTTTGTTTCGTCTAATTATGCCTGTAATTCCTAAATGATTCATGCAATGTTTTGATGAAACCCCTTAAATTAAAACTAGAATTCAACCCTTTGATTCCATGTTGACTGTTGCATTTCAAATCCTTTGACAGTGTACAAGGACAAAATGAAAAAAGACATTATATATGATTTTTTGAGTATTTGTATTACTTGTTTTTTGCATACTCAGAAATATATCCAATTCAGTGTCCTGCATACAGGACATTTGAACTCAGGTGCATGAAATGTGATTAACATACTTATTACCATCAAAATAAGAGCTCCTGGAACTACCTGAGCTTCTGCATGTACGGTTCCTAAAATATTAAAGCATTTTCAAAATAATTTTATATAATAATAATAATAGTAAACAAAGCGCTAACATAAAATTTACACATTAATTTACTGAACAATCACATAATCACTAAAAATAGTCCATAAATTCCATCTATATTATTAATTAATTAGATGTATATGTAGTATTTTACATATTACATAATACAATTTATGTTCATCAATTCATCATTGTATACAGAAATAACATTTATGTGTTTCAGAATGATCACTTTACAAGGCAGGTTAAGAGACTAACTGCATTCTACAGTAGTAGTACTACAGTAGTAACTGGAAGTGTGTGAAATTCCCCATGTGGTTGATTCTAAAGACATTTTTCTGTTATTTATAAATTTGCTGTAATTACAAACACATTAGAATATTAAATATCATTACATTTTCTTTTCATCCATATTACAGCTTCTGTATTCTATAATAAATAATCAAAGACATTTTTTGAAAATGACTTTTTTATGTATTTAAGTGCCTGAGCAGCATGATTCAGCAGAATATTTGGAGAAGATACTGATCTCAGTCCTGAGCTATCATGTTGTTATACCTGAATGTAAAGTTGTTACGGCTTGTATTTTGTGTCTCATTTTATTTGGATAGCACTCAATAGACAATATGTAGATGTTCAGATTATAAATTTGATTCATTCATAACAGTTACATATACAGTCTGTAAGCATTTTGTTAATGTTAATAATGTAAAATTTTCATTCAAAATTCCTAAGGACTGTTTTCCCAATCCATGATGAAAACAATTCAAGGACATAAATTTCATGGAAAACATTTCCCCTTGTGGCTTTGTCGAAACTGTACCACACATTTAGCACAAAACTTTTCTGTCATGAAAAAAACTGTGTTTAAGTAACATGTAGCTCTTTGATTCCTCAGATTTACATACTCTAGAAAAAAATGACAATAAAAGAAACCTTCAGGACACACAAAATGACAATGTTGTACCTGACCACTGAACGTACACCATAGTTTTACCCCTATTCTGACAGGGCCATGTCTAAATATATATAGTTTTGCTACAGTAATGTTGTCCCATACTTGTCTGATATGAAGAATTTTAGCTCCTCATCAGTCCTGCATCTTCTTTGCTGGATTTTTTTAGATTATTATGTGCCAAATATTGTGATGGATGCAATATGTGGTCAAGGTTGTCTTGCTGCAATATGTAAGGCTTTCCCTGAAAGAGACGCTGTCTGAATAGGAACATATCTAAAACCTCTATACACTGTTCAGCACTGACAGAACTGTTCCAGATGTTACATACGCCATAGGCACTAATGATAGCCCATACCAGCAGGCTTGGGAACTATGCGCTGATAACAACTGGGTGTTTCCTCTCATATTGATTCCGCAGGACACAGCATTCATTTCTGAGTTTTCTGAGAAAACTTTCTGGGTTTCTGAATAGAATAAAAAAATTTGATTCATCTGATCATAAAAGAACACAGAAATGAGCTCTGACCCAGAGAAGACAGGGACATTTCTGGATCGTGTTCACATATGGCTTATTCTTTGCATGATACAGCTTTAACTTGCATTTGTGGATTGCATGATGAACTGTGTTCACAGACAATGATTTCTTTATATATCTAATTTAATTTATTTGAACTTGTTTTTAAGATGTTTGTGGGAGAGAAGATGACCCTCACAATCAAATTCTTCATTTTTATTTTTTACCAATTACACTGACACCAGATCCAGATGATTTAATGTATGTGGTGAGTAGATTCACTTTCAGTGTCTTCCAGAAAACATAGACTATATTTTGAAGTCACTATCAGTGTTTATTTATGAGCAAACTTCTAACATGGTGATGAAGCCATATATTTGCTCTTTAGATGTTGTTTTATGTAATTCAAAACCACTGTGAAGAAACACGTAACATCCTATAAAGCTCATGTTGTAAATCAACACTAAAACAAAGTAAAAATGTAGTCATGGATTATAATACAACAACAAAGCATTTTATATAATAATGATAGTCTTACTGAAATATACTGAAAAAGATGTATTCTTATAGCAAGCACATAACTCTTTAGGCTGCTTTTGTCTATTTTTGCCACAGAATGGGGTCATTTTAAAAAGGGTCTTCTTTTAATAATAAACTAATCAAATTGTAAAGTGTTTTATCATGATTTATTTTCTTTCTTTGCAGCAAAATTGCTTTTCTGCACATTTTGTTGCAGAATTGATGAATGGAGAAAACCAGCTATACTGTCAGCACTGCAAAAGAGATACTTACCGTGAAATAGTATGTTTTAAAATTTAGTATTAATAATTCCAGTAACAACATCTAATTGCAAACTATGACTTTACATTGGTACCAACCTAATCAAAGCTTGGCAGTTCTGTGGAAATCTTAAACCTCACAGATTTGCTGTCTAATCTGTCTGAAGTAAAAATGATTAAATAGTAGGTTAGCAAACTTTATCTGTTTATCTATAGGAAACTGTTGTGCTAGTTTTCGTTGCCTGTTTAAAAAATAAATCTTTGAATCTTTGAAAAGATTTAAAGCCAGTACTTCAGGAGATATATAAATGCATAAATAGATGACAAATACAATGAAGTACACTGAACAAAAATAGAAACGCAACACTTGTTTTTGGTCCCATTTTCCTGAGCTGAACACGGAAAAAGTCTTAGATTTTTTTCCGTGTACACAAAAGACCTTTTTCTCTTAAATATTGTTCACAAATTTGTCTAAATCTGTTAAGCTGGGCAGACACTGTACGATATTTTCAATCGTGTACTCAGCTCCAGCTCAAACTGTACGACCAAATTACAGGGTTTAAAAGTTCACAGCTCACGATTCATATTCTCACACTATACGACCCGATGCCCGATGTATCCGGAATTGCAGCGTAAAAACGGAAGAAGAAAAAGTAGAAGAATCATGAAGTGGGGAGACGATCAAATGTCCAACAAACAAAAACGCACGAGGCTGAAGTTGGTTCCTTATTCAGCAGCGTCTTATTCTCGTTTTCCGTTTCACCTTAAATAATGCGGTAGTTACATTGTGTCGCCTGTAGATGGCGCTTTGTTAACGCTGCAAATTACATTTGTGGCTAGGATGCGCTGTAAACGCTCTGAATAAAAAGGAAAAACACGCACGGTGACTGTTTCACCTTAAAATGAGTAACGTAGACGTTTTTCACAGAGATATGTCCTGAATCTAAATATATCTCATAGATATTTACAATTAAGAAAAAATGACAAATAGTACTTTTGTCTTATGTTAGGTCTACAGGTCTGTTATGGGTCTTACAGTGTCTCAAAAATCTGACAGGTTTAAGTTAATCAGTTAATGACTACATATAAATCCAGAAAAAGAAGAATTTTTACTGTAGAGTATTTTTATAATCATCCAGTGAACTTGGCATGTCAGGCGATAAAATGTATTGTGCATACAGCATATTTTTCTTAGTTTCTATGGCTGTATCTCCTGAATCCTACATCGTCTCAGAAATCTGAGAAGCAGGTTTCAGTCACCACATAACTGACTGTATAAATCCAGAAGAAGAAGAGTTTTTACTGTAGAATATTTTTATAATCCTCCTGTGAACTTGGCATGTCAGGTGATACAGTCTGTTGGGCATATTCTACTTTTGTGATCCTTCATAGGTCTCCATCTTCAGATTCTGAAAATGTTTAAATATCTGACTGTAAGGGTGAATATATAACAATTATAAAGATATTTTCCCAGATGGACTTGTTGTTGTTTCTAGTTCACTCTTTATGTTATAATTATGAAAACATATTTCAAATATTTTGGACAGTTTCTAAGCATAGACTTATACATTTGTGCAAAAGTAGACAAACAGTATTTGTTTGTTGTTTATCCTGATTTCATCCAGATTATCTAAATGCCATATCAACTGCACTTCTGAACACATAATCCACTAACATTAAACTGGTTTGTGAAAAGCAAGTCCTAGAATGGGAAGGCCTTTGCTTGTGTTGCTGCTAGAAGTGCTATTGTTTTCGTAAGGCTAGCCGAGTTACATCTGTGTGATGGCCCAGGATAATGCCTTACAACTTTCTGTAGTCATGAAGGCCCATAGTAATCTTTTAAATAGGGGTATCGTTTAAGTTTCATAAGTTACACAAGTTACACAAATTCAGCATTCCACATGGCATGTTAGAATATTTGCAAACAGCTCTTTTTGATTATTTTCAACAGCATTATCCTCCAATTTCCATGGAATTTTGGTGAAGGTTGTCTGGCACAGTATCAGACAGATATCAGAGACTATTAAAGACAGATGATAAAAAAAAGAAATAAATAACTTTGTAATTATTTATTTACAAATTGTAATAATTAAACTCAATTTTTAAAAAATAAAACACAGAAGGACACAGAATATATGTAGCTTTCTCTTGTCATAATTTCTTGCAGGAGAATTTCCATGGCTCTTTTGTCTTTGCACACAAAGGCAAAGGGAATCATGATCTTTTCCTTTACCTCAGGTTCAATATTGTCCTCTGCAGAACTGAGCAGGTGTAACGCAGCTTCAGCTTCTTCTGGGGTCATTGACAGGAAGCATGGTGGAAGGATGCTGGAGTGAAACATCCTTCTGTGTTTTTTCATCCACTGCCTGATTGTCTGCATGTCAGTTATGATCCTGTGTGCCTATGCAAACCAAAATGTAGTCATTGTAAGTTCAATCCTTTTCTAAATGAATTACTGCTTGTATATTTTATGATGCAAAGTTTGTATTTTTTTCTAGTAAACCAGTCATTGTATACTTTTATTCTTTGCACAATAATTAAAAATACAAATGTTATTTCAATAGCTTTTTGTGCTTTTTCCTGCTGAATAGTTAGCACAAACAACATTTTAAAGCTTTGCATACAAGAGACCATATTTGTGTCAAAAAACATCACTTTTATCATATTTGCGTTACCATTTTGCCTGTGTGACACTCTCCTGCACTGTCTTCTGGACAAGTCTGTACAAAGATTCAAAAGACAACAGTATTATTTAAATCTTTTTACTGTTGACAGTTTTTCCCAGTTATGTGCATCCTTCACAGTTTATTTGGATCAGTTGGTTTTATCAATTTATCAACAGTTACATTTGCTTTAGCCGTGTTACTTTAAAATTTGTGTTACCATTGTCTCACTGCCTCCATCTTCACTGTCTTCTGAAGAATTTCTGTTTAAATGATAGAAGCAAGCAGTATTGTCAGTTATTCATTTTAATCAAGGTTAATGTAGACTGGTTTTTGTTGAACCTTTTTCTTGTAGTGTCATTGCTTGATCAAAATTGGGTCATGTAACATTCTCTCTGTCTCTTTCTATTTATAGATAGATAGAAAGATATATGAATAGATACAGAGAGAGAAAGATTTTATTATTTTTATCTATTATCTATTTTTGACAGATTTTCTAACATAGACTTGTAAGTTTTGTCATGTTTAGTTACTGTTGTGGCAGGGTCTCCAACACTTTCTTCTTGAGTGCTCTGTGCCTAAAAGAAAAAAGATATTTTGATTACCAAACATTTTGTTTTTGTAAGCTTATCTGTCATATTTGTAAGAAATACTTACCCTTAACAGTACAACATTTACCACACTGGACTTTTGTGTGAAGAAATGTTTTATATCTGGAGGTGTAGCGATTGTGTCCCCAAATCCTGTTTTTTGAGTTTGCCCAAAGGTTGTAGGTTACTGCAGCAGGTATGTAGCTGTGCATAAAGACATGAATTTTATTAAACTGATGCTAGTTTTATTGTGACAACATTACCGTTAACATTTTCCAGAGAGACACTGTATTTCTGTCCTGTATTTTAAATGAAAGCCAAGGTTCTCAAACCAGTCATCAGGGCCCCCCAACAGTCTATGTAATTTGGCGTAAGGGAAAAATGTAAGCTATCTGGGGTTCCCATGGGACTGGTTTGAGAAACATTGCATTGTTCCATGCAGATAAATATTATTGAATGTAAATAGACAAAAGAAAATTCATACATCTCTAGCTGGAGTCTTTGTGGTAGTGCTGTTGGCTGCAGTTCAGGGCAATTGGTGCTGGGGACTACTGAATCAATGGTCATTATCAGTAGAGGAGGTAACCCATTAATTAAGTGCCGGCACGTGTAGGTTCTCCTCCCCAGGCAACGCATATGTCTGCTTTTTAATATCAGTAAGAAAAAGCACCATTAATATCCAACCAGTCTTAAATAGTCATCAAATAAAATCATTCTGGGTTTGACAGGATGACTACAAACATGCATAAAATCAATATTTTGTCATGAGCAGAAAGGTAAACTTTAGGTGCCTTTACCTCTGTTGGTTGCATAACAGTGATGAACTTGGAGAAGCCCAACTGGCCACAGCGTCTGGGAGCTTCGAGAAGTCATCACATCTATAAGCAAAAAACACCACATAAAACTATTTTGAAAGGCATTTGGAAATGTATTTATTACATTAGGTGATAACGGCCCACATTCACAAAAGTTCTCAGAGTGCTGATATTGGACCTTTTCCTGACAGTAAGTTACTGAGAATACTGATCAGCTCCTCTACTCTGAGTAGCTTTGTGAATATGGCTCTTTCTTAGTAATAAAGCTCAATGTAACAAAACAGTCATATGTACTCACACAACTGCATGTCCTGTCAGACATTGTGATGGCAGGGAGTGGACAGTCCTCTGCATCACATTTTAATATTCTCTCTGTAATTTGGTAGCAGTCAAAATGACCACAAAGTCATCTTGTGAGCCATATGTATCCCAGAGCTGTTTCCCTTTAAACCTTGGGAAGTTTTTCAGCCATGTAATCCCGCCCTGTGTCCACTCTCCAACCAAAAAATGCTGCTGAACTTCCAGCAAGGACTTCAGACACTGATCTTTGTCCTGAACTTTTTCAACTTAATTTTGAATGAATGGATACCTCCTTGTGGCCAAGTGAATAATGTACAAGAGATTGTCAATTGTACAAGTGTTGGTCAGTGTTACTATGTAATTTCCAAGTTAACCATGCCCAGACCATGGTGGGGAGCTGTGAGTAACTGGATTGACTGCTTGTGCTTTTGGTGGGTTATAGTACTTTGCCTGTTTTTTCTTTTTTCTTCTTTTCTGCCATGTCTCTTCTTGGCTTAGAGGTTGGTTAAGGTGTGTCTCATCAGTTTCTTCCTGCTTTTTGACATTCTGGCATGACAAGTTCTGTCATGACAATGCCATGCATTCGACCGGAAATGAATTCTTGCGTAATTTGTATAAAATTTCTGGGACATCTGTGGAGTTTGTTTCTGCATGACACCTATCCAAAGTGGCAGTGTGGACAGGTAAGGCTTAAGAATGTCGAGCAGGCTTGGACAATGATATGAATTTGAAGTTCCACTTTGTCCTTTTTTTTTTTCCAAACAGTTTCCCAAACAGAGAGTCTTCGGTAATATTTTTTGGTGTCATGTGTGCTGCACCAATGTTTTTGAATTGTCTATTTTGTCAGATATTTGCACATTTACAATGATGTTTTTATCATGTGAGAGTTCTTGTAATATGTAAAGATGGAAACTTGCACATCCAGGAAATTTGCAATGGGCTTTTCCATTCCAAAATGAAGAAAGTGTTTTCCTTGACTTTAAATACTTGACCCGGTTGTATGTAAATGCCAAGACACAGTTATTCATCTGACCAATTTTCTCAGACAAAATGTCTGCCCATCCATCCGTAAGATGTCTGTAGCCTTTCTTCTGGGTTGGCTTGATTTTGGCCTACTCATGTTTTGACAGTGTTATCTGAAATTCAGAGGGACACTGCTGAACATCCAACTCCAAGCTTTTGTCAACCTCCTCTGATGGTGCTTTTTCCAAATGAAATGGAAATTTGGTCTATTGAAATGATTCATAATCAATAACAGGTAATCAATAATGGGTACTAGTGTAGTTATTAATTTTCTTTATCCATGGATTTATAGAATATGCTCTAGGCCTCTGTTCTTTCTTAGTCTTTCTCTCTCTCTCTCTCTCTCTCTATCTCCCACTATCAGAAGAAGCAGGCCCGTGTGTGAGTAGTGTGTGTGTGTACGGAGGAGTGCACATCAACGCTGCTCTGCTATCTGTTCTTCCCAGGGTCATCTACCTCTTCGGCGTCAAAAAGGGTCTCTCAAAACCTGCTAAATCCAGCTAAAGATATGCTAGACATATGCCAGAATAGCGCTGACTAGCAGTTAAAAGAGTTGACGTGTCACACGGGTTTGCTCTTTTGGCCTTATAAGGTGTTACGGAAGCCAGGGGTGGTTCCTGGGGGAACTGGTTTTGAGAAACTAAATAAGATGCTGTGACACTGTTCCAGGGTAGGAGAAGATTCTGTACTTTACATTGTCTTTCCTGAAAATAAATCTTGTTACTCATTCTGATTGAGACTCAGAGACTTCGAATCTTATTTTTCTGTCACTATTTCCACCACACAAGTCACTTGAGTCAGGCTCACTGAAAGAAAGTCTGGTCCTCTCGCTTACTTCTCTTTTCTGAGAAGCAATTAGGACAGCCATGGTGATATGAGTTGAATGTCAACAATACTTTTAAATCCAACACACCATGAATGAAACCAGTCATTGCACTTGCTGCATATGGTTGAGATGGGTTGTTTGGCTGTTTGCAAAAGCAAAATAGCTGCTCCTCAGAATCTGATGCTTTGAGGTTGGAATTCCCATCCTTTAAAGGACAAAATGAACACATGTTAAGGCTGTGTAATATGTTTGAAACAATGGAATTACAATCCTCTGTATGCAAGTGTTTCTATGTTATTATTGTTTCTATGAGTTATTAGGTTAGAAAAACAGTTTTAGAAATAGATAGAGTCTTTGACTTCTTTTGACATTTTGGCAGTTTTATAAAGCTAGGAACATTCTGTGTAGGCATTAGGTAAACAAATTTAATCTAGATGTTTAAACCTACACATGAACCCTTTTAGTAATTCCTCCTTCTCCAGACAAACTTAACAATGTCCTAACTGCAGAAACAAGTGTTGCTGTCAGTTCATTTAATCTGTGTTTGGTGTCACGGTTGCCATTATACGTATATGTTTATGATAAATAAAATGTCCTACCACTTTGTTTTCTTCATTTATTTTCTAAAGTCTCCGTCTGTTGTTTAAACTGTTAGGTACAATTAGAGTTGTACATAACCTTCCTCAAAAACCACTGACATGGCGGTAGGAATCTTTGATGCATAGTCCATACAATTGCAGCTTTGAAACATCTCTCTTGATAGACTCTGAGCTCAAAAATATACTTAAAGCCTGTTTAAAATGTAATGAATACATTTGTCTGCATAGCATGTAACCTATGTGAGTCATTTATAACAGCCTATGTATGTCAATTAACAAAAAACAAAAGCAACTGCAATGATAATCGCTTGTTAATATGTAATATAATAGTAATATATATTGCAGTCACATTAAGCTTAAACATATACATTAAAATTGTTCATATTTCTGTGTATATAACGTAGATTATGGCAGTAAATGTAGGTAGGGGTATTAAATTAATAAAATGAAGCGAAATATTTACCTTCCCAAAAGCTTTGAACCTGCAAAAACATAACAATACGTATTTAATAAATATATATTAACTGAAATAAATAAAAATAAACAAGCACATTTATAAGTGATCAAAGGTCAGTGACAGAGGCTAGTCAACCTGTAAAGCTTTTCACAACAGACAGTGTACAACAGTAGCATGTCCACTATATTGGCATTTACAAAGTAAAAAGTTAAAAGCACCCCAAAGGAAAAATAAATTGTAAATTATCCAGTGCTTAATTCAGAACACATCCTTGGTATTATTTGAAATGAGCTCTCCCAGAGTCAAATATGCAGAGTGAAGAATGAACAGATACAGAACTACTCTTTTCTTAACGTCGTCACCTAGATCCCATCCCCCACACTCGCCAGAAGAACTAGCGCACCATTTTAGGCTATGGCATGAGTGCAAAAAGTAAAGTTTTGTTAAACAATTGTTTCCCTGTGAAATAAGTCTTTCTGTCAAATGTGACAATGAGGCTAATCTAAGAGCGCTTTGGTTTATTGTGTTTGTCATCACATCTAACACCTTTATCTACACCCCCTCCCCAAACTGCTTTCTTCACCGTTAAGCCTTGTGTAATGGTTACACTTACCAGTAAGATTTTACAGACATCCTCTCAGAAATGTCATTTTCATGGAAACTAAATTGAATTTCCAAGCAGTTGCTCTGTTTTAAGAATGATGAATTAAGTGCGTTATAAGTACTTTTAACTAAAACAGAATTTCGCCACTAGCTCTCAGCGTCGCTGCGGTGTAGCCTATCCGATCTCCATTACCTACTAAATTTACATAGCACATGCGTGTCATTTTCACACATGCGTTGATCTTGTTTTACCTTGCCCGATTCCCATCCTGCAGGTGTATACCTTACAACAATAAATCGCATTGCACCATGGTTTTTGTAGGAGTTTTGTTGTTATAACTTATATGATAATTATGCAGTTAAAGTGTTTCTTGTGAGATCAGATGGATTAGCTTAAAAAAATCACATTTTTTTTTAAATAATAATTTTTTTAAAAATATTGTATTATTTACTGTACAATAGAAATAGTCTCTCTTTTTTACACAGATTAAGATTTTTTACCTTAATTCTAATTTTTAATTGTTTTCAAATGAGATTTACAACCTAATGTCAGTGTTGAAAACCAAAAGAGTTGGCTTTAAATTTAATAAATTAAATGTTGGTATTACTGTAAAAAATAAAATTCCTAAAGAATTTTGACATGCCTAATAAGCATAAAATATTGTTGCAATTACACTACTATGCACAAAATTAAAGTCGTACAAGAGCTCAAAATGGTCAATGTAAATCCTCAAGATGCATTCTTGTCAATAGTTATATTATGAATAATTCTAATAGCATCAAATGGCATCAAAGCTGTGCTAGACAATATACTCACATACTAATTGAACAACTGGGTGTTAAACTAAATTGTAGTATTCCCTTAACAAAAAATACTACTTTATATCAGTGTTGTATTACAAATTTGTGATGTGACGTGTTCTTTTACTAAAAAAAAATGTTTTAAGTTAAATATTAATTTTAGTCCACACATTAAGCCTAGAAAACTTAAAATATAATCATCCTATTTTTAATTTAATTGTAGTTTCAATTCTGTGTGGCCAAATTGTGATAATTTAATGACTAAAGCTATGATTTAATGTATAGTACTTTCATTTTTGGATTATTCTTAGTTTTGCTTAAAATGTAATTTCTATTAGATTTGGTTGCTACAGTCTGAGTATTTAATAAGTTAAGATAAAATTAAAGTAAATTAATTCTATGCCCTCTAGCTGTGATAATTAAAAAACTTGGCTTAACTTTATACACTGACTACTTACACCTTTTTTTTTTTATTGGATGCATTTCAATACACCAACAAAAGAAATAATTAACATAACGTTGCTGTCCAAAGGAGAAAACACAGATAAAAAAAAATTATATATATCACACACACACATATATATATATATATATATATATATATATATATATATATATATATATATATATATATACATATACATACATACACACACACACATCAGGCATACCATATATAATTATATATATATATATATATATATATATATATATATATATATATATATATATATATATATATATATATATATATAAACATATATATAACAACAACCAGAAAGAACAAAAAGCTATGCACTTAGAAAATGCCAGCCCCACAGGGCAGGCCAAATATCTCCTCCAGCAACATTATTTCTTTCCCCTTTTACCCATTTTTTTCCCCCTATCCCTGCCCCACCTCCCCTCTACTCCCTTCCCTCCCATCAACCTATTAACAATCACAGAAAATAGATAAATAGATAAAGGAATAAAAAAGAAGAGAAAGACAGAAAAAGAAAGAAAGAAAGAAAGAAAGAAAGAAAAATAATAAAAGAAAGAAAAGTAATAATCCCCTCAATCAGCCGGCATAAACTGAAGTGAATTGAAAAAAATAAAGAAAGGATTCCACTTAGAGTATAATGTTGCAGTATTGCCTTTCAAGGTAGATCTTATCTTTTCCATAGTAAGAAAATGCATGACATCTCGGAGCCACATTGAAATGGAAGGGGGTTTTGAAGACTTCCACAGTAGTAATATGCAACGTCTTGCCAATAAAGACGTAAATGCTATTATTTCCGACTGAACCTTATCGAGCACAGGTAAATCAGTAGAAAAACCAAATATTGCGACAAAAGGGTTCTTATTGATGTTAATGCCCAGAACTTTTGTCATAATCTTAAAGTATTCTGACCAAAATTTATGAAAAGAGGGACAAAAAAAAAACATGTGACTTAAGTTACATGGAGTAGCACCACACCTATCACATTGATCACTGACAGCATTCGGATAAAATTTAGATAATTGAGACTTGGAGAGATGAACTCTGTGTAGTACTTTAAACTGAATCAGCTGGAGTCTTGCACAAAATGAGCTTGAGCGTACTTTGTTCATCGCTTTGTCCCACCATTGCTCCGTGAAAGTAGTACCTAGTTCATGTTCCCACGCGTTTCTGATTTTAGTAAGAGAGTGTTCACCTAAAGCCATAATATACGAATAAATCTTAGATATAGTAGATTTTTGAAAGGGATCCCAAGCCAAAAGATCCTCCCATGATTGTGTGGTGGGAAGACATGTATAATTTGGGAAAAGGGAAGAGATACAGTGTCTGAGTTAAAAATATCTAAACAAATGAGATGGGGACAACTTAAAATCTGCAGCTAGTTGAGCAAAACTGTAAAAAGTGCTATCCTTATAAAGATCACGGAAAGATCTAATACCTCTCTCATGCCATATAATGAAAGCCGTATCAGTCAAAGCAGGGGGAAATAAATGATTTCCTAAAATGGGAATTGATAAAGAGGGAGATGTGAGCTTAAAGTGACATCTAAATTGTGACCAAATTCGAAGGGTAGATCGAACTAATGGACTACACGTAGAACTCTTCAAATTGAGTGGCCAGAAAGACGTGAGGAGCGCAAGTGGAGAGAATGGAGAACAAGAGCGAGTTTCTAGTCGACACCACAGCAAGTCAGGAGAATGAAGCCAACAAAGGACCTTTTGAATGTGTGCTGACCAGTAATAAAACAAGAAGTTAGGAAGGGCCAGCCCCCCATCAAATTTAAATCTTTGTAATAGTGATTTTCTCACTCTAGGAACCTTTCCATCCCATATAAAGGAGATAATAAGCTGATCCAAACTCTTAAAAAACCTTTTCGGCAGGAATAGAGGAATTGTTTGAAACAAAAAAAGAAATTTGGGCATAACATTCATTTTTATAGCATTTATCCTGGCAATCAATGACAGAGGAAGGGATTTCCATCTCTGTAAATCCTGTTTAAATTTATTAATTAGAAAAGAAAAATTAGAGTGAAAGAGAGATGGTAAAGTCCGAAATATATGAATCCCTAAATATTTGAACCCAGTTGAAGCAAACCGAAAGGGAATAGCAGACTGATTAAGTGACAATGCGAGTGAATTTACTGGAAAGCATTCACTTTTCTGTCCGTTAACTTTATAACCTGAAAACTAACCAAATCTCTCTAAAAGTGATATAATTGGAGGAAGGGAGCTCGCTGGATCAGTCATGTACAATAGCAAGTCATCAGCATACAATGATACTTTTATTTCAATACCTGAGCGAGAAATCCCCTGAAAAGACGAAAGAGATTTCAAGGCAATCGACAGCGGTTCTATAGCAACTGCGAACAATAAAGGAGACAGAGGACATCCTTGTCTAGTTCCCCGTGTGAACGAAAAATAATCAGATTGGATATCATTAGTGTGGACACTAGCTCAGGGAGAGGAATATAACAACTTTATCCAAGAAATAAATTTGTTCCCAAATCCAAATTTGTACAAGGTTGAGAAGAGGTATTTCCATTCGACACGGTCAAATGCCTTCTCTGCATCCAGTGAAACTACAATTTCAGGAGCAGAGGAGGAATGTTTAGTAAAAATTACATTTAAAAGAGTACGAACATTAAAAAAAAGATGACGTCCTTTAATGAAACCATTTTGATCCTGAGAAATTATATCCGGAAGAACCCTTTCCAATCGCAGCGCCAATGTCTTTGCCAGGATTTTCAAATCTACATTCAGGAGAGATATGGGTCTATAAGAGGCGCAGGAAGTGGGGTCTTTATCCTTCTTCAGAAGAAGTGAAATAGACGCTTCAGAGAAAGTAGGGGGTAGAGTCCCAGATAACAGAGATTCATTATATACTGCTAGAAGAAGCGGGCCAATTTATCTTGGAATTTTTTTAAAAACTCAACTGGGAAACCATCCGGACCGGGTGCCTTGTTGGTTTGCACGGCATTAATTGAAGCAGCAACTTCATCTAAGCTTAATGGTGCTTCAAGATCCTTTGTGGTACTAGGATTTACAGAGGGAAATACTAATTCTTCAAAAAATAAAGACATCTCAGTGTCATCTAATTTTGATTCAGATTGATAGAGTCTCGAATAAAAAGATTTAAAGGTATTGTTGATAGCCAATGGATCACAACATAAAACTCCTGCTTGATCCTTGATTTGGGAAATTAAACGTGATGCAGTCTGTCTTTTTAACTGATGGGCCAGAAGTCTAGATGGTTTATCACCATGCTCACAGTGGTTACTACGCGTACGCAACAATTGTTGTTCAGCAACAGCTGTGGTAATAAGATTAACTTCGGTCTGTAGCTCCAATCGGCGTTTCAGCAATGCAGGCATTGGGTTAACCGAATTAAGTTTGTCTAAGTCTACAATTTTTGCCATTAAATCTTGTAGTTTGAGTTTGTAGGATCTATGTAAATGCGCTGTATAGGAAATAATTTGCCCACGTAAATAAGCTTTAAGAGATTCCCAAAGAAGAGAAAACGAAGTTGTGTCATTCTTATTTGTGGCAATAAAATCATCAATGGAGGATACAATGAAAGCATTAAATGTATTATCTGATAATAGTAGGGGGTTGAGTTTCCAGAGAGCTGAAAAGGGAGGGCGATTTGAAAACTGAATATTTACAAATAAAGGAGCATGATCTGAGATTATTGGACAGTAATTGGAGGAAATGACTTGAGGAATAAGGGAGCTGTCTATAAAAAAAATAATCAATGCGGGAATATGTTTGATGTGGGTGGGAATAAAAGGAAAATTCTTTTGTGTGCGGATTCTGAAATCTCCAAGGGTCAATGATGGAGTTTTTAGCTAAAAATTCAGAAATTAATTGGGACATCAGAGAACGTGGTAGTGTGCGGGTGTCTGAACGATCTAAAACCGGGTTAATTGTACAGTTAAAATCCCCCCCCCATAATCAAAAGATGAGTGTTTAAAAAGGGGATAGCACCAAACAGCTTATGTATAAATCTCGGATCATCAAAGTTAGGAGCGTAGACATTCATCAACAATACTGGAGTGTTAAACAGGGTTCCACGAATAATTAAATATCTACCGTTTACGTCTGCAATAACCTTGTCAGGGACAAACTGGATGCCTCTTTTAATTAGAATAGCTACCCCCCTGGTTTTAGAATTGAAAGTAGAATGAAAAATATCAGTAATTCCGGAAAATTTTAACCTATAGTGCTCTCCGTTCTTAAGATGTGTTTCCTGCAAAAATACTACATCTGCATTCAGACGCTTCAAGTGGGTAAAAACTCAAAAATTTCACAGCGGCTCCATTATCAACCTTAGGTAAATTGGAATCAGTCATTTGGATTGTTTAAATATTTAGGAAGTAAAATGAAATACCATACTGGCCAACAGAGGGGAGAAGAGGAAAAAAAAAAGAAAAAAAAAAAAAAGAAAAAAAAAAAAAAAAAAAAAGTACCCGCCCCACTACCCCATTCCTCTCCCACCCCCACCCCACTACCCCATCCCTCTCCCACCCCCACCACCTGAAAGATACCCCGGCAATGTCCTCTTCCCACCCAAATTGAGGACCGCTGCACTGGCTCCAACATGAACCAAACCCACATAGACAGTACCCCCGGTAACAAAGCATGAACAGAACATAGAGCCCACAGAGCGGAGGACTCCTTAGACCAAAGGATGTATGCAGTGTGCCCACATATTAGCTTATAACAATCTTAACGGAGCATAACAGTATTAAACAATGGATGGCAAATAACAAAACTATACACATACATATAAACACATACGTACACACACACACACACACGCATACATATACACACACTCATATACAAATATACACATATGTAAACATACCGACATACATACATATACACACACACACACGTTACCCCCCTTTCCCCCCTTCTTCTTTTAAACAAATAAACATAATTAACAAATGATATATACATACAAAAGAGAAAAAGAGAGAGAGAAAATAAAAAAAATAATAAAAAAAAACATTCCTTCCTTTGAATGAAAAAGTTCACCAACTATAAAACCTGGAGGGAGAAAGAAAGAAAAGAAAGAAAAGAAAAAAACAACCCATTCGTTCCTTTGAACGGAGTACAGCTCAGCAACTATAAAAACACGGGAAAAAAATAGTTAAAAAAACAAAAACAAAAAAGAAAAGAACCCTTCGTTCCTTTGAGTGAATTACAACTTCTCAACTCTAAAACACGAAAAGGGAGCAGTCGGTCTCCAAACCGAGCAATCAGTTACTTAGTCAGAGTAGCGACGAACCGACCAGCCTCCTCTGGAGAAGTGAAGTCATGATGTTTACCATCGTGAGTTATTCTAAGCCGTGCCGGGTACAGAGTGCCATATCGAATCCCCTCCATGGCATGCAGCTGTGCACGAACCTCATTGAAAGCAGCCCGAGCTTTAGCGACCTTGGCGGTGAAGTCAGGAAAGACCGAAAGTTTCATGTTTGAAACAGTAATCTGCTGTTGGTGTCTGGCTTTCCTGAGAATGTCCACACAGTTTTCATAGTAGTGCAACCTCGCTATGACAGGCCGTGGAGGCTCACCGGGCTTCGGTTTAGGCGCTAGCGTGCGATGAGCTCGGTCCACCAAAGGGGACGCGAATGCTTCTTTCAGAAGCTCAGAGACACTGGAAGTGTTGAGAATGAACGAATCTCCTTCTGGAATTCAAATATTATGGCGACGGGATCTAGATTCCAAATCGTCACACTTAGCATCCAGCCTGCTAATTTCTTTAGACAGAGACTCAACTTTAGCCTGCAGCGCTAGCACATCATCCGTATATGTAGAGAGAGTGTGCTCAATGTCCGAAACAGTGGATTTCAGACCAGCTAAGTCAGACCTCAACGCTGCAAAATCACGAATCAGCTGCGACTTCATATCTAGCAGTTCTGTCTTAATATTGGAGTAATGTTCATCCATTACCGTGCGTATCTCGGAAACCACCGCTCGGACAATTTCGGATCTCAGCGCTGATATATCTAGCGACACCGCCGGAGCAGAGCTCACTTCTGCTGGGCAAACGGCGTCGCTCGCGAACGCGGATGTAGCCTGCGCAACAGGCCTGAGAAAAGACTGTGATGGCCCCGGCGTTTTATTCAGCTTGGGAGGCATGGTGACAAACGACACTTGGCCAAGTGATAGTGCTACTAGTCACGACAATCAGGAAACCGACACAAAACCAAAAAAAATGAGCACATTGAGCATTAAATCTTTTAGTTTGAAAACTCCACTCCGTGGAGAGCTCTAAATCAGCGTCTACTCCATGCCAGGTCACACCGGAAGTCCGACTACTTACACCTTTGTAACATATTTCTCTAGTACTGACTATTAATACTGATAATAATTTGCAGTAGGGAATAGTAGTGCACATCCTAACATGGGGTAAAATGTAACATAAATCTGTAAACAATTCTTTTTTTATTTTTCCTGTTTTCACATTATTTTACAAATTTAACAAAACATGTTATAGATATTATGCAATAAAATATTTGCTTGTTCTGAAACGGTTTCCCATGTACTCTTTGATACACACTGAGAAATTCCCGATCAAACTTTTCTACATTATAAAAGCAGTGTTTTGAATTCAAGTATGTACATTGATTCTGCATGCATATATATATATACTGTGACCGGCGGCTGCCCCGCCGACCCCGCTCTATTGTGCCAACACCGGCGGGGGCGGCTCCCCAGGCAGTGGAAGCAGCGGACAGCTCCTTCAGCACCTGTTGTTTTGGACAGCACGCGACCGCATGGCCAGGGGGGCGGGGCACCTAATCGCGCACGCTGGCTGCCTCCTGATGAGCGCAGCAGGCGACACTCAACTCGACGGAGCCAGAGCATAAAAAGGACACGCTGAGACTCAGTCGGGGCGTAGTGTTGGAGCCATACAACTGACTGTTAATCTCTCTATGGTATGCCGTGTCTCACTTTCTCCTGTTCTGTTCTCTACGCCTCGTCTGTTGCCTAGGGGACTGAGCTGTGCTGCCGGATCCGCCGTTTGACTGCGTGTCGCCTGAGACCTACTGCTGACTTCTATGGTGTTTACTGCGCCGGTACGGGGAGAGGAGCCTCCGAGGCCGTGCTACTCACTGCGCTATCGAAGAGACTCTGACTTTTGTCATTTTTCTACTCATCTTTAGATATTGGGATTTTTTTTTGTTGAGACTGAATAAATTGTGACTGCAAGCTGCCACTAATACACCTCTCTGGTCCCTCTCGTCCCTCGAGCGCCCCACAGTGGTGGAGAATGCGGGCACCGACATCCGTCTGAGGGAAACCACCAGAAAAAAAAAAAAAAAAAATTTTTCTTTTTTTTCTTGTCTTTTTTTTTTTCGCTCCTCCCTCCTGCTTCACTTCGGCCTCTCCTGGTTGTACGCCGTAGACAGGAAAAATGGATCAAATCATCCAACACTTACTGGAGACCAGCATACAACAGCAAACAGCTACCCAAGAGCTGGCAAGAGGTGTCAGGGCCCTGACCGATGACATCATAGCCGCGCGGCGCGGAGAGGCGGTGCCTTCACTCCCCCGGCCCGAACAAGCTGCCCACCATCTCCTCACCAAGCTCACACCCCAGGATGACATTGAGGCATTCCTACACACCTTCGAGGTCATCGCTGAGCGTGAAATGTGGGTAAGGAGCTGTGGTCCAAAATCCTGGCCCCCTTTCTGACCGGCGAGGCCCAACTCGCCTACTACTCTCTCCCTGCAGGACGGGCCCGCGACTATGAGGAGCTGAAAGGGGAAATCCTGGCGCGAACGGGACTCAGCCCAGCTGTTGCGGCTGCGGAGCACTACCGCTGGACTTATCAGCCCCAGCAGCCCCCGCGCCAACAGATGCTCCTACTCCTCCGGATCACCCGCCGATGGCTGAAACCAGAGACCCGAACGGCCGAGGAGGTGGTGGAACAAGTAGCCATGGAGCGGTTCCTGCGAGCTCTACCCCATGAGGTCCGAAAAGCGGTGGCTATGCAGACCATGAAGTCTTCGCGTGACATGGTGGAGGCAACCGAGACAGCGGAGAACATGCTGGCCCTGATGCGCACTGAGAAACGGGAGCCACTCCCCCCCTTTCGTCGCGACGGTCCCCCGCTGCGCCGCTACCCAGGTAGGGAACTGACCCCCACCAGGCACCATTCGCCTCCCCCGCAACCAGGGCCTCCGACTCCCCTGGATGAACCTATGCCCACTGAACCTGACCCTGCCGGCCCTGCTCGACCCAGGAAGGCTTGGCTTGCAGGCTGTAGCTGGCATGGAGCGACTCCCACTGCCTGCGTCACCCGCCACCTGCTAGTCGATGGCCAGAAGGTGTGCGCCCTGATAGATTCCGGCAGTACGGTCACCTTGCTTCGACCAACTCACTTCCCCGGGATCCAGCCATCCTGTGAGACGTTGCCGGTTGCTTGTGTGCATGGAGATGTCCGGCATGTCCCTACGGCCCGTATCCGGTTGGGCGAAGGCAGGAAGGAGTGGACTCTCACCATGGGCCTGGTTCCTGACCTCCCTGTGCCACTCCTGGTGGGCCGCGACTTCCCGGGGTTCGAGGGCTCCCTGCGACGCCGGCGACGACGAACAACCCCACGGGATCGACCCCGACCGCCACCAAAGTCTGCCCTGATGGCACAGCCGGCGGAGGAAAGTGGGGAGGCCAGTGGCGAAGGTGAGCATCCTAGCATCCCAAACCCCCTCTCCGCACTCTTCCAGCAGATACAGCTGGAGGGCGGGTTTGCCAAAGAACAGCGGGAGGACAATAGGTTGAAGCGGGCCTGGGAGAACGTGATGCTGATTGACGGAGTGCACATGCCCAACAGCCACTCCCCAGTACCTACTTCGTGGTCCGGGACAACCTCTTATACCATGTGCGGCACCTCCCTGGAGGAGTCAGAGAGGCCCTGGTCCTACCCAGGTCTCGCATCGACGCCGTGATGCACCTAGCACACCATCATCCAATGGGAGGGCACCTGGCTCATGAGAACACCTTGGCACGCATCCTCCCCCGGTTCTATTGGCCCTCCATATACACAGAGGTGAAAAACTTCTGTCAGCGGTGCCAGAGGTGTCAGCTCACATCCCCAAAAAGGCCGCCTCCAGCTCCCCTCGTCCCGCTTCCCATCATCGGCGTCCCCTTCGAGCGAACAGGCATGGACATTGTAGGGCCGTTGCCGAAGTCCGGCCGGGGGCACGAGTACATCCTCGTCTTGGTGGACTATGCAACACGCTACCCCGAGGCGGTCCCCCTTAGAAAAGCCACCTCCAAGGCAGTTGCCAGGGAACTGTTCACACTAAGTAGTCGTGTGGGGATCCCGAAAGACATTATTACGGACCAAGGTACCCCGTTCGTTTCCAAACTTATGGCGGACCTCTGTGGGCTCCTCCAAATTAAACACCTCCCCACCTCCGTCTATCACCCCCAGACGGACGGATTGGTGGAGAGGTTTAACCAAACGCTGAAACGTATGCTCCGCAAAGTGGTGGCTCAGGACGGACGGGACTGGGACTTGCTAATTCCCTATGTCCTCTTTGCCATACGAGAAGTGCCCCAGGCCTCCACAGGGTTCTCACCCTTTGAGCTCCTCTATTCTCGCAGGGCGCGGGGGCTTCTCGATGTGGTCAGGGAGGCATGGGAACAGCAACCGTCCCCATACCGCTCCGTCATTGAGTATGTTCAAGAGATGCAACAGCGCACTGACGCCGTAGCCCCCATTGTGCGAGAGCATATGGAGGAAGCCCAACAAGCCCAACAACGCCTCTACAACCGGCCGGCCCAACCCAGGGAGTTCCGGCCGGGCGATCGGGTCCTGGTCCTAGTCCCCACCACTACCTGTAAGTTTCTGGCAACTTGGCAGTGGCCATACCTGGTCAAGGAGAAAGTAGGTCCGGTGAATTACCGCCTGGAGCAGCCGGGGAAGAGGAAACCCACTCAAACGTATCACGTAAATCTATTTAAAAAATGGATCGAACCTAACCCCGTGCTCTCCGCTTTTGCCTCCCTAGACCCCCCTGCCAGGTCCCTGATCCAATGGGGCGAGGATCTTTCATCGCCCCAACGCCAGGAGCTTACAGAACTAGTGGAACAGTTCCGGGACGTGTTCTCCTCGGCCCCCGGCCGTACTCACGTGGTACAACACAACATCCAGACCCCAGCCGGGGTAGTAGTGCGACAGCGACCCTACCGGGTCCCAGAGGCCCGCCGGTCAGCTATAGAGGAGGAGGTACAGCGGATGCTAGCCGCGGGTATTATTGAGGCATCCAACAGCCCCTGGTCCAGCCCCATCGTCCTGGTCCCCAAGCCCGATGGGTTGTGGAGGTTTTGCAACGACTTCCGTAAGTTAAATGAGGTCTCGCAATTTGACTCATACCCTCTCCCACGAGTGGACGATTTGATTGATCGTCTGGGTAAGGCCCGGTTTATCTCCACACTGGACCTCACCAAGGGCTACTGGCAGGTGGCACTCGCCCCAGGAGCCCGACCCAAAACAGCCGTGACTTCTCCTCTGTAGCTTCCCCCCTTTCAGATCTCACCCGAAAAGGTCAGCCGGAGGAGGTGTCCTGGACCCCAGCTGCCGACAAGGCCTTTGGGGTCCTGAAGGCCCGCCTGACCTCTGAGCCGGTCCTCCACAGCCCGGA
Source organism: Megaleporinus macrocephalus (assembly GCA_021613375.1). Taxonomy (NCBI): domain Eukaryota; kingdom Metazoa; phylum Chordata; class Actinopteri; order Characiformes; family Anostomidae; genus Megaleporinus; species Megaleporinus macrocephalus. The sequence goes on from CM038703.1 coordinate 30,313,799, forward strand.
CTTCGATAGACCGTTCCGGGTGCAGACGGACGCCTCGGAGAGAGGGCTGGGTGCCGTATTGGTTCAGGACTTCGACGGAGAGGAACATCCCGTCCTGTACATCAGCCGGAAACTAACCCCTGCTGAGCAGAACTATGCTGCCCTGGAGCGAGAGGCCCTTGCGATTAAGTGGGCCGTGGAGGAGCTACGGTACTACCTGACCGGTAGGTCCTTTGTTTTGATTACTGACCACGCCCCCCTGCAGTGGCTCGCGAGGGCCAAGGATTCTAACCCCAGAGTGACCCGCTGGTTCCTCTCGCTTCGTCGGGCTTGTCTCTAGGGGGGGGTGTGACCAGCGGCTGCCCCGCCAACCCCGCTCTATCGTGCCAACACTGACGGGGGCGGCTCCCCAGGCAGCTGAAGCAGCGGACAGCTCCTTCAGCACCTGTTGTTTTGGACAGCACGCGACCGCATGGCCAGGGGGGCGGGGCGCCTAATCGCGCACGCTGGCTGCCTCCTGATGAGCGCAGCTGGCGACACTCAACTCGACGGAGCCAGAGCATAAAAAGGGCACGCTGAGACTCAGTCGAGGCGTAGTGTTGGAGCCATACAACTGACTGTTAATCTCTCTATGGTATGCCGTGTCTCACTTTCTCCTGTTCTGTTCTCTACGCCTCGTCTGTTGCCTAGGGGACTGAGCTGTGCTGACGGATCCGCCGTTTGACTGCGTGTCGCCTGAGACCTACTGCTGACTTCTATGGTGTTTACTGCGCCGGTACGGGGAGAGGAGCCTCCGAGGCCGTGCTACTCACTGCGCTATCGAAGAGACTCTGACTTTTGTCATTTTTCTACTCATCTTTAGATATTGGGAATTTTTTTTGTTGAGACTGAATAAATTGTGACTGCAAGCTGCCACTAATACACCTCTCTGGTCCCTCTCGTCCCTCGAGCGCCCCACAATACACACGTTTACACATATCATAATGGTAACCACAAATTTCATCAAATAGGTTAACTATAAATGTACTAAATCAGAACCTTCAATCATAGAGGATGTTGTTAAGTCTACTGTGGTGGTTTTTGATAGGTGAAGTTCTTGATTTGTCATATATTCCTAAGTTTATTTATACATTCAGGACATAAGTGGATATTCTTGCAATAAATATCAATAACACACTCTTTTCATTTGTTGTATTTATGTTTATTATAATATTAATAATATAATATTTATCACACACTCATATCTAGAAGGACTTACTATTAGATAACTTTTATACAATAGTAGAATTAGAATAGTGTTATTGTCACGTTGTAGCTGGAGCGAGGAAAGGCAGTTGCGGACACACTTGCGAACTGTAGTTTAAACACGGATTTAATATTGAAACAGACGGAGTTCACCACAACAACAATAACAATAACAATGAGTGACCAAGACAGACTGCAAACACAGGGTATATATACAGAGAGTAACAAGAGGGAACAGGTGACAACTCAGGACAGAAGGAAAACAGGTGTGACGGGCGGGGCCATGGAGCACGTGACAAAACAGAAACACATGGACGGGACGTAAACAAGGGCACATGGACGGGAGGCGTGACAGTTATAACTTTTTTTTATAGTTTATAGAGGTTCTGTGGGATTTTGGTATAGATTGGTCTTATTTTGTGAAACTGTGTTTTATTCATGCTGTTTGTTTCCTTTGTTATTCTGTTTCATTGTCCTCACAATAAAGATCACTAGTCTACTCAAGCTCAGCTTGTAACTTCTCGCACTTGAGGTAAATAAAAGAACCCACGCTTGCTGTTGACCGAATTTGGAGACATTTTGATGACCAGAAGGAATAGGGAAAAATAACATCAGTTGAGAGTGTGGCAGAAAAATAGTGACAGAAATAAAATGCAGAGTCACTGAGTCTTGATCAAAGTGAGTAGCAAGTTTATTGGAGCCAGACAAAGCAATGCATAAAGTCTTCTCAAAATAACAGAACAGCTTCTGAAAGCCTTTATACCCCTAGCCCCACCCTGGTCACACAACAGTTATCAACCTTACATGACTACAAGCAAAGTTACATTACACAGCATGTTTTCTTGCTAAATCCTTGTCCTTGAGCACACCTCTGCCCGCTTCGTACATACATAAGCCTGCCACCTGCACAGAGAGTTTAAGAACAAACAGTTCCAGTTACACAAGCATACATTATCATTACTTGATTAGAGAAACTTAATAATGCCCTTTATTGATTATGAATAATTCCAATACCCAGTTTCCATCACAAGAGCAGAAAGAAGAAGTCTTTTGGAGTTGGCTAAATTATGTTTCATGTCAGAGTAATATTTTGAAGATTACCGAGCCAGGACAGAAAAAACAAAACAGAAAGTGCATGAATTTGAACTTTAAGTGCCTAAAAAGGGCAAGTGAAGATACTAAAATGTAAAATGTAAAATGTCACTGTACTCACAAGTATGCAAATGGGTTACACTGGTTTACTTAATTGCCTGAAAGTTTGACAATAAGCAAATAATGCCATAGAAAATGAGTAGAAAGTCAAACGGTGATAATGAGGAGATAAAACCGTATGAGATCAGACAAAAGTATAATATACTGAACACATTCTATCGTCTTACATGCCACAGTTCACAGGATGATTAGAAAAACCTTGTGAAGTAAACTTTTATTTTTTTGATAATTGATAGTTGCTTAGTTAATGATGTAAACCTGAGTGTTAGATTTTTGAGGTAATATAAAAATCAGGAGATCAGGAGAGCCACAGACACTAAAACCAAAGTACACAGCATGCATTATACATTTTATCATCTGACATGCTAAGTTCACAAGATGATTATAAATATATTCTACAGTAAAAATTCTTCTTCTTCTGGATTTATACACTCACATATGTTGTGACTAAAACCTGTTTGTCAGATTTCTGAGACGATGTAAGAATCAGGAGATACAGCCATAGAAATTAAGACAAATATACTGTATGCACAATGCATTCTAACGCCTGACATGCCAAGTTCACAGGAGGATTATAAAAATATTCTACAGTATAAATTCTAGTTCTTCAGGATTTATACATTTAGTTATGTGGTGACTGAAACATGACTGTCAGATTTCTGAGATGATGTAAGAATAAGGAGATGCAGCCATAGAAACTACGAAAAATATACTGTATGCATAATACATTTTATCGTCTGACATGCCAAGTTCACAGGCTGATTATAAAAATTGTGTACAGTAAAAATTCTTCTTTTTCTGGATTTATACAGTCAGTTATGTGGTGACTGAAATGTGACTGTCAGATTTCAGAGACGATGTAAGAATCAGGAGATACAGCCATAGTATATAGTATATATATACTATGACTCTACATCACAACTTTGCGCCAGGTGGCATCAGTGGAGATCTGAATTCATAATGCTTCTCTATACATCACAGACGACCAATGTTGATCGCGTGATTTATGTGAAGTGGTTGAGCTCTGAAAAAATAAAAGTTTATTGGAGCCGTGGGTAATTCTCTGAAAACCCAAGAATGCACACAGCTCCAGTTAACTTTCATTTTCTCAACCATTCATGTAAACCATATAAGAATGTGATTCATAAGAACTGGCAGAGTACTTTTACTTTCATTTATTTCTTATGTCATTTGTATGACTGAAATAACTATAATTTTTCTCACTGAGACACTGTCTATAATAAGAGAAGAATGAATAACCTCTATAGTCAATTGCAGTAGTAATACTGCTAAGTCAAAGCCCACACAAACACATTGCGTAAGATCCCCAATTTTGGTCATTTAGCAGTCCTGCTTATGTGCCAGTTGTTTCTGTGATCATCTTATCTACCTGCTTCCTGCCTCTAAAACAAAAGTGATTTGATCCTCATTCCTGCACTGCAAAAAATGAAATCTTAACAAGGAAAAAATATCTTGAAAATCAATAATAGGTCTTGTTTTTTTTAAATATAAGAATAATTACTTTGACTAAAATTGTACGTGTAAGATACATTCTAGTTTTTAGAAAACTTGTCTATGATTATCTTAAGGTTGTTTTTCTAGTTATAAGGACTTCCTAAAATGAAATATTCCCTAAAGTATAGTACACCATTAGAAGTTTGTTTTTTGAGGCATGTGACCCCAGAGGATTACACAGTTCTATTTTGTCAGTATACAGTGTCAGCTGTAGGGCATTGGGTCTAACAGAGAACAATGGATGTGATTTTAAAATATCACCATCAAAGATGTCCTTTAAAAATCCAGCCCTGCATGTCTCTACACCTTTGTCAAACATTGATTTCCCGGATCGATTCGATCCTGATTCACAAGGTCTCGATTAAATTCGATTTCTGATTCGATTCAGTTCAATATCGATTTATTTAGGGATATTTCAGTTACAATATGTTTTGTTTGAATATGAAAAGAGATTTTTAGAGAACTAATGCGGTAAACGTACAAGGAACACTCAACCTATCATTACTTTAAACATTAGTGTTTATATGTTTATATTCACCGTATTTCGCCCATAAAACTATAAAAGTAGTGAAGCGTATCAGTACCTGCATAGTGAGAAGGTGGGCTGTGTACTCCTACATAAAGGTGGTGAGTTTATATTTCTGAAAGCCGGTTAAAGTCAAGTCAGCTGCCCGAGTCACTCTGCATGGGTGTTAGTTACAGCCCAGATAGCCTAGCGCGGTGGATACTGATCAGAAAACAGTTACTTAACTTGCAAACACTCGACGCGTCTGCTTCCACTGAGCTTCATAAGCGAGACATTTCTCTGGATAAGGATGCTCTGATGCTGGTTCTCCTCACAGAATGGTAAGAACAGACATACAGAGGTTTGTTTTAATTTTAGCGCCTTCAGTCATAGATGCAGGTCTTCTTCCAATTACTGACTCCCTCTAACTGAACATATTATGCTAGTCATTTTATATGTTAATTGTTGTTTTGCTTGTAATTAGTATCAACGTGTTCAAGATGGGCCCCCTGTGTTGTCATGGAAAATGGTTTCTGAATCCAAAATGTAGCCAGACATCTACTTGCAAGTTCTGGGGCGCCTTCACTTGTGCTCCAGCCATGCTCAACTGATGTGCGCCCCCAGCCAGATCTTGTTGCGCGAAAAAGGGGGGGCAGGGAAGGCTGGAATGCTAATTTTAAAGATCGATCTCGGGTTTATACGAATTGATATCGGATTATTCAAATGAAGATCGATTTGAATCGAAAAATCAATTTTTTAAACCCCTAGATAGAACCACAGGATGTGAAAGTAACTGTTCCAAACTTTTGATCTAAAGGTATGTAGTAAATGTACTCAGATTTAATAGCAAGAGCACGAGAGGGTCCTTGTCCTTTATAGCATGCAGACTGGGCAATTTCAATTTCTTGTGCTTCCACTACCCCAAACAGCTCCTTGACAGTTGAGTCCTACATATATGTAGTGGATACTCTGGCAAATGGATCTTCAAAATGATCAAAAATGTCCATTGACTCACTAAGCAGCTGATCTGTAACTTCTGAATGGCTCTGGAATACCCGTGCCATCTGATTCTTCAAACTGTCCAGCAAAGAAGCTTGGTAGTTTTGCACTCCAGCTTCAATATCATTGACTGCACTCTATGGGAACAACAAAAGGGCCTTATTCATTAACAGCATCTGAAATTATTCAAATTGTGTAGTATCTGTATCAGTCAGTCCATAATTTAACTATATGGTTGCTTTATTATGTATATGTAATGCTTAACATTAAATAAACAACATAATTTAGTTGGTTCAAAAAATACCAACTATGGTTGGTAACTTTCAATATAATAGCAATCAATAATTTAGTGAACCTAATAGCTTAAACATCTAATCTTTTCACACTTATTACTGCATAATTATAGCATATTAACAGTAACGGACTGGCAAGAGCCAGTTGCAGTGTTTGTGTACAGTATATACAGTATTTACAACACATATTCACTTACCTGTGATAAACGGTGTTTCTCTTTAGCATAGAGCACAAAGGCAGTGGCATGTTTCTTCAGTAGATCCACATTAGTCTCTTCATGTATAGCACTTTCTCCTAGCTAGAGATAAAAAGATACATCTCATCTTCAATATTTAATGAATAACACATTTATTTCATGTGTACATGGGTGGAATTTGAATATATGCTGAATAAAGCAGTTAAATCCACTTCAAATAATAAATTATATAGCACCCCACGCACCGTCAGATAAGTACCTGAGTGAACTATTCTGAAAGAACAATGAGTCGATTCCAAGTCAACATGCAGTCATTGGTCGAATCGACACTGACTCATTGAAGAATCGATTTAATGTGAATTGACTCAATAGTAAAAAGGACAGACTGGTACAGACAGCTGAAACTTACAGGTGAAGGTTTTTAACTTGGACAAAATTAACAAATAAGCGGCACAGGTACTCTGCTAGCTAAAACACTTTGTAGGTAACTAACTTGTGTAAATTCGGGTAGTAATCCATCCTGTTTCGCCTGGGCGGAAAGGGCTGTGTGTTCAGTTGAAGCTGGTGGAGCACCATCCGGAGCGGGAGCGGCGTGACCTCGGGTATTTTCGGTGGCCGAGCAGCCAGCATCACTAACAACGGCTCTCGGTGTGCTTGCTGTAGTAGGTTCATTTGCCTCAAGTGCTGACTGAATGCTAGGTACATCAAAATTCTTGAAACCGATTTCTCTTGGTTGCATTGAAACATATCTGGATGTACACAGCCCTGCACTGTCCTCCGTGGCTTTACCCGCCGTTCGGTCTCCACTGGACTTCTTGCATCCTCCTTGACTGAGGAGATGCGAGGCATGGCTCCGTTTGACATGGTAGTAAAAAGAGTTGTACACTCTGTATTCCTGAGTGCAGCCGTCAATGCCGCAGATGAAACGGAAATTCGGACTACGGCTGTGTACGGTATTTATGTGGTTCAGCAATGCTCTTAATGTCACTGCCACAAAAAGACAGCAGATAAAACAATGCCAAATCATTTTACTGTGTAAAGACAGCCCTCTTAACAGCCCTCGACCCCACAACAGGCCGCAAAAAGGATTGTGGTAGTGGCGGAAGGTTACATCAATAAAAAAGGGTGGTATGCCTTAAGCATTTAAAGTTGGTAATGCTTTAAATGGATACAACACAAAAAAAGGTGTTTAGGTTGTAAGACTACTGTAATTGTCTTATATTTCAAAGTTTGTTAGTAATTTTAAATACATTTTATAGCCCATTATATTACGAATGTATGTGGATAATCTTTTAATTGATTCATTACTATATACAGTTCAGGAAACAAATAACAGACCACCAATATGCAGCCCTGAACCCTATTGAAAACCTCTAGAACGTAATCAAGAGGAAGATGGATGGTCACAAGCCATCAAACAAAGCTAAACTTCTTGAATTGTTGCACCTGGAGTGGCATAAGATCATCCAAAAGGACTATGAAAGACTGGTGAAAAGCATGCCAAGATGCATGAAAACTGATTAAAAAGCAGGGTTATTCCACAAAATATTGATTTCTGAACTCTTAAAACATTATTATGTTTGTTTCTAAATTAATATGAACTGGTCATTGCAATTATTTGAGATCTGAAAGCACTGCATCTTTTACATTTATACCATTTCTCATTTTCCATTTTCTTAAAAAAAAAACCTCTAAATTACAAAATTTTTATTTGGAATTTGGGGGAAATGTTGTAGTAGTTTATAGAATAAAATATCAGTGATGCCACCACTGTACAAGTCAACCCCCGTGTTATAGAAACTCCTCGGTCTAGCAATCCTACACCTCCACGATCTGATGTGCAAGAGACGTTGGACCCTCAGAGAACCCTGCAGCTACCCAACCCTGAGTATGTTCTGTATACTGACAGTGAGCTGGAACATATTAGAAAGCAGTATTTTGAAATGCAGCTTGTTGGCCAAGAAGGTGGATGCACTCTTTCAAAAGAACTTCACTGCCGATTAGTGAGGAACACGGTGACCAACATGGTGTCCATCATCAAAGCAACTACTACTGAATTTATGTATACATCCAAAAATTATGTCCTGGCTATGGCAAAGCGGCTTGTGGATTATTATTCAATTCGTGATAACTCTGTGAACTGGGCAGTCCTGTAAAAATGTGTTATTTATTGTCATTTAATTCTGTTTTCATGAAATCTGCCACATGCTGGCTAAATTATTTATTAATTGTAGATTTTGTATTAATTTGTAGTTTTTAACACAATTTGCACTAGTTAGGATCTAGAATACATGGTATACAAAAATGACCCCATAGTAAAACAAAACGTACAGTCTAAATATTACGTTATAAATTGTGAAATTAAATGAGTCCATTACTTTAATGCCTTTCATATACAAGAATTGCTTTTTAAGCAATTACAGAAAAGACTCCGCAACATAAGGACACCAAATAAGCGTCAGGGACCTACACCACAAAGACAGAGGAAACAAAGACAGCTGAATTTGGAGTGTTCCGATGGTAATTCAAGCACATCGGTCTCAGAATCACCAGGAAGCACGGCATCAACTGTAATCTTAGACAGAACAAGAAGCAGCGCGTCATCTTTGGATGGCATGAATTCACCTGCTGGTAAGTTTGATTTATTGTGATGCTTTTATTGTAGATTATATTTTTAAAAAAAAACTGAGACCTTTGTTTTTAAACAGAAATTGTTGACCAGAAGGAAGAAGCTGCTGAAGATATAGGAGTCCATTCTGGCACTGAAAGTCAGCAAAGTCAAGCAAGAGATTACCATACCCTGCAAGAGATGTATAAAAATCCGAAACCTAACAAGGAGGCAGTTGCTTAGCTGCTTGACCTTGAGTTTGATGCTCGTATAGCCTTCATTAACTCTGACACCTTGAAAGACCAGGACAGGCCAGCTAACATACTGCAAACATACCCCTGTTTCAGAGAAGTAGATCATGTAAGCAAATGTATTTATTTCTTGTATGCCCCTAACTAGAACTTGAACATGTGTTAGATCATTTTGTGTGTGTTTGTGTGTTGTCGTTAATTTGGGAATGCCTTTTGGAATACTTTTGTTTATGGTCTGCAAATGATATTATAAAACTTCATCAGGTTTGATTTAAATGAATGTTTTAGACAGCATTATTCCATACTCATATTGATTTTCTTTGTTACAGCCCAGAGAAAACCCAACCACCTACCTTCAGAGAAGACCAGTCTTCAGTCCAGTTCTGATTGTTTGTGATAACAACTGCATGCTGGCCATTGGGTCACAGGTGTGCTCTATATTTTAGCATACTACTACACATTTCATCTGACCTATCCAAAGTGCAGCGCAACACTCCTGTTAATACTTCAGACAGAAGTTCTGCAGGATGCCATTCATAATCGGGATGCAACTTCATCCTACAAAAAAACTTAGTGGAAAAAGTTCATTGGGGAGTAGAGAAAGTACCCTATGACCATGCAGCAGTTGCTATCAATACAGGATTTGTTACACCCCTACTAATAATGTGATTTGATTTTTATAACTGACATCACTATTTGGTGTAGTCAAACAATTCAGATAAAAAATGTAATTGGGTTTATCCATATTTTTGCTATTGAACAGAAAAAGAATTGTGGTATGTGGTGCGTGACATGACTTTGGTTGAGGAAAAAATCATTTCTGATTGTTTAAAATGTTTGATGTGTAAATAATAGAGCTGGTTGTTTGCTAAGTTTGTTGTTTAAATAACAGAGCTGCGTTAGGTACCTTGGTTCACAAAAATGCTCTTTCACAGAGGAGTTGAATTGTTAAAAACAAAACAACATAACAAATTCAGGAACATGGTGTTCTTTTGTTTATCTATGTATCTTTTGTTGTAAGTTTTAATATGAGGTTGAGTTACCACCGCCATACATACTGCACACTTGTCTTTTGTTCAATTCTATGTAGCCTCATTGTAACTATTTTTGTAAGCATATATTTCATGTCTCTGGAATTAATAATAATAAAAAAAACATTTGACCATACTGCATGTGGTTGTTTTTACTGTTCCTCATATAGAGTACAACATCATAGAAAACAATAAATTACATGGTATACAAAAATGACCCCATAGTAAAACAAAACGTACAGTCTAAATATTACGTTATAAATTGTGAAATTAAATGAGTCCATTACTTTAATGCCTTTCATATACAAGAATTGCTTTTTTTTAATTTTTTAATTTTTTAATTGCATAGAAAACAATAAATTATTGAAGGAGTCTAATTTTAAGATTTGTTTTTGACCAAATGAGGTTTTATGAAAATTCTCAAAACAAGATTGATATGCTAGTTTTGGCATTTTATAGATCATTTTTATGATGTTTGATTAAGTTGGTTTTGCTTGAATCTAGTCATAATGTCTTATATTAGTTCATTTTTACAGTTCTTTCAGATTACAAGATTTTTCTTGTTTTAAGAATTCTTAACAAGCTAAATTTTCTCACTATACTGGCAGATAATTTTGCTTGATTCAAGATTTTTTTTTCTTATTTTGTTTTTATTTTTCTTATTTTTTGACACTGATTTTTTGCAGTATGTAAATAATGGGGATAAATACAGCAGTCAGTAGCGGTCATCAATTCTAAAGCCAAAATAAATCCAAAAACCAAATCAGGATTTCAGAAGTGCAGAGTGAGAGAGAAAGCTAGAAGAGGGCAAGGTGAGCCTGAAATACCAAACAATAAATATGTTGCCGTAAAATAAGCTAGCTTGTTAAATAGCAAATAGCTAGTAAGCAGTCATTCAACAAGCACAAACTGCTAAAGAAGCAGGATTCAGTGCAGCTATTGAATTTAAGTGGTTCATTTGTAGTTTGTTTTGGTGCAATTTTTCTTTCCATTTTGATAGCATAATGGCCCCAGTCCGCTCTTGCTTTATGCTAAAGATCTTAAGGCTTACTGTACAAACACAGCTACAGTCTTCCAACACTTTACTGGATAAAACCAGGTCATATAAGGTATCACAGGGTAAAGACTGCAAATTATGTGATAAGACAGCAGTGCTGATATATTAAAACTTAACAACCGCAAAAAATGTTGCTTTAAATCACCTAGCTTGCTAAACAGCTATCAGCTAGTAAACAGCTAGTCATTCAACAAGCATAAGTTTCTGTAGAAGCAGGATTCAGTTCAGCCATTATTTTTTTAATTGTTAATGAAACAAATACTGTTTTGATAACTCCGAAAAGTTGCTTAAATGTAAATATGCTAAAATGTTTTTGACTTAGATTTTTTTTTATTTCCTAACTGTAAGGGGCCGCCCGTTCTAGAACACACAACAGTCAGCCTGATTGATTGCTCTAGCCTCCTTGGGTTTTCTCTTTGTCTCTCTCTCTCTCTCTCTCTTGGTTTGCTTCCTCCCTCTATTTAAAGTAGATTAAGAAAAAGACAGAATGGACTATCTCTTTTTACCACGAGTATCTGTTTTGAGTTTTCTGTGACACAAAACCGAGTGCCAGTGGTTTGATCCCCTTTTTCCCTTTGTTTTGCCGTGTTATTCTCGTTTTTCCCGTTTTTTTCCTTCAATATATTTACCGCGCCAGTGCAACAGTCCACCCCCCTGCTCCCACAGCCCTCACACACTTATCCTCTTTTATTTAAGATCATTCACTTATCAAGTTACCAATGTTTTGCAGTGAAAACACAACTGAACTGATTGATTAATAAATGTTTAACCCTTAAATGCATACCAACCAAGCAAATACACAAAAAATAAACACATTTATTTATTACACTGCTCTTTCTAATACTTTATTATCATAAAGTCAAGAGTACATTGGTCTGGTAGTCCCTCTTGTAGTTTTATTAGTGAACACTGTTTGTTTAAAGAAACATGCTTGAAACCAACAAAGCCATCGGCCAATATAATCAGATAATTTTACTCAGCAAAATTACTTCAGGCAAGTAAAAAATCTCACAAGTGAGTGAAAGAATCTTAAAATGAGCTTGAACCTTCTCAATTTACAGATATTAAAAAAGTTAACTTGATTTAAGAGCATTTCTCCTGTCAAGTTCTCTTGTTAAGATGTTTTACCCTTATTTGCAAAGCAATTTTTTTCTCGATTATTTTGAGAGGGGTCCTGGGCATACTGTCGTGCCTGGAGCACAAAATGTGTGGCTACTCCCCGGCTTGTGCTAATACCCTCAGATTGGTAAAACAGCAGCTTTGAGAAAATAAAAGCAAATCTATTTAGAATTGTGTTTAATCACAGAGTTGGGCACCCTATGCAGTTAACAGTCTGAAATCCTAGGTTGGCTACTGGAGGGTTTGGAGTTTAAGTAGTAAAATAATCATAAATTATTTTTTTGCATACAAGCTTATTTAAGTGACACACTGCGAGAGGTGTTAAAGGGGAGTTGTAACGGAGCTGTGGACTTAAAAATCTCCTAAAAGGAGCAGATAGAAAACATCCTCTTTATAGTGATCACAGAAAGAACTGAGGTAATTTGCAGGTGGTTATTTTCAGGTTCACGTTAACAGAACCAAATTTGGGGCAAAACCCTAAAATTACACCAAGGTTTCCTACCTCAGGTTTGGTATATGAAGCTAAGGATGTGTTTGTGTAATCATAACGTATCCCCATGAAATAACGACTACGAACAATGTTGATCACATATTTGACTCACACGCGGAATTATTGAAGCCCTCAAAAAATCACACATTTAAAGTCTCGTTTCAGACAAAACTAGCAATGGTGATTTTACAACAGTACAAAGTGAAACGACAAGATATGGAACATTGTTGAACCAACAGAACATCATGCCACCAGAAAAGGGGAGTTCAGAATGAGGGGCATGTAGAACAGCAGGTTTGAGGAAATAAAAGCATTGCAAATGAAACTGCTTTGTAAACTGATCTCAATAAAGTTTCTATTGAAAAACCGGTACAGTGGCATATATACCATAACTGTGCATAAGACTTACTTATACGCCTCCTTCTCTAGTCCCCTCTTTCTTCCGTTTCACAAGCTTGCATGCACATTTATCAAAATGTCATTCTAAAGATGTCCCCTATTGTGTAGATGGAATTAAATACTTTGGCAGTGTTGAATTGAGTTTAGGAGCTGAATAACAAAAAGGGGTCTACCCATGTTTCAGTGTTTTACTGAAGAAGTAAGAAAGTATCTGCAATCACAATAGACATCCTGATCCTGTGAGGTATGCGGGTGTTCAGCCAGTTCAACAGAACTGCAACATCTATCGTAAATGATACTGGTAGCCAGTGCAGTTCTTTTAACAAATACATTTTATTATGGAGGCAAATTTGTATGAACTTTTATAGTGAAGGTGGAAAAAAGCCTTTTTTTTTATATACAATGTCTTTCAGCCTCATGGAAGTCAGTCAGAGGCTGATATCTGAGAAAGGACATACATGAGCTACTGTTAGACTTTCCATAAGTGTGAGACAGAGCTGTCGCCAAAAACAGACTCCGGAAATTCTGCCCGCACTCGGCCCACATAGTTCTCTCCGTGTCCATGCCGATTCCCCGAGTCTCAACCCAAGCTGGCCCGAATCCACCGTGTTGGCTGGGTATCTTATCTAGCGCTAAAGTGATTTGTTATCACATATTTAAACAGAACCACTGTTGCTGCATAATGCTGCATAGTGTATGCAGGCTGTGTATGTTAAAAATCACATGATTTACAAGAACACAGGTTTGCCACATGGAAGTGAATAAAAAAAATGCAGGACATAAGATTTTGTCCACGCCTAGGTGCTGTAGATTTAAAAAAAAATAATCTCATGACTTACAAGGAAAACAAATTTAAGAGTAACCAATCATCGTCTTGCATTTTGCTGCATTTAGGTCATGTGATTTTAAAGAACACCCAATCGCTATCAATATAAGCAGCTAGCAGCAGCAGGCGTTGGTTCATTAGTCAGAACCAAGGAGCAGCAAATTCAGATGGACAAAGATAAAAAAAAGAAAGGCGTCTATCCTCAGGTTGTACACATTGTCTTTTACGTTTTTTGTATTTTTATGCGCTTATAATCCTTAAAAAGGACAAATAATTCAGGTTTACGGAGCATTTATTCATAGATTACTGCATGTTAATGAAAAATGTAATTATGTATTAAATGCTGAAGAAATCTAATGTTCATATTAAAAATGTATACATATTACAACATATGGTAGATATACAAAACAGTGAATTAAATTTGTACCTTTTTAATTTAAACAAAACAATCTACAGAAAAAAATATGTAAAATGTAGCATTTGCAGTTTTTTTCCTAGTGACAGCGCCAGTCTATGACTTCTTGATGTTTGCCAGACATACACAATTTTAGAAATATGGTCTTTGGTAACAACTCACACAGTACCTGAACGTTTAATCAGACTGGTGACGGCACCCACAATGAAATACAGTGCATACAGACAGCTCTGTCTACAGACAGTTTACAGTTTTACATACGGTGTGCGCACCCATGTGGCATCATGTCAGAGCCTTTTTGTACAGTACAGCATATAAATCATAGGCCAGTCCGGGACGTTTGCTTGACATGTAAAGACCCGACGCTCAGCCCATTTATTGTAAAATGTTTCTGAGGTGTCCTTACAAGATTTATGTAAATTTGAGAAAATGAAAGCAAATCTATTTAGAATTGTGTTTAATCACAGAGTTGGGCACCCTATGCAGTTAACAGTCTGAAATCCTATGTTGGCTACTGGAGGGTTTGGAGTTTAAGTAGTAAAATAATCATAAATTATTCTTTTGCATACAAGCTTATTTAAGTGACACACTGTGAGAGGTGTTAAAGGGGAGTTGTAACGGAGCTGTGGACTTAAAAATCTCCTAAAAGGAGCAGATAGAAAACATCCTCTTTATAGTGATCACAGAAAGAACTGAGGTAATTTGCAGGTGGTTATTTTCAGGTTCACGTTAACAGAACCAAATTTGAGGCAAAACCCTAAAATTACACCAAGGTTTCCTACCTCAGGTTTGGTATATGAAGCTAAGGATGTGTTTGTGTAATCATAACGTATCCCCATGAAATAACGACTACGAACAATGTTGATCACATATTTGACTCACACGCGGAATTATTGAAGCCCTCAAAAAATCACACATTTAAAGTCTCGTTTCAGACAAAACTAGCAATGGTGATTTTACAACAGTACAAAGTGAAACGACAAGATATGGAACATTGTTGAACCAACAGAACATCATGCCACCAGAAAAGGGGAGTTCAGAATGAGGGGCATGTAGAACAGCAGGTTTGAGGAAATAAAAGCATTGCAAATGAAACTGCTTTGCAAACTGATCTCAATGAAGTTTCTATTGAAAAACCGGTACAGTGGCATATATACCATAACTGTGCATAAGACTTACTTATACGCCTCCTTCTCTAGTCCCCTCTTTCTTCCGTTTCACAAGCTTGCATGCACATTTATCAAAATGTCATTCTAAAGATGTCCCCTATTGTGTAGATGGAATTAAATACTTTGGCAGTGTTGAATTGAGTTTAGGAGCTGAATAACAAAAAGGGGTCTACCCATGTTTCGGTGTTTTACTGAAGAAGTAAGAAAGTATCTGCAATCACAATAGACATCCTGTGAGGTATGCGGGTGTTCAGCCAGTTCAACAGAACTGCAACATCTATCGTAAATGATACTGGTAGCCAGTGCAGTTCTTTTAACAAATACATTTTATTATGGAGGCAAATTTGTATGAACTTTTATAGTGAAGGTGAAAAAAAGCCTTTTTTTATATACAATGTCTTTCAGCCTCATGGAAGTCAGTCAGAGGCTGATATCTGAGAAAGGACATACATGAGCTACTGTTAGACTTTCCTTAAGTGTGAGACAGAGCTGTCGCCAAAAACAGACTCCGGAAATTCTGCCCGCACTCGGCCCACATAGTTCTCTCCGTGTCCATGCCGATTCCCTGAGTCTCAACCCAAGCTGGCCCGAATCCACCGTGTTGGCTGGGTATCTTATCTAGCGCTAAAGTGATTTGTTATCACATATTTAAACAGAACCACTGTTGCTGCATAATGCTGCATAGTGTATGCAGGCTGTGTATGTTAAAAATCACATGATTTACAAGAACACAGGTTTGCCACATGGAAGTGAATAAAAAAAATGCAGGACATAAGATTTTGTCCACGCCTAGGTGCTGTAGATTTAAAAAAAAAATAATCTCATGACTTACAAGGAAAACAAATTTAAGAGTAACCAATCATCGTCTTGCATTTTGCTGCATTTAGGTCATGTGATTTTAAAGAACACCCAATCGCTATCAATATAAGCAGCTAGCAGCAGCAGGCGTTGGTTCATTAGTCAGAACCAAGGAGCAGCAAATTCAGATGGACAAAGATAAAAAAAAGAAAGGCGTCTATCCTCAGGTTGTACACATTGTCTTTTACGTTTTTTGTATTTTTATGCGCTTATAATCCTTAAAAAGGACAAATAATTCAGGTTTACGGAGCATTTATTCATAGATTACTGCATGTTAATGAAAAATGTAATTATGTATTAAATGCTGAAGAAATCTAATGTTCATATTAAAAATGTATACATATTACAACATATGGTAGATATACAAAACAGTGAATTAAATTTGTACCTTTTTAATTTAAACAAAACAATCTACAGAAAAAAATATGTAAAATGTAGCATTTGCAGTTTTTTTCCTAGTGACAGCGCCAGTCTATGACTTCTTGATGTTTGCCAGACATACACAATTTTAGAAATATGGTCTTTGGTAACAACTCACACAGTACCTGAACGTTTAATCAGACTGGTGACGGCACCCACAATGAAATACAGTGCATACAGACAGCTCTGTCTACAGACAGTTTACAGTTTTACATACGGTGTGCGCACCCATGTGGCATCATGTCAGAGCCTTTTTGTACAGTACAGCATATAAATCATAGGCCAGTCCGGGACGTTTGCTTGACATGTAAAGACCCGACGCTCAGCCCATTTATTGTAAAATGTTTCTGAGGTGTCCTTACAAGATTTATGTAAATTTGAGAAAATGAAAGCAAATCTATTTAGAATTGTGTTTAATCACAGAGTTGGGCACCCTATGCAGTTAACAGTCTGAAATCCTATGTTGGCTACTGGAGGGTTTGGAGTTTAAGTAGTAAAATAATCATAAATTATTCTTTTGCATACAAGCTTATTTAAGTGACACACTGTGAGAGGTGTTAAAGGGGAGTTGTAACGGAGCTGTGGACTTAAAAATCTCCTAAAAGGAGCAGATAGAAAACATCCTCTTTATAGTGATCACAGAAAGAACTGAGGTAATTTGCAGGTGGTTATTTTCAGGTTCACGTTAACAGAACCAAATTTGAGGCAAAACCCTAAAATTACACCAAGGTTTCCTACCTCAGGTTTGGTATATGAAGCTAAGGATGTGTTTGTGTAATCATAACGTATCCCCATGAAATAACGACTACGAACAATGTTGATCACATATTTGACTCACACGCGGAATTATTGAAGCCCTCAAAAAATCACACATTTAAAGTCTCGTTTCAGACAAAACTAGCAATGGTGATTTTACAACAGTACAAAGTGAAACGACAAGATATGGAACATTGTTGAACCAACAGAACATCATGCCACCAGAAAAGGGGAGTTCAGAATGAGGGGCATGTAGAACAGCAGGTTTGAGGAAATAAAAGCATTGCAAATGAAACTGCTTTGCAAACTGATCTCAATGAAGTTTCTATTGAAAAACCGGTACAGTGGCATATATACCATAACTGTGCATAAGACTTACTTATACGCCTCCTTCTCTAGTCCCCTCTTTCTTCCGTTTCACAAGCTTGCATGCACATTTATCAAAATGTCATTCTAAAGATGTCCCCTATTGTGTAGATGGAATTAAATACTTTGGCAGTGTTGAATTGAGTTTAGGAGCTGAATAACAAAAAGGGGTCTACCCATGTTTCGGTGTTTTACTGAAGAAGTAAGAAAGTATCTGCAATCACAATAGACATCCTGTGAGGTATGCGGGTGTTCAGCCAGTTCAACAGAACTGCAACATCTATCGTAAATGATACTGGTAGCCAGTGCAGTTCTTTTAACAAATACATTTTATTATGGAGGCAAATTTGTATGAACTTTTATAGTGAAGGTGAAAAAAAGCCTTTTTTTATATACAATGTCTTTCAGCCTCATGGAAGTCAGTCAGAGGCTGATATCTGAGAAAGGACATACATGAGCTACTGTTAGACTTTCCTTAAGTGTGAGACAGAGCTGTCGCCAAAAACAGACTCCGGAAATTCTGCCCGCACTCGGCCCACATAGTTCTCTCCGTGTCCATGCCGATTCCCTGAGTCTCAACCCAAGCTGGCCCGAATCCACCGTGTTGGCTGGGTATCTTATCTAGCGCTAAAGTGATTTGTTATCACATATTTAAACAGAACCACTGTTGCTGCATAATGCTGCATAGTGTATGCAGGCTGTGTATGTTAAAAATCACATGATTTACAAGAACACAGGTTTGCCACATGGAAGTGAATAAAAAAAATGCAGGACATAAGATTTTGTCCACGCCTAGGTGCTGTAGATTTAAAAAAAAAAAAAAATCTCATGACTTACAAGGAAAACAAATTTAAGAGTAACCAATCATCGTCTTGCATTTTGCTGCATTTAGGTCATGTGATTTTAAAGAACACCCAATCGCTATCAATATAAGCAGCTAGCAGCAGCAGGCGTTGGTTCATTAGTCAGAACCAAGGAGCAGCAAATTCAGATGGACAAAGATAAAAAAAAGAAAGGCGTCTATCCTCAGGTTGTACACATTGTCTTTTACATTTTTTGTATTTTTATGCGCTTATAATCCTTAAAAAGGACAAATAATTCAGGTTTACGGAGCATTTATTCATAGATTACTGCATGTTAATGAAAAATGTAATTATGTATTAAATGCTGAAGAAATCTGATGTTCATATTAAAAATGTATACATATTACAACATATGGTAGATATACAAAACAGTGAATTAAATTTGTACCTTTTTAATTTAAACAAAACAATCTACAGAAAAAAATATGTAAAATGTAGCATTTGCAGTTTTTTTCCTAGTGACAGCGCCAGTCTATGACTTCTTCATGTTTGCCAGACATACACAATTTTAGAAATATGGTCTTTGGTAACAACTCACACAGTACCTGAACGTTTAATCAGACTGGTGACGGCACCCACAATGAAATACAGTGCATACAGACAGCTCTGTCTACAGACAGTTTACAGTTTTACGTACGACGTGCGCACCCATGTGACATCATGTCAGAGCCTTTTTTTACAGTGTGAGCATATAAATCATAGGCCAGTCCGGGACGTTTGCTTGACATGTAAAGACCCGACGCTCAGCCCATTTATTGTAAAATGTTTCTGAGGTGTCCTTACAAGATTTATGTAAATTTGAGAAAATGAAAGCAAATCTATTTAGAATTGTGTTTAATCACAGAGTTGGGCACCCTATGCAGTTAACAGTCTGAAATCCTAGGTTGGCTACTGGAGGGTTTGGAGTTTAAGTAGTAAAATAATCATAAATTATTTTTTTGCATACAAGCTTATTTAAGTGACACACTGCGAGAGGTGTTAAAGGGGA
The DNA here is from genome assembly GCA_021613375.1 of Megaleporinus macrocephalus. Classification (NCBI taxonomy): domain Eukaryota; kingdom Metazoa; phylum Chordata; class Actinopteri; order Characiformes; family Anostomidae; genus Megaleporinus; species Megaleporinus macrocephalus. The sequence continues at coordinate 30,333,360 of CM038703.1, forward strand.
GTTGTAACGGAGCTGTGGACTTAAAAATCTCCTAAAAGGAGCAGATAGAAAACGTCCTCTTTATAGTGATCACAGAAAGAACTGAGGTAATTTGCAGGTGGTTATTTTCAGGTTCACGTTAACAGAACCAAATTTGGGGCAAAACCCTAAAATTACACCAAGGTTTCCTACCTCAGGTTTGGTATATGAAGCTAAGGATGTGTTTGTGTAATCATAACGTATCCCCATGAAATAACGACTACGAACAATGTTGATCACATATTTGACTCACACGCGGAATTATTGAAGCCCTCAAAAAATCACACATTTAAAGTCTCGTTTCAGACAAAACTAGCAATGGTGATTTTACAACAGTACAAAGTGAAACGACAAGATATGGAACATTGTTGAACCAACAGAACATCATGCCACCAGAAAAGGGGAGTTCAGAATGAGGGGCATGTAGAACAGCAGGTTTGAGGAAATAAAAGCATTGCAAATGAAACTGCTTTGTAAACTGATCTCAATAAAGTTTCTATTGAAAAACCGGTACAGTGGCATATATACCATAACTGTGCATAAGACTTACTTATACGCCTCCTTCTCTAGTCCCCTCTTTCTTCCGTTTCACAAGCTTGCATGCATATTTATCAAAATGTCATTCTAAAGATGTCCCCTATTGTGTAGATGGAATTAAATACTTTGGCAGTGTTGAATTGAGTTTAGGTGCTGAATAACAAAAAGGGGTCTACCCATGTTTCAGTGTTTTACTGAAGAAGTAAGAAAGTATCTGCAATCACAATAGACATCCTGTGAGGTATGCGGGTGTTCAGCCAGTTCAACAGAACTGCAACATCTATCGTAAATGATACTGGTAGCCAGTGCAGTTCTTTTAACAAAAAAACATTTTATTATGGAGGCAAATTTGTATGAACTTTTATAGTGAAGGTGGAAAAAAGCCTTTTTTTTATATACAATGTCTTTCAGCCTCATGGAAGTCAGTCAGAGGCTGATATCTGAGAAAGGACATACATGAGCTACTGTTAGACTTTCCTTAAGTGTGAGACAGAGCTGTCGCCAAAAACAGACTCCGGAAATTCTGCCCGCACTCGGCCCACATAGTTCTCTCCGTGTCCATGCCGATTCCCCGAGTCTCAACCCAAGCTGGCCCGAATCCACCGTGTTGGCTTGGTATCTTGTATCATTAGAAAACATCTAATCATGACTCACAAGAAAACAAATTTAAGAGTAACCGCATTTATGTCATGGGATTTCAAAGAATACCCAATCGCTGTCAATAAAAGCAGCAAGCAGCAGCGGGCGTTGATTTATTTCTCAGAACCAACAAGCAGCAGATGGACAAAGTTAAAAAAAAGAAAGGCGTCTATACTCAGATTGTACACATTGTCTTTTACGTTTTTTGTATTTTTATGCGCTTATAATCCTTAAAAAGGACAAATAATTCAAGTTGATGGAGCATTTATTCATAGATTACTGCATTTTAATGAAGAATGTAATTATGTATTAAATGCTGAAAAAATCTGATGTTCATATTAAAAATTAATACATATTACAACATATGGTAGATCTACAAAACAGTACATTGAATTTGTACCTTTTTAATTTAAACAAAACAATCTACAGAAAAAATATGTAAGGAATCAGACTCGAGAGGAGACATGCGATCCATGTGCAAGGCTTTTAATACGATTGAGCAGTGAAAAAGACAACGAAAAGAGTTCAAATGGCTCGCGAAAGCGAGTGAGTCCACGGGCTGGTAGCAGGAGATCTAGCGGTAGCCACCGGCTAACCCAGGAGGCAGGCTGAGTGGAGTGACTGGATAGCCGGTGTGGCTGGGGAGATCCTCTCGCTTCTCCTGCTTGGGTCCGATGGTCCTGGGGAACCAGAGCAGCACTCGTGTTCCTCAGTGAAGGATGGCCCAGCTGCCGCCCTGTGGGGACAGTTCAGAGCAGTTCGCCGTATGTATGGCGTCTTACAGAGTTCAGAGCAGTGCCAAAAAGACTCCAGGAGTAGAGGAATGTAAAACAAGGTTTAATCTTTGATAGGGTGTACAATTAGAAGGTTAGTTATTGTAGAACATGAAGAACAGTCTTTGGCGAAAGCCCAGTCCTAGGTCCAGGTTTTTAAGCGTGCAGACCCTCGCAGATCCTGCTGGATATGGACAGCAGGGGCGAAGCTGCCTCCCAAAAGATAAATGAAATTTTAAAAAGTGTACTCACCAGGGAAGGATTTATCTGGGGCAAATAATCTGAAATGAAACACAAGATAATATTAGTGAAACATAAGAGAAAATCTAAACATGTGCAGATAGAAAAGGTGAAGGAGGTAAAGACGGTTTACAAGGTTTTAAGTTGCTACTGAGAAGTGAAATTGGAGTTTGTACAAACTAGGAGCTGCAAGCCAGAAGATGAAGCTATGTGATCCACGTAAGGAGATGGTGAGGTTAGAGTTAGTTGTGCTATTGCAATCATGATAACTAGTGCAGAGATGTTAGGGTCTTACCAATAAATGCAACCTGTTGTTTGAGGTTTCACCATCCATCCTGTTAGTTTTGGGTCTTGGCCCACACATGCAACTCGTTGGGTTTCAGCCCACACATGTAAAACATGCAACTTCCTTGGGTCTCGGCCCGCACGCGCAACACATGCAACTTCGTTGGGTCTTGGCCCGCACGCGCAACACATGCAACCATCGTTGGGTCTCGGTCCACGCATGTAACCATCGTTGGGTCTCGGCCCACGCATGCAACCATCGTTGGGTCTCGGCCCACGCATGCAACCATCGTTGGGTCTCGGCCCGCACGCACAACGCATGCAACCAAACAGTCTACAGACAGTTTACAGTTTTACGTAGGACGTGCGCACCCATGTGACATCATGTCAGAGCCTTTTTTTACAGTGTGAGCATATAAATCATAGGCCAGTCCGGCACGTTTGCTTGACATGTAAAGACCCGACGCTCAGACCATTTATTGTAAAATGTCCTTACAAGATTTATGTAAATTGTGCAATTGCTTTTTTTTAAAAAAATATATTAGGATATTGTTGCACATCAAAATGGAGTGCAATAATACAGAAATGTTGATTTGCCATGTAAGAAATCAGGGCTTCTCAGCCTCTTCTTCATCAAGGCTCTCCTGTTTATAACTATAAACATTTTTTTTCTAACACTAAATATCCAAGAATTGGGCTGTGAAAATAATCAGATCCTCCATGTCAGTTTATTTACATAAACCAAAAATGTACAGTTATGTTAAAAAGATCATGATGGTAAAATCATTTGTCTGTGGTGATGTTTAAAGGGGCAAAAAGAATAAAGACATAATGGGTAGAACTGGATGGTGATTTGGAACTGCAGTCTGTCACGTTGTCACTGAAAATATACCACTGGCTTTCCCACAAGAGCAACTGTTTGGTCTTAAGACTAATTTTTAAGCTCTTTGTTAGTGAGAGGCAATGTGAATTTGAGAGGCATTTAAATCAGACACAGTTGGCTTGTGAGAAATTTAGGAACACACACACAAAAAAAAGTGAAATGTATGTGTCTGGGTACTGCGTAACAGTGTTCTAACCATGTTAATCCTGTTTGTATTGGCCCCCAATATACATGTAAAAAGTATGTGCTATAAATACCGTACCAAAGTCCATTAAGTGTTCTCACACTTGTTGATCCTTACCATATCTAAGCAAGTTGGACCCCCAAAGTCCAACTCATTTGACTCGTATGATCGCTCTTCGCTGCCCCCAAGTACGGAACAATATCACGTAACTACTGCATCTATCCCATCAAACAAACATGGAAGTAATGGGATCACTCTGTTCTATTATGTGAGACAGTAACTGCTGCAACTATTAATTTGGAACGGAAGAATTTTGAACAAGAAGCTGACAAATAGCATCATTGGATCTGCTGGAAGGTGCAGATTTAGTCATGATACATGTATCCCATCAAAGCTCCTGGCCTTTGGACGAAAGGTGGCCCCAAAAAAAGGTCATCCACCACATCCCAGGGATAGAATTGCTTTCTGATTTACCCTCAGGTTTTAGTGGAGAACTTAAAGAACATGATTGCATACTGAAAATGTCCATCTGATCTTTTAGGACCCTGAAGGTCAGGAAGAAAAGAAATGGTGGAAGCAAAGGAAGGCACACACAAAAAAACCTCAGAACAAGAGCTGCAGAGATGCAGAAAAACATCAACATAGCAATGAAAGCCCAAGTGATGATTGTGGCAGTCTGACAGGAGTACTGCAGGCAAGTCTACTGTTTTAATATTGCTTCCCACTGTGTTCTTGTCATTTGTGTGAAACAATGCAAAACTAAATATGGTTTATCCATATGTATTTAAATATGTGCTGTTGATACTTAAATATCTGCAACCATGAGAAGGGTATAAGACGCAAAAATATCACTGACCCACAAGTCAAGAAGACACTCGTGTTTAACAAATTATAAGATTTTACAGTGTCATACATCTTTAAATAAATGACTTAAATAACAAATGTTACTGAAGGATGCAAAAATGATTTGAACCTCTAGAATGTAATTTTATAAAGTGCATATCATTATGACTCGAACAGCCTCCGTGGGATATGCAGCATCAAAAATCAGGTAGCCTCTCTAGGGTTTTAGGATACTGGGTTCAGGAATGCAGCTATAATCTTTCAGCAACATAACCCTTTAAAAAAGTGTCCAAAAATCTTATTGTACTTTTATAGTCTTCGGTTCAGCAACGTTACTTGTATACATTTTGTATATTTTTGTTTATTATTATCTGATTATATAAGTTTGGCAACGTATAACTTAATAATTTGATTATTAACCATTAATTGAATCATTGACTTAGAAATAGATTGTTACTGCATATAGAGTTGCAATCAAAATTATTTACACCCCATTGCCAATTAGGCAAAATTTACAAACTGTTTAGAATAATCAATTAAGAACAATTAGAATAGCTCAAAACAACATAATATAATAAGTAGTTTCTCCAGAATCAACACAAAATGCTACTTTTAATGATGACTGGCAAGATGTTGCAGCCTTTTTCAAATGAATTGCGAGTAATTCAGCAGTAGTGGAACTCTAAGTCTGACTGAATGCTTTAATATCGTTGTCAGTGTTTATTTTATTAATTCATTTAGCTTGGTGTCAACATTTACATATACAGTTTCAAATCCTGACCTTATTTTTTTCCATCTGTAAAAAGTTGAATTCCAAAGACTTTAAACTTTAGATTTTACTTGCGGTGATGCAGCACAAGAAAAATTGGTCACAACACAGTTTAAGAATCACTGCTGTAAATATTTGTTGCAATAGTAGCTCTGCACTTTAGGAAAAGGGGGATCAGTACCTAAATATAGTTACTTTCAGTCCAGGCATTTACATTTAAGAATCGATTATGGCACAAAATAGCGTGTTTATTTATGTATTAGCATGTCTATGCTATCTCTTAGCATAAATAAAACAGAACCCTGCTTAGCTTACTGCTCTAAAAATAATGTTTCTTAACAAGTTACTCAACTAGACACTAATACAGAAATAATAACCACAGGCTATTACGCTCTATGCCATTTAGCATGCCAACCCTAGTTACCTTACCCTGCTAAGCTTGGCGGCATAACCCTGAACCTGGGGTAGTATTTAGCTAGTTAACAAGGCAGCTTACGAAATAGTTCTAAAGTTAGCTACAGAGTTACAGTATAAAGCCAAATCAAACACTCAGGCAAATTTGTTTTAGGTTGTATTTACAAATCAATTAGCTACATTTGCATAATAACAGAATAATTATTTCTGAACAGACAAAAATCTTCTTACATTAGTTTTTAAATGTAACGGTCAGAGCGCGAGAATGTTCTGGAGCCAGGAACTCTTGTGTTTCCAGGTACGTTCAGCTGGAGCAGTTTTAGATTCTGTCACTCAGTGGCCAGTACACAAGCTAAAGTCACTCAAGCTTTTCCTTATTAAAACCTCATAAAGCATAACACACGCACCATTGTTGTGCTTTGTCCGAATCATCTGATAAAAAATACATGAAAATTATAAAAAGGTGTATGTATTAATATGACGACTTCATGTACTTTAACAAATACATTTTATTTTGGAGGCAAATTTGTATGAACTTTTATAGTGAAGGTGGAAAAAAGCTTTTTTTTATATACACTGTCTTTCAGCCTCATGGAAGTCAGTCAGAGGCTGATATCTGAGAAAAGACATACATGAGCTACTGTTAGACTTTCCTTAAGTGTGAGACAGAGCTGTCGCCAAAAACAGACTCCGGAAATTCTGCCCGCACTCGGCCCACATAGTTCTCTCCGTGTCCATGCCGATTCCCCGAGTCTCAACCCAAGCTGGCCCGAATCCACCGTGTTGGCTGGGTATCTTGTATCATTAGAAAACATCTAATCATGACTCACAAGAAAACAAATTTAAGAGTAACCGCATTTATGTCATGGGATTTCAAAGAATACCCAATCGCTGTCAATAAAAGCAGCAAGCAGCAGCGGGCGTTGATTTATTACTCAGAACCAACAAGCAGCAGATGGACAAAGTTAAAAAAAAGAAAGGCGTCTATACTCAAATTGTACACATTGTCTTTTACGTTTTTTGTATTTTTATGCGCTTATAATCCTTAAAAAGGACAAATAATTCAAGTTGATGGAGCATTTATTCATAGATTACTGCATTTTAATGAAGAATGTAATTATGTATTAAATGCTGAAAAAATCTGATGTTCATATTAAAAATTAATACATATTACAACATATGGTAGATCTACAAAACAGTACATTGAATTTGTACCTTTTTAATTTAAACAAAACAATCTACAGAAAAAATATGTAAGGAATCAGACTCGAGAGGAGACATGCGATCCATGTGCAAGGCTTTTAATACGATTGAGCAGTGAAAAAGACAACGAAAAGAGTTCAAATGGCTCGCGAAAGCGAGTGAGTCCACGGGCTGGTAGCAGGAGATCTAGCGGTAGCCACCGGCTAACCCAGGAGGCAGGCTGAGTGGAGTGACTGGATAGCCGGTGTGGCTGGGGAGATCCTCTCGCTTCTCCTGCTTGGGTCCGATGGTCCTGGGGAACCAGAGCAGCACTCGTGTTCCTCAGTGAAGGATGGCCCAGCTGCCGCCCTGTGGGGACAGTTCAGAGCAATTCGCCGTATGTATGGCGTCTTACAGAGTTCAGAGCAGTGCCAAAAAGACTCCAGGAGTAGAGGAATGTAAAACAAGGTTTAATCTTTGATAGGGTGTACAATTAGAAGGTTAGTTATTGTAGAACATGAAGAACAGTCTTTGGCGAAAGCCCAGTCCTAGGTCCAGGTTTTTAAGCGTGCAGACCCTCGCAGATCCTGCTGGATATGGACAGCAGGGGCGAAGCTGCCTCCCAAAAGATAAATGAAATTTTAAAAAGTGTACTCACCAGGGAAGGATTTATCTGGGGCAAATAATCTGAAATGAAACACAAGATAATATTAGTGAAACATAAGAGAAAATCTAAACATGTGCAGATAGAAAAGGTGAAGGAGGTAAAGACGGTTTACAAGGTTTTAAGTTGCTACTGAGAAGTGAAATTGGAGTTTGTACAAACTAGGAGCTGCAAGCCAGAAGATGAAGCTATGTGATCCACGTAAGGAGATGGTGAGGTTAGAGTTAGTTGTGCTATTGCAATCATGATAACTAGTGCAGAGATGTTAGGGTCTTACCAATAAATGCAACCTGTTGTTTGAGGTTTCACCATCCATCCTGTTAGTTTTGGGTCTTGGCCCACTCATGCAACTCGTTGGGTTTCAGCCCACACATGTAAAACATGCAACTTCCTTGGGTCTCGGCCCGCACGCGCAACACATGCAACTTCGTTGGGTCTTGGCCCGCACGCGCAACACATGCAACCATCGTTGGGTCTCGGTCCACGCATGTAACCATCGTTGGGTCTCGGCCCACGCATGCAACCATCGTTGGGTCTCGGCCCGCACGCACAACGCATGCAACCAAACAGTCTACAGACAGTTTACAGTTTTACGTACGACGTGCGCACCCATGTGACATCATGTCAGAGCCTTTTTTTACAGTGTGAGCATATAAATCATAGGCCAGTCCGGCACGTTTGCTTGACATGTAAAGACCCGACGCTCAGCCCATTTATTGTAAAATGTCCTTACAAGATTTATGTAAATTGTGCAATTGCTTTTTTTTTAAAAAATATATTAGGATATTGTTGCACATCAAAATGGAGTGCAATAATACAGAAATGTTGATTTGCCATGTAAGAAATCAGGGCTTCTCAGCCTCTTCTTCATCAAGGCTCTCCTGTTTATAACTATAAACATTTTTTTTCTAACACTAAATATCCAAGAATTGGGCTGTGAAAATAATCAGATCCTCCATGTCAGTTTATTTACATAAACCAAAAATGTACAGTTATGTTAAAAAGATCATGATGGTAAAATCATTTGTCTGTGGTGATGTTTAAAGGGGCAAAAAGAATAAAGACATAATGGGTAGAACTGGATGGTGATTTGGAACTGCAGTCTGTCACGTTGTCACTGAAAATATACCACTGGCTTTCCCACAAGAGCAACTGTTTGGTCTTAAGACTAATTTTTAAGCTCTTTGTTAGTGAGAGGCAATGTGAATTTGAGAGGCATTTAAATCAGACACAGTTGGCTTGTGAGAAATTTAGGAACACACACACAAAAAAAAGTGAAATGTATGTGTCTGGGTACTGCGTAACAGTGTTCTAACCATGTTAATCCTGTTTGTATTGGCCCCCAATATACATGTAAAAAGTATGTGCTATAAATACCGTACCAAAGTCCATTAAGTGTTCTCACACTTGTTGATCCTTACCATATCTAAGCAAGTTGGACCCCCAAAGTCCAACTCATTTGACTCGTATGATCGCTCTTCGCTGCCCCCAAGTACGGAACAATATCACGTAACTACTGCATCTATCCCATCAAACAAACATGGAAGTAATGGGATCACTCTGTTCTATTATGTGAGACAGTAACTGCTGCAACTATTAATTTGGAACGGAAGAATTTTGAACAAGAAGCTGACAAATAGCATCATTGGATCTGCTGGAAGGTGCAGATTTAGTCATGATACATGTATCCCATCAAAGCTCCTGGCCTTTGGACGAAAGGTGGCCCCAAAAAAAGGTCATCCACCACATCCCAGGGATAGAATTGCTTTCTGATTTACCCTCAGGTTTTAGTGGAGAACTTAAAGAACATGATTGCATACTGAAAATGTCCATCTGATCTTTTAGGACCCTGAAGGTCAAGAAGAAAAGAAATGGTGGAAGCAAAGGAAGGCACACACAAAAAAACCTCAGAACAAGAGCTGCAGAGATGCAGAAAAACATCAACACAGCAATGAAAGCCCAAGTGATGATTGTGGCAGTCTGACAGGAGTACTGCAGGCAAGTCTACTGTTTTAATATTGCTTCCCACTGTGTTCTTGTCATTTGTGTGAAACAATGCAAAACTAAATATGGTTTATCCATATGTATTTAAATATGTGCTGTTGATACTTAAATATCTGCAACCATGAGAAGGGTATAAGACGCAAAAATATCACTGACCCACAAGTCAAGAAGACACTCGTGTTTAACAAATTATAAGATTTTACAGTGTCATACATCTTTAAATAAATGACTTAAATAACAAATGTTACTGAAGGATGCAAAAATGATTTGAACCTCTAGAATGTAATTTTATAAAGTGCATATCATTATGACTCGAACAGCCTCCGTGGGATATGCAGCATCAAAAATCAGGTAGCCTCTCTAGGGTTTTAGGATACTGGGTTCAGGAATGCAGCTATAATCTTTCAGCAACATAACCCTTTAAAAAAGTGTCCAAAAATCTTATTGTACTTTTATAGTCTTCGGTTCAGCAACGTTACTTGTATACATTTTGTATATTTTTGTTTATTATTATCTGATTATATAAGTTTGGCAACGTATAACTTAATAATTTGATTATTAACCATTAATTGAATCATTGACTTAGAAATAGATTGTTACTGCATATAGAGTTGCAATCAAAATTATTTACACCCCATTGCCAATTAGGCAAAATTTACAAACTGTTTAGAATAATCAATTAAGAACAATTAGAATAGCTCAAAACAACATAATATAATAAGTAGTTTCTCCAGAATCAACACAAAATGCTACTTTTAATGATGACTGGCAAGATGTTGCAGCCTTTTTCAAATGAATTGCGAGTAATTCAGCAGTAGTGGAACTCTAAGTCTGACTGAATGCTTTAATATCGTTGTCAGTGTTTATTTTATTAATTCATTTAGCTTGGTGTCAACATTTACATATACAGTTTCAAATCCTGACCTTATTTTTTTCCATCTGTAAAAAGTTGAATTCCAAAGACTTTAAACTTTAGATTTTACTTGCGGTGATGCAGCACAAGAAAAATTGGTCACAACACAGTTTAAGAATCACTGCTGTAAATATTTGTTGCAATAGTAGCTCTGCACTTTAGGAAAAGGGGGATCAGTACCTAAATATAGTTACTTTCAGTCCAGGCATTTACATTTAAGAATCGATTATGGCACAAAATAGCGTGTTTATTTATGTATTAGCATGTCTATGCTATCTCTTAGCATAAATAAAACAGAACCCTGCTTAGCTTACTGCTCTAAAAATAATGTTTCTTAACAAGTTACTCAACTAGACACTAATACAGAAATAATAACCACAGGCTATTACGCTCTATGCCATTTAGCATGCCAACCCTAGTTACCTTACCCTGCTAAGCTTGGCGGCATAACCCTGAACCTGGGGTAGTATTTAGCTAGTTAACAAGGCAGCTTACGAAATAGTTCTAAAGTTAGCTACAGAGTTACAGTATAAAGCCAAATCAAACACTCAGGCAAATTTGTTTTAGGTTGTATTTACAAATCAATTAGCTACATTTGCATAATAACAGAATAATTATTTCTGAACAGACAAAAATCTTCTTACATTAGTTTTTAAATGTAACGGTCAGAGCGCGAGAATGTTCTGGAGCCAGGAACTCTTGTGTTTCCAGGTACGTTCAGCTGGAGCAGTTTTAGATTCTGTCACTCAGTGGCCAGTACACAAGCTAAAGTCACTCAAGCTTTTCCTTATTAAAACCTCATAAAGCATAACACACGCACCATTGTTGTGCTTTGTCCGAATCATCTGATAAAAAATACATGAAAATTATAAAAAGGTGTATGTATTAATATGACGACTTCATGTACTTTAACAAATACATTTTATTTTGGAGGCAAATTTGTATGAACTTTTATAGTGAAGGTGGAAAAAAGCTTTTTTTTATATACACTGTCTTTCAGCCTCATGGAAGTCAGTCAGAGGCTGATATCTGAGAAAAGACATACATGAGCTACTGTTAGACTTTCCTTAAGTGTGAGACAGAGCTGTCGCCAAAAACAGACTCCGGAAATTCTGCCCGCACTCGGCCCACATAGTTCTCTCCGTGTCCATGCCGATTCCCCGAGTCTCAACCCAAGCTGGCCCGAATCCACCGTGTTGGCTGGGTATCTTGTATCATTAGAAAACATCTAATCATGACTCACAAGAAAACAAATTTAAGAGTAACCGCATTTATGTCATGGGATTTCAAAGAATACCCAATCGCTGTCAATAAAAGCAGCAAGCAGCAGCGGGCGTTGATTTATTACTCAGAACCAACAAGCAGCAGATGGACAAAGTTAAAAAAAAGAAAGGCGTCTATACTCAAATTGTACACATTGTCTTTTACGTTTTTTGTATTTTTATGCGCTTATAATCCTTAAAAAGGACAAATAATTCAAGTTGATGGAGCATTTATTCATAGATTACTGCATTTTAATGAAGAATGTAATTATGTATTAAATGCTGAAAAAATCTGATGTTCATATTAAAAATTAATACATATTACAACATATGGTAGATCTACAAAACAGTACATTGAATTTGTACCTTTTTAATTTAAACAAAACAATCTACAGAAAAAATATGTAAGGAATCAGACTCGAGAGGAGACATGCGATCCATGTGCAAGGCTTTTAATACGATTGAGCAGTGAAAAAGACAACGAAAAGAGTTCAAATGGCTCGCGAAAGCGAGTGAGTCCACGGGCTGGTAGCAGGAGATCTAGCGGTAGCCACCGGCTAACCCAGGAGGCAGGCTGAGTGGAGTGACTGGATAGCCGGTGTGGCTGGGGAGATCCTCTCGCTTCTCCTGCTTGGGTCCGATGGTCCTGGGGAACCAGAGCAGCACTCGTGTTCCTCAGTGAAGGATGGCCCAGCTGCCGCCCTGTGGGGACAGTTCAGAGCAATTCGCCGTATGTATGGCGTCTTACAGAGTTCAGAGCAGTGCCAAAAAGACTCCAGGAGTAGAGGAATGTAAAACAAGGTTTAATCTTTGATAGGGTGTACAATTAGAAGGTTAGTTATTGTAGAACATGAAGAACAGTCTTTGGCGAAAGCCCAGTCCTAGGTCCAGGTTTTTAAGCGTGCAGACCCTCGCAGATCCTGCTGGATATGGACAGCAGGGGCGAAGCTGCCTCCCAAAAGATAAATGAAATTTTAAAAAGTGTACTCACCAGGGAAGGATTTATCTGGGGCAAATAATCTGAAATGAAACACAAGATAATATTAGTGAAACATAAGAGAAAATCTAAACATGTGCAGATAGAAAAGGTGAAGGAGGTAAAGACGGTTTACAAGGTTTTAAGTTGCTACTGAGAAGTGAAATTGGAGTTTGTACAAACTAGGAGCTGCAAGCCAGAAGATGAAGCTATGTGATCCACGTAAGGAGATGGTGAGGTTAGAGTTAGTTGTGCTATTGCAATCATGATAACTAGTGCAGAGATGTTAGGGTCTTACCAATAAATGCAACCTGTTGTTTGAGGTTTCACCATCCATCCTGTTAGTTTTGGGTCTTGGCCCACTCATGCAACTCGTTGGGTTTCAGCCCACACATGTAAAACATGCAACTTCCTTGGGTCTCGGCCCGCACGCGCAACACATGCAACTTCGTTGGGTCTTGGCCCGCACGCGCAACACATGCAACCATCGTTGGGTCTCGGTCCACGCATGTAACCATCGTTGGGTCTCGGCCCACGCATGCAACCATCGTTGGGTCTCGGCCCGCACGCACAACGCATGCAACCAAACAGTCTACAGACAGTTTACAGTTTTACGTACGACGTGCGCACCCATGTGACATCATGTCAGAGCCTTTTTTTACAGTGTGAGCATATAAATCATAGGCCAGTCCGGCACGTTTGCTTGACATGTAAAGACCCGACGCTCAGCCCATTTATTGTAAAATGTCCTTACAAGATTTATGTAAATTGTGCAATTGCTTTTTTTTTAAAAAATATATTAGGATATTGTTGCACATCAAAATGGAGTGCAATAATACAGAAATGTTGATTTGCCATGTAAGAAATCAGGGCTTCTCAGCCTCTTCTTCATCAAGGCTCTCCTGTTTATAACTATAAACATTTTTTTTCTAACACTAAATATCCAAGAATTGGGCTGTGAAAATAATCAGATCCTCCATGTCAGTTTATTTACATAAACCAAAAATGTACAGTTATGTTAAAAAGATCATGATGGTAAAATCATTTGTCTGTGGTGATGTTTAAAGGGGCAAAAAGAATAAAGACATAATGGGTAGAACTGGATGGTGATTTGGAACTGCAGTCTGTCACGTTGTCACTGAAAATATACCACTGGCTTTCCCACAAGAGCAACTGTTTGGTCTTAAGACTAATTTTTAAGCTCTTTGTTAGTGAGAGGCAATGTGAATTTGAGAGGCATTTAAATCAGACACAGTTGGCTTGTGAGAAATTTAGGAACACACACACAAAAAAAAGTGAAATGTATGTGTCTGGGTACTGCGTAACAGTGTTCTAACCATGTTAATCCTGTTTGTATTGGCCCCCAATATACATGTAAAAAGTATGTGCTATAAATACCGTACCAAAGTCCATTAAGTGTTCTCACACTTGTTGATCCTTACCATATCTAAGCAAGTTGGACCCCCAAAGTCCAACTCATTTGACTCGTATGATCGCTCTTTGCTGCCCCCAAGTACGGAACAATATCACGTAACTACTGCATCTATCCCATCAAACAAACATGGAAGTAATGGGATCACTCTGTTCTATTATGTGAGACAGTAACTGCTGCAACTATTAATTTGGAACGGAAGAATTTTGAACAAGAAGCTGACAAATAGCATCATTGGATCTGCTGGAAGGTGCAGATTTAGTCATGATACATGTATCCCATCAAAGCTCCTGGCCTTTGGACGAAAGGTGGCCCCAAAAAAAGGTCATCCACCACATCCCAGGGATAGAATTGCTTTCTGATTTACCCTCAGGTTTTAGTGGAGAACTTAAAGAACATGATTGCATACTGAAAATGTCCATCTGATCTTTTAGGACCCTGAAGGTCAAGAAGAAAAGAAATGGTGGAAGCAAAGGAAGGCACACACAAAAAAACCTCAGAACAAGAGCTGCAGAGATGCAGAAAAACATCAACACAGCAATGAAAGCCCAAGTGATGATTGTGGCAGTCTGACAGGAGTACTGCAGGCAAGTCTACTGTTTTAATATTGCTTCCCACTGTGTTCTTGTCATTTGTGTGAAACAATGCAAAACTAAATATGGTTTATCCATATGTATTTAAATATGTGCTGTTGATACTTAAATATCTGCAACCATGAGAAGGGTATAAGACGCAAAAATATCACTGACCCACAAGTCAAGAAGACACTCGTGTTTAACAAATTATAAGATTTTACAGTGTCATACATCTTTAAATAAATGACTTAAATAACAAATGTTACTGAAGGATGCAAAAATGATTTGAACCTCTAGAATGTAATTTTATAAAGTGCATATCATTATGACTCGAACAGCCTCCGTGGGATATGCAGCATCAAAAATCAGGTAGCCTCTCTAGGGTTTTAGGATACTGGGTTCAGGAATGCAGCTATAATCTTTCAGCAACATAACCCTTTAAAAAAGTGTCCAAAAATCTTATTGTACTTTTATAGTCTTCGGTTCAGCAACGTTACTTGTATACATTTTGTATATTTTTGTTTATTATTATCTGATTATATAAGTTTGGCAACGTATAACTTAATAATTTGATTATTAACCATTAATTGAATCATTGACTTAGAAATAGATTGTTACTGCATATAGAGTTGCAATCAAAATTATTTACACCCCATTGCCAATTAGGCAAAATTTACAAACTGTTTAGAATAATCAATTAAGAACAATTAGAATAGCTCAAAACAACATAATATAATAAGTAGTTTCTCCAGAATCAACACAAAATGCTACTTTTAATGATGACTGGCAAGATGTTGCAGCCTTTTTCAAATGAATTGCGAGTAATTCAGCTGTAGTGGAACTCTAAGTCCTAACTGAAGACTGAATGCTTTAATATCGTTGTCAGTGTTTATTTTATTAATTCATTTAGCTTGGTGTCAACATTTACATATACAGTTTCAAATCCTGACCTTATTTTTTTCCATCTGTAAAAAGTTGAATTCCAAAGACGTTAAACTAGATTTTACTTGCGGTGATGCAGCACAAGAAAAATTGGTCACAACACAGTTTAAGAATCACTGCTGTAAATATGTGTTGCAATAGTAGCTCTGCACTTTAGGAAAAGGGGGATCAGTACCTAAATATAGTTACTTTCAGTCCAGGCATTTACATTTAAGAATCGATTATGGCACAAAATAGCGTGTTTATTTATGTATTAGCATGTCTATGCTATCTCTTAGCATAAATAAAACAGAACCCTGCTTAGCTTACTGCTCTAAAAATAATGTTTCTTAACAAGTTACTCAACTAGACACTAATACAGAAATAATAACCACAGGCTATTACGCTCTATGCCATTTAGCATGCCAACCCTAGTTACCTTACCCTGCTAAGCTTGGCGGCATAACCCTGTTACCTGGGGTAGTATTTAGCTAGTTAACAAGGCAGCTTACGAAATAGTTCTAAAGTTAGCTACAGAGTTACAGTATAAAGCCAAATCAAACACTCAGGCAAATTTGTTTTAGGTTGTATTTACAAATCAATTAGCTACATTTGCATAATAACAGAATAATTATTTCTGAACAGACAAAAATCTTCTTACATTAGTTTTTAAATGTAACGGCCGGAGCGCGAGAATTTTCTGGAGCCAGGAACTCTTGTGTTTCCAGGTACGTTCAGCTGGAGCAGTTTTAGATTCTGTCACTCAGTGGCCAGTACACAAGCTAAAGTCACTCAAGCTTTTCCTTATTAAAACCTCATAAAGCATAACACACGCACCATTGTTGTGCTTTGTCCGAATCATCTGATAAAAAATACATGAAAATTATAAAAAGGTGTATGTATTAATATGACGACTTCATGTACTTTAACAAATACATTTTATTTTGGAGGGAAATTTGTATGAACTTTTATAGTGAAGGTGGAAAAAAGCATTTTTTTATATACACTGTCTTTCAGCCTCATAGAAGTCAGTCAGAGGCTGATATCTGAGAAAAGACATACATGAGCTACTGTTAGATATTCCTTAAGTGTGAGACAGAGCTGTCGCCAAAAACAGACTGCGGAAATTCTGCCCGCACTCGGCCCACATAGTTCTCTCCGTGTCCATGCCGATTCCCCGAGTCTCAACCCAAGCTGGCCCGAATCCACCGTGTTGGCTGGGTATCTTGTATCATTAGAAAACATCTAATCATGACTCACAAGAAAACAAATTTAAGAGTAACCGCATTTATGTCATGGGATTTCAAAGAATACCCAATCGCTGTCAATAAAAGCAGCAAGCAGCAGCGGGCGTTGATTTATTACTCAGAACCAACAAGCGGCAGATGGAAAAAGTTAAAAAAAAGAAAGGCGTCTATACTCAGATTGTACACATTGTCTTTTACGTTTTTTGTATTTTTATGCGCTTATAATCCTTAAAAAGGACAAATAATTCAGGTTTATGGTGCATTTATTCATAGATTACAGCATGTTAATGAAAAATGTAATTATGTATTAAATGCTGAAGAAATCTGATGTTCATATTAAAAATGTATACATATTACAACATATGGTAGATATACAAAACAGTGAATTAAATTTGTACCTTTTTAATTTAAACAAAACAATCTACAGAAAAAGTATGTAAAATGTAGCATTTGCAGTTTTTTTCCTAGTGACAGCGCCAGTCTATGACTTCTTGATGTTTGCCAGACATACACAATTTTAAAAATATGGTCTTTGGTAACAACTCACACAGTACCTGAACGTTTAATCAGACTGGTGACGGCACCCACACTGCACATGAAATACAGTGCATACAGACAGCTCTGTCTACAGACAGTTTACAGTTTTACATACGGTGTGCGCACCCATGTGGCATCATGTCAGAGCCTTTTTGTACAGTACAGCATATAAATCATAGGCCAGTCCGGGATGTTTGCTTGCCATGTAAAGACCCGACGCTCAGCCCATTTATTGTAAAATGTTTCTGAGGTGTCCTTAAAAATAAATGTAGAACTTGATGCAAGTTGATGCAAGGCATCCCTGAAAGAGACGCTGTCTGGATGGGAGCGTATGTTGTTCTAAAACCTTTCTATAGTGTTCAGCAGTGGTAGTGTCTTTCCACATGTGTAAGCTGTCCATGCCATAGGCACTAATTCAATCTTATACTATCAGAGATGCAGGTTTTTCAACCGTGCGCTGATGAGCTGGATGGTTCCTCTTCTCTTGAGTTTGCAATAAACGGTGTCCATGGTTTCCAAAAAGAATAAAAAAAAATTCATTTATCTGACCACAGAACAGTTTTTTTACAGAGTAATGCTTGTTTTAATGTTGGGCTTAATGTACAGCAGCTTATTAGAACCAAATTTTTCAGACTTTGCTGCCCCTGTCCTACCTAAGTCCTATCAAAGCCTCAACAATCAAGGAAGTCTTATGCAAGAAGAAAAGCAAAGTTGTCCCAACAGTGCATTACCAACCTAAAAAGAGCATTTCTAGAAGAAGAGCTGTTAAAGCGAACATGTTGTTGCCATTGTAGCTAGTTTCAGTGCCTTTGTGAAAAGTGAGTTAGCACCCAGCCAACATGGGATGCCCGAAATACAAGGCTATATTTTGCACACTGCCCATAAACACCAAAATGAGATGAGTTGCCTACTATTGTATGAATAAGAATGGGTACTGTGTATAGAAAGTACTAAGTTAGTTAGTGCATTAGTTATTCATTTAGAATGAAAATTAATATTTTGCTCTTCTTTTACTGTTTTTCAGGAAGAGGAAAAAAGATTCAGATTAGAAGATCACTACAGGAGGCTTGGTCTTGAGCGCAACTTTCAACATAAACTTACAAAAGAAAGCTTTCTTGAAATAACCCCGTCCTCATTGCAGCATGAAGAGCCGAAAAAAGACACGGATCTGGTTTATGCTTTCATGCACCGACTTTTAAGTATAGATTACAGAGCAAGACACCTCTCTGTTAAATCTGAAATGCCAACAACAAAGCCTCGACATACAAAAGATGTTTTTGGTGCTTTGTTAAAGAAAAATACTGTCAGTAGCAACAGAATACAAGCCCACATTCACCCGATGGACATTCAAATGGCTGTGTTCTTGTGTGCAGATAATTTCCTTCGACAGATGATGGTGACCAAGTTGTCACAGTGTCAGTATGCGGTTCCTTTTTTGGTGCCCAATCTCTTCTCCGGTAAGATCGAATTTCCCCTGTGGACAATGCGTCAAATCAGTAAAAGCTGGAAGATCACTGATACTTCAGGCAAAGTCATCAACAAAACTCTGCCCGTGTGGAAAGCTACAACTTCAATAGTGGCATTCTTCAGAATTGGCTCAATTTCCTCATCTAAATCTGAACTAATGAACAAGCTAATCAATGAGAAACATGACACGTTCTTCCACAGAAACTGTCCAAGGAGCAGTAGAGATTGTCTACTCATGGATGGAGTGGTGGAGATTGCCTGGTACTGTCCATCTGGGAAAAGCACTGATCATTTTACTGACTGTGTTGCGTTCTGTAATCTACATGGAGATTCCAGCAGAAATGTAAACCAAAGAGAGATTCTTACTGAAATGGCCTCTGTAAATGTTGTACTTTTACCGAATCTTGATGAAAACGACAACAATATGGTAATTGTACAGGAACTTTGTAAACGTTCAACTCCTCTCATTGTTGTTCTTACTGACGAAGAGGATAATAATGAAGATGTCTGTGAGATAGGGGACAGGAAATACAGAGTGGCATTGAAGAACAGAAATCAGTCTGATGTGTCTATTGCACTCAGACATGTCATTCAAGACTGCCTTTTCCGAAAGCCGAAGACTTTTAGGCTTGACACTATGGCAAAATGCAAAAAGGTTCAGTTGGATGAGCACAGTGAAGTTTGTCAGAGAGGAAAAAACACTGCTCATCTGATAATACAGTTACTGAAGAATGAAAATCCATCCAGAGTCAAAGAAAAATATCTTCCCTGCCAGGGAAAACTGTGGCAAGACTGGTGTCAAAAAAACAAAGAACTACGACGGCTTCAAAGTGACCATATAGAAAAAGAGAAAATTCAAAAGCAACAAGAAATGAGCGAAATAAGGAAAAAGCAGCAGTCACACGGATTCAGTGAACTCATGAGGTTATTTGTTCAAAGTTTAAACTCATTCCCGAACAGTGATAAAATGTATTTCCTCAAGTGGATTGCAATTCAGCTAGATGACTTTACCTCTGACACTCTATCTGCCATCCATCAAGAATATGATCAAAAATGGAAAGAAGTGTTGGCTTTGAAAAAGAAGCATGAAAAAGGATTCTCGAAGATTTTATCATGGAAACATGGCAAAACAGAAGAATTCAATACTGAACAAACCAAGTTAGAAAAGATCTCAAACAAACTTAATGCTGCCACATTTGGTCTGGAGCATATGCTGAGAGAGATGAGTCAGATTTATGAGGCCTCAGAGTTTGAAGACCTTTCCTACCTGCCTCGACTGGTTGCTGAACTCATGATGCATGGGCACCCGATTGAGCTGATGGATGGCGATGCAGCTCATGTTCCTCTGGTCTGGGTTTCTGCTGTTCTTGATGAGATTATTAAGAAGCTGGGAGACCAGAGTGTCTTTGTGTTGTCGGTTCTGGGGGTTCAGAGCTCTGGAAAATCCACAATGCTCAATGCCATGTTTGGTCTGCAGTTTGCAGTCAGTGCTGGAAGGTGCACTAAAGGAGCCTTCATGCAGCTGGTCAAAATGTCAGAAGAGATGAAGAAAGAAGTGAAGTTCGACTACATTCTGGTTGTTGACACTGAAGGTCTTCGAGCTTTAGAGCTGGCTGGAAAAGACACCATAAATCATGACAATGAATTAGCCACATTCATTGTAGGTCTTGGAAACATGACACTGATTAACATATTTGGAGAGAATCCTACAGAGATGCAGGACATCCTTCAGATTGTTGTTCAGGCCTTCATGCGGATGAAGAAAATCAGGCTAAAACCCAGCTGCATGTTTGTGCATCAGAATGTCACTGATACTGCAGCCATGGAGAAGATCATGGAGGGAAGACGACGACTGCAGGACAAACTGGATGAAATGACAAAGTTAGCTGCTAAAGATGAAGTCTGTGATGCAGAATGTTTTAGTGATGTCATTGCCTTTGATGTTCAGGATGATGTGCGGTACTTTGCACAGCTCTGGGAGGGCAGCCCACCCATGGCTCCACCAAACCCAGGCTATAGTGAAAATGTTCAGGAGTTAAAAAGACGCATTCTTTCTCGTGCATCAAAGACAAATGGCATGCCATTATCACAATTCCAAATGCGAGTCAATGACCTGTGGAATGCACTGCTAAATGAAAATTTTGTTTTTAGCTTTAAGAATGCACATGAGATATCAGTGTACAGAAAACTAGAACAAGAGTATGAGAAATGGACCTGGAGTCTCAGGAGTGTCATGCTGAGCATTGAAGACAAATTGCTTAACAGAATAGCCAGTGGAAAAGTGGAAACAGTTGACAGGCAAGAGATTATAAGTGAAATCGAAGGGACAATGACAGATGTCCAAAATGCATTTAAAGTCTTTTTTGAAGAAAACAGTGAAAAGGAAACACTGATTCAGTGGAAATGCAGATTTAAGCAGCAAATACAAAACCTGCATGATGACCTCGTAAGTGAAGCAAAAAGAAAACTGGATGACAACAGTCAACAAAAAACCTTTCGTAAAGCACTAGACCAGAAACTGGAACACTATGAGAAGGTACTCTTTGAAAAGAGCAAAGAACTTGCATCTCAGTATTTAAAAGATGACAATAAAAACAGAGATCCCAAAGCAGAGTTTGATTCAGTTTGGGGAAAGTGGGTCTCTGAATTGGCTGAACATGCTCCAAAAATAAAAGATGTTAACATATCAAAGGATGTGACTGATGTTCTGGCAGAACTGTATGAATATGGCCTTGTTGTTAATCAAAAGGCTTCTGAGGATTACAGACAGGTCTGTAATGTGGGCAATTACCAAGATTATGTCTCTATGAAAAAGAGCATGTTCTTTTTTCCAAAAAAGTCACTTAAACCAGATGATCAAAAATCTATACGTAAGCTTATTTCTGAGGTCATTGAACAAACAACAAAAAAAGTGAATTCATATCCAGTTTCAGTGAAGGGATACAATGCAGGTTACTTCCAAGACATTGGACGTGAAATCAAAAAACTTGTGCAAGAGTTTAAGGCAAAAGATTCTTTTGACTTCAAGAAAGAGTTCTATGTAGATCTCTCTCTTTATGTATGTGAGAAAGCAGAGGTTCAGTTTGCTGCACTTCACAGGAAATATGAGGAAGCAAATGATCCTCTTCTTTACTTTGAAAGGAAAAAAGCTAACTACTTTAAAATTTTTCAGAAATTCTGTCAGGGAGCAACATTTGCAGCTATTCTTGCAGACCAAATCTGCAGTAAACTGAAAGAAACTATCCTGCAAAGTGTGTACAACATGATAGCTAATTTCATTTGTAATGAAATGAGAGAAAAGTCTCCATTTAATGGGAACAGAGCTGATCTGGAAAAACACATTCTGAAGTCACTAGCAAAACAGGAGGGAGATAAAGATGAGAAGTTTAAAAACTTCTTAACATACATGTACTACCCAAAGATCCACTTTGAAAATTTCATTAGAGACAAAGTTGAAGAGTACATGGCAGCAGAAGACCCTCAAGCAGTTTCTGCAATCAGAAATCACATTGAGCACAAACAGAAAACAGTAATAAGTGTGGCAGAAATGGCTAGAGATAAAACCCAACCCATCGGCGGAAATGTTAAAATGTGGCTGGATTTCTTTTCCAGCAGCCTTGCAGATGAGTTGGGAGATAATAGAGTTCACTTGACTGATGATGTTGCAAAGGACACCATGGACTATAATACTCTTGTGGAGTTTATGAAGCCAGAGCTCTCAAATGTCACTGAAGATCTAAAAAGAAGCATCAGTAAGCTTTCAGACTTGAGTATGGACATGTTCAGAGAAAAGCCTGATGAGATTCTGATCAAACACTTTTGCAAGTGCTGCTGGAAGCAGTGCCCATTCTGTGGAGCTGTCTGTACTAACAGTCAGGAAGACCACACTGGCGATCACAATGCTGATTTCCATCGCTCATCTGGAATGAATGGATGGCATTATAGGGGTACAACTGAATTTTTCATAGACTTTTGCACAACAGCTGTAGCAAGTAACAAGCGCTTTTACCCAAAAAGTGATTCTGAGACTGTTGTTCCTTACAGCCATTACAGGACAGCTGGAGGAGAATATGCTGAATGGCTGATCTCCAGTGATTTTTCCGAACTAGAGTACTGGAAGTGGTTTATTTGTGAATTCCAGGACAAGCTTGAAAAGCACCACGATAAAACCTTCAGTGGAAACGGGGAGATTCCTTCTGCATGGAAAAACTTCAAGCAGTGTGATGCAGTTGCAAGCTTAGGCATCAATGAATAGATTGTACACTTCTGTCACCTACAGAAAGTCTGTTTCCACACATATGATGACATAACAGAAATTCACTGCCTCACTAACATACCATGGATGGATGGATGGATGGATCATATGGAGGATAAAATCCTCTAGAAGAGCTAAAAGAATTCCACAACAGGTTGCTTGTTACACCGAAACACCATTTTTTATATATAAAAAAAAAGAAAACACACATGGACCAAAACCGAGCACCAAATCACTTAAAACAAGAGGTGTTGTGAATTCTGAAGCTCCATTCTGATTAGACAGAGGACAGGTTTTTATCTACAACCAAATCTATTTTGTTTGCTGATCCCAATTTTTTTTTTATTATATTTTTAAATTAATTTATTTTTTGGGGAAAATTCATGTACAGCGGTGCATCATTTTGAATAAATTGATCCTTGGGTTGTGGAGTTCATTCAACAGTCCTGTAGTGTAGAGCACTGTTTGTTGAGGTGTGCAATGTATTCACATATGGTATGTATCGTAGGACCCTCCCTCTTAGGTAGTTCCTTCTGCTGTGGAAGCCTCTACCCTGCTGCATTTTTCTTGCTTTCTTAAGAGGCAAATGCATTAATAGGACTATAATAGACCATTAATAGGCAATTTAGTGCTGATTGTGTTTTCGGGTAACTGTGTCAAATTAGGTGGCTACTGGTGTGCTGACCTGCCAATTTGGGAACCCAGTGCTATTAAAAACATAATTGTCTATCATTTTTTATGTATGAGTGGAATCACATTTTTTGAGTGTTCCAACCTGTGTGACCAGTTTTGGGCTTATATTTCCCCAGGTGACATAGTCACCTATACCACTTTGCCACATAAGCATATTAAATTAAGGACCAGAGTTCACAAACTGTCATAATAACAAACACTTGGTATGCTGTGCATACCAATGTGTACTCATAATGATTGTACTCATAATAAAAGTACTTAGAAATGTTAGAAACATGGTATTTGAAGTGTTTATTATTGCATATACCTCATTTTGTGTGAGCATAATGTGTTTCTTGCAAGAAATGACAAACACCAAGAGAGCTTTTGTGCAAACTTATTAAAATGGGAACAAACCAAGAGTGAACTTTTTAATCCAACAGGCAGAGAGCAAAGTGATGGTTTGCTCATTAACACTGTCTGAAGTTTAACATGCCTGCAAAAAGAGTACTCACAGCAGTAAACAACATTTAAGCACATAAATACATGCACTCACACAAGTGGTATAAATGTGTGCACAAATGGGATTGGTAAACGAAACCTTTTATTAAGTTGTGTTTGCTGTCATCAAAAGGGGTCTGACATTCAGTTCCCAATTTTATTATTTGCAGGATATTCAACTTTCTCCCTTTGATGTTTCATGAAATAAACATGCAAAAATGACCATTTTCTCACTTCTCTGAAAACATAAAGCAAACAATAACTAAAGCAAAAACACAGCAATACATGTTACACTGATGAGGGAGTATCAAAAATGTGAAGGCTCATGTGCCCGGGCTCATTTGGTATAGTCCGGTATGTATGTCTCTCCCTAATGTGCACGCGTGCGCGTGCTCTCGCTCTCTCGCTCTCTCTCCCCTTCTCGCTTGCTCTTGTGCGCGTGTGCTCTCTCTCTCTCTCTTGCATGCACGCTCTTGCGCGTGTGTGCGCGCTCTCTGTCTCGCTCGCTCGCCCTCTCTTGCGCCTGTGTGCGCGCATGTTTGTTTTTTTTCCCACGCGCTCTCCTTAGCGCTCTCTTCTATCTTTCTCATAGGATTTTACAGATGCCAATCATAACTGACGCGACTTACGTGGTGTGACGGCCAATTAGGCATCAGATTCGGTCACAAGAGGCGGAGGTCTGTGCTTCAAAAGCAGCCCGGCAAAAGCCCGCGAGAGACATCTTGCTCAGCACGCACGCACACACACACACACACACACACACACACACACACACACACACACACAGCGTTTTGGTGACTTTTTGAGCTGCTGGTTGTTTTGGGTTCTGGAAAGGTACACTGTAAAAAATGATTTTTTGACTTTGTAAATAGAATGAAGATTATTAAAGTACTTTCTACAAGCGTAATCTAGTACAGTCTAGTTACTTAAGAATTTCACATAAAATTCTGTGCACTACTTGTTGTTTCTTTGTAATTGTCTATCGTGAAATACATTTGTAAATTTGAGTCTAAATGCCAAAGTAAAATTTATGACATTTTTGTATTTTTTTCTTTTGATGAGAAGCAAAACTTAAAACTGCAAGTAAAAGGTCCTTATAGGATCCACGCATGCGCAGAGCGGAGATTTTCACCACAGCGGTTGTCCGGGACTGTGATATGGTATGTGGTCACAAACTGAGAAATAACTGTCGTGCTAACTATTAATATCGAAATCCCTCTTGCACTTTTGTTGTCATGTTAGTGGTCGCTAGCTTGGAATGCAAGTAACAGTTAGCTATGGTAGCTAAGCTAGTTATGCCAACGGGAGCATAACAGCGCCGTTCCGATTAACGTATACGGCTAACTTTTAAAATAAACATTATATCTAAATGTGAGATGAGGCTACCATGTTAACGAGTTAACCGGTTTGTTTAACTGGGACAATGTTAATTTATTTCCAAGTCAGGTTATTGACATGCTAGGCAGTATTAGCGAAGTACACTAACTGGGATTAGCGATTTATTTTAGATTTATTTAGGTTCGAAAACCATTAAAGTAGTAACAGTGTAGATTTAATAATTTGAATTTACATTAGATTCCAGTATGTTTTTGGAAAAGCTTCGTCGTGTTAACTTCTTAGTTAGCTGCAAATGTCCAATTGAACTCATTTTTTTCTGTACATTGTGTAAGAATATTTAAAGAATATGTATTTTATTACATTGATTTTAATGCATTTAACATATGTTTTGCATGTTTTGTATGTGTATATATGTATATGTGTTTTCAATTGTACATACACATACATATAATATAAAGTTGTGGGCATATTTGTTTAATTTTGATTTAGATTCTTTGCTTTGTTGTAGCTGGAATAGCTGGACAGCACTTTACAATCCACAATCGATGCTCCATTGATGAAGACATCTTAACCGGTGTGTTTTTACCGGTGTGTTATAAGGTATATTAAACACAGTCACTATAAAACATGATATACTTTCAGTTACTGTACAATACACTACAGACTGACACATTTATTTATTTTTTTTCTACCCTAGATGTCTCAGCATGAGATGGTTGTGTAAAATATGCAGCTTTGGCTCAAACAGAAGAATTAAACTATTGAAACACTTGAGACTTAAGCATGGAAATGATGGCCGGAGTCAGTTAATCCCTTGCCTTTATGCAGATTGTCCATGTTCTTTTTTAAAAAAGTTCATAGTTTAGAGTCATTATTACAAATGTCACAACATTCAACACTCAGATTGAAAACTAAATAAATATATTTAACAGTCTTTTATAAAACAAAACACAGACAGCCCGTCTCACACACTCCTCATAATTAATTCTCCCAAAAGTTTCCATACACATTCACACACAAAATACACCTAAAAGCTTTGCCACAAAGAAAATTCCCCTTCTTCATTTGCTCACTCATTTGGCAAAAGCTTAGCAACCAGGCAACCATGTCTTACTCTAATTTTTTGGGGTTTTTTTTCATATAGTTTTAAGCACTGTGTATCTCTTTCTATTTATGTTTTTCATAGCAACCAGAAGGTAGACGAGATGGTGTGATCCGTTGCCTCATCAATTTTCTCGGCGAGTCCTGTGAGGATCTCATTACAGACTACCGGGTAAATTGTTCTCCTCTGTGACTTGAAATGGTATTTGTGAAGTGTGTTGGCATGTCTGTAAGGACCTGTTGTTTCATCAATTTGCATTTTTTTGCATATTTGATAGGATGTCAACAAGGACATGATCAAAGACAGCTTTCCAGAACTTGCGATGATGATCATTGTGCTGGGCAAAGCAGCAGCAGAGGAAGGTTCCACACTAGAGAATGTGATCATTATTATTGATGGAACTGAGGTACCTGATGGATGTAAAAATCTCATGCATGCCGTCTGCTCATGGGATTAATCTATTCCCTGAATCTCAGTTACCTTCCAAAATTGAGACACACATTTTAAGTATTTCAAAAGATTTTATTAGAGCTGGATATTCTGAAATTCTCTCCAAAAGTTTACTCTTTGCAGAGAAAACTACTGATGTAAGAAGGAAAACTGTGCACGTTGACGGTACTTGCACTTTATACTTGCTTTTGTACAGCAAGTGAGCCTTTGCAATTGGAACATAATTATTTTCACCTTACACTGTGACAATACCTGAACTTGTTGCTTTCAGCCATTTTAATTTATATATTTTTGTATTTTAGTGCAGCAAGAAAAACTTTAGAAAAAGTTTGGAAATTCCTTTGAAAATGTACAAAAATGTGTTTTGTTCTTGGCACTGTGGCACTTGGCACTGTGGCACTTGAACTATTTCCAATTCATTTGTAATTTGTATTTTGTGCAGCAAGTGAGACTTTAAACAATGTTGGTTTAAAGATGGGCATTACTTTTTTAGTCATATGTAGTAGTCTCACTTATAGTCTGTGAATTTTCTAAACATTTCTTTAAATTTGCAAACCCTTTGCAAAGAAAACTGCTGAATGTTCTAATTTCTTCTCTGAAAGTACCTTCTTTGCCTCTCTATCTCTCGTTCGCGCAGTGTAATACGCTGATATTTAGAATGTATATATTTGGGTGTTTTTTTGTTTGTTTTTGTTTTTCGTGCAGCAAGTAAGACTATTTGGTTAAAAGATAGATCTCACAAAAGATGGATCTCTTTTGTTTTTGTCCTTGCTCTGTTATCTTAATTGCTCTGTTAATTGTGCCATGATATCATTTTGACTGGTGAATGAAGATGCATTTCTATATTGAGGCAAAACAATAAAACATTTTCAAGTTGTTATAAAAAGTTGTTAGTGTGTTACTTCATATCAGTGTAATTTTATGCCATTTGTAAATTTTATACCATTTAACACCTACAGAAATTAATAAATAAATTATTTGGCAGGTAAGCATTACAAAAGAATTTAGAAAATTACAGTTACTACTAAGTAAATATTAAAAGCCATGGCAGATTCTAGCACTACATTGTTTGAGTAAAATCTAATTGAATAAATGTGTTGCAAAGTAACATTTACTAAGATTTTGTAGTTAAATACACTGAAAATTATCAGTAAATATTACTTGAATATATGCTCTGTTAAATTTACTTGCTGTTTTTACGTGGAAAAACTTTCCTAAGTTTTTTTAAGTAAATCCTACTCCAAATTTTTCTCAGTGTAAGACGGCCGCGCTCATACATTGTACAGCACATACTGACCTTATGTATAGATACATTAGGTTAGGGGCGGGCGCCAACCTCTGTATTTCAGTTTATGGTATAGTTTAGAGCAGAGTAGTGTGGTGTAACTGAGATAGAGAGTGTCAGTGTCGTGGACTGATGACGTGTACAGGCAGCGCGAGAGAAACGCAGAATGAGAGAGAGAGGAGCACATGTTCTGTTAATAAAAGAGACACGCTAAAAGAACAGTTGGACTCACGCAAGGGTTTTTAAAAGACACAACATGGTGTCAGAAGTCCTGTAGTTAGCGTGGAGAGAAGCAGCCCGTTGTGAGGATTGGGTACGCAGGAGAGAAAGACGAGATGAGCCACGGAGGAGACGTTAGCAGTAGGAGCCAGCAGCCGGCAGCAGCACCTGTAGAGAGAGTCGCTGCGGGGGCAGGGCTATGCGCTACGTTTAATATCCAGCCAAAGTCCTTCGACTTTTCAAAGCCGCAGGAGTGGGACAAATGGATCCTTAGGTTCGAAAGATTTCGCCTGGCAAGTAACCTGAATGCAAGCTCAGAAGAAAATCAAGTTAACACTTTGATATACTGCATGGGAGACGAGGCGAATGACATTTTGCGTGGGCTAACTTTAACGGGTGCGGAAAATAGCACTTACAAGGTGGTATGTGATGGCTTCCAGCGGTTTTTCGTGGTTAAGAAAAACGTTTAAGATCGACACTGGTGCTGATGTCACAGTCTTACCCCAGGGCATGTTTCAGAAAGTATATAAGGAAAACCCCCTGTAACGGCCTGCCCAGTGCTAGACTCGAACACAAGCTGCAGGCATGAAGTACCAACACTTATCTGGGTGAGCTAACATCCTGTAATGGCAGTCAGCCCGTGTGTAGAACAGTTAGATCTCAGAACAGGTAAAACCCCAAGAAATAAAAGGTGGGAATTGAACCCGGGTCGCCCGAACACGAGACCGCCGTGTTGCCACTAGACCAACACATCGCAAGTGGGAGGCAATTGCAAATACGAGCTTACAAGGATTAAAATAGAAGACAAATAAACAAATGCTTGAGATGAGGTGCAAACCCCGGCCGCGGTGTTACAGGACGAACGCACTACCGCTGAGCCACTGCACTGGCTGAGGATTACAAGGAGGGATTTAAAAGGAGGGATTGGCACTAAACTCGTACAGAAACAAAAGCCCATGCCGAGCGCGAAAAAACGGCGGGAAACAAAACAACAGGGTTAATTCGGCGAAGGACCTTGAATGGCCCGATGTAGCGGGGAGCAAATTTGCGAGGACAACCCCGCAAAGGCAGGTCCTTGGCCGAGAGCCAAACCCGTTGTCCTGGCCGATAAGTAGGCGCCGGTCGTCGCCTCTTGTCGGCATAGCGCTTTTGTGCAGCAACGGAAGACAAAAGAGCCCTGCATGCCCTTTGCCAGGCTAAACGGCAGCGCCTCACTGTCTGTCTAGCAGATACCACACCTACGTCTGCCTCCTGTTCAGGGAACACGGGTGGAACATAGCCAAACTGGCACTCGAACGGCGACATACCTAAAGAGGAGTGCCACAGAGTGTTGTGGGCAAACTCCGCCCATACTAGGTGCTCAGACCAAGAGGACGGGCAAGAAGAGGCCAGACAGCGGAGGGTACGCTCCAAGTCCTGGTTAACTCTCTCTGTCTGGCCGTTAGATTGGGGATGGAAGCCAGACGACAGGCTAGCTCCTGCTCCCAGCAAACGACAAAAGGCCCCCCAAAACCGGCTGGTGAATTGAGGCCCCCGGTCTGATACTATGTCCTGAGGCAAACCGTGAATGCGGACAACCTAAGTGAGTAGTAATGTAGCTGTCTCCTTTGCAGATGGCAGCTTCGGCAAAGCTATGAAGCGGCCAGCCTTGGAGAACCTGTCGATGACTACCAGAATCACTGTGTTGCCCCTGGATGGGGGCAACCCTGTGATAAAGTCAAGTGACAGGTGGGACCAAGGACGTGAAGGGACAGCTAGAGGGTGCAACAGACCTGCAGGTTTGGTCCTGGGGTCCTTGCATTGGGCGCAGGTGCGACAGGAGTTCACATATGCTCAAACGTCGGGTTCCATACGGGGCCACCAAAACCGCCGACGGAGAAACTCTAGGGTGCGTGTGACTCCTGGGTGAGCTGAGAAGGGGGAAGTATGTCCCCACTCGAGCACCTGATGTCTAACTGCCTTAGGCACATACAACCGGCCCGGAGGGCCTCCACCTGGGTCCGGTTCAGTAAGGAGGGCTTGTCGCACTGACTTCTCTACTCCCCACTGGATGGGTGCCACGACGCAGGCCCTGGGGATTATGGTCGAGGGTGGAGTAGCTGGTGGTAAGGACTCCCACTGGCGGGAGAGGGCATCGGGCTTGCCGTTCTTAGTACCCGGCCGGTATGACAGATTAAAGTCAAACCAGGCAAAAAACAGTCCCCATCTGGCCTGCCGTGGATTAAGTCGCTTGGCCTGCTGTATGTACGGCAGGTTTTTGTGGTCCGTCCAGACCAGGAAGGGGTGTTTTGCCCCCTCCAGCCAGTGCCTCCACTCCTCAAGTGCAAGTTGGACCGCTAGTAACTCACGGTCACCCACATCATAGTTCCGCTCTGCCGGGGTTAGCCGTCGAGAAAAGTGGCCACATGGGTGCAGCTTCTTGTCCTCAGCAGATCGTTGGGTTAGAACCACACCGACGCCCACCTCAGAGGCGTCCACCTCAACAATGAACGGAAGTATCGGGGCTGTACTGAGGCGGTGCTTAAGCTCATCAAAAGCCTTTTGGGCTTCAGGTCCATGCACAACCTGTTATGGGAGACTACAAACCCCAAAAAGGAAATGGTTTTAGCATGGAATACAGACTTCTCCAGCTTAACAAAGAGGTGGTTCTCAAGAAGAAGCTGGAGGACCCGTCTAACATGTGTAATGTGTTTGTCTACTGTCTTGCTGTAAATTAAAGTATCTGTCAAGGGCCTCCCTCAGGACCTCGTTTATGTACCTTTGGAAGACAGAAGGTGCGTTCATTAGAGCGAATGGCATAACCAGGTATTCATAGTGCCCAGAGGGAGTGATGAACGCTGTCTTCCACTCGTCACCCTCTCGGATCCTCACCAAGTTGTAGGCACTACACAGGTCCAGTTTGGTAAAAATGGAGGCCTGCTGCAGTGCCTCAAATGCTGAGGTCATGAGGGGCAACGGATAGCGGTCTTTGAAGGTTATCTTGTTCAGGCCTCGGTAGTCCATACAGGGACGTAGCCCACCGTCTTTTTTCCCAACAAAGAAAAACCCTGCCCCAGCCGGGGAGTCAGACGGCCGGATGAACCCTTGGGCTTGGGCCTCCTGTATATACTCCTCCATTGCCCGACATTCCGGCCCCGAAAGGGAGAACAAGCGGCCTCTAGGGGGACAGGTGTCTGGGAGGAGGTTTATTGCCATGTCATATGGCCTGTGGGGAGGCAGGAGTTGGGCCTTCTGTTTGCTAAATGCTTCCCTGAGGTCCCAATACTCCTGAGGAACTCGAGATAAGTCTGGACCTTCAAGATGGCAACCAGCCTCAGGCCATGGCTTGGGTAGCTGCAGACAGGAGGCCCAACAAGCCAAACCCCAAGATAACACTGACCGATTAAGCCAGTCTAGATGGGGATTGTGCCCTGGAGCCAGGGGTAGCCCAAGATCAGTTGCAAATCGGGGGCACGGATAATGAACAGCACAATCTGTTCAGTGTGTGGGCCAACTTGTAACGTGACTGGGCAAGTCTGATAGCTAACAAACCCTGGCTCCAGGGAACGAACATCTATGGCAGCCACTGGCAGGGGTTCCTCCAGTGGGACCAGCGGCAGGGCCAATTTCTTGGCCAGACCAGCGTCAAGAAAGTTGCCTGCCGCTCCTGAATCCACAAATGCCTGAAGACATGTCTCAGACGTCCCCCACGCAAGTGTGGTGCTGAGGAACACCCCTTGAGCTTGAGGAGGACAACTAGGGTCCGTCAGAGGTCCTCCCTCCCTTGACGGACCTTGTCTTTTCCCAAGAGCTTGGGACAAGCAGGGCGAAGATGACCCGAGCCACCGCAGTACAGGCCCCTCCCCTCACGCATACGAGCATCACGCTCATGTCGAGGAAGGCGGGTGTGACCAAGCTGCATAGGCTGGGGTCCCAATTCTTCCTGCTTGTCTGGTACAGTGACCGGACTGAGTGTGTGCAGAACCCTGCAAGGGCCTCAATTGGCCTCTTGGCCTCTTGGCCTCTTGTTCTACGCCTGTCTCCAATGCGATTGTCAAGGCGCACAAGTACCAAATCAATTAAATCATCGAGAGAGGCAGGAGGGTCTCTGTGGACCAGCTCATCTTTGAGCTCCTCACTAAGGCCCTGGTGAAAAGCAGCCATGAGTGCTGCACGATTCCAACCACTCTCAGCCGCTACAGTACGGAATTCTATGGCATAATCAGCCACTGCTCTTTTTCCCTGACATATGTTCAGGAGACGTGCAGCTGTCTCCCCCCCAGCAATCGGATGGTCAAAAGTCCGCTTGAGGGCAGCCGTAAACTCTGTTGCAGAGGAACATACGTAAGGTTGGTGTTCCCAGACCGAAGTGGCCCAGGCTAGAGCCCGCCCAGTCAAAAGGGAGATGATATATGCCACTTTAGCCCGCTCTGTAGGGAACCGAGAGGGTTGTTGCTCGAAAGCCAGTGAACACTGGAGGAGGAACCCCCTACAACCTTCTGCTTCACCAGCATAACACTCGGGGGCAGGGAGCAATGGCTCTGAGCGTGACGTAGGTGGCACTTGTACTGCCTCTGCTGCAGCCCTGGTTGCTTCCTGACTGGGAGCATCAGGGGGTGTTGGTGCTTGTGGAGCAGCAGGTTTAGCCTGCGTCAAGAGGTCTGTCAGGTCCTGCAGCTGAGCTATTACCTGCTGGAGGGCCTGCTCATGCCGACCAATTGTTGCTCCCTGAGTTACCAGAGCGTTTTTCACCTGTTCCAAGTCTATGTGCTCTGCTGGGTCCATGGCTGGGTCTTTCTGTAATGGCCTGCCCAGTGCTGGACTTGAACCCAAGCCACAGGCGTGAAGTACCAACACTTATCAACACTTATCACCCTGTAACGGCAGTGAGCCCGTGTGTAGAACAGTTAGATCTCAGAACAGGTAAAACCCCAAGACATAAAAGGTGGGAATCAAACCCGGGTCACCCAAACGCGAGACCGACGCCTTGCCACTAGACCAACGCACCACAAGTGGGAGGCAATCGCAAATAAGAGCTTACAAGGATTAAAATAGAAGACGAATAAACAAGTGCTTGAGCCGATGCGCGAACCCCGGCGTTACAGGACGAACACACTACCGCTGAGCCACTGCACTGGCTTACAATTACTGCCGTGTATATCGTTTAAAAGGAGGGATTGGCACTAAACTTGTACAGAAACAAAAGCCCACGCAGAGCGCGAGAAAACGGCGGGAAACAAAACAACAAAGGACGCCACGGGAAGAGTGGCAGCCCCGATAAACTGAGGAAAACAAAACTAATAACTTCCCGAAAATAAAACGTAACAGGAGTGCTAGGTGACTGGAGAGAAAGAGCAAAGTGAGAAAACTGGAGAGGGTCACTGGATCACTGGGGTTATATAGCCCTGGCACAGCTGTGTGGAATCAGGCCTGATTAGTGTGCCCGACTCCTCCTGGTGGCCGGAGGGGGCCTCGACCTAGCACCAGCCCTTACATCCACCCATGCTCCACAAAGCAACAAAGCCACTACTGGGACCAGGGAGGAGTCCACTGGATGTTGTGGGCGTCGCCAGGTTGCTGCTGAGAAGAGATGAGAATGAGGTGATGGAAGACACATATGTAGTTCATCTGCACACTGCCTTGCTGGGAAGATCTGTGAGCTGTAGGCTGGGGCTTGTTACACAACTGGACAGTGTAACAGTGGAGATGTTAAAGCAAACCTACCCAAAACTATGCAGCGGCGAAGTACGCCATCCATACGCCATAAAGTTGAAACCTGGAGCTCAACCGTCCTCACTAAAAAACACCAAGGAGGATCCCATTGCCACTGATGGACAAAGTCAAGCAAGAATTGTCTCGTATGGAGACAATTTGAAGAGCCGACAGACTGGTGCACTGGCATCGTGGTGGTGCCCAAGAAAACTGGTGCTGTGTGCATATGTATTGACCTCACTAAACTAAACGAGTCAGTGTGTCGTAAGAAAATTACTAAAATTTTTAGTAAGCTGGACGCTAATATGGGGTTTTGGCAAATTCCCCTAACAAGAGAATCAGCAAAACTGACAACATTCATCACACCCTTTGGACGCTATTTTTTCAAGTGGCTACCTTTCGGCATAGCTTCAGCCCCTGAACATTTTCAGAATAGATTGGTAACTGAGGTCACAGAGGGACTTGAGGGGGTAGTTTGCCATATGGATGACGTGCTGGTGTGGGGTCGTACACAAGAGGAGCATGATGCTCGCCTGCATGCTGTGCTGGAGAAAATTCAGAAAGCAGGCATCACCTTAAACATTGACAAATGCGACCTGTCAAAGTCAAAGGTGAGCTTCCTAGGTCACATGGTCTCTGCCAGTGGCATCAGCCCAGACCCAAGCAAGATAGAGGCTGTGAAAAGGATGCAGGAGCCAACGACAGTGAGTGAAGTAAGATCTTTTCTCAGAATGGAAAACCAACTGGGCAAGTTTATCCCACAGTTGGCAGAGACAGACAAACCCCTGCGCGATCTCCTGTCGAAAAACAACTGCTGGGCATGGGTCGTCAACCAAGCAAAAGTCTTTCAAGATCTGAAGGATGCGCTGATGTCACCGCCTGTGCTAACCATGTATGATCCGAATAGAGAGTGCAAAGTCTCAGCAGATGCATCATCATATGGATTGGGAGGAGTGCTGCTCCAAAAGTGGGACGAGGAGTGGAGGCCGATAGCCTACATGTCACGGTCTCTCACATCAACAGAGCAGATATATGCGCAAATAGAGAAGGAGGCATTGGGACTGACCTGGGCTTGTGAGAGGTTTTGAAACTTCTTGATTAGGAAACATTTCCAGCTGGAGACGGATCATAAGCCTCTCCTGAGTCTCCTGGGGTCGCAAACACTGGATGCTCTACCTCCTCGGATCCAACGTTTCAGAATGCTATTCTTACTCCATATCTCACGTGTCAGGGAAGTGTCTATAGACAGCGGATACGCTGTCAAGAGTGCCAGTGGAGAGAGGAGAAACACCAGCTGACAAAGAGCTTTTTGAAGACACTAACATTTATATAGACATGGTAATAGAGAATCTACCTGCGAGCACTGCCTATCTGGAGGAGTTGAGAGATCAGCTGCAGAAGGACAGTGTGTGCGCACGTGTGATGCAGTTGTGTGCAGAAGGCTGGCCAGCACATGGCACCAACGAACCTGCACTCAAACTATACTGGAGTGAGCGAGCCCTTCTCACAGTCCAGGATGGTCTTTTGCTAAAAGGCCAAAGACTTGTCATACCTTCAGCAATGAGAAATTATGTTCTCATTAAGCTGCATAAAGGACATCAAGGTGTGGTCAAGTGCAGAGAGCGGGCACGACAGTCTGTATGGTGGCCAGGGTTGAGCCAGCAGCTGAATGAGTTGGTTCTTAACTGCCAAGCCTGTTGCCAGGAGAGACAGAATCATAGGGAGCCGCTGATATCAACCAACCATGGCAGAAGTGTGGAGCGGATTTGTTCACACTAAATAATAAAACCTACCTGCTAGTGGTGGATTATGCGTCAAGGTATGTGGAGATTGCTTTTGATAACTCCCACAAAGTCTAACGAAGTGATCTTTCACCTGAAGTCCATTTTTGCACGTCACGGGATCTGTGAGACTCTAGTCGCTGATAACGGACCACAGTTCTCTGGAGCTGCTTTTGCTAAGTTTGCAGTGTCATATGGATTTCGTCATGTGACCAGCAGTCCAAGAGACCCCAAGGGCAATGCTGAAGCTGAATGTGTGGTACAGACAGTGAAGGGGCTCTTGAAGAAGTCTGATGATCCCTACCTTGCTCTGCTTGCATATAGGGCTACCCCACTACAAAATGTACAGTCCGGCCCAGCTTCTCATGGGAAGAAGGCTTCGTACCACTGTGCCTACACTTCCTGCACTGCTAGTTCCTGCTCTTCCGGATAGAGATGCAGTAATGCTGAAGGAAAGGGAGAGGAAGATGAAAGATGCCCAACGCTATAATCTGCGACACCGCACACAGAATCTTGCCAGACTTACCCCTGGGCAAGACGTGTGGGTCACAGATCAGAGAGCAGCTGGAGCTGTCATTGGAGGCCATGCCACACCCCGCTCATACCTGGTGGAGGGACCCCACGGGATCCTCAGGCGAAACCGTCGTCATCTCATCGCCATGCAGCCTTTGGATGGAGCTGGAGGTGATGAAGCAACTGAGAATAACCGGGGAGGTGTTCCAGAACAACCTTCAACTGAATGTCCTGCAGCAGCACCACCACAGCAGAACGCTTTGGAACAACCATCTACACCTACACTCAGAACAAGGTTTGGGAGAGGTGTAATAAGACCATCTCGGTTAGACTTGTAATTGTGCTTGCCACAAACTGTTTCTGAAAAAAAAAGAGTGAGAAAAAGACTTTTTCTGAAAAACAAAAGAAAGAGAAATGAGACTGAAGAATTGCACAAGTTGTGGGAAAAGATGTGTTACTGTGATTGAGCCATTTTTGGTTTTTTTGCACTGTAAAATGTAATGTTCAAGTCTCAGGACTTACAGTTAGGACAGGCAGCTCAGGGTTTATTTTGTATTGTATCTGAAAGCTTTGTTTCAGGTTAAAATAAGCTGGTGTGTGGTTGTGTGTGTGTGTGTGTGTGTGTGTGTGTGTGTGTCATAGTTCAGATGCAGATAGGAACAGACCTTCCAGCCACGGGGCATAATAATCCCCTAAGGTCCTGCAGAGTCAATGGTAGTCTACCCTTTGATTCTAGAAAGGGGAGATGTAGTGTAACTGAGATAGAGAGTGTCAGTGTTGGGGACTGATGACGTGTACAGGCAGTGCGAGAGAGACGCAGAATGAGAGAGAGAGGAGCACATGTTCTGTTAATAAAAGAGACACGCTAAAAGAACAGTTGGACTCACGCAAGTGTTTTTAAAAGACACGACAAGTAGGTAGCCTTTTGTTTATGTGCTGTTTAGAGAAGACTAATCATAGAGCTTTAGGGTAGTTCTTATCATACCCATCTTAATCAATACAGCTTTCCATTTACCCGAAGTTAACCATTCAAACTACTTCCCATCTAGGGAGAGTCCCTGTGTGTCTGACACATGTTCATCTCTGAGTTCCCTCAATTTTGCAATTATATGAGTGAAATTACTATCAGCTGTTGAGTTCATAGGAAAGTAGGTACAGCAGTCATCACCAAAAAGAGCACAAAGTCCATCATCTGGAGCTTGCATAGTATCTAACACAAAACTGTTGGCCCAATAATTGCAAGGTGTCAATGGTGTAATTCATAAACCTCTGCTGATTATACCAAATGTAATTAATCCAGTGCACATTTTTGTCTGAAACCAAAGAAAAGACCAACCCAGTTTTCAACGCTCGAGTGTGCCATTGCTAAATGTTCCACTGGGATGTTAGTAGAAACTCCAGAATAAGTCAAGGAAGGTTTTTCAAGTACTGTATGTTTGTCTGATAACCAAGTAGAGGTCAAGTCTCTCCTAACCCTGTGTACTGTTGTGTCCATTGGCAGTAGATGAAAGTTACTTGTTCAGCAGATGCATAGCTAGGCTCACAACTCAATCTGAAACAAAATTGGTTGGAGTCTGGATGACTGTTTACCAGCCGTTGCTGGTTGGACTCTTCACTGTGGTTGGAGTTGCCAGGACCTCGTTAAAGGGACTTTCTTATCTTGGCTCACACCACACCTCTCAAGGAAGTACCCCTTTTACCTGGTCATTACAGACTGTGGAGTCTCGTCCAACACCATCACCTCTCACCTCCCCCTTTGTCACACTGTCAAAACCATATGCAACACAAGCCAACTTCCAACATCTAATACTTAAAAATTTCCAATATAAAAAATTATAACAAAAAATGGTTCTGATTTACCAAATTATTAAACAACTGCAAAAAGATAAAGGATATATTAGTGTGAGAATCTCCAATCACCCTCCAACTTCAGGACAAAACAAGATCATCAGTTTCATGGCCATTTACATGACATCTAAGAGGTGTAAGAGTGGTAACAGATGTGTGTCTTCATCTCAGCAATGGACATGCTGGGGCCTATTGCACACCGGTCCCCATGTGAGACTCTCCTCGCTCTTTGTCATCTCTGCCATGGATCACATAAGCAGCTTTGCATGATGTTTATCAAGCAGCTGTCTCTTAACGATCTTCAGTTTTCCATCCTTATGGGAAAAGTTCACTCAGAGAGAATTCTCAAAACAAGACATGTGAGAAAATTTCTAGATATGGTATATAAACTAATGACAGAGGTGTGAATCAATACACTGGTTCATTATAATGCTGTTAATAACAGAGAGATTCCAAACTGGAACCTCATAAAGAATACTTTAATTAACCTAAAAGATTACACTGGCTAATACCAGCAATAAACTAGTATAAAGATTAGTATGATATTGCAGTGTGACATAAGTAAACTTGTTTATCTGAACATTGCTGTTTATGGGGCAAATAATTTATATGTAATATATCATTTGAGGAAAACATGTTCTTCTTAATCTAATCATAACCTAACCTAGATGAACTAGTAATCATTCTGCGTCACCACCAGATGGTACATTTTGTAAATAAAATTTTCTTTTTACTACATTAAGTATATCAAAATAAGTAAACGTGAAAGACTCGCACTCCCTTTGTTGGAAATGCTTTGTGTTCTTTAAAAAAGTCAATTTTGAGTCTCAGTCACCAAGACTAAGGTGTTAGAGCGCTGTGACGTACGTGAGGATTGATGGAAAAAGGAAAAACGGTATACAGCCAGGGGATCCCGCATCCCTCTACCCATTTCAAAGCTCTCCATGCATGTGCGGATCGCGGGGTGTCCTTCTCAATTAACCCCACGCACGAAATGCAGGGCACCAACGTAAGGAGCCTCGGCCCAACTTCATTACAAACAACACTTCCAAGAAATATAAGCCTATTAGTATTATTTTTAGCCTATTAAACCTATTATTAATTTGAAGCTATAAATCTATTATTGTATTATTGTTATTTTATTATTATTTTATTTTTTATTATTATATTCAATATATTCAAATATTCGGACACAGGTATGATATTTTTAGAACACCTACTTTTTCCTAATGTTGAAGACGTGGTACCTGTTGTCAAATCTCTGAACAAATGGTTTAAGTTTATCGGTCCCTTTAATAAACTCGTCTACTGATTGTCCTTCTCTCTCTAGTGTGTCTCCAGGTATTCTGCAAGTACCTCTCTTTTAAAATCTTCTGGGCTTCTTAGCAGAGCTTTGGTCCTCTGCAGTGAATCTACAGACTGGAATCACCAGCAGGAACACAATGGGCTCAGAGTCATCCAATGGTAGGAGAGACTGACATTGCTTTATCACATCCTCGTTGCTCATATCCGTGTTAAAGAATCCAGGTGTGTCATACACATCAATGCTGACTCCATCAACAATCACATTTTCCATTTTAACATTTCCGGTTGTGGAAGTGGAACTTTTCTTGGAGTTGAAAGCCTCTCGTCCTAGGATAGTGTTTCCTGTAGCACTTTTTCCAACTCCTGACTTCCTGAGCAGGATCAAATTAAAACGGTGCAGCAATGTTTCTGGCTTGCACGCCATAACATAACCAGAGTAAGACCTCTGCTGCAGCTTTACAAATACCCAGACTGTATTCTAAGAGTGTGTTTTCTTTAAGTACCAGCATTTCAGTGGCATCTAAAATAAAAGAAATCTATAAGGACAATTATCCAGGTAACACAGTACTCCGGTTTCTTCCTACAGTCCAAAGACATGCGTGTTAGGCTGATTGGTCCCTCTAAATTGCTCATAGGTGCGAGTGTGAGTTGTCCCAAGCCCGGGTACGTGGCAAGGGTTGTGTCAGGAAGGGCATCCGTCGTACAACACTTTGCCAAATCTAGCATGTGAGTTGACTTTCTGTGGCGACCCCTGTAGAAGGGAATAAGCCAAAACGAAGAAGAAGATGATCCAGGTAACACTGTGCATTTAACATCACAACTAGAGCAAAAACAGTATAGGACACATTTGTACATTTTAAATTATGTGCTAACAGTCAAATTTTTTAAACACTTTTTTAAACACTTGGACACTTTTAAACTGTGAAATTCTGAAGTACACTAAGCTAAGACTTACCTCCACTACATGAGAATCGAGAGTTTCCACTGAGACTACTTTAAGAACTGGTTTGAAAAAAAATTATCCTTACCACCACAAGCATAAGATTACTTAATTCCTTCATGTTACTATATAAATTAAACACATGTAACTGAAGAGTTTTACATTTACCTATGTTGCAGGTTTACCTTGTATCTTATCTTTGTTTATAACTCTTGCTGCAGAGGTGCTGCCACCCAACAGCTTCATTAATTTATCTAATATCATCCGCCTGAGACCCGCAACCAGCAGGAACGTGTCGAACTGACAACAGCAGAACAGTCAAACTTGCTGTATTAGAAACAAACAAAGCAATCGTTTCTACTCTATTGGGAGTCTTGTGGTCGAAACAGGTTGACATGCACTTTTTCTGCATTTTGGCACGTAACAGGTGCATTTCCAGCACAACAGAGCTTTTACTGTGCAGTCCAAAGTCTAACTTTGAACTGGTGCAGCGAAACAAGCAACAACTGCTGGAAAGCGTTTCAGGAAATATGTCTAAGATAACATAAGTTAATCCTTTATTAGTCCTACAGAGAAGAAATCACAGTCTTACTCAGTACAAACAATAGATAAATAGACAGTACGCTACAGTAGAAACAATATAAATACTAAATGTCTAAAATTCTATAAAAGAAGAATTATGTTTACACAGTGACTCTTATTTACACATTAACTCTTAATTGCACATGGGGGAATTGAAAAAAAAGTGTGGGCGTTCTTAGTCATTAAGGGCAAACAAAACTTCACAAAGTACATGATATAGATAAACACACAACATTTTATATTTTCTTACAATGCTGCTACAGTGTTGTCAAAAGATGGTGCTGTTTACGTCGTACCAACAATGTGACATTCCTTCCATCCATCCATTATCTGCCAGTTTATCCCGCTAGTCGGGGTCACGGGGGGACTGAAGCCAATCCCAGGGTCATCGGGCGAAGGTGGGGTACACCATGGACAATCCGCCATTCGATCACAGGGCCAAATTTCACTCACGCACACACTCACACCTACTAGCAGTTCAGAGTGAGCGATCAAGCTAACTGCATGTGTTTAGACTGTGGGAGGAAACCGGAGTACCCGGAGGAAACCCACTCGAGCACGGGGAGAACATACACACTCCACACAGAACAGCCCGGACAGGGAATCCAACCCAGATCATCATGCTGTGAGGCAACAGTGCTCAATGTGACATTGCTATGTGGTAATATAAATACCTTACATACATTCCATGGAGTTCCATAATCAGCTAAATGGCACTAATGAAACATTTAAGGAGGCTGTGGCAGTGTGTTAATGCCGTTGTAGGTTGACCAGCATGGGTTTTGTTCATTGAAGCTTATGTTTAAATGACTGACAGGTGTATTTGATCTGCTAACCTGCTGATCGGCTTTATTCTTAGAAGGGAAGTAAAAACAGAGTTTACAGGCTGTTTTGGATAGATTATATATACTATGTTACCTGGAGGCAATAAATGTTCTAAATATCTCCTGTTAATGGCATTTATTGCTGATGTATTAAAGCTCAGTGCAGCCTTTCTTATGTATTTCAGCTGCTATAAAACAACCCAAAGGGATTTTCTCACACTGATCTCGGATGAGATTAACTCTTCTGTCTATCTCTTCTCACTTTACTGAGCTTGAATAAAAATCACATTACTAAGAGGTATGTGTGATTTTTCTTAGTTCTCTGCATCACAGAATAACTCAATTTTTGTTTCCAGTACCTTTTGGAGTAAAATGTTAATGTTAATTACCTATTTTCTCCTTAAGACCCTTTGGGCAAAAGTCTCTAATGTTATTTTGTGTTTTCCTAATAGCTTGTTATATGTAAAGGAGTCTAATGGCTCAACATGTGTTCTAGGACTGATTCCAGATGCATTTGAAGGTTTCTGGATGGGATCTGAAGTTCCACAGGTAACTAGTGGTCTGTAATGGTAGGCTTAAATCCTGATGGTCCCTTTTCAGCAGGTTGGTCTTTGTGTCTTGTAGCTGATTAGTCACAAACACAAAACATTTGATTCTGACACATATAATGTCAGGGAGAAAATGTAAAATATTAACATGTCCTGGCATCAATTAAAAATACTCCATTATAATACATTGTTTCATATAGGAATCATGGCTTAGATGAGATTAGAATAATTCATTTATTATGCAAGTTTACCATTCTGTTCCTGTTAGAATTAAAGGCTAAACGCTGAATTAATAAATCTGATTCATAACAATGTAAAATATATCCAAAGTTCACATTTAGCATGAGAATAGCCTATAGCACACAAATAACATTTGCAAATAGAAGGATGTCAATATAATAGTAAATAAACGTTAGTTA
This sequence comes from Megaleporinus macrocephalus, assembly GCA_021613375.1. Classification (NCBI taxonomy): domain Eukaryota; kingdom Metazoa; phylum Chordata; class Actinopteri; order Characiformes; family Anostomidae; genus Megaleporinus; species Megaleporinus macrocephalus. The sequence continues at coordinate 30,376,398 of CM038703.1, forward strand.
GCACAAGCTAAAAAAAACAAACACACAAAAAAAAAGTTAGAAATGCTGGGAAGCTTTTCGAGCAAAAGACTCCTGAGTCATATCCAGATTAACTAGATTGATCTATGCAACTAAGGATTAGTAATTTTAACAAATATGTAAAATAAATCCAAAATTAATTTAGTGCAGTTATGATGCTTTACAATGTGGACTTAGGTGGATTAAGAACATCTATAACATGAAGCAGCAGACATGTAACATATTGGGTGTGGACGCTATACTCAAAGATGTGCTGCTGACTAATACAGGTTTGTGCTGGTACTTTATAACCTACATTCTCATTTAGGACATATTAAACTCTTGTCTACTTAATAATTTATAATGCTTATTTATAATGCTTTGGTTTTAAAAGCCCCTACTTAAACCAGTGTTGCTGGGAAACACATTTTGATGTGTTCCAATATGTTAACATAATACCAGAACAAAAATACACAAAGCCATACACAAAAAAATGAGAAGCCACACACTGCATCAGTTAGGGTTAAAAGCATTGCTGTCTCTGAAACATATTAATCACACCAGTAATTATTCATTTGCTTGTTCATATGAGCACGATGGTTTGGACATTGGTACATTTTGGTTAATAAGATAAAGCAAAAGGAGAAATTCACAATTATTAGCCTCAATTACTTTATCATCAATTAGTGTATTTTGAACATAAATGTTACAATGTGGGAAACAAAATATAATTATCGTCTTTAAAAATGATTAGATATGTATAATTAGATATAGTCCAACAAATGTGCAAAATCATTCAATGATAACATCTATAACTCACACACAAACACACACACACACGCATATATATATATATATATATATATATATATATATATATATATATATATATATATATATATATATATATATATATTAGATACTGAGATACTGAGATACTTTATCTGTTGAACACGTCCGTCAGGAAAATCTCCTGAAATTCTGTTTGTTCAGCCTCTTGTCTAATTGCTGTGAGCTTCTCATCATAGTAGCATTTATACTCAATCATAGACCTGTTCTTCCTCTCATCTAAAAGTTCTAGCTCTCTGATTTTCCTCTCTTTTTCCTCCCCAGATTCCTTTAGAGTTTTTATTGTCTCCTCTAATGTTTTCTTTTCCTCGTTGAACTTGGATTCCAACACTGTCCTCTGCTCTTCCAGTTTCTTCTCGTAAAGCTGTCATAACTCTTCTTCTTTTTCCTGGAGCATTCTTTCAACATCCTGATACACAGTGTTAGTGTAGCAGTGGTCCCCATTAGAAGCCACCATGTTGTCCACTTTGTCTAAGAACTCTAGAACCTGAGACCAATCGTGCACTTTGGTGTTGTCAAAGACATGATACCTGTCTCCGCATTGCGGGGTTACCTGTCTGGGGTCTCTGTGAGCATCTGCAACGTACTCATCAATGTTAGTGGTGAGTTCATCTCCATGTGTGAAGCGGATCATGGTGTACTGGTCTGCTTCCTCTCCAAAGATGGCTGTGATCTTCTCCACAGACAAACGCTCCTCTTTAGTGAAGAGCCCAAGCTTTATGACCAGGATGATGGCATGAGGTCCTGGAGCCGTCATGTTAATGCACTTACTGAGTTCCAGCTTCAGATCTGTGTCTGAGAGATCTGTGTCAAATAAACCAGGAGTGTCTACCAAGACCACTTGCCTTCCGGCCACCTCTCCCGTCACCTTCCTGCAGCCTCGTGTAACGGATGCACTGCTTGTAGCAGCTTTGAAATCTTTCCTTCCCAGGATGGTGTTGCCAGAGGATCTCTTGCCTGTGCCCGTCTTTTCAACCAATACCATTTTCCTCAGGGACACTAAAGACATGAAAGGACAAAACAATGTAAGGCTTGTTGCTGAGAGCAAGAAGAAGAATGTAAAATAAGACTATATATTTATGCTTGATAAAAAATTTGTCTTTATCTATGCAGCTGCTCTGTTTCATAGATAGGTGTGCTAATCATTTACCAATTTCTGATACAATTTCCCATTGCTAGTACCAACATCCAGCCCTCCAGCCCCCCCCCCAAGTTTTGACATGTTTACCTATCTGTTCACTTAAATGAGAAAAGGCAATTCCAGCAAGACCATGTAAGATGCCACACAGTTCATTAAGTGAAATGCAAGTGTGATCAGTCAGTAATCTTTCCAAAGAAAACAATTATTTTTTTGACAATCATTTTTCAACACAGTCCTACTAGATCTCAAGGGGATTTTAAATTGTACCTCCAAAGACTTACAGTTTGGGCGATGAAGGTCAATGCTGTCAGCATGCATGAGCTGACCAGGAGTATCTTCAGTGTTTTCAGCTGGGGGATAGGAGAATGTACAATGAACAGACCATTTTTGGTCATATGGCATATATGTTTATTGTGTATATACAATTTCTATATGCTAAAAGGTGGTGTCTCAAAACAATATGTATATTTCTATATATTTACCTATAGAAAACATAAGGAGAGCCTTTGTATGTGCCTGGTGTTCCCTAGGAGCACAACAATATACATATTTTCAGATTCAATGCGATTTTGAGGTCAAGATTCATAAACCTGTCGTTGCTTAGACGTATATTTTAGCAAAAAAGCTATTTACAGAGCTAAACTAAACCATCCAGAGCAAATCATAAAAATAAATCACCGAAAAACTCACTGAATAGAAAAAACAGGTTCCTTTATTTCATCTTGCAAGATGGAGAGGTTCCATCGTCAATACAGACCAACAGAACACTCACACTGATATTACAGAATATTCACATTTTATATCTTTGTCTAGGGGTGATTTACATAGCCCCTACTCTTTTACCTTCTCAGTATACAGAAAGATATGTTTTTATGCAACCAGTCTCAGATGTCATCCTTAATAAACATTACTGTTGATGATGTCATTTGCATATCATTATTGTACAATACAGAACACTCTTTCTCTCTAAGCTACTGCTGAGTTTGTATCTTTCTGCTTATCTCTGTCTGGTTCTTCATAGCCCTCAAGGACGCAGCCTGAAACTCAGACTGTATTCTTTCCAGCTATGAGTTTATTATAAAATAGCTTTTCCCAACTTATCTAGAAAATGAAGGGTCCCCGGTCTGCTATCAACAGGTGGAGATGCATGAACAGGCCAGTGTTACCAACAAGGCCATGCTAACCCCTGCCTGGTGTTCAGGCCTCAGGGTTCAAATTAAGGTTGCTGTCCTGACATGAACTAGAGTTTCTGGCCTACAGGTCAGGCTGTGTATTAATTTTCTATTCATTAAAATTACTATTTAAAATAAAATACATCATTAAATAAACTTCCTTCCCTTACTCCATAGCTTTCTGTAGCACATTAAACGCCATGACTTAAATTACTCCCCACAAACCCATTATTCTTACCTGTGGGAGGATGACTATGACAGAGAGGGAGACTCTGAGCTACTGCCATCATCAGGGTCCCCCTCTACTGTAAGAACAAAATGGAAGAGCAAAACTACATGATGGATATATCCTACACGTATACCACTGCAAAACCAATCACATAAACTATATTAGTATGTGGTGTAAACACAGCATTTACTTTCCAGACAAAACATAATTATACCAATGTTTAACAGCTGTTTTTATCCTGTCAGTTCACTAAAAGGAGAAAATTCCAGCAATGCCAGGTAAGATGCCACACAGTTCAATAAATGGAATTTCTTGTGGGGCTACTTTGTTCCAGTGGGACTAAATTAGGAAATTAAGGAACATCTATTTGTGTTCTTTTTCATTTTCAAAAAGTTAAGGAAAGTGATGATGACAATGATGACTTAAAACGAGGAAAGAGGGCTTAAGAACTTAAGAAGGCTTAAGTCCCCCCAAGTTAGCCTATATCACATGATGCCCTACCATAGTATTCGGATGCCACCTGGTAACTGGGGACACTGTCAATGTGACATATGCAACAGGAGAAAATACCTCATGGAAGTTTTATTACTTTGAAACAGCAGCATGTAATGCAACTTTTATGCATACATTCGAATAAAATATAGCTCATATGTGACACATAAACTACACAGCAAGAGATCCCCATCTGCGGACCACTAGCCGGGAAAAATGTCCAGGCGCTACAGGTGGGTGCGTTTCAAACTGCGCATGCACATGCAGTGCGGGTGCTGCTCAGGGCGTTCGCTTCGTTTTGTTTTCGTAGAGATCTGCTCTGCTGCTGCCATAAACTTTTATAACGTCTAAAATCGGGCGCTGGCTGCTTTATCACATTAACATTTCTCAAATCAAGTTATGCCCACCCCAATAAACTGTTTCTAAGGGTGGTGGTCATTCATTTTTGTAAATAGGCCTAATTAAAAATAATCGGCTAAATAAAAACAACCGCCTTTAGCGACGTCTAGTGGCTGTGGAAACAATGATCGCTGAACTTCACTGTTCATCTTCAAGTGTCGTTTTTACCAAAAGGTAATACCTGTCTCCTATCTAGTCCACACCTGTAGTGTGGCGCAAGGGCGTCCAAATGTTCCAAAAATTAAAGATGCTAGAATATTAAAGGATGTGACCAGTGTTCTGGCAGAACTGTTGTGAATATGGTTCAGGGAAAAGTCACTTAACACAGCAATACAAGTGTAATACATTGCATTTCAGTAAGCACTTAGAAGTGCATCAGTCTGCGTTTGAAGACTGAGAGAGAGTCTGCTTTTCAGCCAGCGGAAATTCATTTGGGTGCCAGGACAGAGAAAATTCTTGATCTTAAAGGATGGCACTTCAAGCCAAAATGTGCCTAAATCTCAGAATGCTTACAGGTACAGGTACAGTAAGTCAATGAAAGGAACACAGCAGTGGAGGGAAAACAGTGAACAGCCGTGCTGTTGCATTCTGGATCAGTTGCAGGAGCCTGATGACCTACAAAGATTACCACAGAGATGAAACACTGTGGAAAAGTGGATTGTAGAAACAGAGTAAAGCCATGTGACTTTGAATTTCTAACTCTAGAGTGAATTCTCAATAACCATGATGCTTACTCAGCAAAATGCCACATAATCATATTATTAAGAAGTTCTATATATGATGTGTAAAAGACAATAAATAAAACATAAAATATTGCTCAGCCCTTTGTAAGTGAACCAGTGGTTGAATTGGCTTTACTTTTACTTATTTGCTTTGTTGCAGGTAACTGTTTGACTAGAAGTCTGTTTTCCTCTCTTCTGTAGCATTTGTACATATACAGAAAAAAGGTACCATGTAGGTATATTTTCATTCATTCAATGTTACTGTACACTCAAATGTGCAACAATGTTTTTTTTAGGTTTAACTGTGTACCATAAATAAGTTTTGTGATTTTTTTCCAGGGAAACAGTATATACGTGTACCTTTCATAATCTAACATTTTAAACACAGAAAATAAACGCCTGGCAATGTAAAAGTTTAATTGCAAGGAATATGGTACAGTTATGTTCCCTGACTAATGCAACTTAGGTACCAACCCAGTTACAAGAGCGGTACTGCCAGTGAGAGTTTAGCACTGTTTTTCTCTGAAGATTTAAGAGGTGGGTTAATTCCAGGTTTCATAGACAATGGGACATCACTTTTAAGGAACATTCGCAACCTGTGCCTATTTTTTTTTCCTCTCATTAAAATTTTGCTAAATGCTATTGTATATTAGCCAGTATATACAAGGAAATATATATATATACAAGGAAACATTAAAACCATTTGCATTTGTATCTACACTCATTGTCCATTTTATCAGCTTCATTTACAATACAGGTGCACTTTGTAGTCCTACACTTACACACTCTAGTCCATCTGTTTCTCTGCATACCTTGTTAGCCCCCTTTCATCCAGTTCTTCAATGATCAGGACCACCAAAAGACCACCACAGAGCATGTATTATTTGGATGGTGGGTCATTCTCAGTACTGCAGTGACACTGAATTTTGTGTGTCAGTCAGAGGGTCTTTTTCTTGCCAAAGGGGGTTTTGGGTCATATAACGATAAAACACAATGGACAGACAGTTTGGTTTGTGAGATGTCGTTAAGTCTAATTTGCAAGGTCTCCAGTAATTATTATCACAGTCTAAAGCGAAGGTGGATACAGTGAACCTGTGGAAACTGGGCAGAAATTAGGAACTAAGGAATTCCCTCAATATTGGTAAAAAAGGAAGGAAGATTCTCAATTCTCACATCAGATCAACTTCTACCCAGCCAACCCCAGCCATAACCACATACACACTCAAGTGTGTTATATTAGAGAAGGTTTAAAAAGCACTAAAGGTCACCAGCACTATGCTTTAGAAAAAAATACCATTTTATTGGATTATTCATGAGTGATACTAGCACTCTTACATACAGAAATTTTAGAGCCATAAGTTCTGAGAACAAAGAATAATATATCTATATGAGCGCTACAGAAATCAGTACAGAAAGTTTATGTTAAATTGCAGCTGACATGATACATTACATACAAAACTGAACGTCTATTGAAGATGCCAGCGAAATATTTGTATTACTACACTAATCTTTGTGTTTGTAGTTTATGGATAAGCATGAACTTGCACCAGCACGTGCTTCTTACATGACGAGATCTTAAAGATGCAAATATTTCTGGCTGTAGTGCTTAAAAAAGGTTAATATTTAAAAGCACACAAATATGAACTGAAGTTAAAACATGTCTGACATCTATCTTATTATTACCTCATATCATAAGCATGTATAAAAGCGGTGTCTGTTATCTTTTGCTTTTAATGTACTTCAGAATACATGTAGTATAAAAAGTCAAAATAACAATCGGGTCTGTAGAGCCCTCTGGTGTAGTACAGTTTCTTTAGGGCTGAAATAGAGGACAAAAAATAATAAAAAAAATGACTTTTTTTTTTATTTTCTCAGGTATGCAAAAATAAATGAGTCTAATTTTCCACCTACCCCAAAGGTCTATGAGCCAAGACATGTTTGGTGTCTAAAGGTAGTTTTACACTGAGGCTAATGTCAGTTAGTGTAGGCAAACAAGTTTGGGAAACCACTGAAAAGAGTTGTAGCAATGAGCTTAAAGAATTAATTTGAATTTTCAATCTTTTTTAATTTAAGCAAGTGTTTGATGATCTAGGCATACAGTTGCAATGCTAATTAACAGCCTTAAACATTTCCCTATTTGTTAGCTAGGTCCAATGCAAAACTAAAGAAACAAGCTTTAGATAATGAACTTGTCTTGGTTGGTCAACCACATTTAGGATAAGGGGGAAACAGCGTAAAATAGATTTTCTGCTTCACCATTACTTTAGTGCACAGGTTCCCTTTCCTGGTCTTAGATTGTCCCTTGCCTTTCCTGCTGGGCTTGCAGAGTAGTTGGACCAGGTGTTTTAGGAGCAGGAGAGCTCTAAAATGAGCAGGGAAGGAGGTGAATTAGGAATGGGAACCACTGCATTAGTGTCCACTTTATATATATATATATATATATATATATATATATATATATATATATATATATATATATCTGTCTATCATATCATGCTTATACTTTGACTTCTTCCTCTTCCTCAGGAAAAGCATATGGTGCCTTCCGTCGTCCCTTTATGACTTCACTGCCTCCATAATGACGTGCCAGAACATCAGCCGCCTCCTGGAACCTTTCGGCCTCCATAGTTGGCTCCGATCTCACTGGTGACCACAAGGAAGCATCCGGCGTCACCCGTTTAATAAGGTCCCCATTTTCACCCGTTTCTGTCTCCTGCTGGGTCCAGTCTGGACTGCTAGAGCGCCCCCTGCTGCTCACACAAGGACTCTCCACCGCCATCTCAAACAATGAGCTCGGCTCCTCTTCTTCCTCTTCATCCTCTAAGTCCTGTCGCACCCCCTGGAGGTCACTCGAGCTGTGGATAAGGCCCAGCAGCTCAGTCATGAGGGAGGGCCCAAGATCCACAGTGAAGGAGGTGAGCGAGTCGGAGCGCTGGAGCGCAGGGAAGGGTTCCAGATCTGAGCCGCGGCGCTGCTGAGGCTGAGGCTGAGGCTGAGGTGATTCTGTCGAGTTCCTGTCGAGGCGGGACAGGCGAGGCAGCGTGACGAAACCTGACTGGACACCTACAGACAGGAAACAGTCATAGATTAAAACAGGTGCTAAAAATAATAATACTACTAGTATAGTAGTCATATGAAAATTATTATTGTTGTTTTGTAGTAGTAGTAGTTGCAATAGTAGTAGTAGAGGTAGTAGTTATAGAGGGAGTAGTTGTAGTAGTAGAAGGAGGAGGAGGAGCAGTAATACTATTTTTTTTAATTATTATTACTATTATTGTTGTTGTTGTTGTTGTTGTACAAGCTGTAGTTGTTGCTGTTAAAACAAGCTGTCAGTGATGTATTCTTGCTACACAGTTTTTTTAATATAATCAGTTTTCGGTTACCTAAAAGCTTTATTACTTCATGTATTAAAATAAGAAGTATTTAGTCTTAAATTAGCCTATATTAGGCCGAATGAGATTGTGATAATAGAGAATAAAGCACGGTGCACAGCAGTTCTATGTGATGATTAAGAATTTTTCTCTGCGCTGAAGCTGCTGAGGTACAAAATATTATTAAAACAAACAAAAAAAAGAAGAACAAGAACAGCAAAATTTCACAAATAACAGTGCCAACTATTAATACATCCCCAGACGTTTCTATCAACCCACACAGACTGCATCCTGGTCTAAACACAGAGGCAACGTTAGCCTCACAGCTCCAGTATGAAACTACAGTAACTAAAGTTGGACGCATATCATCATTGACATGTATCTAAGCTGATTGACTACAGCTACATAGTTTGTAGATTCCTTTCAAGAAGTTCATGAAAAAAAGATCCTCAGATGGAAATCTAACTACTGGGAGTGACTGACATCAGGATATTAACTGCAGTGAGTGCTAATGTCTACTAGGTGTCAGTGTTACGCAGCAGCATGACTGCACACTGGGTTTTCCTTTCTCCACACACGCACAAGTTTGTTACAGTGAATTGTGGATCTATTTCATAGACATCTATTATTTTTTTAGAAACTTGACCAAACCTTTTCCAGAACTACTACAAGCCTAACCCTAACCTTAACCTTACCTCTGCTCACTTTCTATAAATCACTGTCTAAGTTAGCAATAATAACAAAGAGAAGAGTAAGAGGTATATTCCTATAATTAATATAAAAACAAAACAGAATCTGACTGTTAAAACTGTAATTAGGGGTTCATGCATTAAAAGGAATGGCAACAAAAGCCTAGCACCCCTCACCAGGGCTTCATTTGTTTTTATTAATGAATTCTATTTTTATTCAAACCTCTTTGGCACATAGTACTAATGTATTAATACTAATGTAGAACTAATTTTTAGAGAGGTCTGCCAGTTAATTCTTTTCAGCTCTTGTTTTCTAGAAGGTTTGTGCTCTTCTACTTTCCGCTTTGAGATTCCCCAAAGGTGCTAAAATCCGGTAAGATGATAGTTTTCACTGTCTTCGTCTTTTCACTCTGTTGTCTTTATATGGTTTGTTTTGGATCACTGTAATGTAACGTTCCTTCCCTGCCAAGCATGTTGAGAGTGGTAAAAGTCTTTTCATTCAGTATTTTGGTGTACGTACTAGCTTAACTGCTGAACTCATACAGTCCCATATTTACATCTTCTTGGACACCGCCCTTAAAGGTTGATTTCATGCATTGCCTGGTGCACTGCCTTGTCACTCACTAAGAAACCAATTTTTTGTAGACAGAGTTTAAGCTGGAAGCACTGGTCCGTCTGTTTTTCAGTGCAAGATTGCATTGATGGAGGACTGTGCACTTTGTCATCATGTTAAAAAAGAACAGAGTGCGGGACGACTGCTGTTTTACTGGTAAAGTCACTCTTTCATAATACTTCATAATAACTGCTGCAGCTGTGTTTCAGCCTGTGTTTAGTAGTTTACCGATGTCCCAGTATCACTGTCCATCACTGTGAAGGTTTATTATCTTGTTATTCTGCTGTAGATGCTCAGCCTAAGCAAATAAAGACCTGTTTCTCTGGTTTCCAGCTACATTTTGGACTACTCCTTACCATGTAGAGCCATGATGGATTACACAGCCCACAAGAGACTGAAATCGAGAAAACTCTGATGGTAACAGTTGGTTTTATCTAGCAAACAAACAAACAGTAAAGAAGCCACACAGATTTTGGTCAAAGGACATTAACTAATTGGCAGTGACATTTCAGGAGTACACTTTGAATCCCTGACTTCTACAGTGGAAGCTGTAATATGGCCCCTCTCTCTTTTTAATTCAATGTAGCAGCAGGTCCTCAAATCAATGTGTTAAAGAGAGAGCAGACAGATTGCTACCTCACCTACTAGAGATTTTGTAACATGATTAAAAGTGTGTAAATTACATTGACTTGGACTATTTAGTTCATACCCCCCCCCCCCCCACACACACACACACACACTAGAGTCATGCCCATTCTAAGCCTTCTCCTCTGCTTTTTTTGGTGAATTCTTTTCGCATTGGGTAAGTGCTCCCAGGACAAGGGGAAATTCCAGACATCCTGCACTGAATACTGTACACACACACACACACACACACACACACACACACACACACACACACACATACATACATGCAGAACCATATAACTAGATGCAGCCCTCTCATTCTCATTACTTTCTGAAAATAAGACAGCAATGCCCGTCTGGTGCTGCTCTGTGTGGGTGTTGTGTGTATGTGTGTATGCTTTTAGTGTTCTGTAAGTGTGTGTGTGTGTGTGTGTCTGCATGTTTAGCTGTAATTGCACTCAGGTGTCACCACGGTGATTCTGGATGACTCAGAAACAGGCAGTGTGTTTTAAATGGTTGTTTGGATTTTTACCATAGACAACCATTTGTATGCGTGTGTGTGTGTGTGTGTGTGTGTGTGTGTGTGTGTGTGTGGTTGGGTTTCTTTGTGTCCTGGGTGGTCGGACACATTAAGACATCAATACTAGTCTAAATACCGCTACATACTACTAATACTAATACCTATCCTCTTGTTGTTTAGAAGTCAGAAATTAGAAGCTTTTTCTTATTTTTGCTGCATTATACCTAAAAATGACACATGGAATTAATAGATTTAAATGTTCATTATTATATTTGAAAAAAGTAACTTTTTAAGCACACTGTTGTCCTACAATGCAAGGCAAAGCAGGAAAGGAGCTATTCATAGAAAATTTTGAAAACATGGCTGAGTTGATTATTTCTATGATGGTAGCATAAATAACTAATACATTCATGGCAAAATATTGTATTGTTTAAATGTAGTGGTAGTTCAAATGTGACTTGGAAAGCCACAGTACACGGCACCACTGAAAACAATGGAATATCTGGTTTGCCATCATTGTTCATCTAACACAAATATGTGAAAGCAGCATGAGGCATGTTTATTTAGCCAGATAGCAACATTATAAGTAAGCTAAAAAAAAGTTATGGGGTTAGTAACAAGCATAATCTATTTATTACTTTCAGATACCATCACATCATCACATTATCATACGTTTTTTTTCTTAGCATACAGTATTTGCGTTGCATAGTTGGACATCACAAGAAGTGAAAGTTGTTTTGGGTAGCATATTGTCTTGTACACAGACTAACAGAGCAGGCCGTTAAGCCACAGCTTTTCTGTGGTCAGCTGAGAACCAGTCACTACTTACTGGGAAGTCTCGTCTCTAGTTCCACATTAAATCTCAAAAAACCTTCTAAAACTACAGAGGTGTCTAAACACTAGGTACTAACATTACCAAAGGCTTGAGGCCATAGTGGACAGCAACAGTTGATAAGCAGTATTTGTAGGCCTGAGGAAATAAGGTGTAACTTCTGGATATTGACTAGCCATAATATAGTGATAGCACTCCACTAAAATTTCATTATGGTAAAATTGATTGGATATGTCTGTGATATTTGTGGCTTCATCCTAAAATAGACTACCCTAATATCAGAATGGCACTGTTTTCACATTAACTGTCACAAACGGAGATATGTGAAAAAACCTCTTCTGAAACTATATACACCAACTCTACTTTAATTCTATAGAAATGTGACATGATTTAATTCAATTGAAGCAACATTTTCTTTTACATACAAAGGACCTCAAGCACCTGGCTTGCAACTTACACACTAACTCGCTGATGTTTATCAGGTTGTGAATTCACCATAAGGGGGCACAATTGCACTAAGTTTACCTCTGGAGATTCAAAAGTGGTGCTTTGCATCAGTGACACTGTATTTCTTTGTTTGTTTTTAATTTTTATGTCTGTATTTGTGTTTAAGCCTTACCATAAGAGTAGAGTGGTTGTTCCAGGCAGCTGGTGGAGGTGGGGAGCAGTGTCCCCTCCAGGTCTCCATTGACCAGATTGAGCTGGGGCAGTGAGATTGCATTTTTTATGATGGGTGAGATGGGCGGGGGTGGAGATGAGATTTCTCGGGAGTCTGCCCTGAGCCTGGGCTGGGGGTTCCTTCTGACGTGGCGAAGAGTGCGGGAGAAAAACCTAACAGGCTTGGAGTCCGGACTTTCCGGGGCGCTTCCCTGGCCTCCGTGCTCACTGAGGAACGACGTGTCTCCAAAAACGTCACCTCCACGGCCCACGTGCATGGTGTGGCGGAAGTCCCCCAGTGGAAGGCTGATCATCTCAGCCGAAAGTTCGGTCTTAATGCGCCGCCTGTTTTGGGATGTCGACACGAGGCTTTTAATCCCTGGAAGCTTGGCCAGACTCATGGTGACAGAAAATACAATCACTTTTAGGCCCGGCTCCACAAGGTCCAGTCAAAATCCTTTAATTTTCAGAGTGAGTAAATTACAGGAGCAAAAGGTCTGTTTCTTGTTATTCGTTAATCCAGATATAAGGAGGTAGCAGATTCCTGAAAAGTCTGTCAGTCTCACATTAGAAATGTCCTGAAAATAAGATCCCTTTATAGTCCAGCTTCAAGAATATCCAAATGAAATCCTTTTATTTCCAAAAGAAAGTCTAAACAAAAACAGTGGATAGATATTTCGTCCGCCTGATATGCAGAAAAAGTAAAGTTGCACAAAACATGCTACAAAATGTGTAAATGCAAAAATCTGTCAGTAAATGTGAATGCAAGAGCAAAGCTTCTGTAACACTGTTTCTTTTGTAAAATGCTCGTCTTCATAGAGCAATACCATCTACTTTCCTCACACACACAGAAGCCGACTGTAGTTCATGGTGTGCATGTGTGCAGAGCTTTAGTGTGTTTAAAGATATAGCAGTCTCTACTCTTTCTGGTTTTAACATTCAGTCGTATGAGAAAACTCTAGGTTTAGAATTCATTAAAGTCTGAATCCTATTAGGAACCCTTACAAGCTATTTGTGCTAGCAAACTTTTTTTCTTGCTTAAGATCTTAAATGCCTACTATATCCAATCACGTGTGTACTCGTACAGTGCTTGAAAAAACTATCCTTAATGTGACTGCATCATCGATAAGCTGATCTGTCACTGAGTCGCATATAAACAGAATGTGACTAAACTAGCATGTTAAGTCTGACCAATTAAAAAACTAGTGTGTTACGACTGACCAATCATCAATTTAGAGCATAAAGACTAATCAATCATCAGTGACTACTCTGCAAGGTCCTGAATAAGTGGAATGTCACAGGCCAATCGGTGAACTGGCTTGTAAAATTACAGTAGATTAAAGGACATACTAAGCCTGGATTGGGAAACCTACTTCAGATCCCATACTGTACTTTAATATCCTCTATCACCTTCACTCACTTTATCACCAACATGGAATCAGAATTTTGCATCTTCTTTCTGACTCTTGATGACAAAGACCAAGCCCCCTAGACACTAATCACTTTACGCCAAGTTTACAAGATGCCCGTGAAGCAGCTGTAAATACTCAGAGAGTCCTGACTTAAATCTGCTGAAAGGCCCTGTGCTCAGTTTCAGCTGTGTTTTTGTGTTTGTATGCTGCTGGGTGATATTTACCCCCCAGAACAGAGTGAACAGTAGAATTCTTTGGGTCGTGCCCCAACCTGCAACCTCTACACTCACTCGAAGATTATAAATAACCTGTTAATGAAGTTTAATAGGATTCCAGTGGGTTTTAAACACCTCCTCACAGCCTGATTGCTAACAAGGCTTTTTTCTACCCCTCTTTCTTATTTACTCTCCAGAAGCATTCACAAAGACTACATTCCATCTGCTTCCATTAATCGCCTGCATCCATCCATAAAGTACTTAAAATGTAGGCTTATGGTTCAGTTATTATACTTAACACTTATTTTGTGATCAGTATAAACAATTAAGTAAATACTATAAATTCATATAGCTGCCATCATTAAACAATCCTGTATCTACTCACGAATGACCTTAAAGGCAAAGACTGAAAAGCTTGTGGAAGCAAAAACCAACTTTGCAGTTAGCAAAAAAATGGGGTTAGAGCAGATGGGCAAGAAATGCAGACATGAAAGTTTACGCAAAGTCAACTAACCAGCACTGAATGTGTAATGTGTAAGTGCAGCGTTCTCCAGCGCTTATTTGGTCCTCCTTCTTTAGCAGCCAAAGGAAATATCTCTTTTTCCTTCTGAAAGTTTTATTCCATAGCAGTCCACTGGATGTCCCGCTGCCTTTCTCCAGTGCTTGTCATTCCTGCAGAACGTTCTTCAGGCCTGTGTGGAGTCCCACTGTGTCTGTGTGTGTGTTTTTTCCCCAGTCGTAATCCTCGCCGCTGTGAGACGTGAGAGAAGAGTTCCGCCGGGATTGGTCTGTCCTGGATTAGCCAGATTATTCTGTCTCTCTGTCTATCGCTCTCTCTCTCTCTTGCCTCTGTCACTCTGTCATTCTGTGAGACTCCTGCAATCCACTTAGTGCCCCGTCACTCAGCGCCATGCCTCCGTCTGTGGCACGATCCTAAAGGGAGGCAATGAGGAGTTTAGAGAAATGGCAGCTTTGAAAAGCACTAGACCCTAACATAGTGCTCATAACACCTAGTAGTTTGATTGAACAAGTAGGCAAACATGACTTAGACACTACAAACCAAGGATTATGCATGTCCAGCGGCATCACATACATACAAACTCACATAGTGCTCATAACACCTAGTAGTTTGATTGAACAAGTAGGCAAACATGACTTAGACACTGCAAACCAAGGATTATGCATGTCCAGCGGCATCACATACATACAAACTCACATAGATTTTGACCCTGGCCTGTCTCAGAAGTGGAGGGATCGAGACAAAGGAGATTACTGAGATTGACTGAATAACAGAAAGAGGCAGTGAATGAGAGGAAGAAGGCCAAACTCTGCAGGGGAGCTGGAGTTTAGAGCTTTGGGCTTGGAGGGATGGAGGATGAAGGGATTCTGTCCCGTTTCATCCCTCCTCTTGTACCCCCACCCAGTTCAGTCCTATTAGAGATAAAGCAGTTTGATACTAATCTCTCAAGCACAAAGCTCTACAGCAGAGCTGCAAAGTGTGGCATGTAACAATGTTTGATTTGGCTCACCAGAAAGTTACCCTAAACCGCCAATAAGAGAACAAGCAGATTTTTAAACCATATAAAACTTAATAAATCCTTGTTTCTTGTTTGGACACCCTGGCTTTAGCATGTCATTCAAATGTTTGAACATATGCATGTAGGCAAAGGTGTCCCCATTTACATTTTTTTTGTTTTCTGCATAATTTAAGCTCGGCAGCTGTTCTTTATATACTGTAAAAAATTAATGATGATTGGGCGAATAGAAATGTTCCAAAATAATACTGAATAAAAGCTGTTTACATGATTTTGTATTCAGAGTAAAGTACATTGTTGCTCTCTCCTATAAAGACAGCATTTTGAAGATGTAGCAACAATATATTACACCCCTTTTACTGCCACATTCTAGAAAAAGAGTGAAGGCATCAAAACTGTAAAAACACATATAGAACGACATAGTGACTAATGAGTCCAAACCATAATATTTACAGTCATATCTAAAAATAAAAGCTTTAAAATGTCTTTAATTGTGAGTGCTACCTTAAAAACAACTACTAGAGTGTCTATGTGTGTGTGTGTGTGTCTGTGGGTGGTCATAATATTTA
The DNA here is from genome assembly GCA_021613375.1 of Megaleporinus macrocephalus. NCBI lineage: Eukaryota > Metazoa > Chordata > Actinopteri > Characiformes > Anostomidae > Megaleporinus > Megaleporinus macrocephalus. The sequence goes on from CM038703.1 coordinate 30,392,439, forward strand.
CATTTTCCTTTTGTAAATGTATTTATAAAGATTAACAAGTGTGTATGTTTATTTCCAAAAACAAAATCATGTAGCACTGCTCAAAGCGCTGTAACGATTCAAAAACATTAAAGAAGCAGACATAAAACAAAAAGGACACAAAGAGAAAGAGAAAGCAACATTCAACAAAACTTAACATTAACAGGCACAGATTAAACACCTTCACGTGTTAAAAACTGCCAGCCGCAAAGACATAAGTATCTATGAACTTTAGGCGAGAAGTACAGGACACATGGTGGAGAGAACTGGGGTAATGTGTTTTAATATGTTTGTGTTCTGTCTTCACATCAAATTTCTAGTATTTAAATATAAGCCTTTACATTAAAATGTCTTTAAAATGATATAAAACACGTCTCCGATGTGTCTAAACTTTTAACATGCTATAGACACAACAGTATGAAGCTGTTAAGTTTGAATAATAACAAGCAGGCAGACTCTCTCTCTCCCTCTCTCTCTCTCCCTCTCTGTCACACACACACACAAACACAGAGTAAACACATTCTAGTCCAGGGGAGCTCCGATGCCTGCTGGGTTTAAACATACCTGCAGTGTGTGTCCGTAAACACATCCGCAAACAAAAACAACAGAAATGTTTCCCCCCTTCAGGCACGGAAAGCGCAAGGAAGAATAATGGAAACAGCATGTGAAGGAGAAGAGAAAGAGACAGATGAATTGAAAGAGAGGAGAGAGAGAGAGAGAGAAACTGGACCACCTCTGTAACTGATGGCATAAAGTAAAAAGTGTGTCTGATTGTAAACACATTGATGCAAGTGTTGTGTTACAGTGTTTGTGTTGTGTTATTTTTAATGATTTAACACAGAGGAGGAATTTCAGGGGAATAATACAATACTACAGTATACTACATCTCTTTAGTGAGATTGCTGTTATTTGCTGTCCTGGCTTTAAACTGTATTCGTGCAACTTTATTATACTCACCCCCCAGCACTCTCAGGTAAAGCTCTCTCTCTCTCTCTCTTTCTCTCTCTCTCTCTCTCACTTTTACTGATACTTGGGGTTTACAATATTGCTGGACCAATTAATCAGTCTATCCTCTCATTGACGATTGCAATAACAAATTCACATTAATGTTGCCGTATTTCGAGCAAACTCTTCGAAAATGAGCTAACAAACCTAATAATTGCATGACATTAGGGGCACCTTTGCTAATATAAAAGCTTAGTTGTGTAGGTTCCACTTTTTTTGGGTGTACTGCTCACACAACCTGACTCGTCATATGTACACTTTGTCTTTGTCACACAAGTAAGTTCTACTATCAGGCTTAATTTTCATTCTTACTATTTACGTACAGCTCTGATCTACTTAAACAACTCATATGCCTGTAGAGTGAAACTCAACGGAACACTTTAATGTCTGCTCAACAGAACCATCCAGATACCAGACAACAGCGTTCAGAAACTGGACTTTCTGGACCTGACAACAGTAGATACACACGATGGTGTCTACTCTGAGAAGTACAAAATAAAGTAAATGTTTCTGCTAGACCTACGAGGGTACGTAGGGTTTTTTAATCTAGGGGAGTTACAGCCTGCAGTAGATGGCAAGCTGGCAGTAGCCTGCTTGGTTTACCTCACTCTTAAACACTGTTAAAAATCTTGACCTTTAGAAGAGTGGAGCTGGCTCAGTCTGCTATAGTAAGGGAACGTTAAATAGGCTAACTCTAAACAGACTGCATTTCCCATAACAGCTTCTCTTTGTTTAAGCCATGGTTGTTTAAAAACGACTGGTTTAAATATGTTTTTGATCAAATGGAACCACCAAAAGTTATTACATTGGGATGTGTTCCTGGCCAATTTTTATACTCTTCCAAACAGTAACGAGCACTTATCCCGTGTAGCCCACGGGGGCCATAAATCTGTGCCTATGCATGAATACTTTATCATACAGTTTAAAGCTACAAGCTACCAAAATCAGATAATACACATTTGTAAAGTCAGCAGAGAATCAAAATGCTTTAATCTGCGTCATCTGGTTATTCTCTCTCCTCTCTTGGTCGGCTCTGTTTGTCAGGTCTCTGCAGCTCCGCTTCAGCTCTCCAGTGCTCTCTATGAACGCCAAGGCACATATTTTTTTCTAATAAATAACTGCAAACAAGCATTAAAATAGAATTAAATATGTCTGTCCGACCATCGTTGTTGGGTAGTTTATGAATAGAGAATAGTGCAAAATATTGTCTCTACAGCCGTCTGGCTAGAACCCTGATTAGTTTAATTTTTCCATGTTGGTTTGGCAAAAACTTCACACAGAATATTTTTATTTGCAAATGTGAGCAAAATACTGCTGTATATTCCTGCATATATTTATATACTATACTTAACTACTCAACTACACTATTTAAATACTCTTCTACCACAACCGACATTACATTATCATCATGTTACTGATGATAATGATAAGGTAAACTCCTTCTTATCTTAAGGCAAAGGTCAATAGTGGATCTGTACCTCGAGCCCCTCCAGCTTCAAGTACAGCTCGGCTTGACCCGCCATCCCTCAAGATGCATGGAGGGCACCCAGATGGCGGAACAAACTTCCATTGGCTGTCCGAACAGCAAACTCTCTCACAGTCTTCAAATGCAGACTGAAGACCACCATCTCTTTGTGAAGCACTTATAAGCACTAATTTACTGTATTACTGGAATGAATCATAATTGCCCTTATGCAGCTGAGCTTAACTTTTTTTTATCATCTAGGCAGGAACTCTGGCTAAGTACTGCACCTATACTGTATGTAACCTTGTATTTTATTCTGTTCTCTGTAGGTATTTCTGTCTTGCTAGTAATTGCACTTGTACAAATTGTACACTTGTACAAATTGGATTCTGCTATTGATAAAAACGTGTGTCAAATGGCATAAATGTAAATGTAGGTAAAGTATCAGTAAAGTATCACTTTACGTATTAGTTATAAATAAAACTAGAACAGACCAAAATATCCACGAGAATCTCTGTTCAATTCTTACACACAACTAGAATCACACAGAATCATACAGTTTTACAGTGTGTTACAGTTTTACTGTGTTGTGTGTTACAGTGTTAAACTTGTGTTGCAGTGTCATTGTGCATTACAGTTTTACTGTGTTGTATTTCAGTGTCAAAGTTGTGTTGCAGTGTCATTGTTGTGCTGCAGGGTCAAGGTTGTGTTTTAGTATTAGTGTTGTATTAAGCTGTGAGTGTTGTGTCACCACACTATTGTTGAGTTACATTGCCAGTGTTGCATTTTAGCGCCAGTGTTGTGTTGCTGTGTCAGTGTAGTGTTAGTGTGCTGGCCCTGTGTTACTCTACCAGTGTTGTGTTGCTGTGTCAGTGTAGTGTTAGTGTGCTGGCTCTGTGTTACTCTACTAGTGTTGTGTTACAGTGTAGTGTCAGTGTTATGGCCCTGTGTTACTCTACCAGTGTTGTTTTGCAGTGTCAGTGTAGTGTTAATGTGCTGGCCCTGTGTTACTCTACCAGTGTTGTTTTGCAGTGTCAGTGTAGTGTTAGTGTGCAGGCCCTGTGTTACTCTACCAGTGTTGTGTTGCAGTGTCAGTGTAGTGTTAGTGTGCTGGCTCTGTGTTACTCTACCAGTGTTGTGTTGCAGTGTCAGTGTAGTGTTAGTGTGCTGGCCCTGTGTTACTCTACCAGTGTTGTGTTGCAGTGGCAGTGTAGTGTTAGTGTGCTGGCTCTGTGTTACTCTACCAGTGTTGTGTTGCAGTGTCAGTGTAGTGCTAGTGTGCTGGCTCTGTGTTACTCTACCAGTGTTGTGTTGCAGTGTCAGTGTAGTGCTAGTGTGCCGGCTCTGTGTTACTCTACTAGTGTTGTGTTGCAGTGTCAGTGTAGTGTTAGTGTGCTGGCCCTGTGTTACTCTACCAGTGTTGTGTTGCAGTGTCAGTGTAGTGTTAGTGTGCTGGCCCTGTGTTACTCTACCAGTGTTGTGTTGCAGTGTCAGTGTAGTGCTAGTGTGCCGGCTCTGTGTTACTCTACAAGTGTTGTGTTGCAGTGTCAGTGTAGTGCTAGTGTGCTGGCTCTGTGTTAGTCTTCTAGCGTTGTGATGCAGTGCAGTGCCAGTGGTTTGTTCTAATGCCAGTGCTGCTATGTTGTTCTTTAAGGCAGCAGTGGGTTTGTGGGTGGCTTCCTGCCACATTTAGTTCCAAATACACCAACATCATGCAACGTGGCATAGCCCAGTGTGTTTGTGTGTTTAAGTGCATCAGTCTGGTTCATATTAAAACATCTACAGAACCATTTCAGTGATTTCTTAATGCCAAATTGCGTCTTTTTAAAGTAAAATGAGGAAAAAGAGAGAGGGAGCACGAGACATTAGTGAGTCTAGTACAAATGCCAGATCAGACATTGCTGCTTTAGTTTCAACACCTCAAAACTAGTCTTCTGAATTTACCTGAATCTTATGTGTACATACATTTTCGAAACTGCTAAATGCACATTTGCATCTTTTATTTATGTTTTTAACCATTTGTATGAAATTCTTATTTGTTCTCATCTGTCGCTCTTATATGCAAACTCACACACACATGCTTTGTGCATTATAGAAGTGATAACAGTGTTCACATGAGGATGTGTGGAGATATAAAGAATACAGATGCAACTTCAAAGTTACACCACTGGATTGATCTTGTTAATTACAGTGCCAACCATTTGAAATTACCTGGTGGCAAAACATTTTCCCAGTAGCGTTGTGGAGTGTCAGGGTACTCTTTGGCAAACTTCAGGCATGCAGTGATGTTATTTTTGGAAAGCAGCGGCTTCCTCCGTGGTGCCCTACCATGGACACAATGCCTGTTCAATGATTTGCATATGGTAGACTCATGAACAGAGATGTTAACCAGTTATTAGGTTAACCAGGTAATTTCGAAGAGTTCACATACTTTTTCTTGCCACTGTATTTGTTTACAAACAAACTATGAGCCAAAGGATCCCATAAAAATCCAAATTAGGTTCTCTGTTAATACAGATGTTCTTTTATTTATTCTGAAATATATGTATATACATTCTAAAAATGGCTGTAATCTATGATTGTAGCATTTCTTTTTGGTTTTATCTGCTAAAACATATCCAGCTACCTAAATGTACAGAGACACAAAACAAACTGCGTTTATTTATCTACATTTGTTTTAATGTGAGCGGCTTGGTTTTTTGTTTTTGCCGCTATTGCCACTTTATGAACCCAGTGAAAGAGGGGAAAATAAAAGAGTTTGTGGCTACACTCGCAAACCTACTCTGTTTTTCAGTCAGAAAAGAGTGCTGCACAGACTCAGCAGACCGTAGCTACATACTGCTAGCTTTAATGATAGTGTAGAATGCTCCAGTGTTTGTGTAGCTACTCAAAATAGTAATGCGTTCATGTCACTAATTTCTCTCAAACTGTCCAGGGATTACTTCCTGGAAAACAAAAAAAGGAAAAGGCAAACTAATTTCTTTTCTGTATTTTTATACCAAATTATCTCAGTATATTGGCAGATAACTGAACTTGTTTTAAAGCTGTTTTTTTTTAAACATGCTAAATAACCGGCTATTACAGTAAGATCATTTTACAAAGCTGCCACGATCTAAAAAAAAAAGATACATCTGAACTTATTCAGCCCCCGTTACAATTACGTAACTTACAATTTACATAGCTCAACACAACACAGTCTCAGAACTGTCCAATCTCTTCATCAAAAACATACTTAGTATTTAGTAGGGCCCCCCTTTTGCTGGCATAACCTGCTGCAGCTTCTGGCTGCGTTCCTGAGGAATCTTAGCCCATTCCTTATGGGCAATGGCCTCCAGTTCACTAATGTTCTTGGGTTTTTTTTGCTGCAATTGCATTCTTCAAATCCCAAACCAAAGATTTTTTAACCAAAGGTTTTCTATGGTTTTCAAGTATGTGACTGTGACAGCCACTCTTCCAGGACTTCTTCTGAAAGCAAGCCTTGGTGACCTTTGAGGTATGCTTGGGATCATCGTCCTGTTGGAAGGTCCAATGACGCCCAAGCTTCAGCTTCCTCACAGAAGGAATGTCGCTCTTCCAGGATTTCCTGAAACTTGATTGGATCTTGGCCCCCACACTCTGCAGGTTTTCAGTGCCACAAGATCAGAGCTGACTTTACTTGTGCTATTGGGTCAGTAGGTGCGTACGTCTTGGAGATCGGGCGAGGAAACGTTCAGCATTTAGTATGCGCCTTACTGCAGAAAGTGAAGTCTGCCGCATCCAGGTAGTGTCGCCAGCGCTCCCTTAACATTGAAGTTGCGAACTATGCTTCCATCTGTATCTCCAAAAACATTCAGTGCTTTTGCTACATTTTCCTTGTTTGTGTGAGGCAGTGATCTCTTCTCGCAACTTTTTGGACAACTCTCTTGACTTTCTATCATGAAATCAAACACACAGTCAACACACCCCTATCCAGTCCAGGTATTTAATGTGTTTTATCTAAAGCACACTTGATGCAACTAATGAAGTCCTTGATTAGTTTTAACATTAGGTGTGCTTGAGACAACACAGTTTGTGTGTTCTTATGTGAGATTAACTGAATCATTCTGAAACTGCAGTCATCATTAAAAGCAGCATGTTGTTTTGAATTTGGAGGGACCACTTTTTATATTAGTTGTGTTGCGCTATTTCAATTGCTCTTGTTTGATTGGTCCATTGCAAACAATGGGTGTCCACTGGGTGTCCATTGGGTGTTGAATAATTTTCATTGCTGTCAACTACATAAGTTCACTTTATATTTAATTTTTACAGTGCAAATGAATATGGCACACGGGAGAACAGAGACGTAACAAATTAAAAAATAAAAACAATACATCTATGGAGCCAGATTCCTGTCTTCTGCCTTTGCCATCCCTGTGGACTGGATATACCAATGACTCTAGATTGATTGGTTGTGCCACAAAGCAGCTGTTTTATAACATCAGCACCAGTGGCATACAGATGTAAGGTGATATTTTTCACAGTGCCACAGAAAACACTCATTTAACAAAATGAGGGGAATAACAGCAAAAACAGCTAATACAATTCACTAATTCTCTCAATTTCTGATCTATTACACATTATTATGCATTGTTTAGTGTTTATAATTGTCTTTTTATCACATCTAAAACAGACTATACATATTTGTGTGATTCCTTTTTCTTATCTATAGAAATGTATATAAAGAGAAAGGAAGGAGGGATGGAGATTGTTCCAGAAATTTGTGCTGATGTGCGAATAGTATTGGAATGAGCTGCACTGCTCACTGTACACTGGTCTCGTATATGAGTGATAGAGACAGGTGATGAGCTATCTATTCTATTCGGATCCATCAGAAGGTCTCTGTGTATGTTTTTCGAGCTTCTAAAGCGTGTAAACCCCCCCAAAGCTGCTCATCTGTCTCAAATCATCACTTTTGGTCATGCAGAATAAAACAGAGCAGCTAGAAATGCGGTACATACAACAGATTCAGTCTTTCAGATTTTTTTAGATTTTGCTCTGTTTGGTTTGGTCTGTATCTTGTTGAGATTGTACCTTTGCTAGATTTAGATGTGGTCAAGTGATTGATAACTGGACTTGTAATTGCAGAACATGGCATTAACTACTTTACACAAAATAAACTCTATGAATGGAGTAAATCAGGCAGTGTACAGTAGTGGGTGAAAAATCAACAGTCACTCAGAGTTCTCTCTCTCTCTTATTTGATCTCTTGGCTGGTTGGTTTTTATCTTTTGGTGAAGAGTTTTCTTTCCTGTTGTTTATTTTTGGGCCAAAGTACAAAGCAAGGAAAAGACAGGTCCTGGTTCAGCTGAACTTTGCTGTATGTAAGTCTAGAAAGAATAAGATGCTGGGCTGTGGCTCAGTGGATGCAAGGGCTGTGTTCAAGAGTATAGTGGCTGCACGACTGAAACTAGAACATGCGTAATATAAACTGGTGGCTTACATGAGTTTCAGTTTAATTGGGCAATCAGTGAAGTTTTGTGCGTAGTTGATGAAGATGATAATTTGTTGTTGACTTTTCAATATTGTGTTTTGAGATCTAAGCATTTTTCTTTTCTGATCTTTTTTTTTCTTTAGTAGTGTACATGTGAGATAACATTCGTCTTGGAGTGTTTTTTTATCTGTTGTAGTTGTTGACAACTCCCTCTCTCTCTCTCTCTCTCTCTCTCTCTCGCATAACAATATTATTTTTTGTTTTTTTTAATTATATATATATCACATATATATGCATATACAGCCAAAATATATATGTGATGTATTTATAACTATAAAAACAAGAATACTAACACTAACAGTTAGTTTTATCATATTTTATCATTTGTTGTTTTTTCTAGCGAATTGTGTCTTGGACTCTTGAAGTATGTTTTAAAATGATTGTTATTATTATTATTGTTGTTGCTAATTGTTGCTAATAATAATAATAATAATAATAATAATACTACTAATAATAATAATAATAACAATAATTTTTATTATTATTATTATTGATGTTTTTGTTGCTGCTATTATTATAAATAACTATACACATACATGTTAGTAAACACACATAAACACAGTAAATATATACCCATAGAAACTCACATATAAATAGGTTAAATTAATATAATAAAACATAATTACATAATGAAATCACAGCTGCCAAATCAATTACACCAAAATAAATACATACTTCAATACAACTATGGTTATGCGGTCAGTAATTATATTTTACATAGAAATGTATATAACATTTTATAACTTTTATAACTAAACTCAGTATAATGGCGTATAAGTCCTAAGACTGAGACAGAGAAAAAGAGGGAGAGAGAGAAAGAGAGGGAGAGAGAGAAAGAGAGAGGGAGAGAGGGGGGGAGAGAGAAAGAGAGACAGAGATAGAGAGAGAGAAAGAAGGAGAGAGAGAGAGAGAGACAGAGATAGAGAAAGAAGGAGAGAGAGGGAGAGAGAGAGATAGAGAAAGAAGGAGAGAGAGGGAGAGAGAGAAAGAGAGAGGGAGAGGGGGGGAGAGAGAAAGAGAGACAGAGATAGAGAGAGAGAAAGAAGGAGAGAGAGGGAGAGAGAGAGAGACAGAGATAGAGAAAGAAGGAGAGAGAGGGAGGCAGAGAGCGAGAGAGATGAGAGAGACAGAGAGACAGAGATAGAGAAAGAAGGAGAGAGAGATGAGAGAGAGAGAGAGACAGAGATAGAGAAAGAAGGAGAGAGAGAGAGGGAGAGAGAGAGCGAGAGAGAGATGAGAGAGAGAGATAGAGTTTGAGGAGTTCTCTCCAGTATTAACCTCCATACAGCGCTCAGCCCGTTTCCCTTCACAGCCTGCAGAGTCAGTGAGCTGTGAGCAGCTTCTACGCGCAGCCAGCCCCATTAACCCGTCCAGGAAAGTCCAGTCTGTATAAACTGAGCTCACACAGCGCTTTCATTCCAGATGTCTCTCTCAGTTCTTACCGGTCAGACGGAGGGGACAGTCCCGAGGGGTCCTGCAGTAGAACCGCGCGCGCAGAACTTGGAGTGTTTTCTGTAGTGTGTTGTTTACCGTGTAGTTTCTAGTGTCCACTGGAATTTGGGGTTTGCTCTGGAGATTGTGGGCGAGCGCTAATGCACGCGCTTAACGGAGCTGAAGCTGCCCTGCAGTCAGTGGAGAGGGAGAGAGCGCTGGGGGCGGAGCCAACGCGAGCCTTTGGTATTCTCAGTGAAGGTAGCAAAGGTCAACTGACCAATCAGAGAAGTCGTTTTAAAAACTGACCAATCAGAGAGCAAGCAATCCTGACAAAGTCATCCTACTGACCAGCCAGACGGCTAGACTGAACCTGTACTTCAGACCTCTAACACTAAACAGCAAAACAGATTCATTATTTTGCCACTGTTTAACTTTTATTGACTGCTGATGAGTAACCATTTAATACTGAATACTCATACTGCTTAGCAACGGATTAAGTAACCTGATTTCAATTATCTGTTAACTGAGATTCATATATTAATAGACTAAACCTTATTTACTCATTAACGGTGAACTAACTGCCCATTATTGCACTGATAATAAACTGCTAACTAAATTTACTTATATAATGAAATAACATATATAACACAACAATAACAAATAACTAGTAATTATGAGTTTGATCTTTGTATATTTTCCATTGTACTTGAGGCAACACAAACATGAATAGACAGCATTCATGATATTAGTAAATAGCCATGGCTTATAATTTAGTATACTATAATTATAGTGTAATAGTATAATCAGAAGAACATGACATTGTTTAAGTATATTTACTAATATGTATTTGTATGATTATTTATGATTATAGTAAGAAACAAAACAAAAATAACAACTATATTATTATTATTATTATTATTATTATTATTATTATTATTATTATTGTTGTTGTTGTTGTTGTTGTTGTTCATAATGATAATAATAATTGTTCATAATAATAATAATAATAATAAAGGAGACATAAAATGAGTTGACAGAATTTGTGATATTAGTAACTAGCCATGGCTTATTTATTAATATAGTATTATTATTGTATAATAGTATATTTGGTAACAAAGATCATGAAATTTCTTTTAGAGATACTTTAGTAATGGTTATGTAAGCAGAGTATTTAAGTATTTAATGGTGAAAATATAAAGACAGATCTGAGGACAGTGAGGCAGCTGAGTAGGTGGAGATGAGGAAACGTGTACATCCAAGCTAAAGAACTGTGGTCTATTCAAAGATGTGCAACAGACATTATTGTCAAGAAGAAGAGATTGCCAGAGAAAGAGCCAAAGAGGAGATGGTCTGAAGAACTAAGATGGAGAAAGAAGTTCTCTTTTTAGATCTCTGAATGTCTACAGAGAGTTTGAAGTTGGCTTCCTATTCATCAGCTTCTTATTTGAATTTTCCTGAATTTTCCAGCTGAGGTGCTGGAATGTACCTGCTGCACTATTTAAGGTGGAACAGCAAAACTTGAACAAGAATGTGGTGAAAAACAAGCCGACTTCAGCTTCATGGCAAGTTGAAAGACATGCAAAGGGTTGATCTGTTTCTGTTCAAAGTGTGGCTATCTTGTTTTTGCTGTTTCACAGAACCATTTGCTGATGCATCAACTGTAACAACAGTTTGCTAACCCATAGCCTGGCTAATGCTAGATGTGGGACTCCCTGCGTTGCTGTTTTCTTTAACATTATATCATGCTGTTTGTCTGACAATGTATAGTGGTTTAATGGCCACAAAGATTCAAAGTGAGTTTGTTAGCTTTGTGTCATTTACTCTGGGATTGTGCATCCATGAATTTGGAGGGTGGAGCTTCTAAGGGAGATCTGACGGGAGGGGCGTACTTTCTTTGTTGTTGAGTTAAAAAATCAACAATCATTCTTCAGATTCCAAGCCTTTAATTAACAGCAAGAGAACAAGTCTCAATATATGTTTATGTTACTTTTGTATATGACTACACAATTCCTTTACCTGAGTAAAAGTATAAAGGTAAAAAAATAGATTACTGGTCAAATATTACCTCAGTACAAATAAAAGTTCAGCCAAATGTTTACTTTCTCAGGTTTGTATGCAGTGAACAGAGAAAAACTATAAAACAATACCAACCTTCAGTCAAAAAATCTGAATGTAATATATGGCCATTGGTGCTTTAGAGAGAAACTTTTATCTTCATTATCTGCTGTTGTAGTTGCCATCATCATGACCACCAGGTTCTAATGTTCCAAAACACAGCATGCACTTAGTATTTGACTGACAGTGTAGGAGGAGTTTACTGTGATTGTTTTTCCTCTGTGATGAACACAATATGGCTGATCACATTTTAGAAAACAACATTTTTTCCAAGCCATGCTTAAAAGTAATAAGTAATGAGAACCTTCATAGAAATGTAGTCAAAAATACAATCCCAGTAAATTTAAGTTATGTTTTCAAAGAGAAATGATACTTAAGTAATGTACAAATACTTGATAAATGTACTTAGGTACCCAAGTAAATGTACTTTATCTTGTAAACCCCAGATAAGCATGCTTATCAGCTCATTATCAGTGTATCAGCAGCAGGTTATTACCTGCACAGCACAGTCATTAATTAAAGACGCTATAAACTAAAAACAAGCTAAAGTATCAGAAAACAGAGTACTTGATTGCAAATGACGAAATGCTTAATCAGTAGGTCATAACTAAATATAACAGCCAATAATATATTAACAACATAGTAACTCTTGGGGTAGAGTGTTTTTCACTAAGCAGTGCACTTAGTTGTTTTGTGAGTGCAAGACACACAGCATGACCTAATATGGCCTAAACACATTCATGATTAATATGTCCTGTAAATCCTTAATCACTTGTTGAGAAATCATTGCAAAAAAACTGGACACAGTTTCTGAAGAAGGCCAGAAGAGAGAAAACACACAGGAGCGTGTGTGTCTGTGTGAAGCATACACGCTAACAGGCTGCATCTTTCATCAAAACACTGGAAGATTCCAGTAATGAGTTTCCAGATCGCAGGATGATTTGTGATTGGACCAGTCCTCAAGCTGACCATGACCTTACCTGACTTCACTGACCTTTGAGTGGCCCCTAGCCTGCTTCATGTCACACAATCAGCCATGTGTCTGCAGGCCCTCAGCGCCTCTCTCACACGCAAACACTCACTCTATCTCTCTCTCTCTTTCCCTCTTTCTCTCTCTCTATCTCTCTCTCTGTCTCCCTCTTTCTCTCTCCCTCTTTCTCTCTCTCTCTCTCTTCACTTGTCATTCCCCCCATCACAGACCAACACAACATTCCTGAAAACACTGCCATTCCCAAAGAGGCATGCAATCACACAGTGTGACTGTCCATCTAGACTTAGAGCAGAGCGTGTGACTGAGCTTTCAAAATAAAATAATAATAATAATAATAATAAGAAGAAATAGAAGTAAGTGTAATAGTGGTATAATAAAATATAATACAGCACACAGAACAAGTAAGTGAACACAATCGGATTAATTTAATTTGTTTTACTTATTTTTGCCTTATTTTAATTTATTTATTTTAGGATGTTTGTACCTTTTTAGTTGCAGTGCTCTGGTCTGTACTCTGTGGTTGGTGTGACTCAGCCCTAAAAATTATAACTGACCAATAAAAATAAAAAATAATAAACTAAAATAAGCAAAGACTGAATGTATTAGCTGCTGGAGTTACCACTCTAGCTGTGTGACGTTGTGAGTCTGGACTGAACATAGACTGTTAATTATGTTTTGTGCTTTTTGTGTAGCGTCAGGGTGGTCAGTCTGAGCTCAACTTGCAGAAACCTACACTCTCCTCTATACTCTCAAACTGGAATGAGACTAAAGATTCAAGCTGACCAGCGTCTACTGCAGAGTCTCAGAAATAGCTGTTCAGACTGTCAGCGCACTGAGGATATAGAAGAGTCTTCATGAGGAAAGTCTGACAGATTAAAGCTCTTCTGTTCTCTGTCTGTATGTGGGCCATGAGATAGATTTCAATATGCCACTTAGAATAAAGCTGTCCTCACTAAACCTCCCTCCCTCTCTCCCTCTCTCTCTCTCTCTCTCTCTCTCTCTCTCTCTATCCCTCTCCCTTTTCTCTCTCTCTCTCCTCTTTCTCTCTTTCACCATAATTTCCTCTCAGCAAGGCTCCTTTTTTCTTTTTCGTTTTGTCTGCTCTCTATTCCTCCTCTCTTCCTGCTGTCCATTTCCAAGTAAAATACTCTTTAGCTGAACTTCAACTCCAACTCCAACTATTCAAACCAAGAAAAGCTCAGTTTTTGGCCGCAGCTCAGACAGCCCTGGAGGAGACGGCGTTACACTTTTTTCTCCTTCTCTCTCTCTCTCTTTCCCCTTCTCTCTCTCCCTCTTTCCCCTTCTCTCTCCCATTCCCTCCCTCCTCTCTCAGACTCTGAACTCGGGGAAACTGATTTCTCTCTTCATTAATTCTCAAACTTTTCCTCCTCTCAGTTCAAACTTTTTCACACTTTCTTTTTCTTTTCATGTTCTTTCACTATATAACCCTCAACACACCCTTTCCCTCTCTTCTCTTTTCTGTTGCTTTCTTTATTTCTTTCTCTCTCTCTCTCTCTCTTGCTCATTAAGACATTTTAAGGCTTTTCCTCCTCTCAGTTCAAACCTTAGCATTTTTTGGTTTTTTATTTACTTTCCATGTGTTCTTTCCTTGTGTTCACCTCAATACTTTCTCTTTTCTTTCCTCTCTCCTTCTGTCATATGACTCTCTTAATTTTTTCTGTCTCTCTCTCTCTCTCTCCCCATCTCTCCCTCTCTTTTTCCCTCTCTCTCCCATCTCTCCCTGTCTCTTTGCCTGTTTCTCGCTGTGCTTTGTGCAGCTGCTGCTGGATTCTCAGGGTTGGTGAGACCACAGACACACCCAGAGTGCGTTTCTGCTTCCCACCAGTATAAGACCAAATATGTTGCCTATGGTGTCTTTAAAGTGAAAAGTCAGTTTGCACTAATTTTCTCCCTCATTACTAATCTTAAACCAGCGAAACGTGTTTAGTGGCTGAAGTTTGAGTGTTGAATTTTAAACCAGTGCTAGAAGGACAATGTAACTAACAAGCCATGAAAACAAATCTTCTTCCAATCAGCACTACATTAACTGCATCCTTTAATCATCCCACTCTTGCCTCTATCTGTGTTAAGTTGTTACTAATCTAAGATGGACATGCTCATTTTAATTCTGACCCCTTATGACACACTTCAAGGTGGCTTCAAGGCTTCAAGGTGGCAGCAAGTACTATATTTTTCTATATAATCTCTTTGTTACATTGTTTAAGAAAAATAAGTCCCTATTTAGGCAGTTGATGATCTGAGTTTTATTTTAGCTCATCTTCAGATCATTAACATTTCTCTGATGCCCTGCTTAAAGAACCCCCGTCAAGTCAAACATAGCATCTCAATAGGCTCAGGTTGGTGTAATCAATGCAGAAATTCAGGTCATTCCAAAAGGATTTATTCACTTTTTTTGCAATTGTAGTGAGCTAACTGACTTGTACAATCAAAAACACAATTGCTCTTCTTTTTTAATTATTCTTTAGTTAATTTACTTGTGTGTTTGTGGTCATTGTCTTGTTGCATCATCCATTGTCTCTTTGCTGCCCTTACATTCTACTGTAAAATGTTTTGGTACATCTTGGTACAAGGCATTCAGGCCCTGAGGTAGCAAAGCAGCTCCAAACCATGATTTTCCCACCACCATGCTTCACAATTGGGTTGAGGTTTTGATGTTGATGTGCAGTGTCCATTTTCCTCCAAACATAGTCTTAGGTTAAACAGTTCCATTTTTGGTTCATCTGTGCATAGAGCATTTTCCCAGAAGCATTTTTTGGACAACAGCTGCTTCCTTCTTTGTATTCTTCCATGAATATCATAGCGGATACATGAACAAAGGTTTCTGCAGTTTGGAGATGGCTTGCTGCTAACCTTAGCTTTTTTCTGACCTCTTTCAGGATTTCCTGGTGTGCTCTTAGAGTGACTTTACCAGGACTGACACTCCTAAGTGAGAGTAACAACAGTCTTGAGTTTTCTCCATGTGTAGACAGTATGTCTAACTGATTGGTGTACACTCAGATCTTTAGCGTTGCTGTTGTAGCCTACTAGATTCATGCATCGCTGTAACATGACTTCTGAGAGCATCTGAAAGCTATTTGTATCAAGGCATGATTCATGCAGTTCACACCAATCTTTCCTGAAAAGAACAGATTGGTCAGGCTTTCTGTGCTGCCTCTGTTTAACGACCAAGGCACATGGACCAAGACAAAGACACTTAAACTTCCAATCTGATCCCCTGAATTAAAACACTTTTAGCTAAATAGCACTTGGAGAAGTCATTATCACAGAGGTTCACATTAGTCAGTGTGAAAACTACAACTGTTTAGTAAGACTGTGTTTATCTATAATTGTGACTTAGACAATCACTTCGCATTTCATTAAGAATCAAGTCAAGCCAAGTCAGGTGTCAAGTGGAGTTTATCGTCATTTCCGCCATCAACACAGTACACAGCGCACACAAGGAACATAACACAGACTAGACAGTGCAACATGGCTAGACAGTACAAACAATACAACAGTACAAACAATGCAAGAAGAATGCTACGCAACACTGCCATGCAGGAAACTGTGCTAGACAAGTGCAGCAGACGTTCAGTTCCAGGGTGGAATGTGCAAAATGCCTAATATGCAAAAAAGAGATTTTTGCTATTGTGTGCAAAAGAGTTACCAACCAGTCGTTCATAATGTATTTAATACTATGGTGGTGACCAGTCCAGGATTAACTTATATTGTGTGAACCATTTAGTGTGTGAGTGATGACAGACCTGGGTCTGGATAGCTTGGGAAACAAAGCTGTGCCCCAGTCTGACAGAGGATGCCCGAATGCTGCAGAGAGAAGAGAGTGCGAGAGGGGTGAGTTCGGTCACTCACAATTAATGAACTTTTTCTTCCAATTGTAGCAGGTGCTGTAGCTCATAGTAACATTGGTTAACAGTAGGGTTGTAACGGTGCATCGCAAGGCAGTTAATAATTGATGCAAATTGAAATAGATTGATATGTAAAATTAATTGATAGCCTCTTGAAACAGCAGAGGGCGCTGGCGCAGTCTACCTCGATTGTTTGATGTCAGTACATCACCTTAGTTTAATGTATGGTGTCCATCAGTGTCAAAACTAGGGTGCGCAAAAAAGCGAGGTAAAAAATATAAACCTGCATGTTTTAGCATTTCACGCATGTAAATCTTTCACTTATGCAAATGAGAAACTTCTAAGCGCAAAAAAAAGAACTGCATGTGCATTTTTCATAAACACGTGTCTTTTTTTCTGTGTTTTTCTCTCTCGGTTTAATATTTTTTCTCGCATGCAAACTGCACTACAATCGGCTGCTCTCTGCGTTAGAGTTGTCAGAGGGGGGCGGGTTTGACAGTTTGGCGATAGGACATGGACTGAACGCTATTGGCTGATGGCACCTAGTTTTGTGACTGTCCGCTCACTTTGAACAGCCTCTCAAACTACAACTAAACTGGTGAAAGAGGAGTCGACAGGAGAGAGAGATTAAAACTTTGGTTTATTTCAGCTTATAATGATTTGACAGTCTTATCAGCCTGTATTCACTTCAGTTTACTTTAATAAAGATACGATTAGCAAAATACAGCATTTTGTAGATTTGTTATAGATAAATAATAAAAGGAAACTTTGTCAGTCATAATTTGTGTTCAGTATGATTTTGTATCAAAAAATCATGAGAAAATCGTATCGTGAGGCTAGCATCATGAATCGCACTGCATTGTGTGTATAGAGTATCTTTACATCCCTAGTTAACAGTTTTTTGGCACAAATAAATTACTGTAGTGGGGCTGCTGTAATGAATAATTAGGTATAATATTATTATTATTATTATTATTATTATTATTATTATTATTATTATTATTATTATTATGATGTGTGAAATGATAGAAGTTGACTTAAAATCAAAAGTATTTGTTGGATAGCTTGCTATCATAGTTGGGGTAAAACTAACCTCATCCTAACCTTTACACCAAACTTTAATACTGCAGCACTAAAGGAAACTAGACCCTTTTAATTGACCAACAATCCAGCAAGTTGATTAACCAATGAGTGGCCTTTTCCACCACTGTAAACTAAATATTCTGTTGAACATTTGTAAATTTTGAATATTAAGTTAATGGAACAAGAACCTGTTTTTTATGCCATATCAACTTATCATTGTAACATTTTAAGGCAGTCCAGACAATAACTTTCTATATTTTGAGCTCAAACCCAGTCTGGGACCGCAAGGCTGCAGCTGGATCTTCTGGTCAGGCTAACCATCAGATCATACTATATCATTTTTAGCTTTTTTAAGGGGGTTGTCTCCGCCCCCAGCAGTGGAAGTTGCCCTGGGTGCAACTCTTCCACAATATTTTCAGCTTCATTTGAGCTGGTGGCATACTGTAAAGCTGTAATTAATCATAGGTTAATTAGTCATAGTCATAGGTTTTTGATGATAATATATAATCATATTACACCAACACAAAGAGAGTTTTTAGAGCAAGAGTGCTGATCCTGAATATGCTTTGGTCTGGGTTTCTTCAAAGGATCTAAGCATGAAGTCGATTCTTAAAGTAGAGTGAACATCACACTGAACTCTCTTGCTCTACCAGTTAGGAGGATATTAGCATTAAGATGCTTTAGGGGAACTGGAGCCAATCAGTATGCAAGTCTGTTGCCAGATCAGTACTCCTACTCTGAGAAGCTAGGGTACAACTTCCCTAGTTCAGTCCTGACACTGACATTCATCTTAAATACTGCAAAGACACACACACACCAAACCCTCACATAGACTAAACAAACAGAAACAGCAGTATGAGTGTGTCCATCTGCTCAGTGTCTAAATTGGGATGTGTGTGTGTGTGTGTGTGTGTTGGTCATCGCTTGTGGTCGGCTAGAGGGTTTCTTGGGGACATAAACACCCTAAGTGCTGGTTTAAGGACATTTTTTATGTCTAAGGCCATTTTTATTTCTTTGGTATATTATTGTGTGCTGCCACTTAAGGGCCTGGATGTATTTAACGAATTGTATCATGTTAATACTCAATATTTTAATCTGAAGCAGGAGTGTCAAACCCAGATTGCCTAGGGACCACTAGCCAGTAGACTTCTCCTTCTGAATTTCAACTATATTACTATGGGGAAAGGTGTCCCATATTTTTTCCATGTGTAAATTTTAACTACCTAAGCACTTTGATGTTCATTAACAATTCATCTGACAACACAACCAACAACAACAAATACAACTACTATACGATTAATATTAATAATAACAATATTATTTACCTGCATTGTTAAAATAGGTGAAAACAAATATAAATATTCTGAGCTTACCGTAAAAGCATAAAGTGATCTTTATTTAGAATATTAAATGCAAATTGACATACTAAAACGATCTTTAGACTTTTAGACTTTAATAAAAGATGACTTTAACTTTACTGATTAACTTAATGAACTTTTAGTAGTTTATTAAAGCAATATACTTGATTTATGATTAAGAATTGTTGAATCCAATGTTTGGAGATTTTCAAGTAATTACCATCTTCTGACAATAAAAAAAACCTTAACACACCTTTAAGTAATAAGTGTTTTATTTGCACTAGCAATGAACATACAAAGGTATCTTCAAGGGGGAAATTTTTCATAGTAGTTTGATGTGCAATATAAAACAGTATTGTTCACAGTGCTGGTGATAGGAAACAAACATCTGAAGAGTTTAATAAGTCTAAATAACATTAATAATAATAATAACATTACATGATTATGAATATACAGCCTTGGGTCTGCAATGTTGTTTTATGACAGTTTTTTTGATAGAATTTTGGATTAAAATGTATTTGAATTCAATTATTTTAATCATTTTATGGAGGAGATGTACATGCTGGACACTGAATGGCAGTTCTTACATGAACTAAAACCAGCCCAAAGCACTTAACCAAGGTCCTGTACTCTTTGTCATATTACATTGTCATTTTTTATCGCGGGGATAGTTACTGTTAATACAACCTACAATTAATAGGACCTACAGCGTGAATCAGTTTGCTACAGAGCCACCCTGGTGCAGACTACTGTTGCAGCTCTAGTGAGAATATCAAAGACAAAGTTTACTGATTGCTGTTGAACCAGCTAAACAATGACCTTTTCCTGTATTTGTATCTGTTTCTATTTTCTCTTAAAAAAGCACAATGCATTGAGGTTAATTACCAAGTCCCAAAGACCCCAGGACCCCTTGTGTTTTGCAACTTGCTTTGCACCCCTAACACAATTCCTTATATAGAGATAAACAGTGTTTGAATATGTTGAAAGTTTTGATGGTTCAATACTGAAAACACTGTCCCAGATGTATTCACACAATGAAAAGAGCAGCTGTTGTGTTCAAATAATGGAGAAAAGTTAAAATGGATAAAAATATAGAGATTTGTTTTCTGGACAGCAACAATATGTTAATATATTTTACTATGGTCGACATGGACCTGCATGTGATCCAACTACTATAGGGTGGACTTATATACTGTGTGTTTAATGCAAATACTGAATGATGTCTTTGTGTCCTCTTTATATATTTTACTGTTTTGATAAATGTTAGTATGCATTGTTCATATTAGTTATATTGTTATATCATGCTATAGTTTTATTATATTGGTTAGATAGGATATTTGATGTTGGAAGTGTGTAACAGTTGTAGTGCAAGTAACAGAATTCTCTGCTTCCCTGAACTGCAAGCGAGCAGTTATGGTTAGAAACAGGAATCTGAGGAATTGGAGTAATAAATCTAATGTGTATGTGTGTGTGCACTGTGTTATTTGATCTAGTACTACACCAGTGTCTGATGTGTGTACATGTTGCGGGAACGACAAGGCCTCCTCACACGGGGCCCTAAAAAGGTTACAACTGTGTTAAAGGGCCAATATCATGGAAAACAAATGTTCCTAATGAGGTTCTACATGTACATGATTACAGTTTCCAAACATATGATCCAATCTTCGGCCCATATGGTCTGTATATGGAAACAAAGCTGCAACGGCCTGACTTGAAATGTTTTTGTGATTAAATGAAAACCATTTGCCTCACATATTAGTCTTTATTTATGATATTTCTATCGTTTTCCCATATGGAATAAGCCCACTTACACTAAATAATGTAAGTCTATTTTACAGAAAATCACTGTGTTAACGTTTCTACATTGTAGTAATATTCATTTAAACAGAGTAAATACTATAGTATATACAAATGTATAAAATCTGTCAGTATATACAGATTTTGACGAGCAATTTCACCATTTTATCCTCTGTTTTGCCTCCATGTCTCCACCCATACTTGGGAAACAGTTACATTAGTTTCACCAGTATTGGTGAAGTGTTGGTGATTGTAAAAAAGAGGCATTGGGAGGATTGTTTAAAGTGACCGTTGTGTCCGACTGCCACAGCGTATGTCACATGGGCAACGGAATTTTAGTATTAATAGTAAAATTTTATGAGTAAATGAGCTCAATATCAGCCGATACTTGTATCTGTATCAATGCATCCGTAATTGTAACAACATATGTTCTCTTATGGGGTAAAGTGTTGTTTTTCCAACGATATTTCCAACACTGTTCTGATTGTAACAGGAGGTGATGTGTAAAAGGATGATGTGCAATTACATACATGATGAAAGTACTTGCACTGCATCTGCACAGGAAAGCCATATGTTTTATCAGCTTACTTTGTTTCACCACAAAAAAATCACTGTAACATGGACAGTTTCTCTCTAGTTGTTATGTAATACAATGAAACTGTACTACTGTAATCCATCTCTAGCAGTGAATACATCAGCAGGTTTGGCATTGTTGTTGCATGTACTGTTAATATGCAACTACGCAAACACTTAATCTAAATAGTGGCTGGCTACATTAAAAAGGAAGCAATTAATGTTTTAAATTCCCCTCCAGTGTGAACCACAGCTGCAACAGCAGTTAGTTAGTTATTAGGTTGGTTGCAGCTATGAAGCCTGCAATCAATAATCTTATCTGTACTAAGACCCGACAGGATGAGTCATTGTTTAACAGGTGTAAACAAGGAACTGGACCAGTGAGTAAGATTTATTCTCTCACCAAGTATTTCTAGAAACATGTACTTTGAAGAAAGCTGCTTTTGAAATACTTCTTACGAATATTGCAGTTAGGATCTCGTGTCCCTTTCATTAGAAACACAAATGCCCGTTTAATTGTAAAAGGATGAAGAGAGCTTGGAAAATGAATTAAAATCTATTTTTGGTGCTTGAAAAAACACAAGCATAACAGAGGAAAATAATAAAACACTAGAAAAAAGCAAGATATGAGCTCAGTGCTGAGCCCAGGCTAATTTAAAAGACCTCAGATCAGATTGTAGTGATTATTATTGTTGGGGAACTCAAAGCTAACACCTAAAGCCTTGACTGTATATAAAAGCAAGGCTCCGTTAAAGACATGCAAACACAAACACACATAGAGGCAGATACACAAACACACAAACAAATCCTGGTATGAGAGAGATAAGAGATATCAAATCCTGGGAATGTTTACAGAGACTGAAAAGATGAACTAAAGCAATGACACCAAATCCACTGACCCCTTCATCTCCACAACCGCATATTTATGGTCCTGAAACGTGTGTGTGTGCACATTTTTAAGGATGGAAATGCCTTACGACGGCAAGATGTGGGGAAAATGATTTATGGGTATGTTTTGCTGGTCTTTACAATTTTGCTTTTAAGAGTAGAAATAATACATCCTTAAATATTCAAAACATGTTCTCCTTTATTTTATTTTGTAAGATTGTGTGTGTGTGTGTGTGTGTGTGTGTGTGTGTGTGTGTGTGTGTGTGTGCGTAGCTGTGGTGTGTGGTGTGTGTTTGGGGGATTTATTCATAGTTGGAGGGAAAATGCCAGTCAGAAATGCCAAAATGAATAAAAAGAATAAAAAAGATGATGAACGGGGTACAAAAACAGAATGCTAGAGAAAAAGAGCGAGAGAGAGATGAATTCTGAAGAGATGGGGTGCTGGCAGGGTAGAGAGAGAGAGAGATGGGGGAAGGAAGGCTAGTAAAACAGGATGAAGGCTTTTTCAGACAGAGAAAGGATTTCTGCTCAGGAAATGACTTTCACACAGAAACTCAGCCCAGCCAAGAAAACCAAAAACATTTCTCTCTCTCACTCTCTCTCTGCCTCTCTCTTTCTCTCTCTCTCTCTCTCTCTCTCTCTCTCTCTCTCTCTCTCTGTCTCTCTCTTTCTCTCTGTCTCTCTCTCTCTGTCTTTCTTTTTCTCTCTGTCTCTCTCTGTCTCTCTCTCTCTGTCTCTCTCTCTTTCTATATATTTCTCTCTTTCTCTCTGCCTCTCTCTCTCTCTCTTTCTTTCTCTCTCTCTCTCTTTCTCTGTCTCTCTCTCTGTCTCTCTCTTTCTCTCTCTCTCTCTCTGTCTCTCTCTTTGTCTCTCTATCTCTCTGTCTCTCTCTCTTTCTCTATTTCTCTCTCACACTCTCTTTAAGTCTCTTTATGTCTCTCAATCTCTTTTTGTCCCCTCCTTTTCTCTCTGTCTGTCTGTCTCTCTCTTTCTTTCTTTCTCTCTCTTTCTCTTTATCTCTCTCTCTATCTCTCTCTCACACTCTCTTTAAGTCTCTTTATGTCTCTCAATCTCTATTTGTCCCCTCTTTTTCTCTCTGTCTGTCTGTCTGTCTCCCTCTTCATGTTCCTCACCCTTTCTCTGTCTCTCTGTCTGTTTCTCTCTCTCTTTTTGCCCCCACTCTTTCTCTCTATGTCTGCCTCTCACTCTCCTGTCACTAATTTTCTCTATGTCTGTCTCTCACTCTCTTCGTGTCAATCCTTCCCTCTCCCTGTCTCTCTCTCTCTATCTCTCTCACTCTCTCTCTCTTTGTCTGTTTCTCTGTGTCTCTCTTTGTAAACCCTCATAAAAGTCTGAGGTCTGAATATTAAATTGTTCTTTAAGGAAATGTACATTTAATTTATTATGTTACATCTTTCATATCTTATAGATAGACTCGGAAACAGAATGTGTATTTGAAGTGTATATACGAAACAAGAGTGTCTGAACGTTTCTTCCCGCTGTGTACTTATACCGTTGTACATTATTTCTTTCCTGAAAAGTTGCCAGCACTAAGCACAGTTCTGATGTTTGTGTGTGTGTGTGTGTGTGTGTGTGTGTGTGTGTGTGTGTGTGTGTGTGTGTGTGTGTGTGTGTGTGTGTGTGTAACATGAATGTTACACCCAGTGATTATAGCGTTCAGCAGCACCACTTAGGCAAGGTCAGACGAGTACTGAGTGAAAGGCATAGTCTGATATAGAAACACTTTGGGCAAAATCCAAGCTTTCACTCGTTGTATATGATGATAATCAGAATATGATGATCTCTGCAGCCACTGAAATCTTGCTACCTGCTAATATAGTCTGTCTCCTCTCTCTCTCTCTCTCTCTCTCTCTCTCTCTCTCTCTCTCTGTCTCTCTCTCTCTCTCTTTGGTTTTAAATATGTTCGGTGAGAGACATTCAAGTGGAAATTGATTCATTGTATTCTTGGTCAGGCCAAATTGGCAGAAAAAGCATGTGGTACAAGCAGCTGACCGAGACGTCAAGAGAACTCTTTCTAGGCTGGTGAAATCAAGTGTTGACTTTAATTACTATAAGGTTATGACTGATCTGGAGACTTTTATAGTAGTGTGGTGTTGTGGAAAGATAGTGTGCTTAGTTTTAGACAATGAGTTCTGCTTTGCACCTGAATTTACTTACTAGCAAAGTGCTCTACTCTATCATTTAACTATTTATTTATTTATTTATTTATTTATTTATTTATTTATTTATTTATTTATTTAATAATTTGTCTGTTAGATAGCCTGATATGAACCTGTATATGTTGTAATGTGATTTAGTTATAATAAAGTTTACTTTTCAGTGATCCCCAGGCCAATGACAAATCAGAATAAACTCACTCTCTTAACTAGCAACCATTCAAGCAACCAGCTTTGTGAAATATCTCTTACTTCTTTATTAACATAGTGCTGAAAATGGAACCCTGAGGAACACCTGTATGTGGTTCCTGTCTGTCAAAGCCCTTTTTGTCCCTTAAAACTTGAGAAAATTCAAACAGTTTAAAAATACCTTCCAATCTCTTCCCTCATTCTCAACATAAATACACGGCCAAGTATAGAACCCTAAGGAACACCTCCGTTTTTCCTGTTTACTGTAGTGCTTCTTGACTGCCGTCCAGGGTCATGAGCTGGGTCTTTGAGGAACAGCCTGTATGTCTCCAGGAAACTGTTATTCTTCAGTGATGTCTGCTAGTGGCGACACAGTGACCGGATGAGTGGGCACCCCAGCATAGCACAGGATGGCATGTGCTTTTGCAAAGCCTCTCACAATAAGAGCTATTGAATCAGTTTTTAAACCTGGACTGAGATGAAAAACATTCATGCTTGTCATCCTGTGATAAACTCATTTTAATTATTTTTTTTAACACAAGCAAAATGATAAAAAGTGCTTTTGCAACTCAAATTGCAAAACAAACACAATTTGTCAAATGCTATATTTATAGTTAGAGAATTGGATTTCAAAGAAAGCTAAATTCTTATTTACTATTGCTACATTTGATTAACAGACTTTGGTAAAAGAAGGAATTACTACTAGTAGTCTTACCAAGAGACTTGGATGAAAGAAAGAGACTTATATGTAGCCCCTGTATTTAATTACTGTGTATGCAAACATACGCAATATACACAATAGACATTTTTTATAAAATAATTTGCTTATATAATTTTTAAATAAAACACTATATATATTTTTAATATGAGCAAAAATTGAACCACATTCTAAGTTTTCAGCAGGTTTGATGAGATCTTGAGCTCTTATTTATTTCCATTGTGAGGTTTGTCCTGCTGTCTGTTCTGTTAGCTTTTAACTGTTTCTATATATCACATGATCATAGTCACATTAAGCAGGACCCCTCCTGAATAAAATGTGTCTAGCAGTGCTCACAATACATATGGTTTAGATGATCAGAGCTGTGAAGAGCAAAGAGGAAAGAAGGATCTAATGAGTCGTTCTTAATTTTATTTTATCGGCTTTATTATTCATGTAGATGCTCTTAAGTCTGTAATCACTTACGTCATTCCGACAATGTTCGAAGTCTAGATGAAGGGCACTGAGTGCAGAAACAGAATAAACAAGATGTAGGCGGGGAGGCGTACTGTGCTAGTTTAGACGATCTTACAAGAGAAAGGTACAAACACAAAATCACAACATATGCTACACGTAATGCTGATGTTAGGAATAGCGTAACTAAACAGAAAGATTGCTATTGAGGCAGCAGGTATTAGAACTACACTCACTACACTCACTACACACACATACACTCTTTTACACATTTTCACATACACTTCGACCCTCAGGTGGATTTGAGCTTGTCCATCTCCACTGACTGTGTTTACATGTGGGTAATGACCTGAGTGTCATTCTATCCAGCTGTTGGGACACACAGTAAAGTTTATTTGAGGGAAGCTGAAGCTGGAGTGAAGATCTTTGTTTGTGCCTAAAATACATGTTAAAGTGTTAAAGTGCAAAATTGGTTGCTCTGACTTATCGCTGGGAAATCTTCTTTTAGAACCGGACATCATAGACTCTGTCTCTCACACTCACACACACATGCACACGCAAACATACACACACACACACACACACATGTACACACACACACACACACACACACTCACACACACACACACACACACACACAAGCACTGCTAAAGTACAAAACAGAGACAAAACTCTTCATTATGATCCGGCTGATTTTTCTGGTTCTTCTCTGGACTTGTCCTGGATCCACATCTATATTCAGTACAAGTGAGCTTCACTTACTATTATCTTACTTTGTGTAACAGCGTTTTAAAAATATTTTATTGTTTTATTCTGTCATTACTGTTTATTTTGCACTTACTTTGTGCTGAATTTGGGATGTTTTAACATTCGGTGCAGCACATTTTGCAGGAAATCAGTATTAAACTTGTAAGAATCTTTATACTGAAGGATTTTAAATATTGTTAAATCTACTAACAGAAACTTTTTCTACAATTTATTGATTTATTTTTAGTAAGTAATAATTGAGCAATTGTTTTTTTTACTTAAAGCTATTGTAAATTCAGCCTGAAGCTAACGACAACAATTATAATTGCCCAGTATTAACATTAGTTAGCATTTTATAATCTGTATTAAACGGTATTAAACAGTGTTGATTAATTTAAATTAGAATTGTTTAGTATCATATTGCTTGAACTGTTATATATCATTAATTTGTCATCAAGTAGTACATGTGTATGTATGATATATGTACAGCGTCATACAGTAATAATGTTTCTTTCATATTAATAATGTATCAAATAATATTATAAAATATCAATATTACATAGTATCAGATGATTTATAATATTAGTATTAGAAGGTATTTGACAGTATAATATAAGTATCAGTGTCATTGAGTATTATATAATGTTAGTACTGGATGGAATGAGATTATGTCAAATGTAAAATGGTATTATATAATGTTAGTATTAGATAGTATCAACTAGTATTATATAATATTACTATCACATGTCATTATAAAATGTTACTGTCACACATTCCACATTCTTGTTTAATAATGATCAATTCTTCAGCTGCTAATTACAATCTGAAATGTAAAACAGCAACATAAACATGTACTCTTCCACTTCACTCAGATATAAAGTGTGTGGTGATTAATCTGGAGTATGTAAAGTGTGTGTGGGATGAAGACGGGGTTCCTCAGGAGAACTACACGTTCAGAAGCAGGTCAGTTTATTTCTGAAGAACAAATCTGTACATCAACCACGTTTCAGATACAGACACACGGCTGTTTGTTCTCAGGTATGAGACGCATCCTGAAAGTGAATGCCTGACGTATCTCAAGGTCAGTGATGTCAGGGTGGGCTGCAGAGTTCCATACAGCGAACAAGATCTGCAGAGATTTCAAGTTCTGCACGCCTGGTTACACGGCGCTAACGGCAGTGTGGTGGCTGAACACCACCGTACTCTCAACAACATGGGTAAGAGCACAGAGACTTATCACCTTTACAGTACAGACAATAAATACATACATAAATAAACTAATTCACCTTTGTCTCAAATCACAAGTCAATTATCCAGATCACAAATACACTTCCTCCACAATAATTCAGATTCTCTACAAAGGGTCACTAAATGAGCAGCACTGAGTGAGAGGACACACACCAGCAGGAGCTCATCAATCCATATGTTTTCATGTATGGTATAAATCTCGGTTGAATTATTTCTGAAAACATTGGTCTAAGCTACAGACAGGAACAGAGATAGCTTCCACATAAGAAAGCCATTTAAATGGAAGAAGGTAAAATTTTTATTTCTAATTTTACCACCTGTATGCATTGTTTAAAATCATAAACCCAAACCTGCTCACTGCTAGTAGACTTGCGCCGTTCTCCTTGTGCGAACATAAGCAAGAACAATTTGGACACCAAACAAACTATTGTGTTCCTTCGTTACTTTAGCAACAGACCACAGTATTTTATTCTCAGCACAGACAGTTTTATTACCATTTATGTTGCCCTTTTCACTGGGCCTGGTAAACCTCTGTCAGACAAAGAACTCAAGATGGGGTTTAATAGTTCTGATACTTCTTTTCTCTAATCAGTGAAGCTGGATCCTCCGTTTAACCTCACGGTGGAGATGAAGCACTCTGAGCTCTGGCTTTACTGGAACAGCAGCAACAGAACCAAAGCAGCGTGTAAAGACAGTCAAGTTCGGTACAAGATCAACCACAATGACTGGCAGGTAAACTGAGTTTATTATGTAAACAACACTTCATTGTTCAGAATGTCTAGGACAGTTCCTGTTTCCACCAGAGGGGGCGACAAACCTTAATCACAATAACCGAACAATAGAGAAAACTATCACACTAAAACACTGTGACTGTAAGGGATTTGAAGTATTGATAAATAGCAGGAGGGAAGAATGCACTTAAACCTTTAGCAATTTTACAAGCAGTAAATGATGATAAACAATAAAAACACAGTTTTCCAGATTTCGGGAAGTTTAAGTAAACCTGGATTGGAGTTTTCTGCTAACAGACCAGAGGGCAGAATGCTTGAGGAGCTTCTGTCTCTCGTTTCTCTGCAGCTTCATCGTGAAAGTCCTGAGAAGAACTCCTTCAGTCTGCTGTTCCCAAACGCTCAGAGCCGGTATGAGTTCCAGGTGAGGGTGCGGATGTCTAACATGTGCAGCCAGTCAGAGATCTGGAGCGCCTGGAGTGAGTCGGTGTTCTGGGACTCCATGAACGACGTCCATGACCCAGGTACCCAATCAGATAATTAAAACAATTTCTAAACGGTGGATGTACATGAACCAAAGTCAGTTTTATTAATTCCACATTCTTGTTTAATAATGATCAATTCTTCAGCTGCTAATTACAATCTGAAATGTAAAACAGCAACATAAACATGTACTCTTCCACTTCACTCAGATATAAAGTGTGTGGTGATTAATCTGGAGTATGTAAAGTGTGTGTGGGATGAAGACGGGGTTCCTCAGGAGAACTACACGTTCAGAAGCAGGTCAGTTTATTTCTGAAGAACAAATCTGTACATCAACCACGTTTCAGATACAGACACACGGCTGTTTGTTCTCAGGTATGAGACGCATCCTGAAAGTGAATGCCTGACGTATCTCAAGGTCAGTGATGTCAGGGTGGGCTGCAGAGTTCCATACAGCGAACAAGATCTGCAGAGATTTCAAGTTCTGCACGCCTGGTTACACGGCGCTAACGGCAGTGTGGTGGCTGAACACCACCGTACTCTCAACAACATGGGTAAGAGCACAGAGACTTATCACCTTTACAGTACAGACAATAAATACATACATAAATAAACTAATTCACCTTTGTCTCAAATCACAAGTCAATTATCCAGATCACAAATACACATCCTCCACAATAATTCAGATTCTCTACAAAGGGTCACTAAATGAGCAGCACTGAGTGAGAGGACACAAACCAGCAGGAGCTCATCAATCCATATGTTTTCATGTATGGTATAAATCTCGGTTGAATTATTTCTGAAAACATTGGTCTAAGCTACAGACAGGAACAGAGATAGCTTCCACATAAGAAAGCCATTTAAATGGAAGAAGGTAAAATTTTTATTTCTAATTTTACCACCTGTATGCATTGTTTAAAATCATAAACCCAAACCTGCTCACTGCTAGTAGACTTGCGCCGTTCTCCTTGTGCGAACATAAGCAAGAACAATTTGGACACCAAACAAACTATTGTGTTCCTTCGTTACTTTAGCAACAGACCACAGTATTTTATTCTCAGCATAGACAGTTTTATTACCCTTTATGTTGCCCTTTTCACTGGGCCTGGTAAACCTCTGTCAGACAAAGAACTCAAGATGGGGTTTAATAGTTCTGATACTTCTTTTCTCTAATCAGTGAAGCTGGATCCTCCGTTTAACCTCACGGTGGAGATGAAGCACTCTGAGCTCTGGCTTTACTGGAACAGCAGCAACAGAACCAAAGCAGCGTGTAAAGACAGTCAAGTTCGGTACAAGATCAACCACAATGACTGGCAGGTAAACTGAGTTTATTATGTAAACAACACTTCATTGTTCAGAATGTCTAGGACAGTTCCTGTTTCCACCAGAGGGGGCGACAAACCTTAATCACAATAACCAAACAATAAAGAAAACTATCACACTAAAACACTGTGACTGTAAGGGATTTGAAGTATTGATAAATAGCAGGAGGGAAGAATGCACTTAAACCTTTAGCAATTTTACAAGCAGTAAATGATGATAAACAATAAAAACACAGGATTGGAGTTTTCTGCTAACAGACCAGAGTGCAGAATGCTTGAGGAGCTTCTGTCCCTTGTTCCTCTGCAGCTTCATCGTGAAAGTCCTGAGAAGAACTCCTTCAGTCTGCTGTTCCCAAACGCTCAGAGCCGGTATGAGTTCCAGGTGAGGGTGCGGATGTCTAACATGTGCAGCCAGTCAGAGATCTGGAGCGCCTGGAGTGAGTTGGTGTTCTGGGACTCCATGAAGGACGTCACTTACACAGATATGCAAACGCATGACTAAAACTAGTTCTGCATGAAGTGTTTTTATTTGTGCTTGTAAACACCAGGAGAGGGTGCTACAGGTCATACATCATGTATGTGTTGATTTTCTAAGTTAAAATAAGTGAAAACATCTACAGAAAACTTACTTCTTTGGTGATGTTAAGGCAATATCTTGAAATTGAAGACCTTCAGAATAAAAAAATTGTCAGTTTTATGGGCTTAAAAATATTTTCCATCTATTTTATAACTTTTATAAATGTTTCAAGGACCTTTTTGTAATAAAAGTTATAAGATTCTACATTATGGTTGGAGCTCAGCAGGTGGTGTGGAGGTGAAACAGGCTCACCAGCGGTCATCATCACAGCTTTGATGACATAATGAAGCTCGGTTTTCTGAAATTGTTCAGAACGTTTCTAATCAGAGTTTGTAGGACGTCCCTCACTGAGCACTGCTGATCTGAGCACTCCAAGTCTGACTGTTCACTCTCACAGCATCGCACTTTCCAGCAGAGTGAAGAGAATCTGCTGAGCACTGTACACATAAACATACACACACATTTACATTAACACTCTCTCTCATGCTCCAGTGTTTCAAGATAATTTCCCCCTCTCTCTGTGTCTATCTCTCTGTCTCTCTCTCTCTGTCTCTCTCTCATTCTCTCTCTGTCTCTTTCTCTCTCTCCTGCTCTCTCTCTCTCTCTCTAATTGTTATGTGTAATGTGTAATATATACAGACATTCTCTCTCTCTCTCATTCTCACTCTGACCTTTTCTTCCCACATCTTCTTTATCTCCCCTTGTTCTCTTTCACGCTATCATTCTTTTCCTCTATATGTACAGTCACCAAGCTCTTTATTTGATACATCTTCTCATATCTACACTCATTGTCGAGTTCATCAGCTGTGCTTATCATATAGGAGCACTTTGTAGTTCTGCATTTACAGACTGTAGTCCATTACTTTCTCTTTATACTTTGTTAATCCCCTTTCACCCTGTTCTTCAATGATCAGCACCCCCACAGGACCACCCAAGACAAGGTATTATTTGGGGGATAAATCATCTATCTTACTTCTATGCTTACTTCTCTCTGCCTGCTTGTCTCCTTCTCTTACTCTTCTCAACTCCTATTGTTTTCCTTATTCTCAAACCATTTGCTTTTTATTTCTATTTCTTTCTTTGCAGCTTCTTTTTCTTAATACTACCTACATGTTATTTCTCCTTCCTCCTGCTGTAATCTAATAAAAATCATACTTTGTTTTGTTTTGTATTATTTTTACAGTTCAGAATTTCAGCAGTGGTGGAAGTATAGTTGTAGATTCTTGGATCCAGGGGTGGATAACGATTCCTGAACTGGACATCCCGTCTGCGGGGGATCCACACTCATGACCCCACAGTGGCGGAGCTTTGTTTAAGCACCCGTCCCATCACGCCCTCCAGCACCATTCAGCTTCTGACTGATGTCACGGCGCTTTAAATCTCTCTGCAACACCCCGCGCCTTTCTTTCCCCATTTCCACCCAAAAACACAGTAAGAAAGGCTCATTCTTCAGCAGGACAGAGCACTGATTATGCTGCTGCTCCACTGCGGACAGGACCATGTGATGGGGGCAGCGGGGGGGGGCGGATGGTTTGGGTTTGGACCGGCTCCGTCTCGCTAGGACACCACATTCCTCCTCTACAGCAACACACACTGCAATCTGATTTAAATCTCTCTCTCTCTCCCTCTCTCTCTCTTTTTCCCTCTTACTTTCTCTTTCATTCCATCATGTTGGCCAGAATGTTTCACAGTAAAGAAGAAAATACATCTCTCTTTCTACTCAACTCGTCATACCACAAAGTCTCTCCTCTCAATTATTTTTAGGACCTGATAGGATTCCAGTGCACTTTGAGCCTATAAGTGCCTCCAGAAATGTGAATGTTTATTAATATAGAAAACGGGTCTAAGTCCACCCACATGGGTTTAGGATAGTACTGCAGAATTCTACACTGCCATCTAGTGCCTCTGTGCTCACCCCATAACTCACTCCTGTACAGCGCAGTACAGGATTGCATCAAATAGATGTTTCTCTCTGTCTCTTCCTCTCTCAGTTGTTTCTTATTGTCTCTTCCTCTGACGTTTCTTATTGTCTCCCCCTTTCTCAGTTACTTCTTTCTGTTTCTCACTCTGTTGTTTCTCTCTCTCAGCTGTTTCTCTCTGTCTCTCCATCTCTGTTGTCTCTCTCTGTCTCTCCTTCTTTTAGTTGTTTCTCTGTCTCTCCCTCTCTCAGCTGTTTCTCTCTGTCTTTCCTTCTTTTAGTTGTTTCTCTGTCTCTCCCTCTCTTAGTTGTTTCTTTCTGTCTCCTTCTCAGTTGTCTCTCTTTGTCTGTCCCTCTTTTAGTAGTTTTTCTTTCTCTCCATTCACTCTCTCACTTGTGTCTTTTATACTCTCTCTCTTTCTTTCCCTCTCTCTGTTGTTTTTCTCTGTCTGTCTCTGCCTCACTGTCTCTCAGCTGTTTATCTATTTCTCTGCTGCTCTCTGTTGTATCGCTCTGTTTCATTCTGTCTGTCCCTCTCTCCGTTGTTTATCTCTCTCTCTCTCTCTCTATTACTTTCATTTAGTCTCTCTCACAAGTTCAGTTAGTCTATATTGGCATGACTGTGTTTTGTATTGCTGAGTTTCTCTTTCTTGCTATGTCTGTGCATTTCTTTCTTTTTTTCTTTCCTCCATTATTCTTTCTTACTTTCTGTCTTTCAGTCTTCTGCTGTCTTTCTTCCTTTTTCTTTTTCCTTTTTTTCTTTCTTACACAATCTCTTCTTTTCTTTTCCTCTTTTTCTCACACTGCAAAAATTATATCTTGGCGGGTAAAGTTATCTTACATCTAGTCAATATCTTATATTTTTCATTTTGAGATCATTGTAATACTCAATCATTCTTTCAAAACACTAGCACAGATTCCCTATTCAAAATAAAGTCAATCACTAAACAACCACTGTCAAAAAACAGCCGATGGCATTACAGAAACAGTATGACATAATGTGGTTTATTACATGGTCTATGGTGGTGGTTCTAATTTCATCAGTGACTGTAGTTCTTACCCATCATTGAACACAATCACACATTTTTACTCCTCTCCCTCTCCTGCCCTGGCCCAACTATTCCTCTTCCCTGTCCAGACATGCATTTTCTTTCCTCTATCACTCTCTCTGCTCCTTTGCCCGCACTGACCGGACTCAGTCTAAACAAGCCCCTTTATATGTTATTACAGGGATAGCTTTTCACCTGCTGTTTTGCAGAACTATGCATTTTATACTATATTTAAGGGTTTGAACGTTAGGTTTTCATTTTTGACATGCTGCATGCAAGCATTTGTAAATAAGACAAGAAACATCCAGATGTTTTTTTTTTATTGTTTATGCACAAATACTGGTACTTGAGACGCAGTGACCACAACATGTAACTCATCCACCATGAACCAATTCTGCTAAACTACAAGCACAATTCCTGCTTTACACTCAAACAGCAGTTCTAAAACACACTATTTTCAAAACACTACACACAATTTTCATAAACAAAATCTCTTGTTTTGACAAAAACTATTCACACACTATTATTCAAAACCCTAAAGTTAACTGTCCTACTATGCACACTGACTCATCATGAGCAAACACCTGTCACATAGGTTTACAATTAGCAATCAGAACTTTAAGCTCTTCTGTTTTGGAGCAATGGATGACAACATTGGAAACAGAGGCAGAGCCATAGGAGTGAGAGTAAGAGGAGGAGGATGGGGAATCTCTGATGAGATCTGAGTCACTTTGCCATGGTCTAAACAATGAGGGAGGCTGGGCAAAGAGTACAGCCAAATTTCAATAGGTACACTTTAGAATCCATTATCCACACTTTCCAAAATGATAAAAGGTAAGAAATCTATTCTCACTAGAAAACTGCAGTACTGCATATCAATACAGTACCAATGAGCACAATAGTACATGTGGACTGTTCTGTAGGACTGTAAAAATAAAGTATGTTTTAAGTATTTGAGAAATATATTACTACTTTGTATTGTATTTACAGTATTTTGCTCTTTGTATTGAAAGATTAGCAACACAAGGTGGACAGGAACATCTTCTGTCTCCTGAACAGGAAACTGAAATAATGAACATGGTCCTAGAAAATAACACTATAACATTACAGCAAATACAAATGAAAATAATAGGAAACAATGAGATATTTCAAAATATTGGTAGGGTAAGCTTATCAATGCTGGACCATGTCTTGCGCAGAAATAATCTGAGGATGAAGCAGGTCTACAGTATGCAATTGGAACGCAACTCAGAAAGAGTCAAAGAATTGTGATATGTCTATGTCCTATAGTGTTAGTCTAATGTAATATAAACACCAACAATAATCACTAAATCTTGGCACGTTATCGTTTCAATTTCAGTGACCAACACAGACTTTCACACACATTTTTCATTTTATTTATTGTAAAAACAAGTAACACTAACTATGTCCTATACAGTTCCACAATTGATGCATACTCTCAACACTGTATAAATTATACATTTTTCTGTTTTGTAATCATAACGATTGTGCTTCACAATAGTGACCACCCCATGTCTATTTCTGATATTGTCATATGTGTTGAGTCCTTGAGCTAGAGGTGGCTGCAGTGGAGCACTAGTTCATCTTCACTGACGAGGTCAGATTAAACCTTACAGAAAGACGAAGGACTCTCACATTGCTTATGATGTGGATTAGGTGCTGTGGTCAGACTGAAACAAAAGAGAGGATGCAGCATAGGTTTTTTTTTGTTTCGTATGTAGAGCAATGTATGTGCAACTTGGTTGGGATGTACACTGTGTACATTGTTTTGTGGTAAAAATACAGTATATCTGTTACTGTGTATTTAAGTGTTCTGAGCATAAAACAATATTCTAAAATACTTTGCAACACACTTACTGTATGTATGTATGCATGTATGTATGTCTGTAGTGAGTGTAACACTGAACAAAAAAGACCTGAAAAAGTCATGATGAATGGAGAAGAAGTGTTTTTTATTCATCGTAGTGTTTTACATTGAGCACATCAGTGTTCAACTGATTCTTGTCTATTCATAGAATGGTCTGTGTGTGTCATCTGAAAACAAAGTACTATTTTGAGAAGATAGAACATACTTTTAAATGTAAAGTTTCATTTTGCAGGAGAATTGAGCAGTTCTGCCCATTGTGTGTGTGTGTGTTTTGATTTGTGTGTAGAGTTCTGAGAGTATGAGGCATGCTTTCAGAAAATGTGTGTAAACAATCAAGAAAAACTGTAATGGGTAATCTTGTAAGGGTTCAGACGGCACCCCCTGCCATGGGTCTTCCTGCTGAGAGCGCCTCAGCTCTAGCAGTAACAACTGCTGCAAGCAGGGGGCAACCACGGGGGCAGCCGCTCTGCCAAATCTACAGCCAAGAACTCCACACCCCAGCGTGCACCGCAGTGATTAGGGCATAGGTAGCACCTCTTATGACCATATAGACCATACAGCAGATGACAACAACCATCCGTTTCTACACCGTTGTAGACGGGTAGCCGGTAAACGGTATCAAAAGAAAAGGAAAGGAAAGGAACGGAAATGAAAAAAAGGAAACAATCTCTCAAAAAAGATATCTGAACAATAAAAGTAGGTGCTCTGAAAAGAAAATTCAAATAAGCTCCCAGAAAAAAAGAGGACAAGAATACAAGGAAGCTAAGAGTTGCCTCCCCAAGGGGTTTTCCTTTTGTTTAGGTCCTACTCCTTTCAGCTATTTCTCCCTTCTTTCCGTTTATCTCTTTTTGTAAACGGGGTTGGCATGTTCCTTTGTTCTTCTTGTCGCCGAAAGCGGGTGGGTTTTGCGCGCGCCGTTTTTTCCCCACCGTTTCTTTTCCATCGCTTCCTCGTTTGTTTCGCCGCCGACAGCTCTCCCGAAAACGGGTGGGCTTTCGGTCGTGTACGTTTTATTTCCACCAGCTTCTCTTTCCCCTGTTGATTAACGCTCTGCCGCGTGACTGCTCGTGGGTGAGAGGCAGCGCGTTCGAGGTGCCACGGTTCGCGTCCCGACCTGACCCAGGCACATTCCCATTTACACACACACACACACACGTCATTTGAAAAGTCCCGTTAAAAAATAATAATAAAACCGTTTGCGTGCTACTAAAGCTGGCTCTTACACGCAAACAAAGGGTTTTCTCTCTGCGCTTGGGTCCACCCTGTTAGCGGAACCCTGACAAACCTTGAATGTACAGAAAATGTAAGCATTTTAGAAACATGTTAAAAGACTGCATTTTATGCAAAAACAACATGAATTGTATTACTAATACAGCCCACAAAAAGACAATGTGAAAATGGGTCAAATGGGTGTTAGCAGTTATAAAAACTGTAAAACATAGAAAAACATGTAGAAACAAATGAATCTTATAATATTCTTACAACAACGACTTCTCAAAATGAGAAATATGATATATCAGATATATAACTATAGATATCAACTAAGATATAACCTCTCCCTCTCTCTCTCACTTGTTGTGTCATTGTCAATTGACAGCCCTGATCACTACTGACTATTAAAGTTAATGTGATTGTAAACTCTGTAATTTCTCCGTTGCCTGTGCCAGGTTTGCTTGTGGCTACATGATGAAAGCAGCGCAGGAAATAAATGTATGCTTTAATATGAAGTATGGAAAGATGTGTGGGTGCATGTTGTGTTTCCCTCTGTTTGGGTGGCAACTTGTTATTAAGGAGAGAGTCAGGTCACAGAGAGCACATGGACTGTGTGATGAATCACTCTTCTGTGTAATTTGAGTCACTGAATTAGCTGGAGTTTGTCAGATGACACACTCAGAGCTGATCAGAGGGACCCACCAGCAGTTTCTGCTCTGGTCTGTTATTCTTGATTGAGTTCCAGACCAGCCTTAACCGGCTCAGTCAGGAACAAGAGCTCCCTCTGGAGGTTATTAAAAGCTACTGTAGCTTCAAGTCAATGAAAGTAACAAAGCTGAAGCAGACCACCAAAACTGTGAGAATCAGATAAGGAGTACTTAATGCTTTCATCTAAGAGAGAGAGGAGAAACTGTAGCTCCAATCTTACTTCAGATCAGAAAAATCCACAGGAGGTTCTGTTACATCATTCACTGTGAGAAAACACCTCAGAGGACGAAAAAGCAGGCATGTCTGTCAAGAAGTCGATATTTTGGATGTGTGGATAAATATGTATTGAGACTTCTTCAAAAAACTGAAATCTAGTTTCCAAAATAATTGTAAGATGTACTAACAGTGAAAGGCGGACACAGTAAATATAGAAAAAAACAATGGTTTATTTTGAGACTTCTGGGTAATATTTTCTGATGGTCAGAAAACAAAACTTGTATATTATGACTGGATATGAAAAATTGGTATTTTTTTTTACTTATGACCACAGTTAAAGAAAACAACAACACATTATTACATGATTTGTGGTAATTAGGCAAATAACCAAGCAAGAGTTTACAGCTGCATAAAATACACAATACAATATCACTCACACAGTTAGCTAACCTAACGTGTTACTTAACATGTCAAACAGCTGTACAATTTGCATAAAAAAGATGCAAATTTAGAAAGCATTTGTAAATTCATATGCTGGACACAATGGTTAAATTAAATTGTGCATAATGTTTACTTTATGTTATTTGATTTTGTTTATTTTAATTACACACACTCATTTTATGAAGAACAACTTCTTGCCATCTCATTCGAGAACTCTTTGATTGTTCCATCTAAAGATGCAAGAAACCTTGGGGTGACTCTGGATGACCAGTTATCGTTTTCAGCCCATATTACGAACCTGACTCGGTCATGCAGGTACATTCTCCACAACATCAGACGCATCCGACCCTTCCTCTCTCAGGAGGCCTCCCAGCTGCTCGTCCAGTCTCTTGTTGTTTCAAGGCTCGACTACTGCAACTCGCTCCTGGCTGGTCTTCCTCTGCAGGCCGTCAGGCCCTTACAACTGATCCAGAATGCAGCAGCACGGCTCGTCTTCAATCTTCCCAAGTTCACTCATGTCCCTCCACTGCTGCGCTCCCTTCACTGGCTTCCTGTAGCTGCTCGCATTCAGTTTAAAGTTCTGATGCCTACAAAGCCAAGAATGGACCAGCTTCTCCCGACCTTATGGCAATGGTCAAAAGTCGAACCGCACCTCGAGCCCTTCACGCTTCAAGTACGGCTCGCCTTGACCCGCTATCACTCAAGATTCATGGAAGACACGTGACAAGATGCTTCTCTGTCCTGGCACCCAGATGGTGGAACGAACTTCCACTGGCTGTCCGAACAGTTAACTCTCTCGCGGTCTTCAAACGCACACTAAAGACCTATCTCTAAGCACTTATAAACACTAATATACTAAAGTACTGATATAAACTGTAATTGCACTAAGTACTGCACTTGTACTGTACAGTCTTGTATTTGTTCTCTTCTCTGTAGGTGTTCCAGTCTTGCAAGGTATTGCATTGTCTTATTTCTAGGTATCAGCACTGGCCCTGTGTTTATGGCAGTGTTTGAGTATAAGGGTAGTTTGGATTTAAACCTGTTTGTACTAGATAGAGATACATACTCTAACCAACACTAAGCATTTTTGTAAGTCGCTCTGGATAAGAGCATCTGTTAAATGCCGTAAATGTAAATCTATGCTCATTGTCCATTTTCTCAGCTCCACATTTATCATATAGGTGCATTTTGTAGTTCTACAGCTACAGATTGTAATCCATCTGTTTCTCTGTTGTGTTGGAATGAGTGGATCAGACACAGCAGCGCTGTTTTTAAGCACTGTGTCCACTCACTGTCCACTCTATTAAATACTCCTGCTTTGTTGGTGTACCTGGTAGATGTAAAGTTAAAACCTGTTGCTGCACAGTTTATGTTGGTCATCGTCTAGTCCTTCATCAGTGGTCACAGTATTGGCTGGATATTGCAGAATTCAGATCTTCTTTATAAGAAGATCTGCGCTGTCTGTAGAATACCTTCATTGTTCTGTATGCATTTTCACAGACAAACTGATGTTCGGCCAGTGGATGATTATTAGTCTAGCAGCAGCACTAAGGGGTTTGAAAACTCTGTGTCTGATCCCCTCACACCAGCACAACACACACTAACATACCACCACCACATTAGTGTCACTGTAGTGCTGAGAACGATCCACCAGCCATAGTAAAATAAAAAAAGGAGAAATGGAAATAAGGAAATAATAATGGAATAATGGAAATAAGATTTTGTTCCAATAGCAGCTATTATACAGGATATCGTCACTGTCTAATGAAAAACATACACTTCCATTTAAACAGGCCAATGGTTGTTTACATTGTGTGAAAATTTCATGATGAATGGACCAATAGAAGTGCTCCAAAATAACTTGCGGAAAAATCTGGTTCCATTGACTTCAATTGAAAGTAAAGTATGTTTTTGGTCTTGTTATTCATTGGACAGCAAGGATATGTATGTGTGTAACACATTGTAGAGTGTTCAGCACATCTATAATTCTGCAATTAATAGCATTTAAGAGTGTGTTTGAGGTGTGTGTGTGTGTATGTGTGTGTGTGTGTGTGTGTGTGTGTGTGTGTGTGTGTAACCTCCAGCACTCTAGTAACTGTAATCAGTCTGAACTCATAGCAGTCTTATCAGACTGAAAAACAGGTCAAAAGGAAGTCAGAGATGGAGCTATATTCCGGACTGGCTTTATTCCGGATTTAAACAGACAATCAGTGCTGGGCTCCGGAATTGTATCTATTTGTTAAGCCAGCTCACAATTTCCCAACAGAGGAATAAAAAATCTCACGCTGTTCCTTGTACGTTTTCTTTGTGTAGACTTCCTTTTGTCCTGCTATGCCTAGCCTAGCCTTGCTGATGGACTTTTATAGCAATATTTGAGTTAAATATTAACCACAATAGCAGAATGATGAAATGCTAGAGAGACTTTATTATACTGCCACTTGTAGTCTATAGGTGAAAGGTAATCCAGTCTGTTTGATTGATTTACTCGTTATCAATACAATATTAGATGTAACCTGAATGAATGGATCTTTTTGACTTTTTAAAAAGTGTATTCACTGTTTGAGCTCCTCTTAGGAGTGAAGGTGTGTGCTCTGTCGGGGGCGGGGGAGGAGATATGTACAGTGAGAGCGATTGTGTGTAGAGAGAGCTGGCGGGAGAGCGAAAGACAGAGAGAGGCAGGTACCAGAGTGGAAAAGACTAAACAGAAACATAGCTCCTGAGCTCTCGGACTACGACTCCAGGCACTTTCATTCTTTCACTTCAGGTTGAGAGATGAGCGGTAAGTCCTTGCTATTTTCAGTGATCTTCCTGTAAAGCTCGCCATCATCTGCACTGGACGGTACAGTGTTTCACTGGCTGTCAACACTAAGGTGTAGAAATGTGTTGACCAATTAAAAAACTGAACCAGAAGTTGTATTATTTTGAAAGGCGATAGTCGGACAGAACTCTCAAGGTCCATTCACATTCTGTGCTTCTGGTTAGTTTATTCTACAAGTGATATTTCAAAGGCAGGTGAATCCATGCACTGAGTTGAAGTGCCCTGTCAACTGGGCTGATAAGAACGGTATGGAGGTTTATTCTGTACTGGAGGTTTTTAATATTACTGTTAGCCCAGGTCTGTCTGTAAAGCCGTCTACAGCAGTACAGCGTAGAGGGGTGTTTGTGTTTAGCCACATGACCTGAGAGACACTGAATGGCAGTGGCATACCTGTGAGACGCTCGAGCCCAGAGGATTCCAGCATCCTGCCCTGACCTGCCTGGTATCTGTATACGACAGAGAGAGAAAGAGAGTCAGCAAGAGAGACACCTGAATCATTTGCCCTGGAGGACAATTTGCCCTGAGAACAAATGAAATGATTTAATTGGAAAACACATTGTAGACATTTTTGGGGCTTTATACATACACACAAGAAGCATTAATGCAATATTTGGATTAATTTAAAATTCTGTATAAAAACGAAAAGTGAAATAATTGTCAATCCAAAATTGCTATAAATGGAAGTTAAGCATTTTGGAATTAAGCTTTTCAGCTGTAGAATTTCACATTTTCACATTGTTTATATCTGTAAAAACACGTTCAGCTTTCCAAATATCTGGAATTGTAAATAAATGAATGAACTGTAGCGCCAGTCACAGCTGTAGAATACCCTGATTCATAATCCTGAATCCATAATTCTGAAAATCTTATTGTATTTAACAGTAATTCCAGAAATCCTACAGCTCTTCAGAAAAGAGCTCTTTAGAGGAGGTTTGGAATGCTAAGCTGTGACCACAACTGATTAAAAGTTGCTATATAGCAACTTATTGTGAACACTGGTCATTTTTTCTCTTATTAGAGAATCTTGTAGTGTGGCAGCTCAGACAGCAGCATCTGTTAGTAATGGTACTCAGAATGAATCACCATTATGCTGCCTTTATGTTGTGAGGGTAGTTGAATGTTGGCAAACAGAATATTCAATTTTTAAAGGAACATAGACTTTGCAACAGCAGTATGCTTCAGTGTTTACTCAGTGAAATGTTCCATGAAGTGTTCAGTTTCTCAAGCCGCAGCACTATAAATCTACTAAATTAAACTGTTTTTTGTGGGGAAGCAGGCACTGAACACATGTAGTTGATGTTCAAGCATACCCATTCATGCATAACAAAATCCAAACTTCCCATGACATTCCAAACTAACACAGCATTGCTATCTTAATCAAACCTTTATCAGAAAGCTTTTATGTAAATCTAACATAAATAATGTAAAAAAACATAGATAATGATATTGTGAAACAAATCAAATGGCGTTGCAAGGTCTGTTTTGACAACAACAACATATATACTCATAAAAAAACTACGGCACATTTCAGTGGAGATCTGAGATGTGTAAGACCAGCATGATAAAGCAGGTGTTTATGCTCAGGTATGTGTGTAGGCTGTGCTGGCAATGGGCTGTTAGGGATATGGGCTTCTGTTTCTAAACCCCCCACACCACCCACCACCCCAAACTTAGGTTTCCAGTAAGGCAGACAGGCGTGGTTATGCAGTTTTTATCAGACAAACAATTCAGGCTTTGCATGCCTAGGCCATGTCACACACTCTTAGATGTTGGGTCTTGAGTAACATAAACACAAAGCTTTTCACTGTTTCTTAGAGCCAGACCCCCTTTCTCCCCTCATCTAACAAAGTCTCCCTTGGCCTCTCTCTCTGATGTTTATCAGGCTGTGTGTGAGGGAGGTTT
This sequence comes from Megaleporinus macrocephalus, assembly GCA_021613375.1. NCBI lineage: Eukaryota > Metazoa > Chordata > Actinopteri > Characiformes > Anostomidae > Megaleporinus > Megaleporinus macrocephalus. The sequence continues at coordinate 30,435,335 of CM038703.1, forward strand.
CGATGGTGCTGTTTGCATTCCTGAGTAGTGAGGCAGGCGTCTTCCCTGAGTGATGAGCTCCTTATAAATTACAGGCAAAACACTGCGCTCAGCTTTATTCCACATTATGCCCATCCAAGAAGCTTCCACATCTGCTGCAGATGAAATCATGGGAAGATCCCACGGGCTAAAAAATCTCCCTCAGAATCAACCCTCAGCTAATACCCAAGTTTGAGGAATCCTTCAATGGTACATCTTAGTGCTTCAGTTGTACCCTTTTTATTGCGACTATACTTTTCAAGTTACCCAGATGACATTAGGTCAGGAAAATATACAAAATGCCATTTTCCCCCAGGACAGTGAATGCTGTTTACCATTAAAGCATAGGCAAAGGTTGTGTCTGTGGGGGTAGATTTCCTTGTCTTTGTACTCAGTAACTTCTTTTCATGTAGATTTCATAGCCAGAGTCAATATATATATATATATATATATATATATATATATATATATATATATATATATATATATATATATATATATATATATATCCTGTACTGCAATGCATTTCAGTTGCTGACTTGCTAAGAAATGTGTTACTTGCTTTATTTTGAGAGAGACGTATTTATCACATACTATGCATGTAAAACAAATTTCATCTATATAGATTATCTATATATCTGATTATCTGGTTTTACATCATTTGTTCAGGTGACTATTATGCTACTATGCAACTGATGGATAAAGTCCCCCATGCTGATAATGTAACTATAAATAATAATGTAATATAAGTATTAGTATATTATTTTTACTGGCCAGTTTCTGGATTTTCAGATAGTATTCCTAACTCAGGGAAGTGACATGCCTTTAAAGTGGTTAACTATTTTAATTATATAGGTTTTAGAGAGTAACACAGGTGTAACATAATGGTGACATTGTTTTTTTTACTCTGAAGTAATCAGTAAAGCACTACCATTATAGTCTGAGAGTAGTAATGAGTCATTTGTAATGGATTACCTTTCGTGTTGAACTATCCCAAAACAGCTGATCTACAGCAAGCTCAGCAGGAATGAATCATCTACCAATCATGTTCCGCTCACTGGCAGACAGTGTGGTCATCAATCATTGTGCTACTTGTTGTTCTTCCTCGCCTTGTATTTGTAGCCAGACCAACCCATCACAAACGCCTAGACAGCAGTTTTCCTTATATGGCAGTGCAGATTATACAGTTTAATTCAGAGGCAACTATGTTTTCCATAGTGATTGTGCAGAAATCCTATCTGCATCACGTACCCTCTACCCTACATTCATGCTGCTAATCCTGCTGATAACTCATATATATGTATCGTCACTGCCCAAAGAAAAACATGTATCTCTATATTTGTTCATTTTTATTTTCTATGTAATTTGAACAGCTGTGATGTATCCTGTGAAAGTTTCATGATGAATGAACAAAAAGAATTGCTTCAAAATCACTTGGAATAAAATCTCTTTACATCAGCAATGAAAGTAAAGAACACTTAGTCCACTCCTGTATAGTTAATAATATTGAGATACTTGTTTTACTTTGGAGAGCATCGATATTTCACTAGGCAATGGCAGGAGAAGCTACGCTGCTAGAAAATATTTTCAGACCAACATGGATGATAATCAGCAAATCAGCATGAGCATGCTGGGTGACCAGCTAAGCCTGCACCAGACCTGCTTAAACCTTCAAGGACCAACATTGAATGTGTCTTATATCAACAACAGTTCTGCTTGTTGTGGTGACCCTCTCAACATTTACATCTATTCCCTCTCTGTGCAGGTGTGAGTGAGAGTCTGTTGGCGGATGGCTGTAACACTGAGGACCCGGCCTGTCAACCCTGGGACGAGGAGCATTATGAGGAACTGTGGGAACGAGTGGAAGGGGTCCGGCACAAGCTGACTCGCATTCTGAACGTGGCTAAGCTGACCCCATATCTGCGGCAGTGTAAGGTCATTGACGAGCAGGACGAGGACGAAGTGCTGAACTCCACTCAGCTTCCACTGCGGATAAGCAAGGCTGGTCAGAACACTTACATTCTGTTGACCCCCTCTATGACTGACTGTTACCCTCACATTTACTGATATTTTACTCATTGCATCCACTGCCCTCTTTGCCTCTACATCTACTGTCATTTAACTGATACTTGCTACAGATTGGAGCTAAATAAAAAAGGTTTAGACCCTTCTGAACCCTCACTGGTGCGTCACCATAGAAGGAAGTGGCTGTGAAAAGGTTTACAGGTTCTGTCGCTATTGTTTGCTTTTGGTATCTGAAGGAGCACTTGACCCAGAAATGGCTATTTCGTTTTGTGGTGTGTCAGACTTAGCAAGTGTCTGTTCTGTAATATGACTAGTGGTGGATGTGATTAATGTGATCTGATAGGTTGGTGGGTTGTTTTACAGGTCGTTTATTGGACATCCTGAGGAGTCGTGGTGAACGGGGGCTGCAGGCCTTTATGGAGTCGTTGGAGTTCTACCATCCAGAGCAATACACACAGCTCACAGGCAGAAAGGCCACACAGCGCTGCTCTATGATGCTTGGTAAGTGTGTGTATGCATGTGTTTCTTTATTGTGCTGCACTAAAGGCCAAGCACCTGTAAATGCATGCAGTGATTCACAGTGATTTTTTTCAATTTTAAAACGCTGTTGTAAATTCAAATATCGTTTTACAACATCTTTGTTGGCATTATTGCTGTCTACATTAAGGCTAAACTCATTACAATCACTTACTGCCCTCACTGTTACTAGCAAGCATTGTACTAAACTCATTAGCAGGGTTGGGATATAGCATAATACAAAATATTAAGAAAATAAAAAACTGTATTTTGTTTTTATATTGAACACACGCTATATGGCCCAAAGTACATGCACATTGCTAACAGATGTGTTCAGAATGCAAAGTGCCAACACTAAAGTGGTGGAGGAGGAATAATGGTCCAAGGATGTTTTTCAGTGTTTGGGCTGAAGGATTATGTTAGTGCTACAGCATACAAAGACATTTTGGACAATATATATGTTTTCTAATGTTTCCTGTTCCAGCATGACTGTCCACAAAGGGAGCTTGTCAACAACATGGTGGAGTAATTCCACTGGCCTGCACAGAATCCTAAACACTATCCCACTAAACACATTGAGAATGATTTTTTTGCCCAGATTTGGGGAACCGGTTACTTTTGTTGTAGTACAGATACTAACTATACTATAAAGTTCCAATGTGAGGTAGAAACATCAACTCTGGCAGAGAAGCACAGTATGACACCCACTGTGCCCTTGTAAAGTGATGTCTTTATATCTGTATATCTGTGTATGTGCAGATGAGGAGGGTCCAGAGGGTTTGACTCAGTTCCTGCTGTTGGAGGTGAAGAAGCTGAGGGAGCAGCTCCGTACCACTCGGCTGTGTGAACGCAGGCTGTCTCAGCGCTGCAGAGTGGCTGAGGATGAACGCAGCCGAGCAGAGAGGAAATCACAGGAACTCAGACAAGAAAGAGTGCAGCTGGAGAGGTACACCAACAAACACTGTGCAGAAACTTTACAGGCTGGGCCGTATAAGTGACCCCAAAATATAGTGACTTTAATCTAGTATAAAATGAAAAAAATATAGTGACTTTAACCCAGCAGACGTGTGTTCTTTGAATGAGATAAAAGTTAAAAGTTTGAGATAAAAGTTTGTTTTTTGAATGAGATAAATCATACTCTGTTAAACATAAACAACACATTGTCTCTTATTAATCACAGCTGCATAGAATCAGCACAGAAATCAGGAATCAGTGTCACCTTTACCACATCAGTCAGATTTATGTGGGCATGTAGTGATTTTATATGCTTAATTTGCTTTTTAATAATAAATTATAAATCGTACATTATTATTTATTAATATATTATAATAACAGTAATTACAGTAAAAAATAGAAAATAACTGCACACAGTGATCTTTGTACTAAAGCAGATATACGTATTTATATGTGCCTACATATATTTACTGATATAAACAGTTAAGTTTAATGCAAAGGCTTTTACTTTATACTACAATACAATAAATAACTACCTCCTTAAAATACAAACAGCATGTAATAATGATATAGCTAAAGCAACTACTCAGTTATAAAAAAAATCACACTTTAACAAGTTCTATTTCTAAAGGTCTATTGCCTCTGACCAATAGGGTGACATGTAGTTGTTGCTTGACTCCGCCTATGAGGACAACCATTGGCTAATGAGCTTGCTGAATCCTTTTGTTTTGTAAGCTTATTATGGAAACATCTGCATTAATGTGTGCAGGTTATCCTCGTATTAACCTCATTGTAAATGCAGTGTAAACAAGGTCCAGGTGCGAGTGATTGTTTTCATGCACTGAAGTAGATTCATCACTTAAGCTAAAATTACTGACTGTTGAGGCTCACAACAGATGTAAAGTAGTTTGTACGTCATTCACGATGGTCAAATCTGCACAAACCTAAGTGAATTTGTAAAAGCAAAATTGCTCAGTAATAAAAAACTAATGAATTAATATGAAATAAGTGCATTTCTTTAGCGTGCAATTGCATTACTACAAGCGTGTTTTTTCTAAAGACAACAGATTTATTATTATATACTTATAAGTCAAAAACCTTTTTAGTCAAATGGAAATGCAAATAGATGCTTTTTTATCTGGCTAGTTGTCTCTGCTTATAATAAGCATAATTTACCATCATTTAATTCAAAGACAAAATTCTTGATTTCCCATAATATTATATCAAATATAATAACTTAAACAATCATTTATACAAGACTATTATCTGCAGAATTAGCAAATAATAGTTGATTTCCAAATTCCATTTGTCAAAGAACCACATGAGCATTAGACAGAAGGTTTTTGCTGGTGATACTGTACTGCATAATACCATATAATTACTATTTGGCATGCTAGTAGTATTTCTTAATAATTTATAACATACCTATATGGCAATAATTTGGTTTTAGGCTATTTGAACCCAGAAAACCACTGGTTATTAACAGTGTTGAATGATGTCAGTGCAGAAGATAATTAGAGAGGATGGTAAAATTATGGATTATATCATAAGGGTATATCATCTGGTTAAGTATGCTAAAGTGGGTCTGGCATGTATCAGAAGCAAGTCTTTAAAAAAATCAAATGACTGGCAAACCGTTGACTGGTAAAATCATTAAGTTGGCACTTTTCTTCTAAACAGACTTGAGTATGACTTTTACTTTCTACCAAAGAGTAGATATTTTATTTCTTCTTCACATGACCCAGCATTGTTTTTCCAGAAAATCTTGTGTAATAATCTTTCCAAGTGTTGTTCAGAGCATGTGTGTGTGTGTGGAGTTGATTAGTGTTAATTAATGTAGTTTATTATATTTTTTTTATATTTTGAACTAAATATGTTCGGGAAGGTAAGGTGTATTCACATACCACAAGGGGAGCTAAGCAGCTACATATTCAAGTGAGAATCAACAGGACAGTCACATTTTCAGCTTATCACCAAATACCCACCTGTTTGAAAAAAAATGTTTTTTAATCAGATGCACGTGGCAGACAGAGTTATCTATACCTGTCTATCACTGTTGTTATAGAAGTATGTTTCCAAACAGTGTGGGTTTAGTGGGCATGATGATTGGCCTGGATTTAACCTTCAGATCTTTTTAGAACAGTGAAAGGGAGTGGATAGGTGATATATAGTGATATAAAGTAAAATTGAAAGTTGGCTGTTAATTACCTACTATACATATATTACTTGTCCGATGTTATTGTCTATGGAAAAATGATTTAATGTTATAGTAAGCAATTAAATGCATGCCAGCATTTTTTTTAGGCTCAAAGCTTAACAACATTGAGAATTACAACATCTTTTAAGAATGCATTGTTGTGCGTGTGTGCATGTGTCAGGTTGAGACAGGACTGGGAGGCGGGTGCTAGAGAGCTTGGCAAACTGAAGGAAAGACACTTGGAGCAGGCAGTGAAATACTCCAGAGCTCTAGAGGAACATCGTAAAGCCTCCACCCGTGAGAAAGAGCTACTCACACAGGTAACACACACACACACACGACAACACAAGTGTTGTAAAGCAGTAAAAAGCTCAGGTCTCTGACAAGTTATAGAACTGATGATGTTTCCAACAGCCCAGCACAACTAATTAAGGATCATACCACAGTAATCCACATCGTTAGGGTACAAACAATGTAAGTGGATCCGCAATGGTACAACATGTTTTTTAAGGTCCAGTACCTTCTTGCAACTTTGCACTTATCTGTGATAGATTTACGTGTGTGTCAGCATTAGAGAAGCAATCACTGAGCAGCATAAATCTCAGCATGTTCGTTTACTTTGGTAAACTCACCTGATTCAGCTCAGGCTGGTCCTGGTGAGTCAGATGAGGTGTGTTAGAACAGGAAAAACCCTGTACGTGCTGGACAGTGGCGGCTCTGTTGCAGGACTGGGATAGATTAACAGGAGAGCGCCGTTAGCTAAAGCACTGTAAATCAACACAGAACATACCCAAGTTTCTTTCAACAGTAAGGTAAACACTTTTTTCCAATGCATGTAACTTATTACAGTTAAGATTAAATGCCAGTAATACAAATGCTCCAATTTAAGGAGTTTGGTTTTACCCAAAAAGTAAAAAATGCCCTGATTGTTAAAATAATCACTCTACAAAAAAATAACATTATTGCCAGTATAATGGTGTTGGCACTAGGGCAGGATTAGTCCATGGGGATGCAGCAGCCATCTATAGCCTCTTTCTGGGTTCAAGCAAAGACAAGCATCTATTAATTAGCGCTGTCTTCCAAGCTCATTAATGATGATGTTTTGTTAATAGCTGGCCTCATGTGTCTCTGAGAAAGCATGTGCTGATTTTCATCCTCCCGACCCTGTGGCATTGTGTAAAAGGGGGCCCCCTAGTTATCAGGATGAATGAGACATGACAAAATTGTATACAATTCAAAATAAAACATATAAGATCTTTTGTATAAGATGAAATTTTGAATACCTCTCAAATCTCCTACTTTTTACTTCACAATATTAAACAGGAAATATTTTTTCTGTGTTACAGGTGGAGCAGCTGAAGAACAGACTGAGAGAGGCAGAGAAGAGTGCTAATGGAGACCTCGTCCGCACCCCCTCCATCGAAAGGACAAATGCAGTGTGTGTGAGGGCAGAGACTGCCCCTGTTATTCAAAACACAACAATGCAGCCCACACAGGGACTAAGAGACCACATCACTGGGACTCAGGTAGAAAACACGCTATACTTCTGAACACACCAACATATCGTATAGTCAGCATTATAAAGAAACTCACTTATGAATGTATTTACTTATTTACATTTTTTAAACATTTTAACCCATTAAAATGCTTTTTACATTGGCGAAATGAACAGACCAATAGAAATTATGGAAAGTAAATGTGCTTGTTTGTTCTCTACAGGCTCTTCTAGACATCCTGCAGCAGGACCGCAGAGAGGCAGCAGAGCAGAGACAGGAGCTGTGCAGTACTGTGCTCAGACTGCAGGGGGAACTCGAGAGTGCTGAGGCAGCCAGAGAGAAGGTCAGTCAAATAGAAAGCCAAGAAGGGGTTCAAAGCTGATCCTAGATCAGCATTCTTACAGGAGTGTGTGTGTGTGTGTGTGTGTGTGTGTGTGTGTGTGTGTGTGTGTGTGTGTGTGTGTGTGTGCAGTTGGAGGCTCAGTGTGAGCAGCTGCAGCTGAAGGTGCGGACGCTGCAGCTGGACTGGGAGGCGGAGCAAAAGAGAAGCATGTCCTACTTTAATCAGATCATGGAGCTGGAGAGAGAGAGAGACCAGGTACAACACACAGGTGCACACATCCTCATACACGCACAGCATTAATCACACCATCCTACTAGTGTTGCCAAGCATGGGCAGAAAACCTGAACATCATAGTTAAACACCAGCACCTTCACTAAAAGGCATCTGTCCAGGCTGAAGCTCCTTATTTGAATCTCCACTATTTCTAGGACAGAAATGCACTCCTGCCCTTGCCCTCCTGCAACTTTATCTCTTCATGTTATGTATGGACAGGTAGACTAGGTAGGACATGCCTGCTTGAATAGCCTCCTATGTTGCAGATATGCTTTTCAGCTTTGTTTTAAATCTGGGGCTTATACTACATTAGTCATGCCTTGAATTTTCAAATAAAAGAAAAATTCTACATAAGAAAATGGCTGTGTAAACAAATCTATTCAGATTGGTTTTATTTGAAATGTTCCATGAAGTCAGAATTGTTTACAGTGGTGGTGATGGGAACCAGATGTCTAAAGAGTTTAATTCCTCCACAAGATCCTTCACAGAAAGTTATTACATAAAAAGCTTATGGATAATCTGCATAATGTCAGTTTTGTGATAAACGTAAATAACACGTGTAGGTTTACTGGAGGTTTTGTAAAGTAAATAAATGACTGTATTTACTGGTCAAAGGTTTTAGAACACTACAAAACGTTTGGCTGGTAGTGTTCTAAAATATTTGACCAGTAGTGTATGCTGTAAACATTATGACCCCTGTAGTCTGTAGGCTTCTCACATTCCTGTTTAAGCTCTAGTCCACTCCAGACTTGACAGTTTATAGGCTGTTGCTGTTTGCTGGCAGAGTAAATACTGCCCCCCCATATCCACCCACTTATGTATACACCATATACTTCCATTCACAAACTTTACTCATGCACACATGTAAACACGTGCTATATAGAAGCAAAATGGACATAAATGCTGCAAACACATGTAAGCACACTATATAGAAATTTACATAACAGGACCTTTAATAGATCTAACAGTTTTTATCTAAATTTGAATACAGCCTGAGAATTTTTTGGACCCAACGAGACACACAACAATTTTGTGTCCAAACACGAGACCAACAAAATTCTTTCCAAACCCAACCTGAGCCAAACCACTAGAGCAAGCTACAGTACTGTACTTGTGTCACTGTACATGGCTTAATCATGCAGGCAGACACACTCTGAGCATATGTGTGTGTGTGTGTGTGTCTGTGTGTGTGTGTGTGTGTGTGTGTGTGTGTGTGTGTGTGCGTGTGTGTGTGTGTGTCAGGCTCTTCGCAGTAGGGACAGTCTGCAGCTGGAGTTTACAGACTGTCTGCTGGATAAGAATCGTCTTCGGAAGCGCATTGCAGAGCTACAGAGCAGTCTGGAGCAGCAGCAGAGAGAGCTGGAAAAGGAGAGAGAGAAAAATGAGAGAAATAGAGAGCAGAGCAGCACTCCCTGCAGGCACGGAGTGAGAACTGCTCCTTACTATGCAGTAAAACACACACTCATCACTAATTATAGCAATATAAAGCATTATACATGTTTTTCTCAGGTTAGTTGATGGAAACATTTAGTTTTTTTTTATTAATGGATGAAACTGTAAAATTATGGAATGTTTCATATATACGGAAAATGTACCAATATTACGTGTTCTTATGGTTTTATAGTATAACAGAGGACCATTTGACAGCTGTGGCTACACATAAGGGCTGTATATTAGAAATCCAGAAAAAATATACACATAAATTATACATTTCTAAATACAACAGTTACAGATTCAATCATATAATGCAAGCACTGTAAATAAACAGTATCTGCTGTTAAATTACTTTCATTTTGTGCTATGATTTCTGAAATGAAAGAGATTTTTGACACAGTTTAGTATCAGTACACATCATCACAGTAAGCTTCACTCTGCCTATGTGATCTACAGCATGCTGTCTTTTGTCTTTATTTGTGTGCAGTCTCATTTCTCTCTGATTAGTGAGGACCAGTGTTTTAATCCCTGCTGTTCTCTCAGCCTGACCCACCACAACGGCACACACCAACTACTGTGCAAGGTTAGAAACAAACACACACACACACACAGTTGTCAAGGAAGTGATGCTACACATTCCTTATCAAGTTGCTGCACACTGGAAAAATAAAGTGGTTGCATCCTGAAGCTTTGACTTCTTCCCCTTCCTGCCCTATCGTTTCTCTCCTACCCTGGAAGTGAGATAAAGAACTGAGGAGGAGGAAGGAGCAGCAGGAGTGGAGTTGATTCCTTTGAAACGTCATTAAAACTGTTGTCAACTACTAATGAACTAATAAAGGCTCACTAAAAAGCACAAGCCTAATAATCCTGTATATAATCACAGTTAGAGAGCCCGCCAATTCACCTTCATGAGATTCACCTTCATGAGATTTTGTACTCCATGTTATTTATTTAATTACACTGAGCACAAAATACACAACATATAATGTAAAGTATTATTGAATTGCTCCATGTTTATTAATTCAGAGCATTCATGTAGTAATGCATTCTCCATGAAGTGACTTCTGTCGTCTGGTTTTGTATAATTACTCTAATAGTACTCATTTGTTTATTCATTGACTTTATTTATTTTTTGTTTCCTTCACTTGCAGTCCTCCTCTAATGGCCAGCACTGTGAGCAGTCAGAAGGTAGGAAAGACTTTTTACATAAACAGATTACCTCTAAATATGTTTTAAAAACAGGATTTTTAATCAGACATGCTGCCATATTTGGTGTCAATTGACCGCCTGCAAAGTTCTACATCTCCCTCTCTTACTTATGCTGAATTCACATGTTTGCACTAAAACAGCAGTACACGGCTAATGGCAGCATGAAGCCACACAAACGTTAGCATGGTAAAATGCATTCCTGTTGAAAATGGATGACTATCAGACGTGAGCTTCGTCAGTGTAGACTGTTTAGGTGGAAAAAGGCAGGAGCACGCTTGGTACTCTTCTTTGTTTGTTGTTCAACAGCGAGACATTCGGCATCTATGACCCAAAAAATCAACATGGGGTTAATCGGGTACATTGTACATACCTGTGGAATGTCATCACCATGTGAGGTTTGGGCACCAACTTGGTGCCAACTTGGTACCTGGGTGCAATAATTACTGATAGACATGACTTCTGCAGTATGATAATAAGTTAATAATACTAATATATTATAATAATAATAATAATAATAATAATAATAATAATAATAATAATAATAATAATAATAATAATAATGATAATAATACTCCGGTAATAAGAATGTTTTGTAAGGTTTCTGCTGCTGTGGGTAAACATTAACTGCTGTGTGCTACAGTTTCTCGTTAGATTGAATAGACCTTTTGTCAAAGCTCTGTAAAGCTTGTTTACCCTCACAACACTGGCTAAGAGTGGCTTTGTAGACAGAACATGGACAGAGCAATCGAAGAAAACAGATGTTCATCTGTCTCAGAACAGGTGTGTTCAGGTGACTTAGTGCTGGAAACTCCCTGTCCTGCATTCTTCACTGGTTTTCAGCTCATACCTCTTTAACTTATGAGCTCATTAAAGCCCTTCATAGGAGTAAAGTATGTGTGTTGGGGCAGGAAAACACTAACATCAAACCAGGATTAGGAAGCACTTTTCTAACCCAGTGATTTCTGCCTCTGTGTGTGTGTGTGTGTGTGTGTGTGTGTGTGTGTGTGTGTGTGTGTGTGTGTGTGTGTGTGTTTGTGTGTAATTCACAGGTTCACGCTCCAACTCTGAGGAGAATCTCTTCAGTCCGGTCAGTAGCCAAACCCACACACACAGCCACAAAGCTATAGAGAGGAATGTGAGCCACTTAAAAAAAAAGTCACTACAGTGAAAAATGTAGAATGCGCTGCACACATGACAATGCTTTCCCGTAGTGCATTAATTAAAAACCTGTTACCATCACTTTCCTGGCACTTTAGCAAAAAACAGTACTTGAGGATTTGCATTTTAACAATGAAATGCAGAATTTGAATATAATCTGCCTTAAAATGTATGAAGGCATAGCTATACTGCTTTACACTGTGCAGTACATTACACTGATTTCTCCATAAAGGCATAAGAGTGATAACAGTGAATTACAGGGCACACATGACTTTTTTGTATATGTAATGTGAAAGGTGCTGAAATGAAAAGAAAATTACATCTAATACATTGTTTTCATGTCGCTAGACTTCTTTTTTATGCTTCAGATATATACTGCCTCAAAATAAAAAAGGTCCATTACATTGATTTAACACTGTTCCAAATACTGCACAGTAGTAAGTAATATAGCCAAAACAAATCAAAGTCTCAAAGTCGAAGACGTTTCAAGTCTCATGTAGCCAACATGGCAAATAATGAATGAATTTGAAGATGAACTACAAGCAATGAAACTGTGTGTGTGTGTGTGTGTGTGTGTGTGTGTGTGTGTGTTCTTGTAGAGGTATAGTTGTGAGGACCACATGTCCTTACTAGTATAGTACAGTCTGATTTTTTTGGTAAAGTGAGGACATTTTGCTAGCAAATGTCTTTTTCTTCAAAAATCAAGTTTTTAAAAAAATCTAATAGAGCAGAAAATGAGTCTTTTGGGTACTGAGATTAAGGTTAGGTTTAGATGTAGGTGTAGTATTATTTAGTTATAGTAAAACAAAGATCAATAGAAACCTATGGATGACCTAACTAATATATTAAGACAAACTGTTAGTTCACTGAATAAATATGGTCTATGTCTAATGTTACCATCTCTTATTTGTGTGTGTAGCTGAGTGACAGTGCAAAAGACATAAACAGGCTGTCCACATTCCCGTTTCCCCCCTGCATGAACTCCATCAACCGCAGAGTGAACACTGAGTATGGCACACATTTACACTCTGCACACACACACACACACACACACACACACTCATTCATACATACACACTCAGATACATACAGTACATGTGCAAGTACCTGTCGCAATAACTAAATTATCACTTGATCACAAATGTTTGAGCTAATTGCACTTATTTAAACTGACTGCATTTATTTGCCACAGTTTATGTCTGAACAACCAGGATGTGAATCTGTGATGTTTTTTTTGTGTGTATGTACATGTTACATAAAAGAAAGAAGAAAACGCGTTTACTAAAACGTGTCGGTGTTATAACACTTTTAGTGAGAAGGGTTCTGTAATGTTTGTTTATTTTAGCTACAGCTACTTCTGTCATAAGTTTGGAACTACTAAATATAAACAAGTAGAAAAGAAAATAACACATCAGCCAATTTGGCCGCTTCAGTGAAATTTAATTGTGTCAAGCAAGACAAATTAATTGTTAATCTCAATTATTTACATTTAGCCACTATTTGTCACTTGAGTTTAACCCATCCGTGCAGTGAAACACCCACATATACACACACTAGTGAACAGACACACTAGGGGCAGTGAGCACACTTGCCTGGAGTGGTGGGCAGCCCTCTTCATGGCACCCGGGGAGCAATTGGGGGTTAGGAGCCTTGCTCAAGGGCATTTCAGTCGTGTGCTGTTGGCCCAGGGGATCGACTAGGCGGTCACAAGACTGGATCCTTAACCTTAAGCCCATGACTGCCCACGATCCTACAGACGCATATGTAAAGACTCTGTAAAAACATTGCATCTAAACATACATACAAACACTTAGTATTAGATACATGCACACACGCATAAACAGCCCCTCAGTGTGTGACAGTGTGTGTCTGTTATCTTTCAGGTTTGATCTGGACTCATGGGGCAGTGATGAAACCGACACTGTCACAGGTTGGATACACAGCCCTCTGTAGCCATTTGTCATTTGTCACCATGTATTATATACAATACACAAACATATTTTCTATACTATTATATATATATATATATATATATATATATATATATATATATATATATATATATATATATATATATATATATATATATATATGTTTTGTGTGTGTATATAACCACACTGATTTTGTTAATGACTATTAATGACTATTAACATATTTGTAATCTGTGTGTGTGTGTGTGTGTGTGTGTGTGTGTAGAGGATTCTGAATCTCCTCTGTGGGTGTCGTGTGCTTCACTGCAATCTCAGCTTTTCTCTCCTGATTTGGTGAACCAGCTTACAGGCAGCAAAATATCGCTGGAGTAAGTAAATACATGTACCGCATACACTGGGCCTGCGGGGAACCTCTGGGGCCTTTTAGACCCCTAGAGAAAGCCTAATAGTGTGGGGGAACTACAAAACATCTGATAGGTTGGTGCCAGGGTGATACCAAGCTCATTTTCTCCTACTTATTAAACACACTGATACCAGTATACTGATAGCCACTTGACTGTATGCTGCCACAACAAACGACTCGAGTTGACAGTGAAGGAGGATCTGCTCACGCAGACAGTTGTTGATGTTGTGGCTGTCCAATACAGAGATCACTTTAAATGTTCTGTCTTGGTATATTCCCACCAGGAGAACACTTTGATTTTAGCCTTTTTAATAAAACACACAGTTACAATCAAACCGACTTCTCCAGTACAGGTGGAGACACTGGCTTTGCCCCAATGAAATGAATATAATAGCGATGTATAAGCGTTTTATACACTTTTTCGTAAAATAAAAAAGACTGTATAGAGACTGTAGTGTCTATATATGTGCACAGTGTGGAGTATAATGGAGTAAAACTTTTATGCACTGCCATGTGTAGGTGTCTGCTTTCTGTCACTGCATCATCCTAACTGAAATAAGCAGCAAGAGGGGTGTTTATTACTGATGCAAAAAGTGAAAGCAGTCTTAGATTAATATAGAACATGAAAAAGAAATGGCAGTTGAATTAACCACATTTTTATTTACAGTGGGTGTGACCAATGTATCACACTTCAAATAAAGTATGTTAAATGTCCTTTACAAGCTTAAAATGTCTCCAAACGTCTCCAAAACATGTTCACCTCGAATTTCCTATCATACGCTCATACTACTACAGCTACTGTAAAAGAATTTAGCAGTATCTCAGAGGTGTTCTTCTCTGTTTATCAGGTCATTATTCTAGTTTGTGCTGTGAAATTTACACATTAACCTCAGGGACTGTAATTAGCTGTAATACTATGCATAGACTTTACACAAGCAGCTTATTAAGAAAAAAGGGATGTTAGTTTTGATGGAATCATTGCAACAAAAGTAGTGATATTCAAAGAGTCTATGATGTACTAATAGAAATTATAATTTGCTGTGAATACGGTAAACAAAGTTTCCATTTTCCATTTGTCTGAAATGGTTTTCATTTGCCCGCCCCCAGTCCCATTCCTAAATTAAAGCAAATCCTTTATTTCCTGAACTAAGTGTAGAAATGACACGTTAAGTGTGAACCTTTCTTTTAATTATGGTATGTAAGTCTCATTCAGGTGCTCTAATTTGAACACAATCTCGTACGCAGCTCTATTTGACGATAAATTCCACTGTTTCTGTTTCTCTTCAGTCCGGAGCCCCTGCCTGTAACCCCCTCCTCACACCCCTCTCCACCCAAGAATGTAAGCCTGGCTAATGACATAACTATTGTTGGGGGCAACCGGACGGGAATATTTGTGCAAACAGTGAGGTCGGGGTCACCAGCGGAGAAATGTGGGCTCAGAGAGGGAAGCGAGCTACTAGAGGTAAGCGAGTAAATGGAGAAAAGCTGTTCCGTCATTACATTTATTACAAAGTACAATATAATAACAACATAGCTCGCGTTTCACAGTGTAAACACAGACTTTTCACATTACTCTAAATATATCCATGCCTGTGCTGCACTAGGCTTGTTTTCAGATTCATGGCAGGAATTCAATCAGACATGACAAGTTTAATTTTTGCATTGTGGTTCATCACTGTGTTCTAGGCTGTGTGCCCTAATACTGTACTGCAATACTGTGCTCTACAATTCTGCACTGTAACCCTGTGCTGTAAACTCTGCAGTTCATCTGTGTTCTATAGTCTTTGTGCTGCAGTTTGTCTGTGTGTTATAGCTAAACTATAATTAGTGGGTTGTAATCAGTGTATTGTAGTGAGTCTCTGTGCTGGGATATTTGTAGTAGTCTGTGTGTTATAGCTAAACTATAATTAGTGGGTTGTAATCAGTGTATTGTAGTGAGTCTCTGTGCTGGGATATTTGTAGTAGTCTGTGTGTTATAGCTAAACTATAATTAGTGGGTTGTAATCAGTGTATTGTAGTGAGTCTCTGTGCTGGGATATTTGTAGTAGTCTGTGTGCTGTGCAAATTTACTGTAATCTTTAATGTGATCATTTGTGTACTGTAATCTGTGTTCATCTCTCTGCTATAATGTGACCCATAATATGTTATTGTTATACCTCTGTTGTAATCTATATGCTGTTGATCATTTTTGTGCTATAATCTCTGTGGTGGTGTTCATTTCTGTTGTGGTGTTAATCTCTGTGCTGTAATCTCTGTGCTGGTGTTAATCTCTGTGCTGTAATCTATGTATGGGTGTTAGTTTTAGCGCTTTTATCTCTGTACTGGTGTTAATCTCTGTGCTGTTGTTAATCTCCATGCTGTAATCTCTGTAATAGTGTTAATCTTTGTGCTATAATCTCTGTGCTATAATGTGCCCCATAATATTTTATTGTTATCCCTCTGTTGTAATCTCTGTGCTGTTGATAATTTTGGTGCTATATTCTCTTTGGTGGTGTTCATTTCTGTTGTGGTGTTAATCCCTGTTCTGTAATCTCTGTGCTGTTGATAATTTCTGTGCTATATTCTCTGTGGTGGTGTTCATTTCTGTTGTGGTGTTAATCTCTGTTCTATAATCTCTGTGCTGTAATCTATGTACTGGTGTTAGTTTTAGTGCTATTATCTCTGTACTGGTGTTAATATCTGTGCTGTTGTTAATCTCTATGCTGTAATCTCTGTACTGTAGTTGGAGCAGGAGCTGTTTGTAGGTGGCCATGTTGAGCTAAATCAGTGTACAGGGGAAGTGGCTCATTTCTCTCTGCAGTGGTGGACTGAGCCAGCCTCTCTCAAACACAAGTTCAATGAGGAGGGTGAGTCGCTTCCTTTCACACATACACATGCGCACACACACACCTACGCATGTGGTTGCACATAAGTAAAATGTCACATAAACACAGTTCTTGTCAAAGAACTTAAAAGATAGTAAATGTGTTTATTATAAATAGTTCATTGTCTACATATTCAATTGCACACACTGTTTTGTGCACACATTCACGCTGCGTCAAGCTTAGCCAGAACACCAACACATTATTAAAAATGGATTTGTTTTGTTAGGTTACTATTACTGAGAGAGCTCTGACGTGAACTGCACAACTGTTTATGTGTTATTAGTTTAGTTAAACTGTCTATCACTGTAGCTTCAGTAGTGATCAGACCCTATTTTACCAGTAATCAGTGAATCCAGCTAATTCCCAAATGTTCACTTTCTCTCTCTCTCTCTCTGCCTCCTTCTTTCTCCATATCTCTCAATCTCTCTCTCTCTCTCTCTCTCTCTCTGCCTCCTTCTTTCTCCATGTCTCTCAATCTCTCTCTCTCTCTCTCTCTCTCTCTCTCTCTCTTTCTCTCTTTCTCTCTCTCTCTCTCTGCCTCCTTCTTTCTCCATGTCTCTCAATCTCTCTCTCTCTCTCTCTCTCTCTCTCTCTCTCTCTCTCTCTCTCTCTCTCTCTCTCTGCCTCCTTCTTTCTCCATGTCTCTCAATCTCTCTCTCTATCTCTCTCTCTCTCTCTCTCTCTCTCTCTCTCTCTCTCTCTCTCTCTCTCTCAGGTTACTCTTGTTTGAGCAGTGAACTCTCTTCTCCCTGCTTCACTGGCGCTGACTCTTTTTATGTGCGTGTGAACCTTGACCTCTGTCCCTATGGTGACCCACCCTGTCTGCGTGTAAGCTGTAATGACATCCTGCACGTGACGGACACCCGATACAATGGAAAATACCAGTGGCGCTGCACACACATGGACAAACACTCCGCAAAACCACTGCAGGCTGGAGCCGTGCCAAACTACAACAGGTACACACACACACTCCAGTAAACCACTGCTGATAAGACCACCAACATCCACATGCCATTAAACATACACACCCACACATCATGCTCTCACACATGTAAATAGGGGGTTATGCAGGGTATTTAACTCAAGGGGGCCCCAAGCAAGGATGCTTGGCAACTTGCAGTCCACAGAAAACCACTAGCCCAGTCTGAAAAAATGATACAGAGGTTTTATAGGTTTTGGGGGTTTTTCTTACTTTTCTGAATCGGTCACCAGGTAAAAGAAAATATAAGTATAACCGTATGATTCCACACTGAAAGTGATTGTAATGAGAGCTCAGAGGTATGATGCACATGTTTAAGAGATTTATTAAACTCGAGTGTTACAGTGTTTAAGGAAAGCCAAAGTCAGGTAGCGTCTTTGGCGTGCTCCTAAAGAAATGTGTAATTGTGCCCCAATCATAAACGTGATCATACTCTCATATAAGTGTGGTCTGATGTTTGTGTGTGTGTGTGTGTGTGTGCGCATTAGGGCACAGCAGTTGATGTTGGTGAAGTTGCGTACCATGGCACTGGAGCATAAAGACAGTAAGAAGAAGGTAAGACTTCACCTCTCTCTCTTATTCTACATTCACTAAGAATTGCTTGTTATATTGCACACAATTAAATATACTTTATAATTATTCATTTGCATAACTAATTGTCAGTTTATATATCACACAAGTGTTTTAGCACCATTTATTAAATTACATGTGCTGATAATTTTTTTAATACAAGTGAGTTTTCCCAGAAGAACACCGCTTTACTGTTTATTAGCTTATTTTAACATATTGGGAAAAAGCATGAAGGTTACAGTACATTTTATATTTTTTCAAATATGATAGAACTTGTGCACTGAAATTTGTACACTAATCCCACATGTATGTTTATTTTTATACTGTTTATTTAAAACTGTTAATGCATTTTTCTTGCTTTAACCCTTTGTAGTGGTGCAGACTGACGCTCAGCTGCTAGCGTGTTGTATTTTGATGTATTTATAGTACCTGAAAATGGAGTCCAAACATTCAGTGCATTAAAATGAAATATACTGATTTTTAAATAGAGAAATTCTGTGTATAATAATATGGATTTTTGTGGGTGATGGGTCTCTTAGAATTCTGACCCCACTGTGCTGACACTGATCTTACCTAAACTACCTAAATAATGTCTGCCCTCTATGTAATTGTATGGTTTTTATATGAAAAAGGGAGTGTGTAATCTGTCTGAAGCGCTAGTACTAAGTGAGTGTGTGTATGGGTGTGTGCAGTTTTGTAAAAAGGTGTCTGATCGTGTGCGGTTGGTGAAAGCAACGACGAACTGCCGCAGGGTTGGTACCTACTCCCCTGTCCTCTACACGCTTAGCAACCGTAAGCCTCATTTACAACCCTTTCAAGCTTTTCTTCTTTCTGTTATATCGAGCACAGTCAGTACCTTCACAAACAATTACAAAGCATAAGAGAAAACGGTACCATGTAATTTTAAGAAACACGTATTAGGAGTTTTGAGGTCTTGTTATTTGTTCATTACAGCCCAGATGAAACATTGTTAAATATATTGTTTACTATACATCTTTATTAATTATGACCTGTACTTTTATTTAAAACGCTAATAATTAAATTGTTAGCTGTAGTAATGCACAATGAACACATTGTTAAGACCTTGTTATAAAAGTGATTGAGCATGTATTATCAAAATAATACATATTATTAAGTATTATCTAATACATTTTAATAGCATTTTCTGTGTATTGGCAGCATTTGATTGGTTTTTTATGTCGATTCCCAATTTGATCTCTATGGGTTCTAAGTGGTGTCAAGTGTATAGCTATACTGCAGTTAATTGTTTAAGAATTAATAAGTATGTAACAAATCACTAATAATGATGTGTTCCATAATATAAAATGCAGTTCACTGATGTTTTGTATGAAACATATATTGACATTTTAGACATTTTATGTGATATAAATTGACTTACTAAAAACATTTGCATATGTAATTAGTGATAACAAAGACTGAAATTTAGAATACAGAACTTTGAAATATTAGTAACTTACTCATTTAAACTTTTTATTCAAGTATTATACAATAAACCCAGAAATCACTTAATTCTACTGAAAACCTATAGGAACTAATTGCTTCCAATTGTACATGTATAATGTGTGAATTTAGATGATAATTCATGCTCAGTAGTTTGCTTAACAATGGCTTAACAAAATGTTTTTGAGCATTATATTTAAAATAATAATGTGATGATAAGTGATCTTCACAGACCGCTAAAATGTACTTAAACGTTCATTCATAAGGAATATCCCATTTAGAAGTGTCTAATTTGGGCCTTACAGACCTTAACTAATGCCCACTATGTGCTTCTTCAAGTAAAATGTTACTGAGAAAACAAATAAACCATTAAGAATTATTATACTTCATATTCATACCTAACCTGTCAACCTGTATGACTGTTCATAAAGGATAGTTACAGGTAGAAGTTCAACAAAAATGTCATTTACACAGATATGTTTAGTGTCTTAAATGAACATCTAATGTAATTTACACTATTTCCCCCAAACATAGTTAATCAGCCAAGACCTGGTGCCTGGACTATGCTTCTTTAGTTTTTCATGGCATTCACTGCAATTGTTTCACTGTATGAAGCAGTTTCTAGTGATGCTGAGATGCACACTAAATTCTTTTAAAGCAGGGATTGTTAACATTTGGTTAGGAATAGAGTTGTGAGAGTCATGCTACAAGACATAGCTTATCTAAAACAGAAAATCAGTTTGATGAGTGCTACAAGTCACAACAGCAAGTTCAGCACTGGTTCAATTTAGTTTTGTTCTTGGAAGTACACTGCCATCTTAAATCTTCAGGTTTCGGACACTTTCAAAGTGAACTTCAGATTTACCACACCAGATCTGTCTTGGCTGATCAGCTATATTTGGTAAAAAGTAGAAAATTGGTAAATGTGTTTTTTTGTTTACCAGTCAAACTATTCAGTTGAAGAAAGATTATGTATCCTGTCAGTTTGGTGTGTGTTTTTGTACATAAACATGTATACATGTATTTTTGTGTGTGTAGGTCATGAGGAGCACCTGATCCCCTACAGTATGGTGCAGCCGGTGGAGGTTGATTGTAAACGTCCTGTGATATTCTCACCGTCTCTACTGTCCCGCCGTCTCATAGAGAGACTACTGCAGCCAGCAGAGTCAGGATTACAATTTAACACATGCCAGCCAGGTACACTCATATACACACCACACTAAGAATGATCAGGTATAAAGTTTCTGAACATTGTAAAGATAAAGGAAGTAATGTCTGAGTTGTCGATTATCTCAATATCTTATATAACGCCGAGAAAGTACATATGAAGCTGGTTATGTGGCTGTTGTCATTCAGTACCTGCTTCAACTTAATTTAAATCATGTATGCTGCTGATGGAATTGAACAAATCCATACAAAGAGAAGGAGACTAAGGAGCCTGGCATGAGTTTAATATAAATATTTTGAAATCTTAGTTTAGTGATGTGTTTTATACTAAATTGGTATATAATTTTGGCCTTCGTATCTTGTAGGAATCAGCTAAATTGATTAACTAGCCTTCTCTCACTATCGCTGTCCCTCAGTTTCAAAGCAAAGCTTTGACATGATGCTAACAGTCTAATATCACATCCATTGTTAAGGTGGTAATTGACATTTTGCCCTGGTGTTATGATGTTTTGTTTAAAACAGTAATAAATATGTTTCTACAATTATCAGGAATCAGTATGTTTTCAAAACTTGGTGGGGTCTAAAGGGGTAACAAAAATAAAACTTCTAAATGGGGAAACTAATACAGACATGATGAACACTCAACGATCTCAGTTTCAGTCAGCTCTCTTATTTATTGTTATGTTTGATTAATATACTTCATCAGGATTTAGTGTAGAGGTAAAGAGTGTGCTGTGTTTGAGCGTGTTGTGTTTGTTTGTTTTTTTGCAGAGCCAATCACAGTGTGTGAGCAGCAGGATAATACTGTGTTCCTGTTAGACTCTTCACCATCAGAGCAACCATTGGGGATTAGACTGAAGAGCATTCAGGAGGTTATAAACCAGGTACAGCACACACAATAACTAAATGCTACACAAGTTTCAAAAGTCTTAGATTTGATATACTGCTTACCAGGTCTGATCTGAGCCAAAATTAGCCCTGCACTGTACAGACACAGTGACCTCCTCCCACAACAAGAAAACAAAGACATTGCTTAATTAAGTACTCCCCTCCACCTTTACACATTTTAAGGTTGTCTCTGTCTTTCTCTATAGAACCTTAATGGTTTCAGTTTCCAAGTTAACATAAACCCAACAACTAGTGCAACACTTCCCGTTAAGGCTTACATCTACCACATACAACGTTTACTTTAATGAAGACAACAAATTATGATCAAATAGCTGAAATGTACATAATAAAATCATCAAGTGTACAGAGCTAAAACAGATTGTCAGGCAGGACGTATTTTTTTTTAATCTTACCTCTGATGACTTCATGCACAGTTTATAGATCAATTCTATCACAGACAAAGCAACTTTTTTAAATTGAATGGCTGATGTTTTATATTTGGCTCTGGAATTGGGCATCCCATCGGATGATACAAGCCTGGTTATCATCCAATACCTTGCTTAGCAAATGAATACCTTATAATGTTAAATCAAGCTAGCTGGTAAAAGAGTTTAACAGAACCAGGGACTGACTGTGGGCATCTGGAACCAAACTTGCATCTTTCAGTTAGCTCACAAGGTACTGAAGTTTTGTTTATATTAGTCTGTGTGTATTCTATTGATTTATTGTGGTTGTATGAGCAAAACACACAATGGATGGTTTAATAAACCATGTGCTTAATTGCTTTAGACCACTGAACACCCTTTCTGTCTTTGTGTACCAGGACAAGCACTGCCTGCTGGAGCTGGGACTGAACAGTGTGGAGTCTCTCCTGAAGCAGGGACTGTATCCCATCGTCATCCATATTAAGCGTAAAGACAAGAAGGGTAGAAAGTTCCGGTATGTTGCTTCCTGTACATTTCCTCTACGATTACCAAAAATAAAGGAATAATTACATTTGAAACTGCCACAATTTCATACATATCTCGAGAGCTTTAAGCCAATGTAGCTAATATCTGTTAAAACCTTACTATTCCACATCTGCCTCAAACAAACTCACTGTTTAGTAATCTCAAACAGACTTGGTTATAGAACCGTTATAAAAAACGGTTATCTGTGAAATTCTACCTTTAAACTACAGTCTCTCTGTGCAGTAAGCTGTTATCATGCCGTGGGGAGGATGAGCTGATGTTGGAGCTGAAGGCTGATGAGCTTCAGTTGGAGACTCTGCCGCTGCTGTACTGCACGGTGGAGCCCAGTATGTGGAGCAGCACTGAGGACCTTTTGAACACTGTACGCAACACCATCCACAGCCAGCAGGGGGCGGTAGCCTGGGTGGAAATGGACAGGCTGCAGTAGAGCACAGGGATGCTGTCAGAGCCAGTTTAGGGGGAATCTGCCCACTTCCTACTTGTCCAGTTATGCCAAAAACTGTAACTGCTAAATGCTTGAGGGCGTAAGAGCATCTTTCGGTAACACTTTATTTTAGCTGCCCACTATAGGTCCCTTGAAATGCCCCGTAGGCCAGTAACGGTTAATGAACTTGCTGTTTATTACTTCTTCATAAAGCAATAAATGAATTAATTCAGGATTTTCCAGAGTGGTATGTGTGCATTATACATCATAATCCTATGCATGGCTGTCACCCTCAGCACTGAAGAAAACACCTCAGTAAATATCTGATTATATCTGATTAATCTGTAAAACATCATGATGTATAATATACAAATAAAAATGTTTTGGAGAATGCTTAATTTAATGCTTAGTTTATAACTGTATAACAGAGTAGTAAGGGGCAGTACTACTACTTTAAAACTAAACACTTTACAACAATATTTAACGTTACATATAAAAACTCGTAGGTGCATCACAATCCCGGATTGCTAACATTATCACTGTGAAGATCCAAAGCCTGCAGGTTTCTCTACATCAAGATGCTCTGAATGGCTTGACGTCACATTTTTTCAGAGTCACTGCTGTGATGTGCACGGAGTGGCGGGAAGACTAAGTGAGAGGCAGCGTTCACTGTGAATGCCACAGAAACACACAACCAGAGTCAGAGTGATCTTTACACAGACATACTGAGAGCTAACGCAAAGAAAAGCAAATAAATCACACGAGGCTGAAGTCAGCTTCCCCTTCGCCAGCTTCCTGTTCAGATTTTCTCAGCAGGCATTAATTACAACACCTGAGGCACCAGAATGTAACTGCTGCACCATTTAGGGTGGGACATAATAACAAGAATATTATGAATAAGGGACAAGAATAAGCTGATCAATGTGATTTGCTGAAACGATCCAGGCTCTGAAATGCTCTGATGTGGAACTGCTGTTGCAATTTGGTGTCAGCGTTGCTGGATTTTGGGATAAATTCATACCGTAATATACACTGAATATACTGGATTGACAACTCAATAATTAAATAATTAGCCTCTCTCTTCTGTATTTATATGCTGTGGAAGTGAACAGTGTTTGTCAGTGTTTGTTAAAAACATCCATAAGGATGATCTTGTGTTCTGAAAACAAAGTCTGAATGATTAGGTAATGTCAGCTAGTCAAATAATCTGTTACCCTCATAAAAAGGGGAACTCCACAGAGCATGTTTACACAGTTAGCCATTAAAGAAGAATTTATATTTTATTTTAAATACCTTTAATTTAAACAGACAGAGATTTTCGTTCCCTGTTTCTTTAATAAATGCAGGTTTGTTACAGAAGACTGCCAGTCAGGCTGAGAGGAACTATTCCGTCTGTGCCCTCTGTAGCTGAATTCTGCGGCACTTTAATAAGAGTGCTACAGAAAGTGTTACAAAGGGCTACTATTGTTTGTAGTCGTTTGTAGATGAGGGTGCATTCTCTTCAGTCACTCCTCTAACGTGTTGAACGTTTTGTAGTTTGGGCTGTTTTTGCATCCAGTGAATTGTACTCTTGCTCCTCTTTCTTGTTATTTGAGTTTTCTAATAGCAATATTACGTTTTCTAGTTATTATTGTATACACTGGTTTTACATTTCCTGCCAATCTCGATGGATACTCTCCCTGTAAGGACTGAAATGTGTAAATGATCAATGTAAATAATCACCATTCTGATTTCAATCCAGGCTGAAATGTTCCTCATTGTGTGAAGGGGTGGAGCTAGCTAGACTGAATAGGCAGATATGAATGTGATGTCACAAAAGCAATGTCTTTAAATGATGTTGTTTTGCAACTTAGTTGCCATATATGAACTTTAAAGTGGGGATTTAATAAATATATGGGCCCTTAAAAAAAGAATGAACTGTTTACAGTAAAGCTTCACTGATTATAATCCTCATTGGCTTACAAGCGTCCTCTATTGACAGATCACTGTGAGTGACTGTTCACTCGAGGTAGAAAATGTCTGAACTACGAAGGCCTGTATGTTCCTCACGCTTCAAATTCCTCACTTTTATAACTGTATAACTCTCATGTTGCCAAATTGTTATGAAGTAAATCTTGATGTTAATAACTGAGTAATAAGGTTGTAGGTTCAGGGGTTGCAGTTGGGTTTGTAATTCATAATCATAGAGAGTCTAAAGGTCCCAACTGGTGCTACTGTAGTCACAGCACAGGAGTCCTCATACAAACCTGCAGCAATTTTAGAATGATAGCACGTGTTTCTGTCATAGTGTTGCTAATTGTTTGTGTGGGTTTCTATTTTGGTGCTCTTTTTTAACCTTTTCTGGGCCATGTTTTTATAACCTGACAATAAAATAAAAGTCAAATATCAGCAAATGAGTATTTATGACAATGTTAACCACATTTTCCACTTCCATGATTACAGTCATAACCAGCCAAGTTCATTAAACAAGCAATAGTCAAGCTAGTCACTGATACAAGTATTTAAAGGAGTGGTTCACAGAAAAATCACATCTTGCCAATTTCCTCTTTAACCCAGTCTTTGTATACGCAAGGCATGTTTGCTGTCTGATGTTCTCTTTCTTAGTTTTACGCTGGAGTTATAAAGTTACTGTAATAGAAGTCTGTGTCACCCAGACAGATTTTAAATAAGACAGACTTCTAGCAAGCGGTAGCTGCATCAAATATAATGGAACAAACTGTATGTTGAAAATGTGATCTTTTTAAAATGTGTACTCCTTGAAGTACCCCGCAAACACAGTAATGTTATGACAACTTACTGTTTTGGTGCCCACAAGTTTAAAATGTAATTTCTAAAAAAAGTTGTGACGATGTTATCAGACAAAGTTGTGAGAACATAGTGGTAACGTTGTCAGAACGTTTTTACAACCTCCTAGAATCCTTCATATGTTCTATTATATGTGCAGAGAACTGCATGGAACTTCGGCAACAGACACTCATAATACCATAAACATAATTTAATAATACTGTTGCGATATCCATGTTCAGACATTGTAAAAAGCTCCACCTCTTGACAACATTGTAACAATATTGTATACATACATATACATATACAACATATACATATACATTGATATATTAAGTTTAATTTAGTTTTACACATCACAACCACTCGATATGCTTGGCCTGGACACGTTTAACGTTCCGGAGTTTGAAAAGGCTCCTCTATCTTTTGTTTCCTTGTTTATCCCTTTATCTGCCAATCAACACTAATGGTCCACTAGTATTCCAGTTCTCTGCTCACAGTGTGTCCTAAGAGTGCTACGCCTGACTTTTCATGTGGTCCAGTAAAATCCATACATGATCTAATCACTAAAACCAAATGCTGTTACAAGGTTTACACAAGCCCCTTGTGTGGAGGAAGCTCAGAGAAAACTTACAACCAGACTGCACTAAGAGTTCTGTACAGCACAGAGTTGGGAATAAGTAAGTCAAAGGCTACTTTTTTCATTGTTCACTGATGTTCACTAATGGGATCATAAACATTCAAAGTGCTCTGAAATCTGAAATAAAAAACTGTAGACAACAAAAATAAGAAACATAACAAATACCTTTTAAAATAGTAATTTGGCAAAAAAAACAACATTCTTAAAATAGTCTAATTAAAATAAACAGGCTTCACACTCGCTTTGTCATTTGTTTTCTCACACAATCATTTATACATTTTACTTTTTTCACACACATCCAAATACCTTTTAGAGACGTTGCATTTCTATTTTAAAAAAGGCAGCAATGATAATGTAGAAAAAGCCTGTCACTACATCCCCCTCTTGTGGATAAAGTATGTCACTACATCCCTCTCTGGTGGGTAAACCCTGTTACTACACTCCCTTCTTGTAGAAAAAGCCTGTCACTACATCCTCTTCTTGTGGATAAAGTATGTCACTACATCCCCCTCTGGTGGAAAAAGCCTGTCACTGCATCCCCCTCTTGTGGATAAAGCCCGTCACTACATCCCCCTCTGGTGGAAAAAGCTTGTCACTGCATCTCCCTCTTGTGGAAAAAGCCTGTCACTACATCCCCCTCTTGTGGATAAAGTATGTCACTACATCCCCCTCTGGTGGAAAAAGCCTGTCACTACATCCCCCTCTGGTGGGTAAACCCTGTTACTACACTCCCTTCTTGTAGAAAAAGCCTGTCACTACATCCTCTTCTTGTGGATAAAGTATGTCACTACATCCCCCTCTGGTGGAAAAAGCCTGTCACTGCATCCCCCTCTCGTGGAAAAACCCCGCCACTACATCCCTCCTTGTGGATAAAGCCCGTTACTACACCCCCCCCCCCCCCCCCGCCCCCCTCCCCAACCCATGCCCCATTTATGGAAACAAAAACGTCATTGCCTTGCGGATAAAGCCCGTCACCACATCACATCCCCACCTTGTGGACAAAGCCTGTCCCTGCACCCACCACCCCGTGGAAATAGCATCTCACTGACCCATCAACCCCCCCCCCACCCCCACCCCGCCCTTATGGATAAAGCCCGTCACTACAGGCCCCCCTCCCCCCCCCTCCAGCCTCCCCTTGTGAAAATAGGAAATATTCCGTTACTACTGCGCCCCCTGTGGAGAAAGACCTTTACTACACCCCTGTTTCCTGCACTAAGCCAGGAAGACTTCGGGCTGAAATGGCCGAATAACAATTCAAATGGCTTTAACAGACGCGTGTTAAAACCTAGCGAATTCTGCGCCGTCTGATTTTTTTCTAGTGTGCTTTTTTCCATTTTTCGTATCGTGCATTCTCCAATGTGCTTGCTGCCTCAAATCTTCATGCGCCGCGTTGTTTTTCTTGCACCGAAATCTAACGGGGTTTTATCTGGCTGCACTAAGCTGCTGCTATGCCATAGGTAACAACTCCCAAGGTAAAGTAGCGCTGCTGTTTAATTAATGCGCTCAAATAGTCGACGTATTGCACGCATATTTAAGAAATGAGTACAGGAAGTGCACTCGCAGTCGATTTGGTAGCTATTGCTGGCTTTTTAATGTCGGTTAGTCATTTAAAGCGCGAAGCTAAAGTGGGGTTGAAGTTTTGTTTTGGTTTTGCTGTCGAGCGTTTTTTAACATTGATCGCGAACTCCACACATGAGTAACACACGCGGTTTGTTTAAATGTTGCTAATCCAGCGTGGTTTATTCGACTTGGGCAACTAATCGAATGTATATAGATTCAAGACTAAGACCAGTAAAACAGACTAACTAATTAGCTTACGATAAACACAGCTAATGATAAGCAAGCTAAGCTAGGCTAACGGCCCAGCGCGTATTATCGACATTTTTAAAACCAAACATGTAGTTTGAGTACTTAAGAATACGTGATGTAGTCACCAAATCTTAAGCGGGATGTTAACTGTATATTTAATGACTGCGTTGTTGCGGTTTAATACACTTCACATAATGACAAGCGAGAAGGCTAAGCTAAGCTAAGTGCGTCATCCCCTCATCAAAACAAACCTCGCATTTAGATTTACGGGCATCGAAAACACGAGTGGATTAATCCTTAAATGTTTTAGCAAAGAAAAGTTGTCTATAATGGACGTTACGTGTTATGGGCTCAATGTATCGTCATATTGTCTGCTTTTTTTGGCCAAGTTAGCTTAGCCAGCGGTAGCTAGGCTAGCTAGCACGGTAGCTAGCTACACTTCTGCCCGTGCACTGAATGTACTGGATATTATATTATTAGGGATTTATTATAGATAATTAGTTGGGTACCAATATAAAGCGAACATTGTTAGTTAACTTCTTTTCATTTCGCAGAAATAAGACGTTAGTTACGGAGTTATCAATTGGTCACAGTGCCATCGTTTTCATTGATATTACGATTAGATTTGCTCGAAGTATGAGGTGTAAAAGTTTAGTTGCTGTTTATGTATGTTTTAAAAGTTTCTTTGTCAAAATAACTTGATGCTTTAGGTTAGACGCTTCTGGCACTTTGCAGGCTGGATTCCGAAATGAAACTGAGCACCTAGTCTAATTTTGCGTTCCACCTTAAACGTTGCAGGAGTTCCGTTAGTAGTTACGCGCACGAGCATGTAACTGCAGCACCATTTAAGGTGGAACGGAACAAACAAGAAGCTCGTCTCGTTGGGATTAACGTTAACTCTCTATCCACCCACTTGAGCAGCTTAAGCTTTACACTGTGTCCAAGTTAGTTGGGCTGCCAGGGCTTATTGGATCTTACTTGGATGTCCTGAATTAGCCAATTTAAATCATTACCAGTGATTCAGCCTGCCATAGGATTCAGTCTGAGCTAAAAGCCCTACTTGCCTCGTTGCTTTCATTTACTTTGTTAAAGTCTTTTCACCGCATTCTTTAAAATATGAAACACTGAATTGTAGGAGTGTGAATTACCAAAGGTCTCATAATATGATATTGCCTTGATACTGAAATCATGATATGATATAGTGTTGTTCTAGTTTTCTAGTAGCAAAAAGTTTAATTTGTATTTGCAGTTTGTTTAATATTTCTATGTATGCATATATCAATACAGTATTGCCACCCCAAGTATTATGATAATATGCAGTATGCCCCTCTCTCCCCACTTATACGGACATGGTCATTTTACGTGCATGTGTTTTGTTGTATTGTTATTATATTATTGACTATATTATTCATTTTATTAATTTCAGTTTAGCTATTCTTTTTCAGCATGAAGCCAAAGTTTTTGTACTATGTGTGCGTCCGTTTTCTGTTTTCAGAGAGGAGTGCTAGGAAAGGGAACAGTGGTTCATGGAAGACCTCAAAAGTACAAGAGAAGAACAAAGTCGTCAGGAGGTTTCTCTGAAGGTGTGTAAGTAGAACTGCATGGCATGGGCAAAATATATAGAAAAGAAACAGACTAATTGATTAACACTGTTTACTGACTATTTCAAATTATGAATTGAGCTGCTATAGTAATGAAAATGAAATTAGAACAATACTTAGACCGTGTTTTGTTTGTCTTGTTTTAGGACACTGAACAGACACTTAAAGGTAAGTGATTTTTGAGCTGAGACTCATTCTCTTCTGTGCGTATTTGGTGCACAACAGCTGGTAAAGGTTAAGCACCACTTACCCCTGGTGATTTCACATTGTTTTAGATACTGAAAATATATAAACATGACCTAAATTGAAATTGACTGCTTAATTGCTTTAAAATAGACAATTTTAGTTGAATTGACAAAAAAAAAAACAGAGCGTGTGACATCACTCGGGACCACCAGTGAGCAGTGGTGCGGTAAAACAGCATTATGACTGACTGGGACTGAATTTTCCAGTGCTGGTTCTTCAGATTCTGATGATATTTCTGAAATAGGATTTGAAAGAGCTGTAATGTAGAAATAGACCACCACATCACTCAGTCCTGAGACCTTTAGTCAAACCACACGCACAAAAGCAGAGTGTAAACAGTATCTAGCTAAATAACAAACATTATTCATGAAGACAGCCTAGCAACCAGCTAAACTCAAATATAGACGTACAGTTCTTGTTGTAAAATATGATCAAAGTCGGACTCACACTTATACGACGCTATAAACCTTCGTAATTCAACTACGTTATCTTAGTATAACTTGAGTCACTGAACTTATCCGGTTTATGTCCACGGAGGCTCTTGAACACCTCTCGCTGGTTTCCTTACAAAAAGTCTTAAGGTCCAGTTGTCGTGTAAGCCCACGTTCCATAGTTGTGATAATCTTCAGGTGTGAAATGATGGCTGCAGATGACGGAGTGAGAGGAAGGTTCTTTCCAATGTGCCTGTTTAAAGTTGACAGATTTAGTCCACTTTCTGGATATTTTGGGGTCTTTGGGCTGTTTGCACTCGAGGGTTCCACTGTGCAGCAAATAATTGCAGCCAAAAACACCACCTTTCTGTCATTTTGCATTACCGTGAGTGCATCTTCTGGCCTTGTTGTCCACCATCTGCATCACACGACAGGTTGCAAACAGCGTGGGCGGAGCTTAAAAAAACTGTACTTTAAGCCGTATTCCTTAACTATTAATAATCACAAGTTAGGAATTCAAATTCCGCTGTGTTTATGTGTTTGACATTTTCATATTAGTTGTTGCTTAGCCTGTAAGTGTTGATGCTAAATGTGCACCACTTGTGAAGTCTCTGGTTTTTGTGTGATGTTTCTTTGCTGTCTATTCTGTTCAGGATTTGTAGTGATGTATATTACACTGTATGTCCAAAAGTATCCTGAGACAATTGTAATTACAGAATTTAGCTACTTTAAGGTGCACCCAGTACTGACACAGACATTGAATTTCACACACACACCTAGTGTCATCTCAGTATAATCAGACACACACGAGTCTGAGGTCACCATAGCCTATGCCAAGCAATACCTATAAAGCTCCCAGCACTAGGCAGTGGAGCAGTTTTCTCTGGATGTTTGT
Organism: Megaleporinus macrocephalus; assembly: GCA_021613375.1. NCBI lineage: Eukaryota > Metazoa > Chordata > Actinopteri > Characiformes > Anostomidae > Megaleporinus > Megaleporinus macrocephalus. The sequence continues at coordinate 30,467,022 of CM038703.1, forward strand.
GCACCATCATATACCTTAGGGATGAGTTGTTACTGTTACTGTTACTCCGGCAAAGGTAAAACAAACGTCCTATTAATGCCCCTAATTTCAGACTTATAGTAGCTGAGCACATGTCTATGAACTGTTGGTCATGTAGTGTATGCGTATGCTCACTGTCCTTCACAGCTGGACATCTCGAAATGACTAATTAATAGCTGCATTTTTGCTGTCTTTTGTCAGAATTGACCTCTCCTCCGCTGGCCCGGTCCCCTACCCCCCTCAATTGTGTGTCTCCACGCGCCGGTTCCTCATCGGTTTCTGTCCCCTGTCCTGCTCCTGGGGGTCCTGCCGCACCCCCTGCGGGTGGGAACAATGCAAAGCGGAACACTGTGGCCAACGGACAGCCCGCCTCCGGAGCCTCTGCGCGGTTCATGCCACGTGAAGTGCCCCCTCGCTTCCGTAACCAGCAGGAGCCCAAAGTTTTGCTGAAGAGGGGTCAGCCACTAGTGGGTGGAGTCATAGGGGACACTTCATCACCCCTTCACACGGGCGAGCTGTTAAATGCAAATACAGTGCACTGCTCAGGTGGGCCTATAAATTAGTATGTAAACAGCAGCAGGCTTCATGCTTTCCAAATGCAGTTTCTTCAGCCTTTGAAGATTAGATTTGTTAGATCAGTGATATTGCACCTATACGTAGCACAAACTCATCTTCAAGCTGGCAGAACATTTCATCACTGTCCCTTTCTTAACAATAATAAAAAAACCTAAATTAAATGGAAGTAGCAACAGTAGGTTGATATAAAGGTGTGGAAGATTCAGTGGACGTTAAATTATATTCTGATTTCACTTTCGATTTGATTTATGAAGTTCACCTTGGTGAACATGTGAACTTGAACTTTCATGTGTAGTGAGTCGTTGTTATTTGATTAACACCCTGACATTGTTTATGTTCTTCACCAGATCCTGACATAGATCCTGCCTCTCCTCTCTCCTCTCTGTCCTCTGCCACTTCGACTTATGCAAATTCCACATGGGGGCTGGGCTCAGGAGCCCCGCCCCTCTCTCAGGGAATGGATAAGGCTGTAGTAGTGGACGGCTCTGATTTGGAGGCGTGGCCCAGTATTGCAGAGAGCAGGAGGCAGGAAGAGCCCTTAGCCCAGAGCAGCAGTGCCTCACGGCGTGGTGGACAGGGTATGCAAGAGAGCGAACTGGGGCTTAGTGAGCTGGGTGGGTCTTTTACCACCACTGAATATGCAGCAGGCAGCAGGATGTGGGGGCCGTCTTCTGAGGCTGATGCAGTAGTTCGGTCCTTCAGTTCTGAAGTACTGTCCCCTGCTGGAGCGCAGGAGGAACCACAAGGTTCCAGCAGTGATTTGAGTCCAGGATGCAACCCTGCAGATTGGCTTGACTGCAGCAATGTCACTACAGCTGATTCAAAGCCGGTCCATACTGCTTCCCACGGGACTGCCTTGACTTCCATAAGTCCAGGTAGCGCGCATCAGCAAACCCCGAGTCAGGAAAGAGTTGGATGTGGCGACAACAGGCTGGAACAAGAGGCAGGACCAAAACAAACAAATGTTGCTGACGATGCTGAGGAAGTAAACTGCACAGGGACAAAGGAAGTGGTGCAGCTTTCTGTCTCCGAGGAGTCAAATGCAGCAGCCTCAAGGACTGATGGATGGGACAGTGTGAAAGATGCAGAGGGGAAGAGTGGAGGCATGTGGAGTGCATCTGGAGAGAGCCGGGAGGGTTGGGGAAGTGCTGGTAAAAGTGATGGAGGCCTCTGTGGGGTATCTCAGGGAGTATGGGGTGATGAGGCAGGCAAACTAAACAAGAAGGCAGCTACAGCGTGGCCAGCAGGAGGCACCAGCGGAAACGCGAAAGAAAGCTTTGCAGGTAGTTTACAAGACTCTCAAATGCTTGCAACCAACACAGTGGCATTGGATAATCAGAAAGGAGGGGCGGAGGAATGGGAGGGTTCCGAGTGTGACTCTGGCGGTCGTGGAAGCAGCGAGGATGCACAGAAGCAGCGCAGCTCGGACCCCTCCAAAGCCCGAGCCACCCATACTGAAGTGGCCTTACAGAGCATGCTTACTCGGAACGATCTGGATCCACGGGTGCTTTGCAACACCGGCTGGGGACAAACCCAGATCAAGCAGAGCGTAGCCTGGGATCTAGAAGCGAATAGTGGGTCAGGCTGGACTGAGCGTGCTAATGCTAACCCAAACAGCTCTAACCTGCCGCAGCGGTCTGGGGCCTCAGAGAGTAACCCAGTGAGAGGGGGCAGAAACCAGGGTTGGGGAGGTGATGGGGGTGGATGGGGGGAGCCGCGAGAGCCACGAGATGAAAGATGGGGCGAGAAAGAAGGAGAGTGGCGAAGTCGTCCGGAACAGGCTCCTATACCCAGTGGATGGGGTGAAGCTGGGGAAGATGAGCGAGTCGGGAGGTGGGGTGAGAGCAGGAAGGATAGAGGGGGTTGGGAGCAGGGGGGTGGGAGTGGAGGGGACTGGGGACAGAGGGAAAATGAGTGGGGGGTGGAAAGAGGGGTTAAGCAAGGGAGTCAGGATGAGGGTTCCTGGGGCAGTTCTGAGGAAGAAAGGCGGAGAGGGTGGGGAGCAAAGGAAGTGGACACTGGAGTTAGACAAAACCAAGCCTGGGGGGGAACACAAATACCAAACAACCAAACAGCACTGAAAGGCCCAAATCAGCAGCAGCCACAACAATCCCAGTCCCAGACTGCACAATCAAGAGGCCAGCAGGACCTCAGGGCTCGACCCACAGGCCCTCAGGTAAGGGTGGACGATACTTAAAAAAAAAAAAAAGGGAAAAAAAAGCACAATACGTAATGAAATGTGTACAGTACATAGTATGTACAGTGAAGTTAGAATTGGTGCAATGTCAAAAAAGGTGGTTATACAATCAGGCATCACAGGCATGTTTATCATATTAACAAAAATATGTCATTCTTTTCCCCCCAAGCCTCAGACCCAGAACCAAAGCCCAGGATGGACGTCCGGCCCCATCCCTCAAGTTTCTACCACAGTGGAGCCCAGCGGCTGGGAGGAGCCCTCGCCTCAGTCCATCAGCAGGAAAATGGAAATAGATGACGGCACAGCAGCCTGGGGTGACCCGTCCCACTACGACAGCAAGAGCGTCAACATGTGGGACAAGAGCAGCGCCCCACAGCAAAGGGGTCAGCCCACCAGGCCAGCTGCCGCCGCACAAGCCAGCAGAGACAAAAACACGGGTAAAGAATGAGCCACACCGTTCCCTCTTGCTGTCATTTGCGTGTCCTTTTCACGTCAAGATGTTGATACCATTTATGTTATTTTTATTTAAGTAAACATGAATGTTGTCTGGTGAACTTAAAAGATAGCAAGTAAATTGATAGGAGAGAATTATCTTGTTTACTAGTGGAAAAGGAAATGCCCACTGAATCCATTATATTCTACTAGTGCTGCTAAAAACTAACCCTTGCATTATTTGTAATATATTGCCCCCTGCAGCATGGGATCGTGGTGGTCCTCCAGAGCAGTCTGTGGATAATGGCACAGCGGGCTGGGGGAAGACATTTGAGGCCCCATCAGGCTGGAGGGATTCAGAGGATTCTGGAAAAGGGGCAGGATGGGGCAGCTCCCATTCAAATCCCGTCAAGCCTGGTAAGAGTGGCCACATATCTCGAAACAACTCTACTCCTGCAGTTTAGCCCCAAAACACTTAATGTAGCTCAGGGGTGTCCAAAGTCCAGCCCACAGGACAAAGGCAGCAGGCAGATAGATTTTTATTGGCCCACGGCATCACTCATAAGAATACATTATTGGAGGCCCGTTGGTACTTTGCAATTATTCCTTTCACCTGACTGTGGCAGTAGTGCACTGCACCTATGTGCATGTATTGCGGTAATGAGGGAATTAAATATCAAGAGACATTATGAAACAGAGTGTGGACGTCCCCAGAGTATAGTAAATACTCAGGGGACGAGAGGGCAGAGAGCCCTGGTCTCACAGCAGTGACTGAATGATATACAGTCCACATGAGAAACACTGAAGATATGTGATGCAGAAATATTGTTCAGCACATGTTCAGACAGAATGTGCAGTACGTTGTAACGTTTTTTACTAAATTAGTTAAATACTCATTATTCTGTGCATTTGTGTTTTTCATATTTTGAATTATATATAATTTATGCATAGTACGTTTGGAAAGAGAGACAGGTCCTTAGGCATTTTGAATTCCAATCTGTTGAAAAAAGCTCTTTAAAAAAAGCATCCCTGATCCAGCTGTTCCCTATGAGCTTAAAAATAAAATTTAAATTTAAAGCAGCTACAACAATAATAATAAAATTATACGCTTTATAGCATCTTTTTAAATAGCAAATGTTTAAATCTCCGGGTCCATGTGTGGGCCTATATTTTGAGTCTTTACTGTCGTAACTACATGACCTGCATATACTTGTTTTTTTTTAATCCCCTCTTCAGTTTCAAAGTCTATGCAAGATGGCTGGGGTGATGAAGGATCGAACAGCTCACGCCATGGCAGCTGGGAGGAGGATGACAGTGGTCCTGGCATGTGGGGGAACAGAGGGTCCCAGAGCAGTTCCTCCTTTACTACTGGAGGATGGGGCCAAGGCCAGGGGGGGAAGAGAACTGGTGGGAAGGTACATATGAGTCTTAGTGCAACTGTTTTAGTGTTTTTGTTTACAACAGTAATGAACAGTGTCTATACACTGAGTGAAAGATATTTAAACCCGTGTAGGTGACATGCACCTATTTTTTCAGGGTCCTCTGAAAGGGAATGGTGGGGATTCCTGGACAGGTCCCATTAATAGACAGTTTTCGAACATGGGGATTGCGGTAAGATGAAGTACTACAAACGAGAGGGTCATCCTGAGTAAATGCTAATATGGTGTCTAAATTAATTTGTGTTATGTTTTGGCTCAGGATGAAGAGGCTGGCAGTGCCTCAGACAGGCCCAGGAGAGGAATGAATGATTTTAATGGCGAGATGAGGAAGGGAGGAAGAGGAGCCGCATTCCGCTCACAGAGCTCCAAAGACATGGGCCCTGGAGAGGTGGGGCCCTATTTTGATAAGGTATTGAAAAATCAACATTCATTTTCAGTGTTAGACCGTCATAAATGATTAATTCTACTGCTGGGTCACGTCACAGTTGGCAGAATTGTTTGCTAGCTTTGTAAACTTAATAGCCCACTTTGTATCACTCAAATGTTCACACAGGTTCATAAAGAAGATTTTTAGATCAGGGCTGTCCAAAGTCAGGCCCATGGGCCAGCTACCTGTTTGATAAACCTTGTTAGAGAATTTAATTTAATCCCATGTCTTTACTCAGGAGGGTGTGGGAATAACATTTTTGTACAACATACATTTATCTGTAATTTTAGACAGTTACAATATGTTTTTTTTAATGTTCTTCTTTAACTATTTTAGAGATGATATAGGAAGTTGTGTATGTTTAAAATCTTATTACATGGAACTAAGATAGCATTAGTGCATCTCTTACCTTGATTGTTGGAAGAAGAACAAGATTCTTAAGCACAATCGAAGCATGCCTGCAGTGTGTAGCATACCTGGATGTAAAATTTATATTTCCTCCAGTTAGAGTTATTTCTTCTTCTGTGTAATCCGTTCTAAGATGTAATGTATGAAAATAATGACTTATTCTATAGATGGGGGGACACGGGGTGTTTGGTCCTGGTGGTGGAATTGCTCAGTTAAGAGGAATGCAGCCTGGAGTTCACCCCATGAACCCTTCCCCCGGCATAAGAGCTCAAGTGCCTCATCAGTTCCTCCCGCCTCAGGTGACTTACTGGGTTCTCTTTTGTTGTTTAATGCGAATAGCACTTTCTACCAGCCTTGTATGATGTTTTGCGTTTGTTCTGTAATATTAGTCTGATTTGCTTTCCATTCAAGCTGACATATTTATGTTGAACAAAAACATATAAAAAGGGTTATACAGGTAAAAGGTCATGTCTGTTCAGACAGATGTTATGATGTTCTGTACCTGTTATAATGTCCATTGAACTTTAAGTTATGCCATTCTTTGTTATATCTGGTGGCATTAAACTAAGACTTTGGGGTTGTAGTACATATTATAATTTATGTGTGCAGTCAAATGTGTGCATGTTCATTTTAATCTTGCCCAAACTGCTAAGTCTAAACATAAACAATACCTATTTCAGTTTAAGCTTTTCATTTTGGTGCAGCACATATAGTATAATAATATTTTGTTTCTCAAGCATCTGTCTATTGAAAGATAATAGTTTATCATATGTCACGTAGTCAGTTAGGCACTGTTATTAGTAGTTCAAGACTTCAAGTGCCTCATGGTTGCATAACTCATCTGGGTGTTGTGCTTGTAGGTTTCAGGATCCATGCTGAAGCCGATGGCACCCCCCAGTGGAGGCATGTTCCCCCCACAGCTCTCCCCTCAGCACATAGCCATGCTCAGTGGCATTCATCCACAGATGCAGCAGTTTCAACTGGTAAAAAGCGCTCTCACGAGCATTCTGTAAACATATTTGTGTAATAAATCATCTATAAACATCTTGTTCTCTCTCATGTCTCTTTTAGGCATGCCAGCTTTTGCTGCAGCAGCAGCAGCAGCAGCAGCAGCAGCAGCATTTCCTGTCTCAAAGGAAGTTCCCTCCTCCTCTGCGTCAACAACATGACCCACAGCAGGTACCCCTTATTATCCATCGTAATCGCTGTGCTAATATATGAGATCACTGTTTTTTAGTAATGTTAATTAAAGGCCACTGCACACTGGATGCACAGTGCCGTGTTGCACAATATCCAGAAATTGGAAACTGTTGTTTTTACTGAAGGTAAACACACTAATATTGATGCATGGCGGGGCTCAGTGACTAAACACTGTCCAGTTTCCCTGTGCACACTCGGAGTGTTCTATTTCATTCTGACACCCGAAACCAGACCACAAAATTCCCTAGTGTATCAGTTGTGGTTTCAAAGGTGCACAAAGAAATGCAGTTATTGTAAAGTCCTTGATCATAAACAAATCCGTCTAATTATCTTTCACTTCAGCTAAAGACGCTTACGTAGTGTTGTGGCCCTCATACATTTCTGTTTTAAAAGCAGAGTTTGTAAAGAGTTAGTTTGCTGATACTAAGTTTTATTGCATTAAATCTGAGGAATTAGAATGTAAAAGTATGTATGTATGTCTCTCAGTGATTCTGTGTTATCTCTCCATGTAGCGTGGCTGCACATTGCACTGTATCTGTTACGTGACATGGTGCATCTTTTGTGCAGTGACCTTAACATTTTTCTTAAATAGATATAACTAGTAAGTAAACACCAGTTAGTCTGACCTTGATTCTAAGTAGGGCTACTTGGTAGTGTAGTGCTAAGTCAGGATGTTTTACCCACTCACCTCTTTTCTCTCTCTCTCTCTTCTCCTCTCTCTCTCTTCTCTCTCTCTCTCTCTTCTCCTCTCTCTCTCTTCTCTCTCTCTCTCTCTTCTCCTCTCTCTCTCTTCTCTCTCTCTCTCTCTCTTTTGTGTCTTATAGTTGGCCCGAATCATGGCTATCCTTCAACAGCAGAGACAGCAGCAGGGAGTAGGGGGTGCTAAACTCTCCCCTTCCCACCTAGGAGGCCCGGCCCCTAAACAGCCGGATGGGCCCCTTCTTCACCCGGCAATGGGAGGATCTTTGGCTGATCTGCACCCTAAAACCCCTACTGCCTTCACTGGTCAGTCACAGTCTCTAATTAAAGTAATAGTAAGGATAGGTAATGTGTTGTTAGACTGGTATAACAATTCCACTGTCATGTAGCCCCAATAAGCTATTTGTATTAAATATCTTAACCATGCTATATAATTTGAGAAAAGTGTGGTGTACATTGGAGGTCTGCAAGCGCTGATAATTAAATCCTAAAACTTGCTCATACCTGCAACATAAGCTCTATTTGCACAGGATTACTGATCGATAGGAAACAGGCATAGTGTCAGTTTACCACATGACGTCTGTAATGTTCATGACTAGTTTGCATGGAATAAGAACTCTTAGTTTAAATGAAATATGGGAGGAGCTACTTATATCCTAACAATCTTATTAGGATAAAAATGGCTGAGACTTCCTGCTGCTTTACTTATAAGTGCTCTATGGTACTCTGGTTCAGGAAGCAGTACAAGTGTAGCAGTAGGTGACGTATAGCAGTGTGTGTGGTTTGAAATCCAGCATTAGATCAGCCAGTGACATACAACAGTCTAGCAACTTCAGTAGCCGATTATAGGATTGTGCCACTCCTTTAACATTTCCCATTTAAAGCATTTTTGGAGGAAAACTGGATGTGGAAATGATACTAAATATAAGGCATGAGAATGTAGCTGCCGCACCATTTAAGGTGGAACGGTTTTTAAATAAGAAGCTAACGTATAAAATGACAACTCCAGCCTGCAGAATGTCCTTCATAAGAGCGTTCTAGACTTGAAAGGTGTGCAGGTTATACAGATCCAGTCGACCAATCAAGCTAATCTTCTGGGTTGTAGCTGCAGCAACAGTGAGCCGAGCTCTATCAAAGGACAGTCAGCTTGCTTACCAAAAGTGGTGGCAGTGTATTCTTAGTGATGTAATTGAATACTATGAATAAGCTACACCAGAGTGAGTGTCTGTGGCAAGAAGATATGTATGTCGTCATTAGTGTTATTATGCTGGATGTAAAAGATCTCTCTCTGTCTCATCAGGCTTCGGCTCAGGGGTGGAGCTGGATTCGGTGATGGGTGGGAATGTAGGTGGTCTGAAGGAAGCAAGTGGTCCACAATCACGCTTTAAATGGATGATGGAGACTGGACACCCCTTAGCCCCCTCCCCCCCAGATCCTATGCTGCACAAGAATGGTAAAGTCTTTCGCCACATATCTCCCAGTCTTGCTCACTTGTTCACATGTACAGACACAGATTGCCTAAAAGTAGTTACTCATATGTAATATTATTAAAATGATTAAAAAAAAAAAAACATTTAAATAAACATGACCTAAATACACATGGGATTGCAGTTGAATTGAATTGAATTCTGTATTCTTTTGTAAAATAAGAATGGCTCATTTATATGCCTATTGTGCTGTTTGCTGAATAATCTTAGATAAATAAAGGCTGGGAAAGTGGTGTTTACTGCATCCTTTGTCTTACTGCTTTATTACAAGTCTGCTTACTAAATCTGGTTATACTAATCTAAACATTTATTTGAAAGACTAAGTGCAATGCTAATCTTATATTCCCCTCTCTCATGCTGTCTGTGCAGGTCTAATGCCCGGTCCCATGAAGCTGCGAGGAGACTCTCCATATACACAGTATGATCTGCTGGGGGCGGATAATTTGGGTATGGCTCAGAGTATGACTGACAGTTGGCACAGAACACCTGGGGGCAAACTGGGCACTACACCTGGCACTCCCACCTGGCCACCAGGTAATATCCACATACCTTCTCACAAAGACACTGTAATATAATGTGATGAAGCTGATGTTGAGGTAGGGTGTGAGAATAGAGTCCATGAATTGATCGATTGAGTTAAGCAGTGCAGAGAGATCCATATTAATAATAGCGAACCAAAGAACAAAGCACACCAGAGAACATAGCAGATGTAAACTGTGAAGCTAAAATGCTGTATGAAAAAAGTACAAACTGAATGCAAGACTACAAGGAAACACAAGTATAAATACTTATGGACAAGAAGTACCTGCAAGGATTAACAGGAGCGTGGGGCTAGTGACTAGATACAGGTGGAGGTATATCATATGGAGGCAAAACAAGAAAGAAGACCAGGGCAGAGACAGATGGAGGAAATCATGACATTATAGCTGGATATTCACAATTATAGTACAGAGTAAAGTTTTGTTACTAATTCTATTGCTCTGGGAAAAGTATTTGTTGTGTTTTGTGAAATACTGTGGATATTTTAAATGTTTTGGTGCTTGTAATTTCCATAAGGTTTTGTATGTGGTGCTTACCTATTGCATCACTTTTGTAACTAAACAACTGATTACTGAGTAATCATTCTTGAGAATGACTAACAGCCGTTGCTCAGACGTCCATTAGAGAATTTAGGTTCTCAATCTTTCTGTAAGATGGCTCTCTTTAAAAATATATATATAACTGACCCAGAGGTGTAAAATTAAAGAGATTATTACTGCAGGTAATAAAGTTTTGTTTGCATTTGTGGCTGTGACAGAGTTCCAGCCTGGCGTACCTTGGAAGGGCGTTCAGAGCCCCGATCCTGACCCTGACCCTGACCCATACATGACCCCCAGTGGCATGCTGGCATCCCCTGCTCTCAGTGATACTGACCACCAGCTACTCCAGGACAACACAGGTACATTGCAGCTGTCCGGTGGGACAACAAAGCAGAGGAAAGGTTTATTAGGCTCTGTCAACATATTGCTCTGCATTGTAGATGTTTTTTTTATTGAGGACGGTGACAGTGTGTGAGTTGTTGCTACATATTTTTATTAGATTGGGATTTAGAAATGTTTTGTAATGCTTTCTAACCTCACATCAAAAGCTGTGAGAGAATGCATGTGTGGATGCATGTCAGACATTTTTGTGAAATTCAAGGCGTTTGTTACAAACACCAAGACTCATAACCTATGGTCTCCTATAGTCTCCTCCCTCTTATTTTTTACTAATTAATTAATTTATGTATTTATTTATTAAAGAGTCAAATCCCACCCTGAACACCTTACTGCCTTCACCTGGTGCCTGGCCCTACAGTGCCTCAGAGAACCCCCTTACCACACACAACTCCGGTAATTAAAAAAAAACTTTCTGTGATTAAACTAATATTTGTTTATACTATATGATTTACTATAGATCTTTTTTTTTGCTGTCTAATCTGTAAAACAAAAAATCTTGCTCTGACTTTTATAGCTAAATTCTCGGAGTACAAGTCTAGCTGGCCCCCTGAGCCAATTGGACATAGTAAGTCATGGAGGACCAATCGAAACAGCTCCCACCTGCCACGCCCCCCTCCAGGTCTGACCAATCAGAAGCAGCCGTCCTCCTCCCCATGGTCAGGGACGGGTCCTCGAATGCCAAGAGGATGGGGGACAGGGGGGCGGAGCCAGGACTCACCTTTTGGTACAGGTAGGATATCATTTTATCATTTTATTTATGTATTCTTCCTACCCCAGACTGTTTAGAAGAAAATTCTGCCTGAAAGTGTATATATTTGCATGATCATGTTGTACAGCGAGGAGATCTCCAAAATGTCCTGCAAATGACACATACAGCCCGTATCGGGATTTCTGTTATATCTTACTGATCTTTTCAAGCAAGGTAGTCTATCCAGAGCCCTTATTTTAGATTAAGCAAGCAATATTGCAAATGCCAAACATCACTTATAGTTACACTTGAATTAACCAAGAAAGACTACACTCGTACATGACTTTTAAATTCTGCATTACTGTCCCAAGAAAAAATAGAAATGCAGCCCCGTAAGGTGTTTTAAATACAAAATGATTCTTTGTAATTGTGTGCTTAGCATTTTTATCTTTCTAGTGGCACTTTTTGATTTTGTAATTAAATAAAAGCTACTATGAACATAAAGATTTGTTATTTTTATTCATCTTGACTAGTAAGATTTGGCTCTAAATAAACACTTTTGTACACTGGAAGTCCAACAACGGCCTCCATACATGCTTGCATAAAAATAGAAGATATGAGGCAGTAAACAATACTGACAAACCAGAGCTTTTGTTAAGTTTATCTCTTTTTTTCGGTCCTGTTTAATCATTCAGAAACTGCATGGAGCGGCGGTTCGTCTGCAGGAAGCTCTTGGCTATTACTGAGCAACCTCACCCCTCAGGTATTAAAAAAAGCTTTCATTATCAAAAGCAGTACTTTGATGTCAGTTTTAACAAAAGGCATATTTTGTGTCAGTAGAACAGTTATGGTTGCTACAGGTGGTGACAGACTCCAGCTTGTTAGACGTGCTGGGCAGTTGGATGGGTTAGGTATTGTAGAAAAACAAGAAAGCTTAGATCTTCTGTTTGTGAGTACTAAATACTATCAGTCCCAGCTGTTTCGATTAACGGTCGGGACTAAAACTTTTGAAAGGACATGGTCGCATGTTCACTCCAGCATACTGCACTTAACGGTCTGAAGCAGAAACACTCTCACTAATATTTTCTCCTGTGTATTTGTGGTGTGTTGTGTATAGATTGATGGCTCTACTCTGAGGACGATTTGCCTACAGCACGGTCCACTGATGACCTTTCACCTTGGCCTGACACAGGGCAGTGCTTTGATTCGCTACTGCAGCCCACATGAAGCGGCCAAGGCCCAGACTGCACTTCATATGTAACCAGCTAATCTTTTATCATTTATTGTCCACCTCTCTACCTTGCTGCATATTTATACATGTATAATATTATATACATTTGAAGAGTTTTCTCCTTAACCCAAGTGTAGTTCAAGACCGTTGTGTGTCTAGTTTTTTAGCATTGTGCAGACTGCATGTGTAGGCTATGACGCTCGTTTCAAGAAATACCAAGATATTCTCAGTTGCCTCTTCTGAAAATGGTTACAGTCTGAAAGGATTTTTTTACAGGCAGCTTGGTCTAAGCAATTGACCAAATGATTCTCACAGTGTTAATGAATTTAATCAATTTGAGCCTCTCTGGGCGAACGTGCTTCCCACTGTGCTGTTGCCTTTGTTAGTTTACTGCACGTTAATATATCACATGTGATCAGTCATAGCTTTAAAAGCTGTATTTGAAAAAACTGCATACATTGTCCAGACAGCTGGCTTTTAGCATGTACTACTACAAATAATTTAAAAGGTCATATGTGTTAAGGTTGTTAACTTATTACATTGGCCTCAAAGTTTCAATGAAGAACTAAGGCAAGCTTGTCTTGACAGATCGACGATAAACGAATTTGTGTAATTAAGTGTGATTACTTGAGTCTGTACCTGGAACTGATTTTGGGGTTGTTTTTTGGGGGAGGCAGTCATTATGACTGGTTGGCTTCCAAACACAAATGTCCAAATCCAACAAAACTGGATCGGTTGTTCAATTCCAGAATTTTCTACCTTTAGCTGTTTGCTTCTTTAATTTTCCTTGTACACAAACACTCAAGTGGTGAAGAACATTGTGAGTTATGTGATGAGTCAAAATGAACCAATCACACAACCTCGCACACATGGCACCAGGAGTGAATAGCTTCCACACATGCAGCGGACTGCTCCAGAGTTGGTTGGAAGCAAACCCTAAACCTCCAATTTCAGGCTGACCTGAAATAAGATGTCTGTACCGAACTCAGTCTGGAAAAAAATCACTAGTGTTTAAAAAAAAAAAAAAAAAAGCCCTAAACAAACCATTTTGTTGAACTATCGAAGTCTGTAGTACCTGACTAGATCTTTGTCTCTTTGTAGGTGTGTCCTGGGAAACACCACTATCCTGGCTGAGTTTGTGAGTGAAGAGGAAGTTGCGCATTACTTCACACATTCCCAGAGCTCCGGGGTGGCAGGGTCACCTGAAGGGTCGTCTGCCAGCGAGCCAGTCGTGCGAGAGGGAGACCGAGAGAGGGAACGAAGCGCAGTAGGAGGAGGAGGAGCAGGAGGTGTAGTGGGGGATGCAGGCGGAGGAGGCGAGCCTGCCGCAGCCTGGCAGGGCCTGGACGTTTCAGGCCCTTTAACAGGCAGCCCAGCCATGGAAGGACCCGGACTGGCCCTCTTTAGCCAGTGGAGCAGCAGTGGGGCAGAGGGGCAGGGGGGTGGAGTCTGGGGGGGAGTAACCCCCGGTTATCATGGCAGCAGCCTGTGGGGTACTCCTCAGATGGAGGACAGCCCATCAGGTCTGTTGCCAGGCGACCTGTTAGGAGGTGGGGCCGACACTCTGTGATTGACACGGAATGTTGAAAGTTGACCTTAAAACACTGGTACATGGACTCAACACACACACACAAACATAAACATTAACAGAGACACCAACTAGACCTTGGACAGTTACAAAAGACTTAACATGCAAAGGCAGACAGTCACGTTTAGACCCAGACTTCTCCAGATTAACACTGGATGCAGAGAAATGCACTACCATTCAAAAGCTCTAAATCAAAGGTAGTATCGGACAGATGTTTGGATTTGACTGATATTTTAAAGTGATGCTGGGTTACAGAGCCAAACTGTTTGCGTTTTATTACATTGGTAACCCTCTACAGGTAAACTTATATTTCTCTGCCATGCTAAAAGGTCTAGGGTTTTTTTTTTTTGTTTAGATTTTATACACGTTTATGTAGACAAAGTATGGGATATTAGCATATGTCTATATCGGTGTATTGCTCATTTTAAGTAAATATAGGAAACTTGGAAATAACCAAAAATAAATGTTTGTTGTGTATAGGAAGATGACCCGAGCCGAAGATTCTAAAATGACTCGATAGTTTTTGAAAAAAAACAATATCCAGAGTTCATCATATTTGAAATAGCTGGTAACTTGATAAAACCATAATATGAACAAATATTTACTACAGTTTTTTAATTGAAGCAGTAGATCATACATCATAGTAACCCACAGTAAAAACCATAATAATACACAGCTAACATGTCATTACACATTGTGAACATGTGCTATTTCAGAATAAATCTGTTACAAAATTGAATTGGTTAACGTTATATACCCTCCTTTATCTAGTCCAGCCTTTTCTGCTGATATCGGCCAGATGCTGATTTGCCGTCTCTAAATAAAACATCCAGAAAGACCTTTTAACAAATCGTTTGTAGTATTTGAATAAATATTGTTTATTGTTATACAGTGTTGTGTAAAAGTCAGAGACCACTGTTCAGTTGTTTCCTTTTGGTTACACGTCATTACGTACCAGTTATTAATTTTTCACAGCTTTGGGGGGGGGGAGTAGAAAACATTGAAGAGGAAATAATAGAGAAGCTTCAACAACGAGCTGTATATTTGTTCAGTATTTACCAGCAGCTTTGATTTGCATATTTTCCTTTCTTTTGTTTTTTCAATAACAGTTTCTTGACAATTACACACACTTTCTGGATCTTTCATATTTTTAGTTGTCCTCTTTCAGTGGAATGTTGCACAGAAACACCTGTGGATTTTTTCAGATCTCAAGAAAGAGTGGAGCCTGATTTTTTTTCTCTTACTCTCGAAGATGAAAGCTTTAAGTACTGTTTGTCTATTGGGGACAGTTTTAGGGCCTTGCACACTTATAAGCAGCCCCTTTGTCTCTATATCTGTGATATTTAGAGTTTTGCAAATGCGTTATTTTGTATATAATCTTGTAAGATATATTTCTTGAACAGCTGTTTGGACTGGAAACAGTACATGAACGGTGGTCTCTAGCTTTTACACAGTGCTATAATAAAAATAACAAATGTTAATATGGCTAGTAATTCCAGACTTTTGAATGGTAGTGTACGCCGGAGGAAGCAAATTAGCCTGCACATGATCTCTTTAACGCACACACACACACAATGGCAGCGGTAGGGAAATGCTTACAGACATTCTATTAGCCAGGTTTAAGCTATAGTGGGTTTGAATGCAGGGAGTGTTTGGCCTCCTTTCACGGCGAAACGATTTCACACTGCTGCACTCGTTTACTGGACATCAGGCGCTCGTCCAGGGTTCCACTTCATTTCATCTTTTGCTTCACACACATGCACGCACACACTCTAATCCGCCTGACCGATAGTGTTGTGACAGTGATGCTTGCATTGCAATTTGTTTTGCATGAGTATATAGCAAAGGGCAATCTGTATGTTTACCCATTAAGGATACTCAAACACACCTACGCCCACACACACACACACACACACACACACACACACACACACACACAAACATACACAAATACAAACGCACTGATGCAAGCACACCTCCTGGAGCGAGACTTTTTGTGGTCATTTTTGTGTGTGTGTGTGTGTGTGAGTGAGTGTGAGGAGTTGAGTTTAATAGACCTTCCACTGTCCTCTTTTTTAGGCTTCCTGTGTCACCTCCACTATGGGCTGAGTGTGGTTCTTTTATGTGTGTTTGTGACAGACATGTACGGTCTCTTGTTTAAGACACGGTATGAATGAGTGAGCGTGAGAAGGGCTGAGTCTAACGCGCATGTGTGCACTTTACTGTTTTTGCTATAGTGTGTGTGTGTGTGTGTGCGTGCCTGTGCGAGTGGCTGCTTTTGTTAATCGTGTACTCTACACTGTGCTGGTACTCTGGCATTAGCGGGTTTCTGCGACGTATGTGGTTTTTTTTAGTATATACACTCATGTAGCCTTTTTTATTGGCTGAACTGCAATAATGATTCTAAAGAGCATTTTTAAGACACGAGCGTGTGAAGGCCAAAACTGATCTGTTCCCAGCAGCCAGGAGGTTTACACACACCGCTAAAAAGAGATATTGTATGTTTCATGTTTGTGCTGTTGTTTTTTCTGTTTTTGTTTTTTTTTTTGTTTTTGTTTTGTTTTAATTTAAGACAGACTTTTAACACTCCTTTTCAGTGTTTCCTTTTTGGAGATTTTACAGAGGACAAAAGAAGAGTTATTTAAATGAAAGAAAAAAGACAAGAGTTCTATAATAAAGATGAAGAGATTGGCTTGGATCTGTGGATTTATTTTTTGGGTCTACCATAACTAAGCATCCACAAGCGCGCGCACACACACACAAGTACCATGCTATAAACATATACAATAGTAAGTATATAACCAATAATAATGCTGCAATTGCCATTACTCTAGTGGCTATAGTAATTATAATAGTTACTAGTAACTTAAATGACTACAGTAACTCTAATAGCTGTAGTAACTAATGGTTACAGTTATTGTAATAGATGTAATAACTATGAGTACAGTTACTGTAAACCTGTTAAATAATGACTACACTAACTAATAGCTGTAATAACTAAAGGTTACAGTAACTGTAATAGCTGTGGCAACTCTAATTGCCACAGTAACTGTAATAGCTGTAGTAACTAATGGCCAAAACCAAATTAATATTTGTAAATTAAGAAGGTTGTTGGGTCTCAAATGACTGAAAAATTAGACTATATATTTTTTGATGCAAATTGGAGCTCCTTCAGATACTGTGTTTTTTAGAATTGATAGAGGATCACCAGTTTGGCCAGTAAAGATGGAATAACTCTAGTAGTCATTGTAACCAGAACTGTAACAGTATGAACAGAACTATACAGTGATGTAGTTGAGCAAATATGATCTCCTGAGTTTAGTTTCTGCTCCAGTCCCACAAATCTGCCTCTAATATTTAGATGCTGCTGCTGACCTTGATTATCTGAGATTAGGATTATGAAGATAGTGCTGGTTTTGGGTCCTGGGTGAAAGAGCAATACCTGGAGTCTGAAAAGTATACAAACTCCAGGTATTGATACAGTTTGGGTTACACCTAACTATCAAATACAGTTAGGCTTACACAGTATACTCCTTGCTAGTGATGAATGCGATATTGTTTTTTTGTTTTTTATTGCAGAAGCCCATATGTTTTAATGTCTGCTGTGAACTTTCTGACCAACCACAGGCCATCCAGATAAGTATCAGTGGTTCCATAATAACATAAATAACTAGTTTTAGTAAAAAATAATACATCAGTTTTTAACCACATGAAAGAGAAATTCCACATAACACAAATGTGGTTACTTGTAGAGAAACATACTGACTCAAATTTCTTTTCCAGGTGATGAGATTTTATTTACTATCCCAGTTATTACTATTGTAGGATTAAACTACCGTCTTCGACGGCAAAGGTCTGAGTTTCAGTAATGGTCAATATAAGATCAGTTAAATATAAAACACATGTATAAAATACATGAATAAAATGAATCTAATGCAAAAGCCTTTATCAAAATAAATAACTAAATAAACAGATCATGCTGATAAGACAATAAATTCCAAAATACTGTATACAATATAATATACAAAGATTTCAAAAATATTAATGTATATTATACAAACAAAAACGAACAGGAAGCTATTTTACAAATACAGATTTGATCTAATTAGGTGTTCGACGTTGGCTTTGAGTGCAGGCGGTGCTGTGCAGTGAGCGGAGGGGGAGGCACACTGAGCCTCAGCGCTGCCGAACAGGGAGCTCAGCCGACGCTAGCAGAGGGACAGTGGGATATGACATCCGCCACAATCCGCTCCCATCCTCAGCCGTCTCCGGCTCAGCGGGCCTGACAAACAGCGGTTCACAAACGGCATCGTGCCAGCTGTCGGAAAAGCCGAGTATCGGGTGAGTTTGATAACGATGGACCACCGAAACCAGCGGGGAAAAAGGCTCGGGATTAGGGGGGTTGGTCTCGGCCGAGCCGGAGCACTGAGAGAGAGTGCAGGGGGAGGGGGCGGATAGGGCTGAAACTCCGTTAGCTAGCTTGGCGCTGCTTCGCTGTCAGTGAGGGTGCGGCCATGAAAACAACATAAAATACACATTTTACACGTGTGACTGTCGAACGCAGCAGTCTGCTAGAAGACCGTGGGGTAAGTGAAGCGCTTTCTTAAGGACAGCAGCAGCAGCAGCTAGCTCAGCTGTACACTTGTACTCAACACTGTTAGCATGCATGCTAGCTACTATCACTAACAGCTGGCGTTTGTCGCTGCAGCGTCGAGCTGCTACACTGCGTAATGTTTGTATTAATGTAGAAGCTGGTAAACATACAGTGATCACGGTATCTGTAACGTGATATCAGAGGCGGCAGTCACTGTTGTTGACAATGGAAGTGTAGTAGATGTAACTGCTGCAATAACTATCAACTGCATTAATAAGTAAGTGTAGGTACAGTAGTAAGTGTAGATGCTGTAGTAGCTGTAAGTACTGCAGATGTAGCAGTATTTAACCAGGACTAGTGACAGTATAGTGTCATTAGCCCTGTCACACTCTACTGCTCTGTTACTATTGCAGTGCTGATGTTAATTTGGTTGGCTGTATTTTGAAGAAAATGGGATTTATTTTGTCTTGACATATTAAGGGCGTACAGGTTCTATATATCTACATAAGAAGGCACTTGCATACAACATAGTACCCACATATTTTATCTCCAAGCGTTCAGGACAGTTGTCGACCCCAGAGGGTTGACAGGCTGCACTACTTGGATCTTGTTGACACTGTCAAAAATATGTTGGTTTAAGTAAAATGAGCTGCTGTTCCTGATCAGTTATGATCATAAGTGCTTTTTGAAGGACATGGCGTCTTAATCCCTTCTCCAACAAACATCAGCAACTTAAAGCAGGATTTCAGAAAATAGAGGAGGGCTAAATCAAAACATGGGGCAGTAATGAGACTGTGGGGTCAGTAATCTGGACTTCTCTGCTCACTCAGTCTCAGTCATGGCCGAGGAACATGTCGTGAGTTTTTAGACTGAATAAATGATGAAATCTCTCCAGCAGCATCACGTGCAGGCTGGCTCAGTCGACTAACTTCTGCCAGGGTTTCTCAACAGTCTCACACACACACTCAGCTGTACTAGCTTAGCACACTGGCGTGTCTGTCTCAGTACTTACACGCTCAGGGTGTGCAGAACAGCTGATGGATAATTCCAAGAAACAACAGAGCTAGTTCAGAAACTGATCGCTCTCCAAACAGCTAAACAACTGTGTTCTGGAGACGATCGTACACTTCCACAAGCTGGAAATATGGTTTGAGTCTGTTGCATAACAGGATGCGTAGTTCGGGTCAGATCAGTAATTGGATGTATAGTTTGGATGTAAGTATAGTCTGACACAGTGTAAGACATATGGTTTGCATCAGATTTGGAACACTTTTATGTAGTATATAAACATAAAGTTTCAAGACAACATTCACTGTTTTCGGTTCATTTTCATGTAAAGTAACACATTTATGTATATCTGCCAATTCCACCTATATATAGAGTTTCTGCCTGGTCAGCTATTTCAGCTCGTCCTGGGCAGCCAGTATATATATCAGTCTTAAAGCACAGTTACAAAAACAGCATCAAGCACAGTTAATTCTAAAGGCTGAATTAGAAAGTGGTCGAAAGTGGTTGCATAAAAATGATTCAGTTGCCATTTTTGTTTCATAAGATGCAAAAAAAAATGCTGGATATGGCGCTGTAGCACCACCTGTGCTACCCTGGAGGTGTGAAAGACACTTAAGCCAGGCATGCGGGTCGCAGCAAGCATAACCCCTTTTTTTTATTTTTTTTTTTATACACACACACAAAAGACCAATAATTGTAATATGTAAAATGTGACTCAGTGGCCTCGAAGTGGAACTGAAGGTGGGGCCCAGGAGGAGGGATTTGGGGCACAAGTACCTTCCCCTTGCTACTCACGACTCTTGTTGTCTTCCTGCCTTTTCTCGTGGCTATCAATCTTCTCCTGTCATTTCTCTTGGCTGACAGCCACCTCCTACCATCTCTGATGGCAGTTGTCAGCGCGTAAGTTTCAGACCCCACCTTCTCGCTGCCTCCTGCCACCCTCATTGGTGCCCCAGGTACCAATGTCTGGCACAGGTGAGAGGTCAGTTCTGTAAATGGACATATGGTTTATTTCAGATCCGTAATTGGGTGTAATTTGGGTTTTATATGTAGATTTATGTTTTGTGTCAGTTTCAGACTATTTAGCAGGGACAAATATTAAAATAAGAAAATATTGATCACAATAGTATCACAGTTGAATGTTTTGTGAAAATGCATTGATTATCAAATACACACATGGATTTTTAATTCATAGTTTAGTGTAAAGATTAGTGCCAGACAGGGGTTCAGTGTGTTGTTTTTAAACCTGACCGCTAGATAGCAGTGCTATAATCTCCAGCCATTAGATTCTTTCACTCCAGTGTCAACAAGTAGCTTAAGGGCACACTGCTAACCTAGCTAATTAGTTAACAGATTTATGCTATGAAAGTTTTTCTAAAATTAGAATAAAAAAATGCAATATAACGCTTGTTAGCAGTATCACAATATATTTAATTAACCCTTGAATTATGATACATATTACCAGATACATAGTGATACGCCGGCATGGTATTTAGTCGAAATGTAACTTTAGGTTTGACCAACATTTTAAACTAATTTTTTTATGTTGAACTTGTCTTATCTTTAAAAAAAGAGGAAAGTTGTGACGCTGTGTTATTTGTGCTAAAGTATCTACATTGTATTAACGTTACTGTATTTTAAACTTAAAAATAGGCCTAACATTACACTGTAATGCTAAATGAGGTTGACCAGTTTCTTGATTTCAAAGATGTTTATTTATTGGCATCAGCGACTGCATTGCAGATGTGTACATATCTCTGTATCAGTGCATGCATAAAATTTGGTTAAATGTTACTCGCACATCTACTTTGTATATATAAGATTTGTGTTGAAAGTCTGTATGTGTGTGTTGCAGTTGACCGCAAGCATGGATCTGCGAGTGGGGAGTAAGTACCGGCTGGGGCGCAAGATCGGCAGTGGATCTTTCGGGGACATATACCTTGGTAAGATATATTCCCCCAGTTCTCTGTTCAGAAACCCCTACCTTGCTGTGCTGTTTCAGAACTGCAATATTTCAGCAGCCGTCTGACTGATTTATTATTAGTCAGTTTGTGACTACAGGACCATTGTTGACCAGATAATATTTGGGTGGTGAATCTGTCTCAGAACAGCAGTGACATTGACGTGGTAGTGTGTGGTCCTAGTACCAGCGTATCAGACACAATGATGTTGCTTGAAGTGGCTAAAAGTGTTCACCACCCAAAAATACCCAACCATGAGCTGGGCAAGAGGCTGAGTAATTACAGAAACTACAGGGCTACAGTCTGTACTCCAGCAAGGTGGAGTTATTAGGGTGGGTTTTATATTGAAGTGTGCATGCTCACACAGTACCTGGTGCTCATATACATGTCTGCCTGTTGGTTCTTAGGTTCTAACATCGCCACAGGGGAAGAGGTTGCCATCAAACTGGAGTGTGTGAAGACCAAACACCCACAGCTACACATTGAGAGCAAGTTCTACAAAATGATGCAGGGTGGAGGTAATAAGTGAGAGAAAGATGTAGAAGGAAGGTGTATGTTCATGTTCCAAAATAAAAACACATGGACTGTTTACTTTATAGACAGATTATATGAACCATTATGCCTACAATGGTGCTTCATGCTTTTATATAGAATTTTACTTACTTCTGCATAAATACAGCCAAATCACATACTTTCCACACACATAGGTAAAGAGAGATGCAGATTAAACAGATGAGACAACAAGATTATACTGAGTCGTGTGTTATTGCGGAATGTGATTTAATATTACAGATTTGTGATTGGCAGAAGTACCGTAGTGGTCCTTTCTATAAGACTAAGGGTCAGGAGTTATTATTCTGATAAGCATGTACCTTTTCTGGACTTAAATCAAAAAATTTTTGGTCTCATGTGTCAATAAATGTTTTTCCAGTAGCCTTCTTGCTTATTCATGTGATCTTTAGCAAACTGCAGATGGACAGCATTGCACTTTTTGCAGGGCAGTGGCTTTCTCCTTGCCACCCTGCCATGCACACCATTGTTATGCAGTGGTCTTTGTTGATCTGATGGTTTTATAACCTTTTCCAGCCTGATGAGCATCAACAATTTTTTTTCTGAGGTCCTCAGAAATCTCAGTTGTTTGTTCTCCACACATGTATTATGAAGCTCTGACTTTGATATATACCTGTTTTTTAACATCAGGGTAGCCCCTTGCACGCGATTGCCACCCCATTGACTAAAAATGTATTTTTGCATTTTTTCTTTAGTTTGGTTCTCTTTATTTTCTGAAAAGTATGGAAATGATAAGCTCCACTGATTGCTAGCTTGTTGGACGACCCTTTCCATAACCACAGACATTATTATGAAATGGCCCTCTGTTTTGTGGCTGTGCCAGCCTACACTCTTTTGGGAAGGCATTCCATAATATTTTGGTCCATGTTTGTGGACATTTTTGCCTATTTCGTCAAATTATCCTTTGTGAGGTCAGGCACTGATGTTGGATGAGAAGGCCTGGCTCGAAGTTGACATTCCAAGTCATCCCAAAGATGTTCAGTGGGATTGAGGTCAGGGTTCAGCATGGACAACTGGAGTTCCTCCAGACTGAGCTCTCAGAATGTGTTCCACAGTGCTGAAAGCATGTATTTGTTTAAAATGTTATTTTCTGTATCATAAAATTACCCTTTACTTGAACTGAGGGATTAAAAAAAACATTAGCCTCAGACCATTATTCTTCATCCACCAGGGGAGAAACTTTTCAGTGGGTAGCGTTCTCCTGGCAACCCAGATTTGTCCATTAGTATGAGAGTAAAGTGTGAATTATCCAGTGGTGGTGTGCTTTACCCCACTCCAGCCAACACTTGGCATTGCGCATAGTCCTATTAGGCTTTTGAGCAGCTGTTTGGTGCTCCAGGTGCACAGTTCTGATGCAACTTGGAATTCTTTAATGAAGGTTGCAACAACAGATATGCTATTCAGCACTCCGCAGCCCTGCTTTGGGAGTTTGCGTGGCCTACCGTGTCAAGATGTATAATCTTGCCCAAGATATATAATCTTGCCCAAGATATTTTCATTTTAGTGGAAGTTTATAATAATATATTACGTCTCCTTCTAAAATAGTCAGCTAAGTTAGCTGTAAAACTAGTTTGCCTTTTTAGATACTTCTGTAACAGTGCATGCTTACATACAAGTACTAGTGAAACAACTTTTGCAAGTTTTGCAGCCTTTTTAAACGATGCAAGTGCCATTTCATTGAATTGTTAGTCTGTACATTGTCATCCGTCTTCATGTGCTGAAAATGTGTGTCCTGAGTACCCAAGTTGTGATTTTATTATTCAAATACTGGCACCTCGGATCAGTAACCAGATATTCCAAGTACCTGTATCCTAGTTACCAAAAACTTGTAGGTGTCACTACAATAGTGCAAAGGAAAACTAAAGTAAACTTCAGACACCGAATACGTTTCACTCGCTACAAGAAAAGCATTAGGTGAATTTGATTTTTCACCAACTGTGTGTGTGTGTGTATCTCTCTCTCTCTCTCTTTCTCTCTCTCTCTCTCTCTCTCTCTCTTTCTCTTTCACAGTGGGAATCCCCTCTATTAAGTGGTGTGGAGCTGAAGGTGATTATAATGTGATGGTGATGGAATTGCTGGGGCCCAGTCTGGAGGACCTCTTTAACTTTTGTTCCAGAAAGTTCAGCCTGAAGACTGTCTTGCTGCTCGCTGACCAGATGGTAACACATATCATTCTGTATCATTCTGTGTATATGTTGTCCTCAATGTGTTAATCTGTCCTGGAAATGGCAACAGATAAATAAATAGCACTGTATTGTATAAATTATGTGTTCTCAGTACAGAGTCACTGTTTCCAGTGGCCCCAGATCAACTTTAAAGAACACATGCTCATCATTTGCTTTGACCCTTGCTTGGTTGTTGAAATCTCAAACAGACTTGCTTATGTAGTTTCTGACTCTGTACAACGTGCTGGTATGTATACAAATGGGCAAAACTAGTTTTGTTTTGTTTTGTTTCTCTGTACTTTCCAGATCAGCAGAATAGAGTACATCCACTCCAAAAACTTCATCCACCGGGACGTGAAGCCTGATAACTTTTTAATGGGCCTGGGAAAGAAGGGCAATCTCGTTTACATCATCGACTTTGGCTTGGCGAAGAAGTACAGAGACGCCCGCACGCACCAGCACATCCCTTACCGCGAGAACAAGAACCTGACTGGCACCGCCCGCTATGCCTCCATCAACACACACTTGGGAATAGGTACTAACACACATCTTAACATTGCTAACACGTGTTCAGACCTAGGCATCAGTCGATAACTGCATATTCGTTGTTGTTTTTTGTTTGTTTATAGCAAAATAAGCCAAAACTACAAGTCTTCAAGTGTAAGTTTAAAGGAGAACAGAAAAACTCAAATTGCTTAACAGGCTACTACTCCACAAAAGCTTGCAGAGGCTCGACTTGACTTGAACATTGTACGCGCTGGCTTGAAGTTGGATAACACTCTTTGCTTTACAGTCACTAACATTTCATATCAATTGAGCAATTTCCAAGCATAGGCATACCAGGTCTGCATCTAAACCCCTGACTAGAGCTGGTATTTTTAGGCTGAATGATGATGCTTGATATCGTTGCTGTCCAAAGAAAAAAATGTTTCCTTACACATGTAAATGAATTTCTTTGTTGCGACTGGGTAACTGGTGTATTATCAAAGCCTTCTGTTCCGTTGCTTCTACAGGGACCGTGTTTTTAGGGAGGTGGTAGACCACTACCCATAAGATACATCCTCCTCCTGTTATTACCTCTATGAGCTAATGTTAACACAGAGTAGATCATTTTATTTTGCAAATAATGAGAAGACAATTGGTAGTGCGGTGTGGCTGTTAAAGCTTTAGAAAACTGAGGAGGGCCAACACTCTGATAAACAACAGCGTGCACAGTCACAATATTCCTAGTCTTCAGTTTATCATATTTGTTTGGGGTTTTTTTGTGTTTCAGTTGTGCGCGTATGGCTAGTTGCCTGGTAACTCATAAGACATAACAATCAGTTATCGACCTTGATTAAGTAGTTTAGGATGGAAACAAGATGCTGTAAGGTCAGATAAAATTCTTCAATAAACATTTGCTTCTCTAATACAGTTGAAATCTAAATTATTCAGCAGCCTTTGCAAAAAAATAATGTAGCTAAATTTCAGCTGTTTGCAAAAAAAAACCTAGAAAAAAAATCAAACTAGTACAAGGTTAGTTGACTTTAATGTTTAATTGCTATAAACTGTCAAGACAGTTAGACAGATAGACAGTTGTCCAAATAGTTGAGAGAAGAGATCACTGTCTCGCGCAAACAAGGAAAATTAAACAAGGCGGCAGAATTTTTCTAGAGATACAGATGAAAGCAGCAAGACGCATAGTAAACGTTGAAGTTCTTTGTTCCCCAACTCCAGTACTTGCACTCAATAGCACGAGAAAAGTCAGCTCCAGTATTCTCAAATCCATATAAATAAGCCACAGACTTTTTAGGGTTCTGTTCTGTGAAGCGATGAAACAAAACTGGAACTCTTTGGACCTATGGATTATTGGCCTGTGTGGAAGAATGAAGAATGAAGCACACACTGAAAGCAACAACCTGTCTGCCGTGAAGCATGGCGGCAGTTTGGTGATGTCCTGGGGCTGCTTTGTTTTCTCTGGCTCTGGAAGCCTGCAGCGTGTGGAGGACTGAAGATGGATTCAGTCAAGTTTTAGGAAATCCTGTGAGGAAGCTAAAGTTTGAGTGTCATATAGTTGTGGTCATCTTAAAAAAATGTAATCAACACCAACAATTATGATCAGGCAGTTATGTAATAATTGTGAGATAAAAGTGTAATTAAATGTAACAAGTTTTGTGTTGGATCATCGTCGTCTTACAGGCACCAGGATGAGTTCTGCTAGAGCAGTTAGCCTAGTAAGGGATAAAGCTGGCACCATGCTCTGCTTTGCAGTAGTGCAATTCTTTGTTAGTGACAAATGAGTGAACTGATTTTGTGGTTTTGTTTAAACATAAAATCACTGTTTTACAGAACAGTTTGTACCTGAACTGAACATTTAAGTACTTGTGCACATCTTCATATAGCACAAGTCAGTAGTTGCAGCTTGTCTTTGTAAGACGCAGTGACCCTGTACATTTGTTTTCTGCTTTTATTTATTTTATGTGAATTTGATAGATAGATAGATAGAAATGTGCACCTTGCAGATTCTGGTTGTTCTGATGATATAGGACAATGGAATCTAACAGCTGTAGAAGATAACTGCACTTAGCTTAAATACTTATGATCAGATTTTGTGCATACATTCATTTGCATCCTGTTTATTCTTTGTGTACAGAGCAGTCTCGGCGGGATGACTTGGAGTCTCTGGGCTATGTGCTGATGTATTTTAACCTGGGCTCGTTGCCCTGGCAGGGTCTGAAGGCTGCCACCAAGAGGCAGAAATATGAACGCATCAGTGAGAAGAAAATGTCCACACCTATCGAGGTGTTGTGTAAGGGCTACCCCTGTAAGTAGATTGCGTGAATCTAAGTAAAAAAAGATAAAAGCATGCTGCAATTTGAAGTTAAGTTTGTTTGCAGTGTGTTTTATGCATGAAGGCTTTTTGTTTAACTTGCTATGAATTCTATTCTTTGTTTTTGTTGTACACTTATGTCAATTGTTTTGTTTTTTTTAACTTGACAGCTGAGTTCTCCACGTATTTGAATTTCTGCCGTTCGTTGCGGTTTGACGATAAGCCGGATTACTCGTACCTGCGCCAGCTCTTTCGGAACCTCTTCCACAGACAAGGTTTCTCCTATGACTACGTGTTCGACTGGAACATGCTTAAATTTGTGAGTACCAAATTGCCTGATTCTGGGAAAAAAACAAATTAGCAAAAATTTTGTGTAAGTACAGTAAGCAAGTGCAGTAGGACTGAAGTACAGGTGCATTTTATGTTGCTGCTGTTTTTTCTTTTCTTTATTGATATTCTGTCAAACAGGTTGAGAAACCACATTAGTAGGAACAGGAGGTTAAATGAACTGGTCCTTTAAAATGTATTTAGGCTAAGACTGTGTGCGCAACTCCAGTGCGGAAGATCCAGCACAGTACTCAGCTAATCTGTTATATCTGGGACATTGTTTCCTGTAGGAAATTATTCTGGTATCTACCGATGCCGGATTTTAACTGAACTGAGCTTCAGTTTGTCTTTCAACATTGCTTAGGGGCCTTGCAGGATAAAAAAAAAAGCTTGTAAGATGATAAAAAGCCACTGAGACTTCACTCTGTGCTGCGCAGTTTGCAGTATATCACTGTGATTATCATTGCAGCAGTTATGATGCACTATTTTTTAAGGCTGTTTTAAAAACACTCCTAAATGAAGCTACCTAATTCCCCGATAATGAACAGACCACAGATAGTAAATAAGCCATTTATAGCAGCTGTTACTTTCTTTCTTTGTCTGTTTCCTTCCCTATGCTTCTCCTTTTTCCTCTCTCTCTCTTTCTCTATCACTATCTCTCCCAGGGGGCGAGTCGGGCCGTGGACGAGAGCGATCGGGAGCGGAGGGGTGAAGAGAGAGAAGCCGGAGGGGTCCGGGGGTCTGGGGTCAGAGGTCATGCTCCCTCTGGGCCGAACCGAGTCAGAAATGGGCCAGAGCAGCCATCCTCCAATCCTGCCTCCCGCATACAGCAATCAGGTAAATAATAAATGAACAAAAAGAGAGAAAAATGTGTCTTTGCTTAGTTTTTCTCAATGTCAAACTAAGAAGCTTCTGGTGTGCTCAGATCTATAAACTTAACAACTGAGTCCATCACTCAACATATATTTGAGATTATTTAAGTCAAGAGAATTAGAAAAGTTTTAATACTGAATGTACGGAAGAAGTACTTTCTTTAAAAAACAGAAAGAAAAAGAACAGAAGTTGTAAGAAAGACAAAAGCTGGACATGTTATCTGCTGAAATTATACATTGTATTTTGATTGTGTGTGTGTGTGTGTGTGTGTGTGTGTGTGTGTGTGTGTGTGTGTGTGTACACACATAAAGCCTTCATCCCTATGTTTGTGTTCCTAGGTAACACGTCACCGCGGGCAATTTCCCGAGGAGAGCGAGACAGGAAGGTGAGCATGAGACTACACCGAGGAGCCAACGTCTCATCCTCACAGGTACACACACACACACACACACACACACAGCCTCATCCTCACAGGTACAAACACTCCCACACACTTTCACCAGTTTCTCAACTACACACACACACACACACAAACACTACAGGGAACATTCATAGCCTCCACACCCTTCTCTTTTACTCTGTTCATTCATTGCTTATTCTCTCTGCAGGTCAGCATGCCATATGAGCACCTTGGAAAGTGAGCTGTCCGACCACACACACGACGACAGGTAACACACACCGAAATATCAAATACCAAAACGTATTCATACAGTATCATCACACGGGCTAGTAGGGCTGCATTTGCTTTTGGAGCCTTCTTTCATTTAACAGGAATCTCAGTAAATCGACTTCCTGCACACTGTAATGATGTCTGTGCTTGCAGTTCAACCATCATGTCCACACACAGTCTTACAAGGATTGTTGCCACAAATTTAATACAGTTTTAATACAGTTTTTCCCCAGTTTGATCAGCCAAGACATGTTTGACGTGAAAAGGCCAGTTTGGCGTTTACGTGAGCTCCACAGAGCATGGCGCTAACGGCGCAAAACTTTATGCACTAGTTTCAAACCACTTCAAGTTGTTCAAAGGGTCCTATTATGCTCATTTTCGGTGTTCATACTTTTATTTTTAGAGTCAACTAGAAATACATGCTTCAGTGTTCCAAAAACATAAATTGTTTCATATTGAGCGTCTGTTTTACCCTCAGCCTGAAGCGCTCTGTTAGAGCTCCTTGTCTTTAAGCCCCTCAATGAGCCCACTGTGCTCTGACTGGTCAGCTTGCCCACGCTGTTCTGATTGGTAAACCGCCAGAGTGGCTTCACCTTTACACGGCCTGCAGTTGTTGCTGTGCGTTGTGTTATGAGATGTAACAGAAAACTGGCTTTAAATCCAGTGTGGCATTTGGAGCAGCTGAGAAAAGTGGTTTGTGTGGAAGAGAGTTTCACCTTTCGTCCTGTACTTTAGACTTTATAGACTGTTTATGTGCAGAAAGAGCTTTAGACCTCAGTAATGGTAAGGAAAAAACAGAAATGCAGAATAGGTCCCCTTGAAAATTAAACTTTGTACATTATGGCATCTTGGGTAAAATGTGTAACTGCATGCAACTGTGTAGTATTCTTGACCCCTTCTTTGACATCCCATCCCTCAAACCCACTAGGCCCCCCACTCCCTAGAAACCAGCACACACATGAAAGGAATCACAGAAGAATATTCATATAGTGAATCCACTGACGTGCAGGGCCTGGATTCCTTGGCTAGCAATTCACCACAAACCTCAAGTCCTTTGCCTAGTGCTGAAAAAATAGATAGAACTAAATACTTTTAGGTGGTCAGTTAGACCCCACCTCAGTAATTACCGTAGTTGTCATTTTTGGCCTGTAGGTGGAGCCAATCAGCTGGGCTGGCATTCCCTTGTTAAAACTATTTTCTTTGTTTGATAAAGTAACACCACTTTTGCACCCCACCCCCCAGAGGGTCCGGACCAAGATATTTGTCTTATTAAAAAAAAATGTGCACAACCAAACTTTAAGCCACTTTAACGAAATTGAAGGCAGTCACAGAGATTAGTAAACACCTTGAGATGGTTTGACAGAAGTGTATGATGATTTAGCCATGGTGCTAATTGAAAACCTCCATTGCTTGCGTTATATTGCTCAATGTGCAGTATATTTTATAGCTGACCCCCATTTCTGTGTTTGTCATTTCTGCAGGGCTGCAAGACTCACTAACCTTCTCCAGATATTCTCAGAAGTTTCTTTTGTTTCGTTCTTTCAAACATTTCAAAACAAGCCAATAAACCTACCAATTTGGTTGGAGAATGATGTGGCGGGAGCTGAACTGTGTAACTCTGGCCTCACCACTAAGCTGAAGGCTGAAGACTCCACTTCTTTACTCCACTGTTTCACCCATTATCTCTCACTCCTAAATCATGCTTGTTTTTCTGAAGGCTCAGAGAGAAGCTGAACGTTGCTTTTAGTTGGGGTTTTGTATGTAAGGGTACGTCTTTTGAGGTGGTTTCGTTATTACGAACGATGTTTATACACTCCGGTTTAGAGTGTCCACACTTGTTATTAATGAAGAGAGCGTCAGACTGAGGGAGCCAAAAACGGGTTCGGAACGTCTGAGGTCAGTATAGGCTGCAAAATATGTTGTTGCGTAATTGTAATTGTAATATTGGTCTTTGCAACACAGAAGGCTGCAATATACATATGAGCCTGTAACAAAACCAAGTTTTCCAGTGTGCTGTGAGTATCTCGACCAGCCACAGTTCCAGTTCAGTCTCTGTGGGTGCACAGAAGTAGCATTTCACATCACAAACCACTCTGAATGACTTTATCTCAACAGTTTAATTATGCAAAACTATCTAAGAATCTGTGGAACTCCCCTTTAAGTCAGCATGAGATATTGGTAGACGCATAGAACGCACATCTGAAAGGAAGGATTGTACGTGAAGGGTAGATGGAAAATGTCTGATATGTAGGAACGATGATGACCAGTCTTAGATTCAGTGTCTTATTTGATGTGTGTTGTTCACTCTTGTTATGGTGTTATGGTAGCTCGTGGTTTTGGAGGGAAAGCTAGCGTTAAAACCAGAACACTCGAAAAGCAGAAATGAGA
Organism: Megaleporinus macrocephalus; assembly: GCA_021613375.1. NCBI lineage: Eukaryota > Metazoa > Chordata > Actinopteri > Characiformes > Anostomidae > Megaleporinus > Megaleporinus macrocephalus. The sequence goes on from CM038703.1 coordinate 30,498,255, forward strand.
GAGAGAAAGAGGAAGAAATCTAGAACCTTTTCATTCCCCTTTTCACTTTTCTTGCCTCCTCCTCCTTCCAAAGATCTTTCTGTTCTTTTTTTTTTCTTTTCTGTTGCTTGTTCTGGTCTGATTGTTGGGGGTCTCTGCTGGTCTTTACAGTGATTTATGTTTTGTGTGTCACATTGTTACATCACACTGTTATGACATCACTCTCCTGGTCCAATGACCAGGCAGTATTCTTCACAACAGCCGGTAATTTTTGATCCTGTCTTTTTTTTTTTTTTTTTTCCCCGAGACATTTTTCTTGTTGAATATCTGGTGGGAAGGGGGTGGGGCTATTTAAAAATGGGCAGGGCATAAGATTTCACTTTTTTCACTTTTTTATTTTTAACCTTCACTGTAAATATTTTTTAATTTTGGATTCCTGTGTAAAGCCAAATTGTTGTCAGGTGTTTAAGGTGTTCTGTTGAAAAGATGCAAACAAAATTGCGTTTAGTTAAAAAATAATAATAATACAGATACTAAACTACGGGAGGGCAGAGACAATAAACTACTGGCTGGGTCACAGTGCGTGTGTGCGTGAGAGACTTTTATTTCTTCAAAATGTCACTTTTTTCTATTAAGTGTGTAGCTGCAGTGTGTGTCTGTGTAGTGTCGGTGTGCCTCTGATGTGCGTGTGTGTGTATGGATGATGGTACGGTTTGTTTCTGTCCTTTATGCACTCTCCATCACACTGCGGTCAGACTTCTCTCTTAATGTTTAATGATGTCATTGAATCACACGTACGGATTCATATACACGGATATAGATTCCAGTTTTAGGTGTATGTATGAGAGAGACCCAGTAGGAGTTGGGCGGGGGTGGGGTGGGGGGATATTGTATTGTGTACTGATATCTTGTACAGTTCTTTAACACACTCACTTTATTTACAACAGTATTTGTGTATATTTTATCAGGTAATAAAAAAATAAAAAACTTCCTCACACAAATGGTTCTATTAGCGTTGTTATTTTATTCCTCAAAATAAAAGCTTATGAATGTCTGATAATGAACAATTAGAAGCTGCCCATATAATAGAAAAACGTTTCCCTTTTTTATTTAATAAAACACCTAAATGTTTGTAAACAAGGGCGGTATATTGGCAAGACGCTAGTGATAAGATACACCGTGATACAGGAGCTACCAGTCAGTATATTGCGTATATATTTTAAAGTCTTAATTTAAAGATAGATTACAGTCTAGTGGTCAGAGGTTTAAACAACAGAATAAGGAGCCCTGTCTACCACCCACCTCTGCATGCAAACTACTGCTTTTCACAAATCATGCTGCTATACTTGGGTGTATCCATGTTTTCTAGCACCACTAATGTAAACATTGATAAACATACATCATTCCCATGTATGTAGTCATAATCAAACATTTAAACAGTGTATTGAATTGTGCTGAAGTTTAATTCCTGTAAAGCAGAAAAAAGTCAATAAAACTCAAGTTAAGACGGGGTGACCAAACTTGTGTATAAAATTAAGCTGCAAAAACAGAACAGTGAAGAAGTCGCTAAATACGCTGTTTAAAAGAATTAAATTTGGCAGTAATGTATTTGTTTAAAAATGCCATCATTACAATTTTTTGCATCTTTATGGATACAAATAACAACGAAAAAACTAAAAGTAACAATAATTTCTTACCTTTGTGAGCTGTGTGTTGGTGGAACAAACATCGGTTTTGTCTCCAGCATGTGTCAATGACGTCACATGGATTTGTAAAATTCCATCCCCCGTTGTTTTAATCTTTTGAAGCACTGACTGACCATTCCAGGGATGATGACTACAAACAATAATGAGCTGTTACAACAAGAAGTCTGGGACAGAGTTGAATGAACACTGACATAACTGAGAAAACAGCTGCTTACAGTTCTGATAGCAGCATCTTCATTTTAATTTTCTTCACAGCCTAAAATCTTTCCCCAGCACTGTTTATTCATCAGTTCTGAAGTTACATTCAGTGTTTCAGCCTGGACTGTTTTTTTAATGAGATCCAATATAGAGCGGCTAGTCAGACCAGCCATTTACATAGTACACATAGTAGTTTACATAGTAATTAAACATAAAATAGATTTTAAACCTGTTTTTATTCCAACTGCTAAAGAGAAGTTAGTGGGGATATAAAAGTAGTGATATAAGATGGTGATATATAAAAATGAATTAGGATTGTTTTTGGTACATTGAACCATGGAAACAGGGGTGTTTTTTTAAATATAAACAATGTTATATTGCTAAGTTAAATCGAGAAGGATCATCAAAATAAAGCATTATAAGGTCCTTTTCTGCATTTCCCGCCATGCTGCATGTGCCCCCTTTTTTTACAAATATATATTAATGTTTTATTAAATATTCGTTTTAGTCATGATTTCATTGTTTATTGGAATAAATTCTCTTTAAGTTCAATTGTTTGAAAGTGAAGAATGTTTTTGCCTTTGTTCTGTTAAATTATTATTATTGTTGTTGTTGTTGTTGTTGTTGTTATTATTATTATTATCATTATTATTATTATTAGTAAGTACAGATAAAGCGACGTGGAAGGCTGGGTGCTGCTACGTCACTTCTGCTCTGCTGTGGTGGCCGGTACGCATGCGCAGAACAGAAAAGAATCGGAGCCGCAGCTGCAGTTAACGGGGAGAAAAAAAAACAGAATAAGTCGCCGGTGTCGGGACTACAGCCGGATTAAAGACTTGTTTTTATAGGCTCAGTGATTTTTTACTGGCGCTTTTGCCACTTTGATTTTGGTTTTTGTTAACGGGAAATAGACTTTAAATAAATTCCACATAAACTCTACATCGACGTTGTTCAGCGGAGGCTGGTCTGGGTTGGTTGGAGAGGCTCAGCTGGAGAAAATCTGCTGTACAGACGGATTACAGTCTGTTTTATTTGCCACATTTGTGTACCATGAAGCTCTAAAAGCTAAAAGCTCTGTGGTTCTGGAGAGGAACATGGATGAAACGTTTCGCCTGTAGAACTGGTGAGAAGTTAGCTTAGCTGAATAGATCATACTTGGACGTTTGAGCGCTTGTGTGGATTTGTGTATAACTGCAGTCCAGCTCCACAATTCAAATCCTAATCAGCGAGATTCTCCAGATAAATGAGTGGACAGAGGAGGACTGCAGCAATCATTGGCACTGACTGACCGACTGGAGCGCTTTTGGTGCAGGCAGAGGTAAGAGAAACATGGCTTTGGCTCTGGTTCTGGTTTAAGGTCATTAAACACACACCCACAGTAGTAGCACTCGAGTGTGAAGAGGGTGATTCGGGGTTTTTCTCTATGTAAATGCTGCTGTGCTGCTCCGAATCCAGCCCCAGCCTCTACCTCCATAACCAAACCATCAACTGTGGCCTCTTTTACTTTGTCTAAAAGGTGTGGAGCTAACAGATATCCACAGAGTGATGCAGTGTTTTTATCATTTCAGCACAAACAGCTAAACACACTTACACATTGACGAAGAGATAATCCAGCTGTGCTTCTAGTGGACTACGTGGGGGACTTGAAATGAAATGAAAACCCTCAGAGTGTCGTGAAATGTCCTGCTGCAGATGTGATATTCGTTCAGTTTGGTTCAGCTAATGTTTTCTCGCTGTTGCTTTTGGTCAGCATAGCTGAAACTATGAGTTTATGCCCTTTTTGCAGTTTAGTGACATGACCAGTCTACAAATTGTGGTTTAAAGATAAAGCAGGTTGTTTTGTAGTTTACATTTTGTAATTTACAGAAATTTAGGTGGTAATTTTATAGTTTATACAACAGATACGTATTGTATAGGTTAGACACAAAGCAGCTCCGTATTTTGTTGTTTAAGGATATGGCAGGTCAACATTTCATAGTTTGGAGACAAAGTAGGCCCATATTTTATAGTTAAGAAACGTGTAGGTGGTGTTTTTTATAAGTTACAGACAACAGATCCATATTTTGTAGTCTGTAGTCTATTTATTGTAGTTTTGAGACAGAGCTGGTCAGTATTTTGTTATTTGGAGACATAGCAGGTCCATATTTTGCAGTTTGGAGATGAAGCAGGTCAACAGGCCCTTATTTTAAAGTTTAGAAACATGTGATTTTGAGCAATTTAGGACAATATTATTTCATAACCTGGAGACATAACAGGTATATTTGTTGTTGTTTGGAGGCAGAGCCAGTCCAAATTTTGTAGTTTAGAGACAGAGCCGGTCCATATTTTGTAGGTTGGAGACAGAACCGGTCCATATTTTGTAGGTTGGAGGCAGAGCCGGTCCATATTTTGTAGGTTGGAGACAGAACCGGTCCATATTTTGTAGGTTGGAGGCAGAGCTGGTGCATATTTTGTTGGTGGGAGGCAGAGCTGGTGCATATTTTGTAGGTTGGAGACAGAGCCGGTGCATATTTTGTAGGTTGGAGACAGAACCGGTCCATATTTTGTAGGTTGGAGGCAGAGCTGGTGCATATTTTGTTGGTGGGAGGCAGAGCTGGTGCATATTTTGTAGGTTGGAGACAGAACCGGTCCATATTTTGTAGGTTGGAGGCAGAGCTGGTGCATATTTTGTTGGTGGGAGGCAGAGCCGGTCCATATTTTGTAGGTTGGAGGCAGAGCCGGTGCATATTTTGTAGGTTGGAGACAGAGCCGGTCCATATTTTGTAGGTTGGAGACAGAGCCGGTCCATATTTTGTAGGTTGGAGACAGAGCCGGCCCATATTTTGTAGGTTGGAGGCAGAGCCGGTCCATATTTTGTAGGTTGGAGGCAGAGCCGGTCCATATTTTGTAGGTTGGAGGCAGAGCCGGCCCATATTTTGTAGGTTGGAGGCAGAGCCGGCCCATATTTTGTAGGTTGGAGGCAGAGCCGGTCCATATTTTGTAGGTTGGAGGCAGAGCCGGTCCATATTTTGTAGGTAGGAGGCAGAGCCGGCCCATATTTTGTAGGTAGGAGGCAGAGCCGGTCCATATTTTGTAGGTAGGAGGCAGAGCCGGCCCATATTTTGTAGGTTGGAGGCAGAGCCGGTCCATATTTTGTAGGTTGGAGGCAGAGCCGGTCCATATTTTGTAGGTAGGAGGCAGAGGCGGCCCATATTTTGTAGGTAGGAGGCAGAGCCGGCCCATATTTTGTAGGTTGGAGGCAGAGCCGGCGCATATTTTGTAGGTTGGAGACAGAGCCGGTCTATATTTTGTAGGTAGGAGGCAGAGCCGGCCCATATTTTGTAGGTTGGAGGCAGAGCCGGCGCATATTTTGTAGGTTGGAGACAGAGCCGGTCTATAATTTGTAGGTAGGAGGCAGAGCCGGCCCATATTTTGTAGGTTGGAGGCAGAGCCGGCGCATATTTTGTAGGTTGGAGACAGAGCCGGTCTATATTTTGTAGGTTGGAGGCAGAGCCGGCCCATATTTTGTAGGTTGGAGGCAGAGCCGGCGCATATTTTGTAGGTTGGAGACAGAGCCGGTCTATATTTTGTAGGTTGGAGGCAGAGCCGGCCCATATTTTGTAGGTTGGAGGCAGAGCCGGTCCATATTTTGTAGGTTGGAGGCAGAGCCGGTCCATATTTTGTAGGTTGGAGGCAGAGCCGGCGCATATTTTGTAGGTTGGAGACAGAGCCGGTCTATATTTTGTAGGTAGGAGGCAGAGCCGGCCCATATTTTGTAGGTTGGAGGCAGAGCCGGCTCTTGTAGGTTGGAGACAGAGCCGGTCTATATTTTGTAGGTAGGAGGCAGAGCCGGCCCATATTTTGTAGGTTGGAGGCAGAGCCGGCGCATATTTTGTAGGTTGGAGACAGAGCCGGTCTATATTTTGTAGGTAGGAGGCAGAGCCGGCGCATATTTTGTAGTTTGGAGACAGAGCCGGTCCATATTTTGTAGTTTGGAGACAGAGCCGGTCCATATTTTGTAGGTTGGAGACAGAGCCGGTCTATATTTTGTAGGTAGGAGGCAGAGCCGGTCCATATTTTGTAGTTTGGAGACAGAGCCGGTCCATATTTTGTAGTTTGGAGACAGAGCCGGTCCATATTTTGTAGTTTGGAGACAGAGCCGGTTCATATTTTGTAGGGTGGAGACAGAGCCGGTCCATATTTTGTAGGGTGGAGACAGAGCCGGTCCATATTTTGTAGGGTGGAGACAGAGCCGGTCCATATTTTGTAGTTTGGAGACAGAGCCGGTCCATATTTTGTAGTTTGGACACAGTATGTGGTTAATTTGTAGTTCCTCCTTTTGTAGATTATAGACAGATTTTTTGATTTTGTAGTTTGGAGTCAGAGCAGATCGCTGTTTTGCACTTCAGTGACAGAAAATGTGCTTTAAAAGTTTAGAGATTGATTAGATTGTTATAATAATGTAGAAACCACATGCATTCTTACAGTAGTTTAGAAACTGAATGTCCATATTTGAGTAGTTTTAGCAAAAGATCAGGTCTTTATTTGAGTAGAACAGATTTGGTCGACCTTCTTTTTACTCACGCACATCCAATACTTGCTCATCTCCACTGCCACAGGAAATAGGCCAGAGGGACAAAGACGTTAAACAAACTGCTTTTGGTTTTGCAGATTGTTTGCTTTGTCTGGGTGGATTAGGGTCAAAGTACAGAACCAGAAATGGTTTATATTGTTTCATCACTCTACATGCAGGTCGATGTGCTGAGAGATAAACTGTATGAATGTAAATCTGAGGATAGAAATGGCTGATATGGCTGACCTGCTCGGGCAAAATGTCTTGTAGTGATACTGTGATGACACTCGGACAGTGATATAAGTGATATAACCGGTAGTGCTATAATCTTGCAGTATGTGCTGTATTTGCAAAGAACCGTTGTTGCAATAAGGAATAAACATATGACCCGTTGTGCATTCCTGATAACTAATATAACAATGAAATCAGCTCATTATCAGTCACGGCAACCAGTGCTATTATTAATGTATTGATCTTTTCTGATATTCGGACACAGTCTCCCTTTCATGGCGTGTAGGTCTAAAATGCTCGTTTTACACTCTGGCTCTGATGTGTTTTGCTCTCGATCAGGCCTAATCATGTCAGGCCCTATCTACTGATGCGGTTTACTTTGTCTGGGCCATGGTTGTTATGGCAACAAAGAGCTTGATCCTTCCTCTCTCCCGTTCCAGGAAATGTGCTATGAGTCACATGCGTGTGGTTTAGTAATACAGGGAGGATGCGCTCATGTCACTGTATCTGCGCATGTACACACACTGGGCACAGGTGAGGTCACTCCTGAAGATTCAGCCGTTTGCGTGTGCGTGTGTGTGTGTGTGTGTTACTGGCTGAGACACAACAGGTCTGTAAATCGTTGAGGTGTTTTGTGTGATTTCAGTGACAGCAGTAGACCTTTGAAAGGTAAATGAGAGTTCATGGATGGATATCTGGTTGACAACAGAGAGGAAACAGCAATGGTAAATGGAATAAAGAAAGAAAAGCAGGAAACAGGCGTTTGGCTAAGATTATAGGACTACAGATCAGCTTTTTATATGAACGCACAAGCAAAGTGAAACATTTCCAAACATGCTCTATTATTAAAAGGTATCCAGGGTAAATGGCTAGGCTGTGGTGTGAGGAGGCTGCTTCAGATGAGCCACTGAGTGCTGATGAGGACTTGTCACATTCTATGAGTGTTGTTTTTTTTTCCTCTTCAGTAAATGATGTAACAACAAGTTAGTTTGTCAGCAAAATATATTTTTACTGTTTCTGGATCGCGCTAGCATCAGCTAGACTGTGAAAAAGCCACACGGTCAGTGCCAGCATGTTTATGTTAAGGCTAGTGTTTTGTTAGCGAAGTGCGTACATAATATACAGTACTTGCTCGCAATCATGAATAAGTCTTTCATGATTTTTAGTCCAGTTCAAACATTAAATCAGTTTCACGGATTGGTAGCCTGGATATTTCTGTTTTCTCGACATAAAACATAATTAAAGCCCAGACAGTGAGTTATTATTCAAATGCTGGCACAGATGGTACTAGAGTACTCTTGCACTCTTACACACATAGACCCCATGTGAGGGCTGGGGTCAGGCAATCAGGCAGTGGAGATCCCAGCTTGGTTGGTGAAATCTATCATAAAAAAAGATGAAGAGGAATAGCTAATTATGTGTTTTGCTCTGTGCCATATCCCCAAACATATCTAAACAAGTAACATCATTAAAATTGTGGAGCAGTTATTGAGCAAAACAAGTTTATGACAAGTTTAATAGAAGTATCTTTTTTTTTTTTTTTTACACTGATGATAAGAAAAACATTGACTACTAGTTAGAATAATTTGCTTCTGTCTGGCTCTGACACACAAGCACACATTTCTTTGGATGTGTAAATAGAGATTATTATATTATTTAATATATAATATATTGTACAAATATGTTTTTTATTGTATTTTTAAGTCTCCTATTTTTGAGCGTGATCACTGTTATTGTTAAAGCGTTATTGTAGTAAGCTTCCAGGAGTAAGTGGTGAAGTGGTAGAGTAGGGCTATGCTGTCTGTTCGAGCTGGGCTGTATTCTGAGTAGGAGCTGCTGTTTGTCTTTGTAATTTCTTTCTTTGAGATTAGTTTTTCAGTAAAGTTGTTACATGGACCAGAACCTTAACTCTCCTGAGTTTCGTGGGGAAACAGGCTGATTGTTTAGAGGAAGGAGGAGTTTTAAATCTGTGCATGTTTGTGTTTTGTAATTGGCCGTGTGGCTGAAGGGTTAAGTTACTCGTCTCCCATGTGGGGGCTCAATCCTAGCACAAGGAAAGCGCTTATTAGGTTTTTAATTGTTTGTGCTGTCAGTGTCCTGACGTCTCTGGTGCTGTGTGTATGAGGTAATTTGATCTGTTTGGTCTTTGCAGCTCTGACGATGCGTTTATTGTGGAAACTTTTATTACATTAACGATAAAAATATGATTTATAGTAGAGTCCTCCAGTGGTAAAGAAACCTTTGCTCACCAAGTTACGTTTTTTGTTTTTTTTTGCAGTAAAAAGATGAAAACGCTGCGAAGTTATAAAACAATGTAATAATGTTTTAGTTAAAAATATAGAAAAATAATAATAAAATAAGTAAAAAACAGGAAAAATAGTAAATTGTGGCATGTGTAAAATTGTGTCAGTCTAATAACACCTTTCACAAGCTTTCACTTGCTTTTCTGTTCTTATTTTCAGCATGGTTGTTCTTGCAGAGCGCTTCTAGTTCTACAATATTCTCTGTAAAAGTAAATGTTTAGGATTTACTTTTATTTTTCTAGTAATATTCAAGTCCAGAGACAGGGTCCTGTTGGTGAAGCCAGCCTCTTTTTTAGTTTGGTGGGTTTTTTCTTTTTTACCACCAGGTTTTCCAGGATTTACTCTGTTTTGCTTCGCTTGGTTATGTTATGTTGGTTTACAGGTCGTATAAATACGCTGTCTGTGTCAGTAGGTGCGCTGCCTGAGAAAGTAAATCAGAGAATATAAACTGACTCACCAGATGGCTTATTACATCACCTATTACAGAAGCTCACCCACACTGCTGCGTGTTATTGTAGTAGTGTAATGCTCTTCCTTCCATTCAGTTTTTAGATACCCGAGTATGGGTTTTTACTGCTTTTGCTTATTTTAATCTCTCTCTCTCTCTCTCTCTCTCTCATTGTGCTGGTTGGGAGAGTATTTAGGTCAGTGAAAATGTTTAGTCTGTATAAACTGCATGTTTTAGCGCAGATTAATTTATTAAACATGAAACACTTATTGCACCCACTGAGGACATCAGAGTATTTCCATTTTTCTGTATAAAGGAAATAACAATAAAAAAAATAATAATATTAAAATGGTTTTCAGTACGTCACCTAAGACTACTCCCCTCAATTTGAATCTTTAGACGGAGAACTGTTGGACTCAAGCGTCAATTATAATAACAGGATAAAACAGACAATGGTTTAAAAATAAACAGGGATAATAATTTAATGAGGAATCAGCCTCACAGGCAGCTTGATTACGTCCACTAGCCGGTGTGAGAGTAAACCTCGTCTCAACTCATGATAGTACACATACAGCTGATCCATTCAAATCTAAATTCTCAAATGTTTAATTTGTTTATTTCTTATTGGACACAAAGAAAATACATTACCCGTAACAGACTGTACTGATGAAGACTAGAAGCTGTTATTTTAAACTGGATGATTTTCAGGTATGCTGTTTTATTGTCATCTTTAAAACAAGTAAATTTGTTAATTTACTCTTGTTTTTCATTTATTTACTTTTATGTTTTAAGATAAATAAAGAAGTTCACCCTGTTAAATTTGTTTATGCATGTTGTTTTTAATGTTTAAAGTGAAAAAATGGGCTATAAGAGGGCTATTGATGTAAACAGAAATTTGTGTGTGCTGCCTGTTTCATTACTCTGTAAAGCCATACGGTGGACCGTAATAAGTAGGCAATCTTTCATCATATGCAGTGTCTCTTTTACTGATTTGACAATACAATTTTTTTTCTTCTTTTCTTAAATTATTATTATTGTTGCTGTTGTTTTACTAGTGGTAGTATTGTCATTATTATAAAACATAAGAGAATACTGTAGTGGTGTTCATATTTATAGCAACAGAGCTTCCACAGTAACTGGACTCAGTAACAGAAACTGCATGGATGTATTACCTTATGCTCTGTAGGTAATGCCGGGTCACATGACCCACTCACAGGGTTCACTGGGTCTCTGGTTCATGTGACACTTTATCTGTGCAAAAAGTCAGAGGTCACAGCTAAACTGTCAGCTGACAGAACCGTAGGCACAGCACTGACCACACACCTAAAAGCCAGCACTCAGTCCGAAGATACATCGTTCCTTAACTGCGCTACGAAAGAAAGAAAGAAAGAAAGAAAGAAAGAAAGAAAAAAAAGAAAGAAAGGGTTGAGTTTGTATTTTTCTGTTTTATATAAGTTTTCAATAGGGATGCACCAATACGAGAATTCTGGGCCAATGCCCAGAAAAGACCCCTTTATTTATTAGCTATTCATTCATTGGGTAGATATTCATTTTTTAATTTTGGGTTTTGTATTAATACAAAATACTGGAAGTTGTTGGGGGAATCTTGGATGACTCGAGGTTATGGTCCATACAGCAGCTTTGTTTTTAGCTTCAAACACTGCAAGAAGGATCACAGCCTCTCCAGCACTCCAGTTCAGTACGCCTGGCAAACGAAACACTACATCGTTATTCAAGTTCTTCAACCTTAAAGTCTGTGAGGAGATAGTACACTAAAGCCAAGCATGACGAGTGATGCTGAAAGCTTTATTCATTTAGTTCATAAGAGCAGAGTATAAAAATAATTCACATCTAGCTTTTATCAACTCTCCCTCTCCATTCTCCACAGGCTCTGCACATTTGGGCCTTAATTCAAGTTGTTAAACGGAAAATACTCACAGGACTCACATCAGATGTCCAAATGTCTGTGATGAGGCTGATGGATGCCAGCACAAGAGAGCAGGATGTGCATCAGTGGTTTGATTCGACAGAAGTGTGTGTGTTTGTCTGTCTCTACAATATGACATGTTCTGTTTGATGTAAATGATCCATTAGTCACTAGCAGTGATTAAACTGAATGATTAAAGTAAACGAAGATAAATGAAGCTAATAGGACAGATAGAGTTTAATAGAGTTCAACTGAAAATGTTAATCAATGCCAAAATGTACTCAAATGATTAATCACCCCCAAAAAGCAGCTGTATTTTTAAATTTAAATTATTTTATATTGTATGAGGGTAGAAATACAAATATATGTATTTATACCCTCATACATACATACATACATACATACATACAACAACATTTGGGTAATGAATGACAATATGTTTTGTTTTATTTTATTTAATATTGTATTAAATTGTTTGTTTTTTTAAAATATTTTAATTCTCTTAATTTTATTCACAACCATTTTTATCCAACCCATTTCCATCATTTAGTTTTTATTAATTACACTCTTCACATGAAGCACCTTAGTTATCACTTTGCAATAGATTATCTTAAAACGATTTATGAATGATTTATCATTAGTTTATTAATGGTCATTAATTACATTATAAATGCCTTAAAACATTAATACATTATGCTAGTGTGAATAAAAATGGCAATGATTACCTTTTGCTTGCCAAATAGAGAGCCTGGCTTTATCTGCACTGTTAAAGCTCAGATCTCGCTGGTTATTGGTTTATTCTGTTTATTGGTGTAACATTATTTAATGTGATTTCATAATAAATGACATTTGTAAAACATGGTTTTAACAAGATTGTGCATTGCAGTGATTTTACTCCTTCCAAGCTTCCAGTTTGTGATGTGCCTAACAGCAGCATCCTTGACTGGTTGCTCACTGGTTTCATAACTAGCAGTTTGTTTTTGTGTTATTGGTTCATGTACAAAAATGTCAATAAAACCTGACTGTGTTTTCTGATGATGTGTTCGTATTACAAGATGTCTGGCCCTGAAGAATCTTAGCAGCAGATGCTCTGCCCACACACAGACAGAGAGTCTGTAATCTTCAGTGTGTTAAACCTGGCCACGCTGTCAGGATTGTGCTAGTTTCATTCACTTCCGTGTATAGCTTTGCACTGGCCTAATGTGAATCAGAGTTTTGTTGTTTCAGCCAAGTTTAGCCTATTGAACTGCAGACACTCCACCCATCATATAATTCTGTATTTCCTGAGGGACTGTTGTCATTTTCAATATTGTTTCTTTCTATGTGTCATGCTAAATTACAAGCTTGTGATTGATTGTTTTGCGTGTCAGTCAAATTTCCCTTGACTGCAGTAGTAGGTGGTTGTTGGCCATGTTAAGCAGCAAAACGTTCCTGACATACTAGGCACTAAGTAGAACAGGGAAAGGATATCTTGGCTCTAAGTGATGTCCCCTCAGTTCTTTTCTCCTACCTCCTAAAGAACTGCAGTCAGAATCAAATTGCATTGCAGTCAGAGATTTACTGCCTTAATCTCACCAGTATGGACCACACACACACACACACACACACACACACACACACACACACACACACACACACACCCACACACACTTTTCTCTCTAAACAGGAGTGTGCTGTGAGAATAGGCTTTAAAGAGGATGACCTTGCGAAGCTTTGGTAGTTTGGATAAGCTGTAGTGAAATGTGAAGAATGACACTGACATTTTGTTTATCTCTCTGATCCTGATTGGTTCTTTTCTTCAGATGAGGTCGCTGTGGAGGCGTGACTTGGGGAATGATTCTGTGGTTGGCATGGTGCCAGGCCCAGCTACGGTTGCCCCGAAGGGTCAAAACAGGTCATGGATTCCCGATACCCCAGTGGTGAGCCCGGAGGAGCCCATATTCCTGATGACCCCAGCAGCACAGACAATCTCTGGACTGTTTGTGTGGACTGCACTGTTAATCACCTGCCATCAGGTACAACACATACATTTATTTCTCTGTCTCTCTCTCTCTCTCTCTCTCTCTCTCTCTCTCTCTCTCTCTCTCTCTCTCTCTCTCTCTCTATATATATATATATATATATATATATATATATATATATATATATATATATATATATATATATATATATATATATATATATATATATATATATATACATATATATATATATATATATATATACACACACACACAAAGAAAAACAAATATCTTGAAAATGACAAAAACCCTCTTTAGCTTCCATGTAAGTTAATGGAAATATATTTTCTTCAAATTAGTCTTGAAAGAATGTGTATTGGTCCAGTCAGCATGAAATTTAGACACAATGTAAAGGCTGACTAAAGGTACAAATTATGTAAAAAACTTAAAATTCTAAAACACTGAGATTTCCTTACATAATGCCTATATTTATATTGAATTTTTTATATTAAGATGGCACTCCTTGCTGCAAAAAATGCATCACTATTGGTGGAAATCATCTGAACCTCCCAGCCTGTCAATGTGGATAAAAGTAATATCTTCCTATATCCCTTCAGAGAAAATACTATTTAACTTAAGAAAAAAACCCAGAATCTAGGACAATACAGATATCTTCAAGTAATTGACCTTTGGATGGAATTTATAGTTTTTGTGTTATGTATTTACCTATGTGCTAGACCTGTGCTCTGTTGTCATGTCATGTGCTTGTTTGTATTTTGTTTTGTTTTATATTTGGGGCTCTTCCTGGGGGGTGGTGTGGGGTATGGGGGTATTAATTTGTACTGAGATCCTCATATGTCACTATATTGTAATGGGATAAATAACTAATAAATATATTGATTAAAAAAAAAGAATTATTTATATTTACATAACACATGTCTGGGCAAAAATGTGGAAGATAAAATGAGTTTTGAAGTTTTGTGGATAAACTTGCAAACAGTCTTTTACAGAAAGGAAAGTCAGTATTGTTCAGTGCTGATGGCTTTAAACAATTAGTTGCCTAGTTAGTGTGTCTGGTCAATTTTGTTTCCTCAGTACGCTCCAGCCATTGCATGGGTTTGTTAAATTCCATCACTGGCACACATTAATTTATTGATTTGATTAGTTTTAAAGTTTATTGGCCAAACTTGGTAAAAAAAATAATCCGGTTAGACCATAAAAACCATTATCATCATAAACCTTACTGAAAGCCTAGCAGAAAATCAGGCTCCTGATGAAACAAAATCTGATTTTGTTTATTATTCCACTGTAAGAAGAGGACTCATTGCTGTGTGTCTCAGAGGATGTCAGTCAGGTTTCCAGGACTGATGAGAAGCAGAAAGTGGTATTTCAATAACTGAAACTTTTCAAAACTTGGAGCTTTAGAAAAAAGTGTCTGCAAGTCTCCCAAAAGAAATTTAATATGTAATAAAGGCAAAGACTGGACACATTAAAAATGGACAAACTGTGTATTGTGTTCAGTTTATGCAGCTTGTGTGTAATTTTTGTTAAGTGTGTCTTTTCTGCTTTTTATTGACACTGAAAAATGAATAACTGACCTGTTTCTCTGGAATGCAGAAATTAATTAAGTGGCGGTCTCTGGGGATGTCATGGTACTGTACATAACCAGATGAAGTTAATATTCTACGTCTAGTAGATGTAACACGGGAAGATCATTTTGATCAATGAAGAAATGCTCAATTATAATAGTTATTAATTACAACCATTTTATTACTGTCAGTTAAAATAAATAAGTACGTATCTGAATGTAAAAAATAAGAATTCAGTTATTGCAATATACAGTCCTGCTAGAAGATCCAACCACAGCCCAGTTTAAACGTCCAGGCTGAGGCAGTCAGATTTTAATGTAATATCTGCTGGTACTTGTTATAATAAAATTTCCAGAGCTTTAAAAACATCACAGAACTACAACCACACTGTCCAACAGGAATGAGGTTCTTTTCTGATGACTACACCAAACAGTTGTTTGTTGCCAAGAAGCTCTATTTTGGTCTCATCTGACCAACATGGTCCCACTGAAAGCTCCAGGAACGTCTGGGGGCGTGAGGAGCCTGGTTGTAGTTCAGGAGATGTTTCCCTAACTAACCTAACATCTGCAGTTCCCCAGCTGTGATTCTTAGAGATACTCATCCACACAAACCATTCTTCTCACTGCATGTGGGGTTAATATAGCCATGCAGCTTTTTTATTGTCAGATTATTAACATCTCTAGTTGCTTTAAACTTCTTAATTGTGGCTCTGATGATGCAAGTAAGTATTTAGATGTTTTGTCGTTTAGTTTTCTCTGACACCTTGATTAGATAATTCTCAAATAAACGTCAGGGTTCCATTGTTATCTGCCAGGAAGTAGGTTATTTGTCATAGTGGCGTGACACTGATTTATAGTGTATACTTGCAGTTTGTGACTATATGGATTATATGATCATTGTTAAATAGCGTGTTAGCTCTGTTTCGTATCAGGAGTGTTGTAGCATGACACACATGCGTGTGTGCACACACTCCATCAAGTTTTCCTCATGCACGCTGGTGCTGTTCAGAGGATGAGGATGAGCTGTTGCTTTGGTAACAGGTGCCGTGACATCAGAGTATGGAGATGGTTGCTTAGCAGCAGCTCTCTGCTTATTGTGTGCTGGTGTTTGCTGTTCAGCCAGGTGTGTAGGTGTGTGTGTAAGAAGAGACGAGGTCCTTTGTGCACCTGCACTAAAAACACATACAAAAGCTGGAGGTGACAAAAGTCTCTGATGGAAAACAGACTAGATATGTAGAGCTGCTGACACGCATGCACAGGGTGAGTTTGCCAGGAGGGTTTTATCCCCTGAAACTGATCCACATCCACATTCAGCTGGTCTGATCTGATCTTTCCTTTGAGCTCCAAACAGAAGTGAACAAATAAACATGCGACTACATTCAGGTAGAAGTGCAGCAGTTCCAGGTAGAGATCGACCGATATGGGTTCTTCTATAGCCGATGCCGATGTGTAGAGGTCGGGGTCAGCCGATGGGCGATATGTGCTGCTGATTTTTAGGGCTGATAAGACAAAGTTTTCCGCTTTATTTGCGGCTAAAATGTCACACTAGTAAAAACAACAAGTGGATGCACAACCTTTCTGAAGGTATCATTTATTGAAATCTGACTTTTAAAAAAAAAATTATATTTTTATCTGCCCCCCCCCAAAAAAAAATCAGTACCACATTACTGATGAGAGTGTAAAATACATCTATTTATACCAATAACAAACAAGTTATTAAGAAGTGCACTGAAAATTAGTTCCACACAGCCGACATGTTTGCTGCAGTTACAGAGAGTGCCTCACTTCACGCGTTGTAATAAAATAGCGATTCTTTAAGGAGGATGAGGCGCTCGGAAAGAGAGAGAGAAACAGCGCTGATGTGCTGTAATGATTGTTAACACCGCGGCTCTGTTCTGTTCTCTTTATTCTTCTTTTAGTTATGTTTGACTCGAGTGCTGGAAGCTGAGTAATATCTGGGAAGCTCTGGCTGCTCCGGAGAGACTCGCTGTGTAACAGTAACATGTTAATGTGTGTATTACACTGGAGCAGTTAGCTTTAGCCCCCCGCGCTAAGGGGTAAAACATCCGCTCTGGTTCACGTCTACGTATGGCCGGGAACTAGAAACACGTAACCGCGTTATTAAAAACATCACTGTTTACTATAAATTATTAATTTTCATTTATTTCAGCCGATCAGTTCCAAAAGTTTCGGCTTGGGGTCCTTCATATGCGACAGTGGCACATTCCACCGCACCAATAATATGGGGCTGCCCGCGGACTTGCCTGATTTTAAATTGGCGCTACCGAACGCTGATACTGATATATTAAAAAATTGCAAATATTGGCTCAATCTCTAGTTCCAGGGAAAGAGCCACATCACACTGTCCTGCTCAATAAATGAAGAATGAAGTGTTTTACCTTTTACCAAAAGTAGTCAATCAGCCAAGACGAGTTGGGTGTATGATGACCAACTCGATGATGACAGCTCATCATCTGAAGCTCAATCCCAGCAAGACTGAGCTGCTGTTCATCCCTGGAACTACAGGTCCTCAGCAGGATCTTGCCATCTCATTCGAGAACTCTTTGATTGTTCCGTCTTAAGATGCAAGAAACCTTGGGGTGACCCTGGATGACCAGTTATCGTTCTCAGCCCATATTACGAATCTGACTCGGTCATGCAGGTACATTCTCCACAACATCAGACGCCTCCGACCCTTCCTCTCTCAGGAGGCCTCCCAGGTGCTCGTCCAGTCTCTTGTCATTTGAAGGCTGGACTCCTGGCTGGTCTTCCTCTGCAGGCCATCAGGCCCTTACAACTGATCTAAAATGCAGCAGCACGGCTCGTTTTCAATCTTCCCAAGTTCTCTCATGTCACTCCACTGCTGCGCTCCCTTCACTGGCTTCCTGTAGCTGCTCGCATTCAGTTTAAAGTTCTGATGCCTACAAAGCCAAGAATGGACCAGCTCCTCCCGACCTTATGGCAATGGTCAAAAGTCGAACCACACCTCGAGCCCTTCACGCTTCAAGTACGGCTCGGCTTGACCCGCCATCACTCAAGATTCATGGAAGACACGTGACAAGATGCTTCTCTGTCCTGGAGCCCAAATGGTGGAACGAACTTCCACTGGCTGTCCAAACTCTCTCACGGTCTTCAAACGCCGACTAAAGACCTATCACTTTGTAAAGCACTTATAAACACTAATATACTAAATTATTGGTATAAACTGTAATTGCACTTGATCTTCTAGGAGCACTGGCTAAGTACTGCACTTGTACTGTATGTAGTCTTGTATTTGTTCTCTTCTCTGTAGGTGTTCCAGTCTTGCTAGGTATTGCATTGTCTTTTTTCTAGGTATCAGCACTGGCCCTGTGTTTATGGCAGTGTTTGAGTATAAGAGTAGTTTGGACTTAATCCTGTTGTACGAGATAGAGATTCATACTCTAACCAACACTAAGCACTTTTGTAAGTCGCTCTGGATAAGAGCGTCTGTTAAATGCCGTAAATGTAAATGTAAATGATGTGTGCTTCTTTAGTCCTGCACTGGAGCTATAAGATTAAAAATTGTTATAAGATTGCTATAAGATTAAAAACTCTTCAGCTGCCACTTTTTTATGTCATATATGGTTAAAAAATGTCAGAAGCCCTAAAGGAACAGATGACTCCATTTCTGAGTCAGCTTCACTTTTATTTCTGCCTGTATAACAAAAAGTATTTCTAGCATCTCTTATACAAGCTCAGCCATCAGATGCCTCAAAAACATAATCATCTTAGTCTACTGTCTGAAGTTTTTTGGCCAACTCTTAGCATGCTACACCAGCTTTGGTCGTCAGAGGGTGTATCCAGGGTAGTGGATAGTGGTTGATGTTTCCATTGTTAACTATATTATTCCTGTAGCTTCAGTGCAGAAAACTAAGGAAGCAGGCGTCTTACATTAGAGGGGTAACAGGGAAAATGTTTAAATATGATTTAATTTTTGGTTCTGCCTGCAGATCTACATGCACCTGCGCTATTACAGCTCTCCTAATGAACAGAGACACATCGTACGGATCCTCTTCATCGTCCCCATCTACGCCTTCGACTCTTGGCTCAGTCTGCTGTTCTTCACCAACGAGGAGTACTACGTCTACTTTGACACAGTGAGAGACTGCTATGAAGGTAAGAGTGGTGTGTGTGTGTGTGTGTGTGTGTGTGAGAGAGAGAGAGAGAGAATGTGTATGTGATTGTGATTTTGTGTGTGTGTGTGTGTGTAATTGTACATGTGTTGCATGGTCTAACAGATGGTCTCTTAGTCTTCCTGTCCTGATGGCAGTACTCTTGTTGCATTGTTGCTGAGGCAGAGACCTAGCAACAGTATGCAAATCAGCACAAAAGGGAGAGTTCATCAAACATTCTTGCATATAAAGAGTGTGTGTGTGTGTGTGCATGTGTGCGTCTGAACATGTCACCAGAGTTGAAGTGTATGTGATGGCTGGATTTAAGATGAACAGCCATTAGTAAACCTAGTGTGTATACTTAGTGTGTATTAGCAAACCTTTATGTATACTAGGGTTCATACATTTGGAATAAAGTTTGTAATAATATAAAACACTGTTAATGTGATACAGTACTGTGCAGAAGTGCACAAACCAACAACCTGTGTCTACATATTTGTTATTTCAGAATCAGAAAAATGCAAATTGCAGACAACCCAAATTCTGCAAACGTTGGGACACTGTGTGAAACAAAAACAGATTAGTTATTAGTAAATTCAGTTTATTGTGCAAAGTATTGTGTGTTTTATGTAGTGAACTTCATGTTTATGTAAATAAACAGACAATCTAAATGTGATGCCTTGAACACATTCCAAAAAGGTTGCAACACAAGCATGTTGACCTCGGTGTTCTGGACCTTTGTTGTCATATTTTGAGCTTTTGAACTGGAGGCCAGCCAGTCTAGCACCCACACTCCCTGATTATGCAGCACATGCATGTATGCAACATAGCATCGCTGTCCGCAAAAAACAAGTTATCTCCAAAACAGCAACTTCATAGGAGAGAACGGAAACGCTCAATGTAAGTAAATGTAAAGAGGTTTTATTCCTAGTGATTTTAGAGTGTTTTTATTGGACCGTTCATCATAAAACTTAAACAGGATATGGCAGCTGTCATGTTTAAAGAACATGAGAACATGACGTCTGTTATTTCCATAAACAATCAGAAAGCATGGCTCCGTCTCAGATGAGCTTGATTCTAGAATGATCAGCAGCGTTTCTGGACGATGTTGATATGTGGCTTACAACAAGCAGAGTACAGCCTTGATTTGCTTCTACGTATTCAGCAGCAGTGTTTATTGGTTAGTTTTTCAAAGTATTCCCGAGCCCATGCTGTGATACCCATCACGGTTTTAATTCAGTGCTGTTTGAAGGGTTGGAGGTCTCTAGTATTCATTTGTGTTTTTTCACCTTTTCCTTTATGCACAAAGATACTGAAGCTTTTGATGCTGATGCATTTTTTGGCAAAATAGCAAACATGTTGGTCATAATGGGCTAATCGAACCTGAAACCTTTTATTTTTGAATAAACAAGTTCCTAGTTCTAAACAGCTCCTGTAAGAAATCTGCAGAGATATGTTCCCACACGTACAGTGTTAGAAGTTGGTCTCAGTATATGGTAAAGCTGAAACACCAGTAAGTTTCCTTTTAAATGCCTCCTGATCTGTTGCTCCACTCTAACTTCCCCCTCAGCTTACTGCTAGGAATTCTCACGGTATTCACTGCTGCAGACTGCTGCATTTCACTCAGTGTGCACTACATTCAGCAGATTGATGGTTAACTGTGTTTTATTTGCAGTGTTCTTGTGTGTGTGTGTGAGTGTGAGAGAAAGAGGGAGAGAGAGAGAGAAAGAGGGAGGGAGAGAGAGAGAGAGCTCATAAATAACTGACCCTTGCTGACTGTGGTGATCTTTAGTGGAGCTCCTGCAGTGCAGCTGCAACAGCTGATGCTGCTAATGCGGTGTGGACTAAGAGTGGAGTTTGTAAAAGTGTAAATGCAGTTAGTGTGTTAGTTTGTGCTAGAAGTGTCACTATCGAAGTGTTACAAACCATTCAACACTTTCACACCAGCAGAGGGAGCAAGTGTGTGTGTGTGTGTGTGTGTGTGTGTGTGTGTATGTATATATATATATATATATATATATATATATATATATATATATATATATATATATATATATATATTTGTAAGGAGATGCAGTTGCTCACTTGCTCCCTCTGCTGGTGTAAAAGTGTTGAATGGTTTGTATCATTTTAAAATATTAATATATTTGTCATACCTAATGATATAGTTAAATGTATTATAAATTGAGGGAGGAAGCCCCTTGGGGTGAGATGTCCTTACACATTTTTCTTCCCCATTCTGGTCAAGTGGTCCCGACCTAATTTTGGCACATATACTATTTGTCGCTGGAAGACAACAGATATCCTTGTATTTGTATGAAGTTGTACAATAAAAAGATGTGCTTTTGTCTTCTGAGGTGAAAATGTACTTTTGGGCAACAAGGGGTAAAATACACTACTGGCCCAAAAATATTATGTCATCAGATGAAGTCAGACTGAGTGTGGGATCTCCATAGCTTTAGTGTTATCATACTAGTTGCTTTTAATGCTAATGTCTTTAAATTATTATTCTTGTACTTCTGTTACTACTACTGCTACTGCTATTACTCAGGTAATGTAACCACAGAAACTATTTAAATAATGAATTAAATTGATTAAGTGTTTAAGTGGAATCATTAACACATGAATTGAAATAGGCCTCAATTAACTGATCAGCTGTTTCAAAAGCTAAGGGCGCAGCTGAAGAAGACTGCGTGGCCTGGCTGTCCTTTGCAACACACATACTTTGTTAGAAATCGAGAAAAGCAACTGGTGTATTCATCAAGACATCTGTTCTCTCACAAAACCGAACAGACCTCAAAACAATTTTAAAACTATAAAAAGAGCCACGAGTCGAGAGATGCTGCAGAATTAAAATTTGTACTACTGTATAAATGTACAGCCTGTTAAGAAGGTCTGAAATGTGTGAACAGTGATGAGGAGTTAACGTATACCAGTGTTCGGATGGTCTCTCCTACCGTGTGTGCACCTTCCGCTTTGTCCTGCATATGATTGTTTATAGTTTTACTGAGCTTAGCGATTATAGAGCTTTAAACTGTTAAATGAAAAGGTTTCATGCATTTGTGTGTACGTCCACAGAAAAGCAAGAAATGGTTCGGTAGTTATTTGGTAGCTACATGTATTATACACTATTCTGCAGTGTTTGTATACTAACCATTTGTGCATGTTTTCTTGCAGCGTTTGTGATCTATAACTTCCTGAGCCTGTGTTACGAGTATCTGGGTGGAGAGAGCGCCATCATGTCAGAGATCAGAGGGAAACCCATAGAGTGAGTGTTCTTTCTATTTATATGTATAAAAAAAAAAAGATGAAAAATGGCATTTCACTGATACCAGCACTTAAAGGCAGTATTGTTTGAGTGATGGCTTCCTTCAGTGATCCCTCATCTTCTGCTGAGTTGTCACTTGACACCTGAGTCCTGACTGTCTGGCCTTTAGGCTTGATTTGGCCTTTAGGTAGCTTAGCAGTTTGCTAGCCTGGTCAAAGTTTCTGCTAGCCTTGGCTGGGGTGCACCATAGTCCGCTACTCAGTAGTGGGGTCTCTTGGCCTGTGTTTCACCCAAGCTCTGCTGAATGACTCAGAAACAACAGTGATATTTACTAAACCCCAGCAGGGTCTGACACGGTAGAATGAAGACCCTTACAGAGTGTTCCGTTCTGTTTTTAGCTATTTTATTTAATGATGTTTTGCATTTACCTAAGTTGTTAAATGTTGTTAAATGTTGTTAAATAATTAGTAAAAAGAACAGTAAACACTAAACATATATAGTAAACAAAATAGTTTTATATTATATTAATACATATAATACAAGAGTAATGCAGAGTAATGCAGTTCAGTCAAGCAAAGTATGTTTTATTTATGACACAGAACAAAAATTTACCCAAATAAAATATTTTAAAATGTATTTGTACAAATGGACTTAAGGTTAGTAAGGTTAAATAGATTTAGTATCAATATTGCTACTCTATAATGATATATATTTGAGATCGGGTATCGGTATCTGTATCTGTGTGGAAAAAATGCTATCAGTGCATCCCTAATTAAAAAGCTTTGCCTACTGCTACAAAAGTTGTAGTTGGAACTAGCATTTTAAGTGTGAAAAACAGAAGCGCTGCCTGTAAATTATGATCTCCAGTTTTTGTGATGAATTTACTATGAACTGGCAGAGCTCATGATGCCAGGTTGTTTACGTTTCCATTATGCCACGGCTAATCATTTTTCAATCTGACACCCATGCGGTATTGTGTGTGAGCTGCTCACGATTTATGGTATCTACAACTGCTGTTAGACTGCATTACTATGTAAATATATATTGAATGTAACATTGGTGTATGCTTACAGTTTGGTGTATCTTTAAGTATTAAAATACTTTTTAAATAACTTTTATTTATGAACATATTTCTTACCTCCATGGAGCTGCAGAAGTGTGTTTACTTTGTTACATTACGATTATGTGTGTGTGTGTGTGTGTGTGTGTGTGTGTGTGTGTGTGTGTGTGTGTGTGTGTGTGTGTGTAGGTCCAGCTGTGTGTACGGGACGTGTTGTCTGTGGGGCAGAACCTACTCTATCGGTTTTCTCAGATTCTGCAAACAGGTAGGAATGTAATAGTAATGATTCCAAGGAGGCACTGATAAGCCATATAATACAGATTTTATTTGCTTCATTATTTATTCATTCATTCATGTTTATTTGTTTTCTCTCAAGATATCAATGTCCTTATCATATAAATGTATAATAAATCTCACAAACATGCCAATTTCTGGCAGACTTGAGATGGCAACAAAACACTTGGAGCAACAATGAAGCTGAAAATACATACTTGATGAAATGAATTTAAATATTCTATATTTTCTTGATGAGATGTGTGTGTGTGTATATATATATATATATATATATATATATATATATATATAATCAAGATGTGTTTTTTTTTTTATAAATAAAGTTAGGATTTGTTTTTCCTATGCTTGGTGAGAAAAGTATCTTGTGAAAAAGACAAGATCTTAAGAATAAATTTACTCATTATCATGTAAAAAAGGTGCTATAAAATATGTGAACCCATTTCATCTCTCTCTCTCTCTCTCCCTCTCTCTCTCTCTCTCTCCCTCTCTCTCCCTCTCTCTCTCTCTCTCTCTCTCTCTCTCTCTCTCTCTCTCTCTCTCCCTCTCTCTCTCTCTCTCTCTCTCTCTCTCTCTCTCTCTCTCTCTCTCTCTCTCTCTCTCTCTCTCTCTCTCTCTCTCTCTCTCTCTCTCTCTCTCTCTCTCTCTCTCTCTCTCACATCACAGGCCACTCTGCAGTTTTGTGTGGTGAAGCCTCTGATGGCAGTTATAACTGTGATCCTGCAGGCTTTTGGAAAATACAGAGATGGAGACTTTAAGTAAGAAAGCTACTCTCTCTAATTCTCATTCTGTTTACTCCAAACGTAGTCAATCTGCCAAGATTCCTTTAGCAGTAAACGTTTTCTTTTTTTAGTTTGGCACTGGACTTGATGTAGTGCTAGTGTTTGCTAGTGTTAGCAAAGTAATATTAGCAAATTGCCCGACCAAATACATCACACATTTGCCTGATGAATCATGAAGTCAGTTTAGTTAAGGAAGTGCTTAAAACTCCATTACTTTACATTCCATACATACTTAGCTCAGTTAGTAAAGGGGAGATTGTGTGGACTCCATTTTTCACTCAATTGTTGTTTTGAAATCATAACCTTAACTAAATATTCTCTCTCTCTCTCTCTCTCTCTCTCTCTCTCTCTCTCTCTCTCTCTCTCTCATTATCTATGTGTCTATCTATCTCTCTATCTTCTCTATCTTTGCAGTGTGGCGAGCGGGTATCTGTATGTGACGATTATCTATAATATATCGGTCAGTCTGTCTCTGTATGCCCTCTTCCTCTTCTATTTTGCCACACGGGAGTTATTGGTGCCGTACAGCCCTGTGCTCAAATTCTTTATGGTCAAATCCGTCATCTTCCTTTCCTTCTGGCAGGGTAAGTAGCCCTCACTCACCCTACACCCAGCATATTACCTTACAGTGTGATTTAAATAGATGATGTGTCCATCCTACATAAAAAACCAAACACCCTCAGTCTGTGTCCATCCTCCAGTCAACAACAAACATTCTAGAATCTATACCTTACAGTTTTTACCCTACAGTCTATACCAAACCGACTACAATCTATACGCCACAGTGTCCACCCACAGTCAACACCAAACATTCTAGAGTCTGTACCCTACAGTGCCCACTCTACATTCAACACCAAACATTCTAGAGTCTGTACCCTACAGTGTCCATCCTCCAGTCAACACCAAACATTCTAGAGTCTGTAATCTACAGTGTCCATCCTCCAGTCAACAACAAACAGCCTAGAATCTATACCTTACAGTTTTTACCCCACAGTCAACACTAAACAGCCTAGAATCTATACCTTACAGTTTTTACCCCACAGTCAACACTAAACATTCTAGAGTCTGTACCCTACAGTGCCCACTCTACATTCAACACCAAACATTTTAGAGTCTGTAATCTACAGTGTCCATCCTCCAGTCAACAACAAACAGCCTAGAATCTATACCTTACAGTTTTTACCCCACAGTCAAACCTAACCATTCTAGAGTCTGTAACCTACAGTGCCCACCCTACATTCAACACCAAACATTCTAGAGTCTGCACCCTACAGTGCCCACTCTACATTCAACACCAAACCTTCTAGAGTCTGTACCCTACAGTGCCCACTCTACATTCAACACCAAACATTCTAGAGTCTGTACCCTACAGTGCCCACTCTACATTCAACACCAAACCTTCTAGAGTCTGTACCCTACAGTGCCCACTCTACATTCAACACCAAACATTCTAGAGTCTGTACCCTACAGTGCCCACTCTACATTCAACACCAAACATTCTAGAGTCTGCACCCTACAGTGCCCACTCTACATTCAACACCAAACCTTCTAGAGTCTGTACCCTACAGTGCCCACTCTACATTCAACACCAAACCTTCTAGAGTCTGTACCCTACAGTGTCCATCCTCCAGTCAACAACAAACATTCTAGAGTCTGTACCCTACAGTGTCCATCCTCCAGTCAACAACAAACAGCCTAGAATCTATACCTTACAGTTTTTACCCCACAGTCTATACCAAACCGACTACAATCTATACGCCACAGTGTCCACCCACAGTCAAAACTAAACAGCCTACTGTTGGCGTCTTAAGTCAGTTTGGCCCAGCACAGTTTTCTTGCTCAAACAAACCTGATTCAACTTATCTGTTAACTGCCAGCTTTAGTAGGTATTTTGATTAGTACAGTTTCATTCATCCTACAGTCTACACCAAACACCCTGTAGTCTACACCCTGCTTGCTCACTCCTTCTCACCCACACCTCTGTCTTTCAGGAATGCTGCTGGCTATTCTCGAGAAGTGTGGGGCGATCCCTAAAATCGATTCTCCTGATGTGAGTGTTGGAGAGGGGACGGTTGCTGCCGGTTACCAGAACTTCATTATCTGTATTGAGATGTTTTTTGCCGCTGTGGCACTCAGACATGCCTTCACGTACAAGGTCTACATGGACAAAAGACTGGACTCCTATGGTGAGCGAGAGGATTAGCAAACACACTAACACTGCTAACAGTTGTGATATAAACATTATATCCAGTAGGTTGTTTCAGGCATTGATTTTTAATGAATGAACTGTTTTCGTAGTCCAGTGACCCACACACAATAATCCCAGTTTTCAGGGCCCTTTATCCTGAAGTGCACATTTTCTGCTTAAATGGGTTTTGGGTTTGTGCTGTACACACTCTGAATCTTCTTTACTGACTTGCTCTCTCTCTCTTTTTCCCTTCCATGCCCTCTCTTCCTCTTTTCTTATGATTTTGCAAATGATCCCTTTTGGACTTTAATTTGCATATTATTTTGTTGTTTTGAAACCCTCTGCTCCTCTTCTGTATGTGTATATGTTATTTCCTCTCTTCCTCCACTATGTCTTTGTGTGCTGCACTATAAGGATCCTTCCCTGTTTATGGACAGTACGGTAGGTTCCTCTCTACCGCTGCCTCATCTCTCTCAGAACCTTCACCCCACTGAAAAGTCTCTGTGTCCCCTCTCAGCAACTTTTTCTTTCACTGGAAGTCAAACGCTGTTCTGTTTTGATTTCCTTTTTAAATTGAATTGAAATCTCCATCATATTCATTGTTTTCGTGCTGGTGGAATGTCATGTTTGCTCTTGTGAGCACCGTACCATCATCCCTCTGACCACCTGTAAATGTTTATGATAGATTTATTAGGTAGGTACTCTGTTTATTTTTAGGTTCCAAAAAATCTGAATAGTTTTTAAATAATTTACATTTTCATTTAAATTTACAATTTCTGTTTTTTAAACCCCATTACTAGCTCTTAGTTTTTACATGTTCATTTATTTTTAGACTTCAAATAGTCTAAATAGTTTATAGTTGTTATGTGTGGTTAATGCATTATTAGGATTTTAGCATTTTGCTCCCACATAACATTACAGCATTTTCTAGACTGACCCTTTAAACCATCCACACTTCCAGCCTGATGCCCACCTGCATGTGCACTGTTGCTGTGACTGTAGCACTCTCGTTAAAACACAGCTGTTAAATGGCAAGTTCCACTAAAGGCTCCCCTAATAATAAAACCAAAGTTATTTCCAATATCTGCCCCTGGATATAGTTTTTTTAACACCATTACATTCTTTTATGAGCGAAACACACTCAGTGATGATTATATCAGTTATGGAATTTCTGGAGTTATAGTTTTACAGGTATCCTCTGTGAACAGTGGTGATGGAAATTGGGTCAAATTAGAGCAAATAGGACAAATAAAATTGATCACAATTAATTATTGAATCATTTGACAGTCCCAGTCTTTATATAATTGTAGTTTTCAATGGCAGCTTTAAATGTTTTTGTTTATAAATATTTTTGTTTCATCTTCCTTCATTAATATAAATGTTCTCATGAAACTCCCAGTTGACTTATATTGGTTGACTTTAGTTCACGAATATATCTTTCGCTCTCGCTCTCTCGCTCTCAGGCCGCTGTGTCATGAAGAGTATCTCCAGCAGTCTAAAAGAGACGATGAACCCTGGGGACATGGTACAGGATGCTATCCATAACTTCTCTCCGGCGTATCAGCAGTACACACAGCAGAGCACGCTGGAGCAGCCAGGGGGTGGTCTTACCCGCAGCCTCAGCACCGGCTCCACACGTGACAATGAGAAAACATTGCTGCTCAGCTCTGACGATGAGTTTTGAGAGAGTGAAACAAACACAGAGCTAGCTTATAGTATGGTTGCTTACTTATGTCATGATGTGCCATAGCTGTGACACACACACACACACACTATAAGTCTATACCTATCCAGATGCTCGTTCTAATTAGTAACCTCTGCTATTTTAAGGTGCACCCATTAATGCCACAAGTGTTCAGTTGCGCACACATAGCTTATGTAGTCTCCATAGAAAAGCATTGCCAGTAGAGTGGAGCGCTCTGGAAGAGCCTCACATGAGTCTGAGATCACCATGCTCAATGCCAAGCGTCAGCTATAAAGACCCTGAGAACTGGGCACTGGAACTGTGTTATCTGGAGTAATGACTCTCCATCCAGTACTTCTGTGGTAAATTGGAGTCACCCAGAACTAATCATCCAACTTCAGTACCTGAGCTCACTTATGCTGTTGTGGCTGAGTGCAATCGTATCCTCTCAGCCATGTTCCAACGTCTAGTGTAAAGCCTATACAGAAAAGCAAATGCTGTTAGTGCAGCAAATGGGAACACGTTCCTTATTAATTATCTTGATTTGAAAAAAAAAAAAAGCTGGAGGAGCAGGTCTACAAAGGTTGGGCAAATATTGTACATCTAGCTCATATATCTTTATGTATAGCCCAAAGAACCCCCACACCAGTTAGCATTATTCATACATCGTCATTCATCTTTAACATCAGTTTGGGTGTGGTAGTGTGTCCAACTCATAGTGTGTTTTGCTGTTCATTTGCCAGGCTCTCTGACTCTCTCTCTGCCAAACAGACAGGACCCTGCACTGTCCTGTTCTGCTCATTAGTGACCCAGCTGGAGCTCCTCTGACTGTACTCTGTTACAGCTGCTGTCATTTTACAAGCTAGAATTTCCTGCTACGTGACTGGAGTTCTAGCAAGCAGCCTGTTCTACTGTGGGCCAGAAAGCACTCTTGTCACTTCTCTTCACTGGCTACTCTAGACTTTTCACTGAATTGTCATTTTAACGGGACCTGCTTGCTCCTCCTCCAAA
The DNA here is from genome assembly GCA_021613375.1 of Megaleporinus macrocephalus. NCBI lineage: Eukaryota > Metazoa > Chordata > Actinopteri > Characiformes > Anostomidae > Megaleporinus > Megaleporinus macrocephalus. Next base: position 30,527,565 of record CM038703.1, read on the forward strand.
AAGATCAATTAAATTAGTAGACGTTTAACAAAACATGGAGGGTAAGCATCAGTTAGCAAGATGTCATTTGCATATTGGTCATTAATGGCCATTTGTTTGCATTAATTTAGTGTGTTTACAGGCACTGAATAATCTGAAAAGTCTGATTTTGTCAGTAATTGATTCAGTGTGTTTGCATGCAGTTGCGTAATCAGATAATGGGAAAGCTCTTTTTTTAATTATATATATATATTTTTTAACTGTAATATTCCCTAAAGTACCTTTCCAGATGTGCTAGGCTGAGCTGGAATAGGGGATTCTCTGAACAGCAGCTTTGCACATAGACTAATAGCAGCAGACAGCCACTAGGTGGCGGCATTGTGCTGTTATAAATGCATTTGGTTGTAAGGGGCACATCTGTACATCTGCAGCATGGTGTACGGGAGAACTTTACTGTTTGAATGCTGAATGCTAATTTCGGCACAGTAGTATAAACTACCAGTCAACAGTCTGAACACACTTTTTCCCTTTGTTTCCACTACTGAACACAATAAAAAACAATGTTTAACAGTGTCAAACTATGAAATAACACAGGGGATTACACAGTGATTCTCCAGGAGCTTTTTGAACAGCCACCTGTGAAATTACTGACAGGCATAAAAACGATGCAGAAATGAAAACTCAGAAACTGCTTGTTAGGCTGCGTTATATGAACCAGCATCTACTTCACCTTTTTCATTTGTCTTTTAAACAAAGTTAACACATTTTAAATGCAATTCCACTGATTTTCTAAAAGTACAGTTCTGCATAATTCAGTGTGTGAGATGTAAACAAAGGCAGAGTACTCTGCCTTCACGGCTGCTATATATATATATATATATATATATATATATATATATATATATATATATATATATATATATATATATATATATATATAGCAGCTATGAATGAATATTGTTTTAGACCAAAGCCTCAAACTAAAAGTAATCATAAAGCCGTCTATTCATAACCATTTCATAAAGCAACTGGTTTCTGATTCTAATCATCACTACATTGTTTACATATTAAGCATTTTAATTTTGCAGAATTCTTTAGAAGAAAATTCCTCTTTAACATAAGTTGAAAATACTTTTATGAAAAATGTACAATAAGGCCTTTGACTGGTTCTACAGGTTCAGTTCCTAAAAGGGGGTCCAGTGCTGCAGGTTTTATTCTTACTTTAAACCTTTTTTAACAGAGCTTCATTTTTTTCAGGGCTAATGTAATAGATTCTTAGCATTAGAAACAGATCCTGATATTTCGGATGAGATGTTGTTACATACGCAGAACACAACAATATTAAAAGGCCAAATCGACATTTTGTGCTTTCATTGTTTACGTAAATAATAAACTGCTTTCATTTCTTTTTATTACACTTTGATATGAGCTGACTTTCTTGAGTTTGAACTTGTGCATTCCCCATATATGTACATACAGAAACCTACATTATGAATATTATTATGCTGTTAATAAAGTAAATACTGTTTCAGGTGGAACAGGTAACTGTAAATAGCTGATATGAGATTTTTTTAGGCTTTAATTAAGGTGCCTAGTTTTGTAAACCTTCTGAATATGGCTTTTGCATATTGTTGGTGCCGTTTATGTTCTGTATAGATTATTCAGCATTTTGTGTTTGTGGGATGGAATAAAGAAGATTAAAGAGGATCTAATTTATTTTGTTTTGTTTTTCGTGCTCTGCTCTACAGTATCAGTACTCCGACAACGGAGGTCTATCCAGTTGTCTACATGTAAGGTTTACAATTAATACTGTTATTGGCACTAAAATACAGTATCTGTATCAGCAGTAGAGAATACTTATATCTGAATGCTGTATCATGTGTACCAGTAGATGGAGCCTAACTATAGAAAGCAACAGATCAGTGGTTGAGACAAGCAGTAGCACAACAAACTCAGTATTCTGAGGGCCACGACCAATTTTCTGTGCATCAAATTTAATTAACCCTTAATAGGGCTAATAGGTAAACCATGCTAAAGAGCACTATTTGTGGCTGTCAAACTATTTACACGCAAGGTTATTCAAACAGTAAAAGTCATTGATTTACACTTTTATTTGTGACATATAATTACAAAAAGAAAAATGATACACAATGCCAATTCCAGAAAATATGGGTGCTGTGTAAAATATAAAGAAATGTAAATAAGTAAGAGAATGCAATGATTTGCAAATCTCATAGACACATATTTTATTCACCAAAGAACATAAAGCTTGATGACAGCAAAACAACTTAAAAACAGTTGAGACAGGGCAACAAGCCTGGAAAAGTAAGTGATACTAATAAAAAAAACAGCTGGAGGGGCAAGTAGCAACTAAGTCACATGACTGGGTATTAAAAGAGCATTCTATAGAGGCAGAGTCTCTCAAAAGCAAAGCTGGGTAGAGGTTCACCAATCTGGGGGTTCCAGAAAGTTATAGAAAACTCTCCCCATCTACAGTCATCCAAAAATTCAGATAGTCTCGAAAAATCCCTGTGTGCAAGGGACGATGGTCAATATTGGATACTTTTGTAACCTTTGGGCCGTCAGATGGCACTGCATTAAAAACAGGCATGATTCTGTACTGGAAATCACTTCATGAGCTCAGAAACACTTTCAGAAATTAATGTCTGTGAACACAGTCTGCTGTGCAATCCACAAATGCAAGTTAAAGCTATATCATGCAAAGAAGAAGCCATAGGTCAACAAGATCCAGAAACCCTGCCGTCTTCTCTGGACAAAAGCTCATTTCAAATGCTAATTACAGATACAGAAATTGTTCTGTAGTCATATAAATGAAAATGTTAAAAACCTTTTGGAAACCACTGACTATCCAGCTTGTTATCAGTACACATTTCAAAAGCCTGCATCACTGATGGTCTGGTTGTTTCCATCCAGACAGCGTCTCTTTCAGAGAAGGCATGGCATATTTCAGCAAGTGAATCATCCATCACAACAGCATGGCTTCACAGAAGAAGAGTCCGGGTGCTGAATTGACCTGCCTGCAGTCCAGACCTTCACCAATAGAAGACATTCAGCACATCATGAAACAAAACCTCCAGCAAAGAATACCCAGAACTGTTGAGCAGCTAGAAACCTACATCAGACAAGACTAGGACAACATTCCTTTTCCAAAACTTTATAGACTGTTGTGAAAAGAAGATGCTACACGATGGTTGACGTGGTTCTGTGGCAGCTTTTTTGAGATGCATTGCTGCTACAATCAAGTTCTAAATAAGAAAAGATGGATCTCACTCTGAAACACCTCCTCCTGCAGTAGTGCAGCACAGTGAGAGAGCCAGAGGGTCAATACCTCTTGCTAGGTATTGCATTGTCTTATGTTTCTAGATATCAGCACTGGCCCTGTGTTTATGGCAGTGTTTGGGTATAAGAGTAGTTTGGACTTAAACCTGTTTGTACTAGATAGAGATTCATACTCTAACTGAACACTAAGCACTTTTGTAAGTCGCTCTGGATAAGAGTGTCTGCTAAATGCCGTAAATGTAAATGTAAATGTAAGTAGAGAGAATATACATCACCCTCATCAACACTCCTTACCTGTTTAATGCTCTACATTTTTGTAGAGGAACTGTCTGTCAGAGTGAAAAAGTGTGTATCTGTGTGCTCCTGGAACTTAACTCAGACGGACAGCATACATTTGAACAAATATGATTATAAGCAAAATGTTTTTTGTTTAGCCCAGCTCTGCCCCACCCTTTCTTATGCATGTTTCACATGTCACTTCACTCCATTGTAGAATAAGTAGAACACAAGTAACTAGTGATTAAATTATACATATACCTTAATTACACGAGCAGTTTTCTGAGCAGGCCACTGTTCACAGCAATCCCATCAGTAATTCTTTCTGTGTCTAAGGACATCTCTCTCTGTGGCCATGAGCATTTAAGCCTCCAAATGCTTCTAAAGTCTTGTTTAATGTGGGTGTTAAAGATGTGTGCGCTCAAGTCCCTTTCCAATCTGCCATGCCCCTAATGAATGAGCTATTTTCAGTGGACTTTCCATATGGGAGGAAAACACAGGAACACAGCGTGTGGCTCTAAGTACTAAGTAAGACACTTTCTACTGGTACCTTCCTTGCACCAGGACCATGTCTTTACCAGTGGGTCGCATTTTGTGGCTAATAATACCTAAAAACAGCTATACATTGTTAGGTGTGGGGTGGGTGTAGTGGTTAGTCTCTTTTTCACTCTCTCCTTCATTTACTGTGCTGTCATGTGTATTGTTTTTCCTCAATGTGTGTTGCACTTTGCTCTTCCTTTATAGTTGCTGCTTCTCATTTTTTTCAAGTTTTAATGGTGTTTCATTCGACTAACCCTAAACAAGATATCAACATTATGTTAGACATTTTATGTTAGATATTTTTTCTATCTTTAAAGTTAATCAGAATAACCAGACATCATATTAAATGCAAAGCATCTTTTCTATACTCTCCCTAGGGATCAATACAGCCCTATCCATATATAACACACAATTAATAAAGTCTACAATATTAATTAAAAAGGGATGTTTTGTCGATTTTCCAATCCTGACTCAGTAAACTTGTAGATACTGCTAGAAGTAAATCTTGAGCTTTCATATCTATCTTAGACAAAAAGTCTGGTTGCTGTGGGCGTATATTTCTGAATAAGCACTGTTTTAATCAAAGTTAAATCTCCTGAATGAAATGTCCTTTTTCAATTTCTTTTTTTAAAGACATAGTTAACTTTTTTATGTTGAACACATGGCACCCTCTCAAATTACTTTCTTTGCCTTGTTTTTTTTTTGGATAACTCCTAATTTAACATTCAATGGCTGTAAATTATAATAGCCTATATAATGCTATAATGCTGCACACCACTCAGCTGTATGATTCCCTCCAAAGACGATGAGAATAAGTTAGTTCAAATGTTAGGATGGACATTTCTATCCTTCCAAAATGCTGGTAGGGACATACCTACTGTCCATATGCCTACCAATGCCAATGCACCATCACCCAAAGTGCTATATAAAACCTGATTTTTAAAAATACTGTTCCATTTAGCAACAATAACTTCAGTAAATCACATCTTCTCTTAATATTAAATTCAAATTCAAATTTAACAAGTATATTTATGAAGCAGTGCCTTAAACAGCATACCCAAAATTGTTAGAACATTATGTGGGTAGCTTCAGATGGTTTGAAGGGTCAAACAAGAAAAATGAACCATCAGTGTATTTTTTTTTTGAAACTCAATACTGCAAAAAAGACAAAGAGGAAGATTTTTTTGGTCATTGTGACTTAAAGCCAATTTTGCAATAAAAGTCCAATAGCTAGTAGTGTTCCATTCATCACAGAGGAGCCAAAGCTGTGTGTGTTTCAGGCATTGCTTCTCACATTAAAAGCAGAGAACAAACTTACAAAAGCAACCTTGACGATATAGCTCTGATATTAAAGACAACATTAATAAGAATAACGTGTACATTCTTGTGAGTAATTTTGTTGTTATTTTTTCCCCTTCTCCCTTTAAACACATCTTAAGGTTTCACATTGTTCATTTCAAAATTTTTGATTTTGAATTGCGTGTCCCACCCAATATCAGAAACAGGTAGATTTGTCCCACCCAAAAAGTAAACCACAGAAAAAGCGGAAACTGTTTTAAAAACTTTTATTTTTAAAAGCGTGTTTATTTTTGGCAGCGTACGCAATTCACGCGCTGTGTTTGTTGTTAGTAACGGCTCTGGTTGTTAGGTGGTCTTTTACTTTTTTAAGGCTTTTGTTTAGATGCCTGTTCAAAAAATATTCCGCAGTCAGGAGCTTCACTGACTTGAGCTCTCGCCTCGTTGGAGTGGCGGGTAGCTCGCGGAAGTTTTTAACGCGAGGTCAGTGATGAAAGCAATGAATAGCAAAGATGACCATATATACTGCTATAAAAACGGCTTTAGTATAATGTGCTCTTATGGTAACAGGAGGGTTTGGGATGGGTTATATTAACCTTTTACATAAAAAACAAAATATAATAAATAAAATAAATAAATAAATAAATGATTAATTAAAAGGACACAGTCATTAGAAGTTGTAGACTGTTCTCCCTCTGCAGGTAGAGAGGGTTCCTGGAAATTTATAAGAGTGCTCTTCCAGTCCTAAAGGGGGGTGCTGATACCAGCTTCGATAGTCTTTGACCATGTGGTGCACCTGAGCAGTGTGTAGAACAAAGGAACTGTTACTTTTAGTTGTTTTTTTGTTTTGTTTTATTTTTTTGTTTGATTGTTTGTTTGTTTATTTGGCTAAAATAAACCACAAATCCTCAGCTTGGAACAGACACTGGCCTGGGTTTGGATTTTTTACATACATGCAAACAAGTATTATCAGTTACCCCCACTCTGGATTTGGGTGGTTAAAGACTGACCACCTTGCTTTGTTTGGGTGAACCAAAAGGTTTTGCCTATACAGAAGTGCTTTCAGTAGTGCAGTATGTAATGTTCCAGAGAGTGCTGTTTGGTCACAGCCTTACTGTCTAACATTAATGTTAGTCTTGTCAAGTCACGTAACCTTAACATACATTTCTTTGTCATTTCATTTTATCATTATGCCAGCAAAAATAAAGTTTTTGGTTATGTTTCCTTATAATCCAGACACTGCATGTATAATTTGTCTTACACATTTATCTAATAATAAACAGACATACAGATAATGTTATATTTTGTTTATTTATTTGCAATTTACTGTAATTCCACAAATGTTGTTCTACGTCACTATACATACAGTGATTTACTACCTTCCCTACAGTGGAATCAGCTTATACAGTGAGGAAAATAAAGAAAATAAGTATTTGAACACCCTGTGACTTTGCAAGTTTTTCCACTTAGAAATCATGGAGGGCTGTGGATGTCCACTGTGAGACACTCAATCTAAAAAAAACATCCGGAAATCACAATGTATGATTTTTTAATAATTTATTTGTCTGTTACTGCTGCAAATAAGTATTTGAACACCTGTGAAAATCACTGTTAATATTTGTTACAGAAGCCTTTGTTTGCAAGTACAGAGTTTTTTTACCAGGTTTGCACTGCAGCAGGGATTTTGGCCCATTCCTCCACACAGATCTTCTCCAGATCAGCCAGGTTTCTGGGCTGTCGCTGAGAAACACGGAGTTTGAGTTCCCTCCAAAGATTTTCTATAGGGTGATACTTACGGAGCCACTCCTTGGTTATCCTGGCTGTGTGCTTTGGGTCATTGTCATGATGAAAGACCCAGCCATGACCCATCTTCAGTGCTCTAACTGAGGAAAGGAGGTTGTTCCCTAAAATCTCGCAATACATGACCCCGTTCATCCTCTCCCTAATACAGTGCAGTTGTTCTGTCTCATGTGCAGAAAAACACCCCCAAAGTATGATGCTTCCACCCCCATGCTTTACAGTAGGGATGGTGTTTTTGGGATGGTACTCATCATTCTTCGTCCTCCAAAGAAGGCAAGTGGAATTAAGACCAAAAAGGTTTTATATTTGGTCTCAACTTTCTCCCATGACTCCTCTGGATCAGCCAAATGGTCATGGGCAAACTTAAGACGGGCCTGGACGTGTGCTGATTTAAGCAGGGGAAACTTCTGTGCCATGCATGACTTTAAACTATGATGTCTTAGTGTATTACCCACAGTAACCTTGGAAACAGTGGTGCCACCTCTCTTCAGGTCATTAACCAGCTCCTCCCATGTAGTTCTGGGCTGATTCCTCACCTTTCTTAGGATCATTGATACGCCACGAGGTGAGATCTTGCATGGAGCCCCAGTCCGAGGGAGATTGACAGTCATGTATAGCTTTTTCTAATAATTGCTCCAACATTTGATCTTTTTTCACCAGGCTGCTTGGCAATTTCCCCGTAGCCCTTTCCAGCCTTGTGGATGTCTACGATTTTGTCTCTGGTGTCTTTGGACAGCTCTTTGGTCTTAGTCATGTTAGTAGTTGGAGTCTTACTGATTGTGTGGGGTGGACAGGTGTCTTTATTCAGCTAACAACCTCAAACAGGTGCTTCTAATTTAGAATAATAAGTGGAGTGGAGGTGGACTTTTTAGAGGCGGACTAACAGGTCTTTGAGGGCCAGAATTTTTGCTGATTGGCAGGTGTTCAAACACTTATTTGCAGCAGTAACACACCAATAAATTATAAAAAATCATACATTGTAGGTCCACTCACAGTGGACATGCACCTGGGATGAAAACTTCAGACCTTCATGATTTCTAAGTGGGAGAACTTGCAAAGTCGCAGGGTGTTTAAATACTTATTTTCCTCACTGTAGGTAATATTTTAGGGGACAGGGTGGGCTTTGATTCATATCAGCAAATGTGCCCCCCCAATGTCAGACCCGCTCCTACGCCCTTGGTCTGGATGGTCCTTTTTTACCTTTGCGTCCATTTCATTTCAAGATCTGGAATACTGATTCAACTGACCACAATACATGTTTCCACTGTGTGATGGTCCATCCCAGATGCCCCACAGAGGTTGTTTTAAGGAAGTTTTAAGTGTGAATGTAACTTTGTATTGTAGTGCTTGACAAAGTTTCAGCAAAGTAGTCCCTTGCCCATGTGGTTAAATGAACTATTGTTGAATGACGGTTCTTGATAAAGTGCTGTCTGAGGGATCAGAGAATATGGCTGTTTAGTTTTCGGCTTACACTTTTTATGTACTAAATTTCCTCCCCTTTTCATTGTTTAACAATGTGCATTTAGAGGAAGACAAGTTCTTGCAAATCCCTTCCAATCCCTTAAATATTTAGATAATTTTCTCTTGCATTTGCGTTTGCTCCCACAAACAGGAGACTCTCTGCCCATCTTCGCTCCTCACAGACTCTGACTTTCATGGATAATGCTTTTGTACCAAATCATGATTACAGTGACCTGTTGACATCACTTGTTTGAAATCACATCATTATTTAGTTTTTTTTTACTTCATTACTAGCTCTAAATTGCCCCCATCTCAACATTTATGGACTGTGTTCTGAAATGCAGGTATAACGAATTAAATAAGGTTGATTAAACAAACCATGAAATATCTTGAGTTCATACTGTTATTTTTTTTATTGAATAAAATATTTATTTATTTATTGTTTGTTTGTTTGTATTTTTCCACACTGTCCCCACATTTTTTAAAATAAATGTTTGATTTCATTATTTTATTTTATTTTATTTATGGATATTTATTTATTTATTTATTTTTATCTTTTGCTGTGTGCGTGTGTCTTTTGTCATCGGCATTCATAGTTCCTGCAGCACTACTAGCACAGCGTTTGCCTGGTAAATTGCCTGCCTTTGAATTTGCTGGTTTGCGGTTCGACTCTTGAATAGGCTATGTGATATATGAAGGCCAAGACATGCTTGACCCCGGATAATGGCTGCTTGCATGTAAATAGAGGGAACAACAACTGAGCAAATGGGATAAAAATATCATACGAATTGGTCATTTATTAAGGAATATTATCGAATATTAAATGGTGCAGCAGTTGCATCAAAAGCCAACTTCATCTTCACATGCAAAGGCTATTAGCTGTACTTTTTTGACCCCTCCTGCTCTTTAGCTGAAGCGTGTTTAGATGTAGTCTCATTATGGTTTGAGATTGACTGACAGACAGCACAAAATGGTGAACAAGAATAAGGATACATCACTGTCAAATCACATTAATAAAGCTGTTAGTTAAACCAATAAATCATCAGAACTATTTAAGTTACAATTTGTAATGTGTAACAATGTGAAGAAATGTGATCTACTTTTTAAAAAAACATCCACAGACTCGCTAACGCATATTGTTAATCACACTGTTCATCATTATAGTATAGTTTGGTGATGGCTGTGTTGTTTTGGGCTAAGAGGAAATAGATTTGTGGACTGAATGTTTTATATGGTCTATGGCAGTGAAGGCAGATGCCATTGTTTATCTATTGCTGTGTATTTTAACCCATTTCAGTCTTATGCAATTATTGTATTTTTTTCATTGATGACCACATCACACATATTACAACAGACAGAATAAGTTCAAGTAAAATAAGATGTTCAGCACTATAAAATATGTGTGAATTATTAATAATGAAAACACACTATGCATGTTTAGATTTAGACTAGATTCAAATATGTAATAAACATCAGCAGACATCATGATGATTAAAAAACAAGAATCCATGGTGTGACTGAAAACTGAAATAATTTTCTCTGGAAAGGGTTGAAAGACTGAGAAGGGTTAAAACAGCCCTGTTTGAAAGTCCCTTCTTCTTGAAACACACCCTGCCCAGAAACATTCTACACATGGTATCTGATTGACAGGAATCCTGTCTGACAGTGAGAATGCAGGCAGGATTGTGATGTATTTTCATTTTGGCAGAGCTGAAGCGCCACCATGAAGAAATGATTTTTCTTTTTTAACATATCTGAGTCAGAACACTGACACAACGAGAATGAAGCACTTTGCTTTTCTATTATACACAGAAAAGCAAATGCAAACACACAATTTGAATTGTACCGCCAGAGATTAGACTCAACACTTCCTCTTAAAACACAGAAAAACATCCCATGCACACTATTGGATTGACAGCATTCCTCTCTAACAGTGAAAATTCAAACAGGAATAAGATTATATTTTCATACTTGCACAGCTGAAGTGCCACCATAAGAAATTCAGTTCCAAATCATGTTTGTATTTTCCTTTATTTAATGTGTCCATCAGAACACCAACTCAATGAAAATAAAAAGTCAAAGCACTTTACTTTTCCACATTAACAGCCATCATACACATAAAAGGGAATGCAATCACACCATTTGCATTTCAATTTGAATTCTGTTTTTAATAATGCAACTCACATTATAAATACAATAAATAACACTGGACAGTAAACTATTTGTAAATGGCACAATCAATCAGCAAAAATATTATTGGTTTAGAAAGCCAGCTGTGGAAAACCATGAAATATTATTCCTTCCTGTAATGTACACTATAAAAACTAAGATGCAAAAGCAGTTAAACACTCGTATATGTAAAACTGCAGCCTAGAGCTAAAATCAGTTAATAGTCCACATTATTCCTGTTTTTGATGATTTTGTTAAAGTGAGAAAACTGGTCAGTAGCTTCACCTCTTTGTTCAAGATTCAGGAGTTTTATTGCCATTTGCACAGCATGCTTTGCTGGTCCCCCTTAAAAGATAAATAATAAGGTAAATGATTTTTATTCCATTCAAGCCCATCTGTCCACTTGTTTAATCTGTTCAGGCTTCAAACAATTGATTGGTTATGTGTGTGATTCTGCTCTATTGAAATGAAACCCTGCAGTTATACCGATGTAACCCTTTGGCTAGACAATGACAGCACTTTTGAACAGTATGGGTTGAAGGTGACTGTGAATTGAAGGTAAGAATAAATTACTGCAAAAATAAAACAGTGCAGATGTGAATCAGACCAGTTAAATGACTGTTTAATCAACCTCTGGGCTGGAATGTAGTATAACAGGACTGTCGGAAGAAAAAACTGGTGCTGGGCCTGGGCCCTCTTAAAACACACCCCGCACAAAAACATTCCACACACAGTATTTGATTGACAGGAATCCTGTCTGATGGTGAAAAACAAGATTGTGATTGAATTTTATTTTTAGCAGAGCTGAAGTGCCACCATGAGAAAAATCAGTCGCAAGTCAGGTTTTTTCCCTTTTTAATATGTCAGAATCAAAACACTAACAATTTGCATTTCAATTTAAATTAAGACTTTAAAAATATAACACATAATAAATACAACAAATAACACTAGACAGTAAATTGATTGTCTACGTTTGTGATGAATTCTGTGACTGTAAACCCAAGTACATTTGGCAGATGAAGGTTAATGGCATGAAAGTGTGCTAATCTCCAATCTGACAAAGTAGTGTTGGGTTAAAAAGCCGGCTGTGAAAGACCATGAAATATTATTTTACAATGTAACATTCGTTAAACAAACTGAGATGCAAACGTAGTTAAACACTCGTTTATGTAAAACTGCTGCCTAGAGTTAAAATCAGTTAATAGCCCACATTATTCCTGTTTTTGCTGATTTTGTTGTGAGAAGATAGATCAGTAGCTTCCCCTCTTTGTTCAAGATTCAGGAGTTTTATTTCCAGATGCACCGTAAAAGACGTGGTTACAGTGACCTGTGACCTGTGATCTACACAGTGAGGGCACTTTTGAACAGGACGGGTTAAAGGTGACTGTGTGGGGTTGTTTATAAAGATTTGGAGTCGACTCTTGATTCACAAATTCCAGGAGTCGACTCCAAAAAGAGTCAGTTCCAGGACTGGACTCAGTTTCAGGAATTGAGTGTTTATGAATGGAGAGTCGACTTTAAATCTTTGCCCTCCTTCTGATTTTACTTTCAGATTGAGCTCGTCAACCAACACAAAATGGCGTCGATCCACGGTAAGAATAAATTACTGCAAAAATCAAACAGTGTAGATGTGAGTGAGACCAGTTAGACCAGTTTAAATGACTATTTAATCAAACCATGTGCTATAATGTAATTTACTTTCTACATTAATGTACAAAGTTTAAAGGTGACAGACCTTATATGATACAAATAAATATCAAAGAAACATCCATCCACAGAAGTACTGTGCATTATGTTGAGTTATTGTACATAACATTAGCAAAGTAAAAATTAACATGTATGCTTGTATTGCAGATCCATCACACTCTCAGAGGAGGAAAGGTATTACCCCATCTCCCCTCAGTAAATCCCACTGCATTAATGTTGGTTCTTTTTGGATTGATACTAACTGCATTCATTATGCATATGTAGGTGATGTAGCTGTCAGAAAATGATTATATGACTATTTCTTCAAGCTAAAATTTATAACTTATAATTATAATAGTCAGCTTTCTTATTACCCAGCTTTTTGTTCAAATTTTAAATGGTACTGCAGTTTCATTCTGCAGGTAATGGTCATATTTCACAAATAAAAACACTCTTGTGTAGTGTATTACCATATATTTAGTTAGTATTTTCCTTGTTAACATGCGTTAAGAACATGGAGATCTGTAAATAATTTCAAATATTTCAAGACTTCTTTGTTTGAGTCTGATGATTCTTTCTCCAGAACAGTATACTGTGCCTTCAAGAAACTAGCCATAAAGACCCAATGATGCTGCCATCTAGAAAACTGAATAAAAACAATACCATTAAAAATGATACACAGTTCAGTAAATCTGTATCTTGCCCCATTCTTCAGAAATCTGTTTTCTCAAAAAATCAGCAAGAAATCAATTATTTGATTTTATTAATACGCTTTCTTTAAAATGTATTTGCTGCATGTTTTCTGTTCATTAAATATATAAATAGAAGAAAACATTAGAATTAAGGAAACCATGATTGTGCACTAGTCATGAGGTTTTTTTATATGACTATTGTTATAAGTTTGTATATTTTCTTTCATTTTGCAGTGTCTCAACTGAGGATTGTTCTGTTGGGAAAGAACAGCTTAGAGATCAGCAGAGTGGGAAACTTTATCCTGGGCAGAGACGCCTTTGATACTGTAGCTCTTCCTCCATCAGTAGAGCAGCACAGTGAGAGAGCTGGGGGAAACGTGGAGGGAAGAAACATCGCCCTTATCAACACACCTTACCTGTTTACTCCTCATCTCTCTCAAGATGAACTGACTCACAGAATGAAAGAGTGCTCCTGGTCCTCATGCTATAGTACTGGTTCTACAGCCAGACAGCTTCACTGAGACAGACAGAGAGAGACTGCATCACATCCTCTTCTCTCTGTCTCTGAGGAGCCTTACAAACACAGCCTTACACTAACAACACAACGGCTCCACTGATCAACGGATCCAGTTCAGGAGAACATCATATAGGAGATCATCACAGCATGCAGAAACAGACATTTTAAGTTTAGTACTGAATGCAGTTGTTCTGCTCTCGTACAGATGATAGTGAAAATGGTTGTAGAGAATGGAGGTCACTATAAATGGAAAGAAATACTAGCAACAGCACAACGACGTGAACAATCAACAACTCACGAAGAGTCTGAACAAACAGTACAGCACTCAACAAAAATCCAAGAAAGACTGTAGGTAAAGTTTTGTACATTAAAATTAGAATTGTATATTTTATTTTAATTTCTAAATTTTACAGTCACTGTTTTTAATATTTCAAATGTTATGCTTACAATTTTCATCCTCACTAATACTATTTCATAAATAGCAGAGGGACATGGAAACTGGATCCTGGTATTACAGTTTTTTACAACTGCTAACATTCTTTTGTCCAATCTGCAGTCACATTTTCCAAATTCATCAGTCTTTTGTGGGCTATATCAGTAATACAATTCATGTTGCTTTTGCATAAAATGTACTCATTTACAATGTTTCTTAAATGCTTACATTTTCTGTACATACACGTTTACCCAATAACAATATTCTGAATCTTTATGTCTTATTTACAAACACTTGCACACAGCATGTCAAAAACTATCAAAACTTTTATACAGTATAAAATGCAAGGTTCTGCAAAAAAGCAGGTGAACAGCTATCACTGTAATACACATTTTTAAATGTGCAGATAACTAAAATAAAAGGGCAGTAATAGAAAAGTCATGTCTGGACAGGGAAGAGGAATAGTTGTGACAGGGAGAGGAAGAGGGGTAAGAATGCGTGATGGTGTTCAACAAAGGATAAGAACTACAGTCACTGATAAAATTAGAGCCACCATCATAGACCATGTAAACTGTGGTCTATCAGTAAGAGATAACCTCAGCCAGTCACCTGTGGCTTTCATTATCCAGATTTTAAACAAACTAACGAATAAACAATACATTTATATAAGTATATTCCTACTGATGCTATATCATATAGTAACTGCAGACCACCAGTCCCACCGCTAATTCATTTGTTGCATTTTTGTTCCTTTACTGTAAAGGAAGCAGACTCCTGAGTGAAGACCAGAAGCATGTCATTTTAGACATTGCTAATAATGGAATAAAATGGAAGAGAAATTCAGACCAAAGTAATAGAAAATAAATAGGGGTGGATAACGCATGCCAAGTGTTTCTATCTCAGCTGCATGGCAAAGGAAAATATCAGACGTGCTGTGGATGAAAACGTGGCCAAATGCTGAAGACCGTTCAGAATAACAAGACTATCCAGTTTTGGGTTTTTACTGACCAGTATTCCAGTATTATTACTGAAAGTATGTTACAGTAGTATCACTGACAGTATGTTGCAGTATTATTACTGACAGTATATTCCAGTATTATTACTGACAGTATGTTACAGTAATATCACTGACAGTATGTTACAGTATTATTACTGACAGTATATTCCAGTATTATTACTGACAGTATGTTACAGTAATATCACTGACAGTATGTTACAGTATTATTACTGACAGTATATTCCAGTATTATTACTGACAGTATGTTACAGTATTATTACTGACAGTATATTCCAGTATTATTACTGACAGTATGTTACAGTAGTATCACTGACAATATGTTACGGTAATATCACTGACAGTATATTCCAGTATTATTACTGACAGTATGTTACAGTAGTATCACTGACAATATGTTACGGTAATATCACTGACAGTATATTCCAGTATTATTACTGACAGTATGTTACAGTAGTATCACTGACAGTATGTTACAGTAATATCACTGACAGTATGTTACAGTATTATTATTGACAGTATATTCCAGTATTATTACTGACAGTATGTTACAGTAATACCACTGACAGTATGTTACAGTAATATCACTGACAGTATATTCCATTATTATTACTGACAGTATGTTTCAGTAATACCACTGACAGTGTGTTACAGTAATATCACTGACAGTATGTTACTGTATTATTACTGACAGTATATTCCAGTATTATTACTGACAGTATATTCCAGTATTATTATTGACAGTATGTTACAGTAATATCACTGACAGTATGTTACAGTAATATCACTGACAGTATATTCCAGTATTATTACTGACAGTATGTTACTGTAGTATCACTGACAGTATGTTACAGTAATATCACTGACAGTATGTTACAGTATTATTATTGACAGTATATTCCAGTATTATCACTGACAGTATATTCCAGTATTATTACTGACAGTATGTTACAGTAGTATCACTGACAGTATGTTACAGTAATATCACTGACAGTATGTTAAAGTAATATCGCTGACAACACTTCATACACTCCTCAACATCAACTCATTCTACTACAACATTTCATACACTCCTCAACATCAACTCATTCTACCCCAACACTTCATACACTCCTCAACATCAATTCATTCTACCACAACACTTCATACACTCCTCAACATCAGCTCATTCTACCACAACACTTCATTCACTCCTCAACATCAACTCGTTCTACCACAACACTTCATACACTCCTCAACATCAACTCATTCTACCACAACACTTCATACACTCCTCAACATCAACTCATTCTACCACAACACTTCATACACTCCTCAACATCAACTCATTCTACCACAACACTTCATTCACTCCTCAACATCAACTCATTCTACCACAACACTTCATACACTCCTCAACATCAATTCATTCTACCACAACACTTCATACACTCCTCAACATCAACTCATTCTACCACAACACTTAATTCACTCCTCAACATCAACTCGTTCTACCACAACACTTCATACACTCCTCAACATCAACTCATTCTACCACAACACTTCATACACTCCTCAACATCAACTCATTCTACCACAACACTTCATACACTCCTCAACATCAACTCATTCTACCACAACACTTCAGACACTCCTCAACATCAACTCATTCTACCACAACACTTTATACACTCCTCAACATCAACTCATTCTACCACAACACTTCAGACACTCCTCAACATCAACTCATTCTACCCCAACACTTCATACACTCCTCAACATCAACTCATTCTACCACAACACTTCATACACTCCTCAACATCAACTCATTTACCACAACACTTCACACACTCCTCAACATCAACTCATTCTAATACACTTCATACACTCCTCAACATCAACTCATTCTACCACAACACTTCATACACTCCTCAACATCAACTCATTTACCATTGGGTAACCAAACGTTAAGTTCAAACATAATTGCAATGAACCGGCTATAGTGGTTTGGTTACTCACATAAACACTTGTGGTGGTAAGAGCTCAGATGACAAATAATACAAATAATCTCTTTTATTTTATAACATTAGCACTAAATCTATACATAAAACTAATTAATTGAAAATGTTAAATATAAAATGTAAATTATTGTACATATGTCAAGTGATGCTTGCCTAGTTTAATGTGTGTCTTCAAGTGTTTCTGTCTATAAATGTTCCAGTTTGTTTCTCTTTCAGTGTCTGAGAAGCTGAACTTGGTGCTGTGTGGAAGTGATCATAGCAGATCTTATACTGGGTCAGAAGGAGTGCAGTACAGAGTCCAGTTCAGTGTGTGTGAGGAGGGAGGGGGAAGTGTGTGGATGTCTGGTCACTCTGGTGGAGATGCCAGCTCTCTACAACACTAAGCTCTCAAAGGAGGAAGTGATAAAGGAGACTCTCCGCTGTGTCTCTCTCTGTGATCCTGGAGTTCATGTGTTTCTCTTCATCATTCCTGATGGTCCCCTCACTGATGAAGACAAAGGAGAAATTAAGAAGATGGAAAGAATATTTGGATCCAGAATCAACAACTACTTATTGCTGATCACTCCACACTCTCAAAACAAACAGTTATCTGAGTCTGTTAAGACTTATGAAAGAAGATATCTCACTGGCTCTGAAACAGATGCAGAAGAGGTGATTCAGTTTGTCATGAAGCTTCTTAAAAAGAACAACGGAAGTCGTTTCACTGCTGCAATGTTTACAGATGCACAGATAGAATCACAACTGAAGTATAAGAATGAGATTGAAGATCTGAAGCAAGAAATCAAAGACCTCAGAATGAGCCGTAACAACCAAACACAAGGTAATGTGTTCATTGTCTTTATTAATAATTTCCAGCATAATTTACACATAGTATTATTATTATTATTATTATTATTGTTGTTGTTAGTAGTAGTAGTGTTTTAAGGAAATATTAAAATGACAAAAAAAAAAATTAAACAAGAATAAAACAAATATATAGAATGGAACAATACCATTGAATAAAAAAAAAACCTAAAAATTCAATAAAAGAAATCATTTTAAACGTTTTTAAGCCATTTCAAACTACTTTAATAGTGTTTTAAAGAAAAAAAGTTTCTTAGTTCACCAAATAAAGTAATTTCAATTGTTCACAGTGGTGGTTATAGGAAATAGATATCTGAAGAGTTTAGTTCCTCTAAAAGCTTCTTTTGGCATTTAAGAAGTACATGCAGGGTTGTGTGAACATAAACATTTTTAGTGGATTTAATATATATATATTTTTTTCATTTTTGTCATTTAAATTTTTATTATTTAAACACAGTAAACACAATAACAAAAGCTCATATGGTACATCATATAGAAAACCAAATAAGGAAGGCCAGACATGAAAAAGACACATTGTTTAGGTAGTCCCTGTCAAAATAAATTGTACAAATACCAATCAATAATAATGAAGTGAAATTGCACGGTATACAAACATCTCTTAGTTCTAATCTCGTAGTCATGCTGTCATTCAGAAGTGAGATGATCCATGAAATAATCCTAAATTCTCAATTCCACAGGCCCTTTGCACCTTACTCTAGCTAACATAACCTCATATGATGTGGTCTAACTCATTAGGATTTTTCACTCTTGGAGTGTTGGACATGTGGGTGATTTCCAATGTCTTAATATGACTCTGGCGGCTGAGATTATCCCCACCATCAAAACTGAATATACACCCTTTGTTAGGGTTATACCCTAAGTTAGGGTTTCTGTTTTATCTCCTAGAAGACATAAACGGGGAGACACTGGCAGGGCTACTCCTGCCCACGTTTCCAAAAATTGTAACACACTGTGCCAAAATTGTTCAACCATGCGATATGAGATGAGATGCAAAAAGGTTCCCATTTCTTTTTTACACTTCCAACATGAACTACTATTTATTAGTCCTATTTTGAAGAGCCTACAAGGTGTCCAATAATACCAATTTCCCTCTAGCTTCTCTGACATATTTGCCATTTTGTGAAACAATTTGACTCCATGTATCCTTATTAATTTCACACTTAAGGTCTCTCTGCCAAATTATCCTTAAATTATCACATATGGTACTAATTAAATAAATTGAGTTTTTAAAAAATGTTGATGCCTTATGATTAAAAGGGTTATCTAGATAGTCAATAATTGGGTTGGCTAGTCTCTCTGATTGAAACTTTCTAATTAGGCAATGTCTAATTTGTAAATATTTCCAGAAATCACCCTTTTCTTCCAACTTGTATTGTTGGACAAGTTGAGTAAATTACATAAATGTCCCATCTTTATAAAGATCATTTACTGTGTGTATAGCCTTGTCTAGCCATCTTTTCCAAAACATTTTCTGCTTCCCAATCCTCACCTCTGGGTTGATCCAGAGTGAAGCATAAGGTTGTTTGTAGGGGGAGGTCTTGTGCAATTTTTGAACCTTTGCCCAGATCTCTTGGGAATACTTAGTGATTAGGTTTGTGTCTTTCCCTTTACTTTGGGATAACACATTAACTGGGTGAAATGGTGCTGCCAAATATTTCTCTATATTAGCCCACATTAAACCAAGCCGTTCCCCTCCAGTGGTTGATTATCTTAGCCATCTCAAATGACAGACTATATAGCCTAACATCAGGGAGCCCAAGCCTGCCCTTCTCTTTGGGCGCACACATCTGACTTCATTTAAATCTGGGCTTCCTCCCTGCCTATAGAAATTCTCTGATTACCTTTTCATATTGTTTAAAAATATGATCAGGCTTACTAATTGGTAACATCATGGATATATAGTTAAATTGTGGTGCTATTTACATTTTAATAACATTTATCTTCTCCCAAAGACTCAGGTTTAACTTTCCCCATATTTGTTTTAATGTTTTAAAGGAGAGGCTCAAAATTCTGTGTTGCCATCTCACCTTGCTCTGAGGTTAATTTAATGCCCAGATAAGTCATGCCCTTAGGAATCCATCAAAAATTATACTGTTTATGAAGTTATGAAATAACTTAAGTTTGGGAGAAGGACCACGCCCAAACTCCTTCCTTCCATCATTACACGCTCTATATAAACCACTCCTCTGCCCTCACCTTCTCGTGACGAAATTCGCACCCCACCACCTCCCCAGCTCCTCCAACTCTTCCAAAATCTTACTTACTCTTCGCTTGGCAAAAAAAGGGGGGGTCTGGCTTTAAAACCTAGCAGCAGAAGCCACCCAAAACTCCAGCGCCAAGTTTCTCTGGGTTCCCCCGCCTTCCCCTGCCTTAGTGGTCTGCACTTCGCGAAGTCATTTTTCCTACTGAGCACACATGGTTTTAGTGGTTTTCCATCTTCCAGACACATCAGTACTTTCTGGACAAATATATACGTGTAGATGAGCTTCTTTGGAATTGAAAGGAAGATGTCAGTGCTAAAGGAGTCTCCTCCAGCAGCAAAAAGGGTGATAGGAGTGTTGGTGAAGTCCGGCTCTTCTTTATACTGCAAAACACATACAATCTCATGAGGAGAGTTGCAGAAGAAATGTGCCAAGTCATAAACGGGATATTCATTGGATGCCTTGTCCACACATGATAAGAGTAAAATAGTGAAAGTGTAAATAGTGATGTGTCTACACTGTCGACTTGTAATCTAATTGCTCAAGATGAGCTTTAAAATTAAGTTTTTTCACGCCTGAAAGTCAGCATCAAGGATGATGTGTTTGTTAAAGCTGTGTGACTCTCCTGAATGGCAAAGACAGTCAGATTTGGGCACAATGCTTCTTTTGCTTTGTTTTTTTTAATTATTTGACCAGATTTATTAAATATACACTGCAGTAGTAGACATGTTTTAGCTGTGCCCACCACCACCCACCCCCACACATTTTGGTATTTTTGCAAGTATATCTTAACATAAGTGTCACAATTACAATTATGTGAAATCCTGGAAGACACATTTAAACTCGTTATACTTGTTGTACTTTATAATACGTATGGATTTGTCTTAACTGATATTTACATGTGGCACTGCTTACATTGTAACTCTTGAAGAACTCTAAGGTATCCTCGCACAGGTAGATTGGAAGTGCACGAAGGAACAAAGTGCATCTTGTGTTGATATCATTTTCCTCCTTGATTGACAAATCAAAAGAAACAGTTCATTAAGCACAAGTCTGTTTTAACAATATCATATCCATATAATTCCTTTAAGAAAAATTAAACATGCATTTGGCAATGGCGTGTGACTTTTGCTGATGTCACTTTAGATGGCATTTAGTTAGATTTGTACTGCTATACTCTGAAATGTCTGGAGAAAACGTTATCAGTATAGTGATGTTGGCAAAGTACATCATAAACATACCTGGCGATCATAAGTCCCAAGTATCTCTCTTGGTGCCACTAGTGTCTTGCCTGTCTGCAGCGCCTTCTGCCTCAACAAGGCGATCAGTCATGTTGTGTGTGGGTAGAACTGGTTCTGTAAACATCGGTTATGCGGTGGAATTCTGCAAACACCAACAGAAACACAAATATATATTAAATAATTATTTGAACAATCTGTACCCTGGAAATATAGATTGTGTAAGCACAAATCAAAACACACCTTGTTGTTGTGATGTTACAGGAAACTGCTGGCATATAACCCTGCAAAAGAGAATTTTTTCAAACAATTAAAAATGTTCGGGGTGAAAACAATTTCCTAAATTTGATGCTGAAATTTTATTTAAACACAAACTTCAACTAAAGTGATGTTGACATTAAAGTGAACAAACAAGAACAAATACAGAATTTGTTGTGAAGAATTAACTGGTTCTTCAAACAGATGTGAAATTCTCCACCCATATGAATATTATTCATTTTAAAATACCACTGGAGTCACATTGTAGTTGTTCCTATTGCTGTGCATTAACTACACAGGATTCAAGCTCGTCTGTTTATTGCCAGTTAAGTAATAAAGGAAGAAAAATAAAGCAATGTCCCCTTCTCGCCTTTCCCAACAATCTGGTTGAATTTAACGGTCCTTCAATTCTGTTAGCGCTAGCTACCGCTACCGTGGCTGCCAACAGATAAGCAGCTAGCTAGCTAACTAAGTTAACTGTACGTCTATAAACCAATTTCTTAACGATAAGGAAGGAAGCCCATCTAACACATCATTTTAAAGTTTTAAAGTTCAGTAAACGTCTGTTTTGTTGGTGACTGACTAGCTATTTGAATATCGACATCTAGCGCTAGCCATGTTAGCATAAAGCTAACGCCACTTTCCCCACGCTGGCGCCTGAAGCTAATCGGTTCTCACCCGATAACACGGCGCCATCTTGACCAGGTATGTTGGTGACGTCCGACGCCGCTTGATTTTGGATACTCATAAATTATAATGTCAGTGACAGTCGTTACTCAAAAAAATGTACTCGGTTAAACTTAAAACATAATAAAACGTCAAGACAGCGCAAAACCTTAATGCTGGGTTTACTAAATAACAGGATTTGATTGTTATACCAATAAAGAATATAAGTTAACAATACTGTTCGGGTTTACAGTGCACATAGCATGTAACAATGTTATGGACAGGTTGCCTGCAAAAGTACAGATGCTTGAAGAGATTGCATCTGAGAACCATCCACAAGGAGCTGTTGAAGCAAGAGGGATATTGGCTCAAATTGATCTGAATTTTGCTGGATCTCTTGTTTTGTTCAGAACGGTCCTGAGTGACTTAGGACCTAAGGACCTGAGCACTTAAAGCGACACTGGTCCAGTACCGTAGTCAAGTCTCTTTTAAGGGAATGTGGAGTGAAACACTTGATTTATGTCAACGAAGTAACATTGATACAACTCAGTGAAAATCAAAGAGGCCAAAACAGACAACAAAGGTGCTTCAGGATACTGTCATCCACTCCACCTTAGGACAGCATGTAGTTCCAGATAGCAGACACACTTTTTGTGTCTCTGTGTACTGTCCAGTTATGGATAATATGATTGGAGAAATAGGAAGAAGATTTTCTAACACAAATTGTAACATTATGCAGGGTGTCCAGGCACTAAATCCATCAAGTCCAACTTTTTTGAGAGAGGAGGCTGTTCTGTTATTAGGGGGGAAAGGAGAGTCCTACCACTCTAATGGAGTTCACTCAGTTTTTGGACCCATACCAGGATGTTTTTATGAGTTGTTCAGGTTGTGTAAAATAGCGGTTGTTTTAACTGTGAGCAGTGCATCCTGTGAACGAAGTTTTTCATCTCTCAGGCTCATAAAGACTTATTTACTCTCTACTATGACAGAAAAGAGACTATAGAGTTTGGCTGTACTCAGCATTGAATCAAAACGCACAAAAGCATTAGACCTAGATAAATTCTTCAAGCGTTTTGCTGAGCAACATGGAAATCGCCGCATTCAGCTGTTATAGTGTTGTTGTTATTGTACTTGTTTTTAATGTCTCTTTTTTTGTATATGTAGTGTATATGTAGTATAAATCTGTTCAAGCTAATGAGGGACAAATGGGGAGAATGTGTGTTCCGAGTAAACAATAAAAGTGATGTCCAGTACCTTGTTTGAGTGCCGTGACCCTTTTATTTATTTTTTTATTTTTTTATTTTTACTACATAGATCCATAGATCTGCATGGGTAAGTTTTTCTTTTTCAAAAACTGTTTGCTTTCACACATCTGCCACTTATCACCTGTGTCTTACTTTAAGGCTATTCTTTTGATAATGCCAACCTACAGTAGTGTTACCATACATCTTCTATAAAGCAAGATCACATTGTATGGTCACTTATTCCTAATATGAACTGTTCCACATAAACTTCAAATGCAAGACATTGATTGCATGAGATGAAGTATGTCTGTATAAGTTTGTAAATGGCAGCCTGTGCCATTTTGTAGTGTGTACCTACTATTTCTCATCAAACTGTGATAACTGATTAAATTTAGCATGTATACGTCTGCCACCCCTCAAAAATTCCACCCCATAAATATTTTTCTAGATCCGCCCCTGCAAACTGTGTACCCTGTGAGGGTCCTGATCATTAAAGAACAGGGTAGTAAAGTATACAGTGCTCCTATATGGTCAGTGGAGCTGATATAATGGACAGTGAGTGGAGATATAAGGAGGTGTACCTAATAAAGTGTCAGGTTGGTGTACATGGATGTATACTGATCCTGAACACACTGAGCTGAAACTGCTGAATGAAGGAATTCTATGGCTCCTTTAATGTTTCTCATAGAGTCTCTATGGATGGTGTTCTGTGAGGTGATGAAATGAAGCTACAGCAGGTTGTCCGTCTGATTCACATGAACTGTTCAAATCTGAGAAGTGAGGAGTAAACACAGCAGCGTCGCCACGATTCACTGCATGAAGCCCATTAACTGTAGCCTCACATTCATTTACCAACAGAGACCTCCACAGAGTGTTCAACATTCCGCTGTGATGTCATTATAGAGGCCCTCTGACGTCATAAAGGTGAGATGTACGAAGTTCCGCGCGTCTCAGCGTCAGATCAGTCTGTGCGGAATCGTCGAAGGAGAGAGAAGCGAAAATGAGTTGGAGAAAGTACTTGTGTTGTGGAGGAGGAGATAGAGAGAGCGAGAGAGACGAGGAGCACAGAAAAGAAGGAGGAGACCAAAGTAAGAAGAAAGAGAGAAGAAAGAGGAGGAGGAGAGAGAGAGAGTGGAGTTTCCAGAGGAAAGAGGAGGAGAGGGAGACTCCACTAGAGGAGAAAGTGACTGTGCTGATGGAGGAAGCCGAGCCAGAGCCGGTGGACACCAGCACAGAGACTGAGCAGCTTTTGAGTGAGTAGATGAGTCGACGTCACTATAATTAACAGTAGTTACTGAACAAGTCAGTGATTCTCAGTACATACTGAATAAATCAGAGTACAGCGCTGGATACACTTTACTTTAGTGTAGGGGTGGGACTTACACCAATTTTAAGCACTCTGGTGGTTGGCCAATCAGAACAGAGTGGTAGAACTGACTAATCAGAGCACATTGGGCTCAGTGAGAGGCGGGGCTTAAAGACCTATAGTGTAGGGTTGGAAGTTAGAGCAGATGCTGCTACCAATTTCAAGCACTCTGGTGGTTGACCAATCAGAACAAAGTGGGCTCAGTGGGAGGCGGGGCTTAAAGAAACAGGAGCTCTAACAGAGTGTGAGTAATTTCTGAAGGGTTAAGGTTAGGATAGATGTTAGGGTTAAGAGGTGAGAGTGAATGGGTAAGAGTTAATGTTAATGTTAATGTTAATGTTAATGTTAATGTTAATGTTAATGTTAATGTTAATGTTTGGTAGGGTTAAGTGTAGGGTTAATGTTAATGTTAGGTAGGGTTAAGTGTAGGGTAAATGTTAATGTTAATGTTAGGTAGGGTTAAGTATAGGGTGAATGTTATTGTTAGGTAGTGTTTAGTGTAGGGTGAATGTTATTGTTAGGTAGGGTTAAGTGTAGGGTTAATGTTAATATTAGGTAGGGTTAAGTGTAGGGTTAATGTTAATGTTAGGTAGTGTTTAGTGTAGGGTGAATGTTATTGTTAGGTAGGGTTAAGTGTAGGGTTAATGTTAATGTTAGGTAGGGTTAAGTGTAGGGTGAATGTTAATGTTAGGTAGTGTTAAGTGTAGGGTTAATGTTAATGTTAGGTAGTGTTAAGTGTAGGGTTAATGTTAATGTTAGGTAGGGTTAAGGTGTAGGGTGAAGGTTACTCTGTGTTAGTTGTGGTGTATGTATTTTATTTATTAATATTATTTAATGTTGAATAAAAACAGGAATTGAACTGAATATAAACTCTAATCTGTCCAAATGATTCAATTCTAAATTAAATAGGCGTCAATACCGAGACGACTGCTCAGCTTCTGGAGTCTGAAGATGCTGGACCACCCTCCAGCACCCCTCTTGGTGAGTAGGAGAAACTGTTATCATGATGAACATCATTGTATCTCTACATTAACAGAACAAAGGCTGATATTATTCATTCTGATATGAATATTAAAGCAGGAGAACAGAGAGCTCCTGAAACCAGTGAGCTCCTGGAGATCCTACAGAGGGACGTTGCTGGAGGAGAAGTGGTGGACCAGCATCTGGGTAAGTAGAAGAATCAAACGTTGGATATGGTGATAATGACCCAGCTGGACAGATGTTAATGTTAATGTTAATATTAGGTAGGGTTAAGTTAATGTTAGATAGGGTTAAGATAATGTTAATGTTAGGTAGGGTTAAGTGTAGGGTTAATTTTAATGTTAGGTAGGGTTAAGTGTAGGGTGAAGGTTAATGTTAGGTAGGGTTAAGTGTAGGGTTAATGTTAATGTTAGGTAGGGTTAAGTGTAGGGTGAATGTTAATGTTAGGTAGGGTTAAGTTTAGGGTTAATGTTAATGTTAGGTAGGGTTAAGTGTAGGGTGAATGCTATTGTTAGGTAGGGTTAAATGTAGGGTGAATGTTAATGTTAGATAGGGTTGAGATAATGTTAATGTTAGGTAGGGTTAAGTGTAGGGTTAACGTTAATGTTAGGTAGGGTTAGGTGTAGGGTGAATGTTAATGTTAGGTAGGGTTAAGTGTAGGGTGAAGGTTAATGTTAGGTAGGGTTAAGTGTAGGGTGAATGTTAATGTTAGGTAGTGTTAAGTGTAGGGTTAATGTTAATGTTAGGTAGTGTTAAGTGTAGGGTTAATGTTAATGTTAGGTAGGGTTAAGGTGTAGGGTGAATGTTAATGTTAGATAGGGTTGAGATAATGTTAATGTTAGGTAGGGTTAAGTGTAGGGTTAACGTTAATGTTAGGTAGGGTTAAGTGTAGGGTAAATGTTAATGTTAGGTAGGGTTAAGTGTAGGGTGAAGGTTAATGTTAGGTAGGGTTAAGTGTAGGGTGAATGTTAATGTTAGGTAGGGTTAAGTTTAGGGTGAATGTTAATGTTAGGTAGGGTTAAGTGTAGGGTGAATGTTAATGTTAGGAAGGGTTAAGTGTAGGGTTAATGTTAATGTTAGGTAGGGTTAAGTGTAGGGTGAAGGTTACTCTGTGATAGTTGTGGTGTATGTATTTTATTTATTAATATTATTTAATGTTTAATAAAAACAGGAATTGAACTGAATATAAACTCTAATCTGTCTAAATGACTCAATTCTAAATTAAATAGGTGTCAATACCGAGACTCCTGAGTTTCTGGAGTCTGAAGATGCTGGACCACCCTCCAGCACCCCTCTGGGTGAGTAGGAGAAACTGTTATCATGATGAACATCATTGTATCTCTACATTAACAGAACACAATCTGATATTATTCATTCTGATATTAATATTAAAGCAGGAGAACAGAGAGCTCCTGGCACCAGTGAGCTCCTGGAGATCCTACAGAGGGACGTTGCTGGAGGAGAAGTGGTGGACCAGCATCTGGGTAAGTAGAAGAATCAAACATTGGATATTGTGATAATGACCCAGCTGGACAGATGTTGATATTTATTGATGTTCAAACAGAAACACAGACCCGTGAGCACACTGAGGAGGAGACCAGAGAAGAAACGCTGCTGGAGGAACCTCCAACCTCCAGCACATCTCTGGGTGAGCAGAACAAACTATTAGCATCATGTCAACTCTGAACTGTACAGCATTGGAGAACATTACCAGAACAAACCGGCTGCTGTTGGTCCACTCCAGCACGCTGTCCAGTCCTGCTGATTTAATAAATAAACAAGTTAATGAAGACCACCTGAACTCTGATTTGGTGATGTCATAATTTTAGATTTTTGTTACTGAACATCTTCTGATCTTCTTAGAATCTGAATCAGGAGCTCCGGCCGTGGATGAGGTTGAGGACACAGGGGTAGAGACCCCTAAGACCCCGGTGTCCTCCCACATCGATCACCCTTTCCAGTTCTTCGGTAAGTAACGGAAATGACCTGTGGAAATATATGAAGTATGAAAATAACACATAAACGACTGACAGTGTTTATTAATGTGAAAGACGATGAGAGGATGATGACCATAGTCAGGGTGATCTCTGCAGCAGAGGCTTTCAGATACCTCCAGGAGAACTTGGAGGTATCTGACCTGGAGAACCTCGAGTTCCCTCCGGGTGAGTAAAAGAAGGACTCACTACAAAAACTACATTCAGGCAAAAGCAGAAACATGAATAACTTAATATCTCTCAACATCTCACTCTTACCGAATATCTTCTACAAACATCAGCAAACAACACCATCCCTGTTATCGAGGCCGCCTGCGAAGTCGTCTACGTCCTGCTGCAGAGACTCGCAGCCTCACCTGACCAGCACCTGAGTGAGTAAAGCACAGAAACACTAAATATTAAAGATGATACTAAAGACTTCACAGCCAACATGTCCATGTGGGGCCTATATGGTCCTTATCTGGCCTGTATGGGTTTCACGTGGGGCTTCATGATTGGTGATATATGGAGCCCCACTGGGTTATAACTTTTTGCCCTGTTTGGGTTACAGTTGTGAGCCCCACTTAGGCTACTGTTGGGGGCCCACAGTTATGGGACTGTTCACATGGTTGATTGTTTACCTGGGCCCATCTTGCAGTCCGGATCGGCCCGAGTTATTGGTCCACGTTGACAAACACACACAGGGCCCAAATGAGGGCAATGGACAAATCTCTGTGGGCCCCAACCAGGTTGCCCCAAGGGGACCCAGTCCACATGGACATGTTGGCTGGGTCAGTAGATCTTAAAGAAGAAATATCAGATCTGCTGATACTCAGAGCTTCAATATCAGGATCAGCATCTTTACCAGGTTCTGTGATGATGTAGCTGCTGAACATTTATTTCTATTAAATCAGTTACCAAGGTGCTAAGGGTCATGGCAACGGTTCCGGAGTTTGCTCATTTGGGATTGCTGGTTACAAAATATCTGGACCGCATCCAAGGCCCTAACAGCACGGCTCTGGGTGAGTAACAGAAACCAGAACCTTCTCTGAGACCAGGGCAGCAGAATAGACTAGGCTGGCGTTGGTCCATTCCAGCAGATAGAACTATATCAGTTGACGATGACCACTCAAACTCAGTCAGGCACTATTTGGTGATGTGACTTGATGATCAGAACCCACCATAATATGACTGAACATCTGCTGATCCTTTCAGAACCAGGAACTGAGCTACAGGTGGGGGTGGATGCAGAGGTGGAGGCTCTGCGTAACATCTTCTGCCCTCACCTGGACACGTTGTACTCACAGCTTGGTAAGTACCGGAGATGGTCAGTGCCCATATATGGAGAGTTAAAACAATGCAGCTGGAAAACTGTGTATTAATGTGTATTCAGTGGATGAGATGCTGACAGGGCTGTTGGTCCAGCTGGCTGCTAACGCCCTGATCTTCCTCCGTAAGGTGAACGGAGAACCTCCAGGTGAGTCATCATAATAACATTCAGGTAAAAGTAGGAATTGTGTTTAACGTTAACATGAACCTGTATTCATTCATTCTTTTTAAATGAGCTAGTGAACAACAACCACTCCAAGGCGGCCATCGTCACCCAGGCCTTGGATACCATCCTGGAGGAACTCGTAACCGGGAGGGATCAGCATCTCAGTGAGTAAAGCAAATGAGCACCAGAAACTAAAGATGGAGCCCATGTGGTAACAGCTGGTGGTCTCAGATTGATATGAGCAGAAAGAGTTGATCATCTTTAGATCTTATGAAGTAGTAACATCAGATCAGCTGATCCTCAAGTCTTCAATATCAGTATCACCATCTTTACTAGGTTCTGTGATGAAGACTCAGCTGAACAACTGCTAATATTTATTTCTATTAAATCAGTCCACGACTTCCTTACTTTGATGTCCGCGGCTCCTGACTACAGGGACATTGTGGAGGTGCTGGCGCCCCTGCTGGACGCCGCTAGGATGTATTACTGTGGACGTCTGGGTGAGTAGAAGAACCTAGTAGCTTGATGATGATCATAATAACTGAGAATGTGTAAAGAACTGTTAATGTTTCATCAGGATTTATTAGTTAGTTATTAATATTCATCTGAACTCATACTAATTCTGCTCGGGCTCGTTTTTACGAGGTGACTCTGAGTCCAGTTTGTATGCGAGTAACACAAACACCAGAGTCAGGTCCAACCACAGTGATGGATCTGGACAGCTGTTGATGTTTCTTCATGTTACAGCACGAGACCATAATGAGGAGGTGGAGGAAGCTGGGGCTCAGGCTGAGTCCGCCACAGATAATGTGAAGAGGACGGCATCTACAGTTCAGCCGCCTCAGCCGCCTCAGCCACCCGAACCACCTCAGCTGCCTCAGCTGCCTCAACCATCTCAGCAGCCTCGGCCACCCCAACCACCTCAACTGCCTCAGCTGCCTCAACCAACACGGCTGCCTCAGCCACGTCAGCGGCCTCGCCCACGTCTGTCACCTCAGCAGCCTCGGCCAGATCAGCTGCCTCAACCAACTCGGCTGCCTCAATCACCTCAGCAGCCTCGGCCGCGTCACGCACCTCAGCAGCCTCGGCCGCGTCACCCACCTCAGCAGCCTTGGCAGCGTCACCCACCTCAGCAGCCTTGGCAGCGTCACCCACCTCAGCAGCCTCGGCCGCATCACCCACCTCAGCAGCCTCAGCAACGTAACCCACGTCAGCTGCCCCAGTCATCTTGGGGTGAGTAAAGAAAACAGATCTCAGATTCTGTTTACATGAACATACACTCTTACAAATAAAGGTACTTACTCAGATATTGGGTTTGATACACACAAGATAACCTTTCACTGGTAGTGGAGCTTCTACAAGATTCTTCATGCTCACACATCTGTTTTACATAGAAGCATCCATTAGCACGTTCTTCTTGATACACTGATACTAACATGAGTGTTACTGCATTTGTAGCTCACAGAGAGTGTCCTCCTCAAAGAGAGAGAGACAGGTTTGGAGGAAGAGGGAGACAAGGTGGAGGTAGAGGACGGAAGAGACCGGACTGGTGGCAGCACGACAATAGATGTCCATAATCATCAAAACCGACATCTTAGAGTCAACCGCAAACTCCCCCAATCAACCCAACCTCCTGAAATCAGTCCAACCTCCTCCAATCAACCCCAACCTCCTCTAATCAACCCCAACCTCCTCTAATCAACCCAACCTCCTGAAATCAATCCAACCTCCTCCAATCAACCCCAACCTCCTCTAATCAACCCCAACCTCCTCTAATCAACCCAACCTCCTGAAATCAATCCAACCTCCTGAAATCAATCCAACCTCCTAAAACCAATCCAACCTCCTCCAATCAACCCCAACCTCCTCTAAGCAACCCAACCTTCTAAAATCAATCCAACCTCCTCCAATCAACCCCAACCTCCACTAATCAACCCCACCTCCTAAAATTAAATTAACCTCCAGCAAATAAAAAAATAATAAAAATCATTAAAATATGCTACAACTCTTTATTCTTTATTTCTGTAATACAGTGTTCAGGTATGTTACTGAACGTTCTGCTGAGAGTCTACAGGCTTTATTAGTGTAATGCGGTGTTCAGGTATGTTATTGAACGTTGTACTGAGAGTCTACAGGCGTTATTAGTGTAATACAGTGTTCAGGTATGTTACTGAACGTTCTGCTGAGAGTCTACAGGCTTTATTAGTGTAATACAGTGTTCAGGTATGTTACTGAACGTTCTGCTGAGAGTCTACAGGCTTTATTAGTGTAATACAGTGTTCAGGTATGTTACTGAACGTTCTGCTGAGAGTCTACAGGCTTTATTAGTGTAATACAGTGTTCAGGTATGTTACTGAACGTTCTGCCGAGAGTCTACAGGCTTTATTAGTGTAATACAGTGTTCAGGTATGTTACTGAACGTTCTGCTGAGAGTCTACAGGCTTTATTAGTGTAATACAGTGTTCAGGTATGATACTGAACGTTGTGCTGAGGGTCTACAGGCTTTATTATTGTTTCTGTTTCTCTGATAATTAAAGATCTTCATGTTTATATGCGTCACATGAACAGATGTTTGTAGGAATCTGCTGAACACTGATGTACTTAGTACTAAACACTGCTGTCTGTTCTAGACTGGTAAAGCTTCTGTTACAGAACCCTACGTTCTAGCTTATAACCAGGTACGTGTGAAGTACAAACTCAGGAAAATCAGAAGAACCTCCAAGTAGCAGGAAAGTAAATAAGCTGAACGGTGATACAAAGACAGAGGAGTTCATATTTCAGGTTTCAACAGTGGTGGAGGTCTCGGGGGGCTTCCTGGTGGAAACTGTGACTATGCAGTGATGTATATATTAATATATAATAATGTTTAATCTGTGTATGTATCCATGTGTAAACGTATGTTCTCATTCTAAACTCCACCTGAATCTACTGCAGTTAATAATCAACCACACACTTAGTAGTGTATTGAGTACGTAGTGTATTGAGTACGTAGTGTATTGAGTACGTAGTGTATTGAGTGCGAAATGTATTGAGTACGTAGTGAATTGACTACGTAGTGTATTGAATACGAAGTGTATTGAGTACGTAGTGTATTGAGTACGTAGTGTATTGAGTATGTAGTGTATTGTGTACGTAGGGTTTTGAGTATGTAGTGTATTAAATACGAAGTGTATTGAGTACGTAGTGTATTAAATACGAAGTGTATTGAGTACGTAGTGTATTGAGTAAGAAATGTATTGAGTGCGAAGTGTATTGAGTACGTAGTGAATTGACTACGTAGTGTATTGAATACGAAGTGTATTGAGTACGTAGTGTATTGAGTACGTAGTGTATTGAATACGAAGTGTATTGAGTACGTAGTGTATTGAGTATGTAGTGTATTGGGTATTTAGTGTATTGAATACGTAGTGTATTGAGTACGTAGTGTATTGAGTATGAAGTGTATTGAGGATGTAGTGTATTGAGTACGTAGTGTATTGAGTATGAAGTGTATTGAGTACGTAATGTATTGAGGATGTCGTGTATTGAGTATGTAGTGTATTGGGTATTTTGTGTATTGACTACATAGTGTATTGAGTACATAGTGTATTGAGGACGTAGTGTATTGAGTATGTAGTGTATTGGGTATTTAGTGTATTGAGTACGTAGTGAATTGAATACGAAGTGTATTGAGTACGAAGTGTATTGAGTACGTAGTGTATTGAATACAAAGTGTATTGAGAACAGGGTGTATTGAGTACGTAGTGTATTGAGTACATAGTGCATTGAGTATGTAGTATACTGAGCACGTAGCGTATTGAATACAAAGTGCATTGAGTACATAGTGTATTGAGTACGTAGCTTATTGACTATGAAGTGTATTGAGTACATGGTGTTTTGAGTACGAAATGTATTGAGTGCGAAGTGTATCGAGTACATAGTGAATCGACTACATAGTGTATTGAGTACGTAGTGTAATGAGTACGTAGTGTATTGAATACGAAGTGTATTGAGTACGTAGTGTATTGAGTACGTAGTGTATTGCTTATGTAGTGTAATGAATGCGTAGTGTATAGAGTTTGTAGTGTAATGAATGCGTAGTGTATAGAGTATGTAGTGTATTGAGTACATAGTGTATTCAATATGAAGTGTATTGAGTACGTAGTGTATTGGGTATGTGGCTTATTGACTACGTAGTGTATTGAGTACATGGTGTATTGAGTACATAGTGTATTGAGTATGTAGTGTATTGAGCACTTAGTGTATTGAGTACGAAATGTATTGAGCGCGTAGTGTATTGAGCACGTAGTGTATTAAGTGCATAGTGTTTTGAGTACATAGTGTATTGACCACATAGTGTATTGAGTGCGTAGTGTATTGAGTATGTAGTGTATTAAGTACATAGTGTTTTGAGTAAACAGCGTATTGAGGACGTAGTGTATTGAGTACGTAGTATATTGAGTGTGTAGTGCTTTGAGTAAACAGTGTATTGAGGACGTAGTGCAATGGGTACTCAGTGTATCAAGTACATAGTGTATTAAGTGTGTAGTGTATTGAGTGCATAGTGTATTGAGCATGTAGTATATTGAATATATAGTGTATTAATTACATAGTGTATTAAATACATAGTGTATTGAGTACGTAGTGTACTGAGTATGTAGTGTATTAAATACATGGTGTATTGAGTGCGTAGTGTATTGAGTGCGTAGTGTATTGAATGTGTAGTATATTGACTACGTAATGTACTGAGTATGTAGTGTATTAAATACATAGTGTATTGAGTGTGTAGGTATTGAGTGTGTAGTGTATTGAGTGCGTAGGGTATTGAGTATGTAGTATATTGAGTGCGTAGTATATTGAGTACGTAATGTACTGAGTATGTAGTGTATTAAATACATAGTGTATTGAGTGTGTAGTGTATTGAGTGTGTAGTGTATTGAGTACGTAATGTATTGAGTGGGTAGTGTATTGAGTGCGAAGTGTATTGAGTACGTAGTGAATTGAGTACATAGTGTATTGAATACGAAGTGTATTGAGTACGTAGTGTATTGATTACGTAGTGTATTGAATAAGAAGTGTATTGAGTACGTAGTGTATTGCTTATGTAGTGTAATGAATGCGTGGTGTATAGAGTACGTAGTGTATTGAGTACGTAGTGTATTGAATACGAATTGTATTGAGTACGTAGTGTATTGAGTATGAAGTGTATTGACTACGTAGTGTATTGAGTATGTAGTGTAATGAGTATGTAGTGTATTGGGTATTTAGTGTATTGAATGCGTAGTGTATTGAGTACGTAGTGTATTGAGTACGAAGTGTATTGAGTATGTAGTGTATTGAGTACGTAGTGTATTGAGTACGAAGTGTATTGAGTACGTAATTTATTGAGTACGAAGTGCATTGAGGATGTAGTGTATTGAGTATGTAGTGTATTGGGTATTTAGTGTATTGACTACGTAGTGTATTGAATACGTAGCGTATTGAGTACGTAGTGTATTGAATACAAAGTGTATTGAGCACAGGGCGTATTGAGTACGTAGTGTATTGAGTACATAGTGCATTGAGTATGTAGTATACTGAGCACGTAGTGTATTGAATACAAAGTGCATTGTGTACGTAGTGTATTGAGTACGTAGCTTATTGACTATGAAGTGTATTGAGTACATGGTGTATTGAGTACGAAATGTATTGAGTGCGAAGTGTATTGAGTATGTAGTGAATCGACTTCGTAGTGTATTGAGTACGTAGTGTAATGAGTACATAGTGTATTGAATACGAAGTGTATTGAGTACGTAGTGTATTGAGTACGTAGTGTATTGCTTATGTAGTGTAATGAATGAGTAGTGTATAGAATATGTAGTGTAATGAATGCGTAATATATAGAGTATGTAGTGTATTGAGTACGTAGTGTATTCAATACGAATTGTATTGAGTACGTAGTGTATTGAGTATGTAGCTTATTGACTACGTAGTGTATTGAGTACATGGTGTATTGAGTACATAGTGTATTGAGTATGTAGTGTATTGAGCACTTAGTGTATTGAGTACGAAATGTATTGAGCGCGTAGTGTATTGAGCACGTAGTGTATTAAGTGCATAGTGTTTTGAGTACATAGTGTATTGACCACATAGTGTATTGAGTGCGTAGTGTATTGAGTATGTAGTGTATTAAGTACATAGTGTTTTGAGAAAACAGCGTATTGAGAACGTAGTGTATTGAGTACGTAGTGTATTAAGTACATAGTATTTTAAGTAAACAGCGTATTGAGGACGTAGTGCAATGGGTACTCAGTGTATCAAGTACATAGTATATTGAGTGTGTAGTGTATTGAGTGCATAGTGTATTGAGCATGTAGTATATTGAATATATAGTGTATTAAATATAGTGTATTAAATACATAGTGTATTGAGTACGTAGTGTACTGAGTATGTAGTGTATTAAATACATAGTGTATTGAGTGCATAGTGTATTGAGTGTTTAGTATATTGACTACGTAATGTACTGAGTATGTAGTGTATTAAATACATAGTGTATTGAGTACGTAGTGTACTGAGTTTGTAGTGTATTAAATACATAGTGTATTGAGTGCGTAGTGTATTGAGTGCATAGTGTATTGAGTACGTAATGTACTGAGTATGTAGTGTATTAAATATATAGTGTTTTAAATACATAGTGTATTAAGTGTGTAGTGTATTGAGTGTGTAGTGTATTGAGTACGTAATGTATTGAGTGGGTAGTGTATTGAGTGCGTAGTGTATTGAGTATGTAGTATATTGAGTGCGTAGTGTATTGAGTACATAGTGTATTGAGTACGTAGTGTATTGAGTTCATAGTGTATTGAGTACATATTGTATTGAGTATGTAGTGTATTGAGTACGTAGTGTATTGAGTACGAAGTGTATTGAGTACGTAATTTATTGAGTACGAAGTGCATTGAGGATGTAGTGTATTGAGTAGTGTATTGAGTAGTGTATTGAGTACGTAGTGTATTGAGTATAGTGTATTGAGTACGTAGTGTATTGAGTACATAGTGTACTGAGTAAGTAGTGTATTGAGTATGTAGTGTATTGTGTACATATTGTATTGAGTATAGAGTATTGAGTACATTGTGTATTGAGTATAGGGTATTGAGTACATAGTGTACTGAGTACATAGTGTATTGAGTAGATAGTGTATTGGGTACGTAGTGTATTGAGTAGATAGTGTATTGAGTATATAGTGTATTGAGTACATAGTGTATTGAGTACGTAGTGTATTGAGTACATAGGGTATTGAGTACATAGTGTATTGAGTACGTATCCCACTAAAAATGACAGAAGCCGCTCAGACATTACATTATTTCTTATTTATTAAAACCTTACAAACATTTGTTGTGATCTATTACAAAAGAGCATTCAGATGTTGTTTCCCTTCAAGGACGCTGTGCACCCCGCCTCCTTTTACCCTGATTCCCTTTACCCTGATTCCCTTTGGATGTAAAGACAGGGCTCGGAAACTCCTACTTGGCATGTATGCTCAGCTCGGGCCCGTTTTCTCAATATCCGCTCTCTCTCCACTAGAGTCTACCAAAGGATTACGTATTTACAAGTATAAAAAGAACAAAAGGCAAGAAATGCGATAACTTAAAATATCTTTCACCCACATTTTTGCTTCTTTTTTTTTTTTTTTTCGGATGTGGTCACGGAACTTTGTGGGCCTCTCTCTTCCACGTTTAACATAGACTTTGTTTTTAATGTAAGAACTGCTTAGAAAAGATTGGCAGTGTTCCTCTTGATATCGGCAGCCACTAATCAGGCACGTACCTTTGGCCCAAACACCGTCCCCTCCCCCACCCTAGTCCTTTCCTCAGGGAATGGATTACACCACGGTCAAAACAACAACATGACATTGGCAGACGAACGAAAAGCAAATAACGGTACAAAACAGAACAGTACCTAACGGCTACGGCGTGACGTAGAAAACTGTACATATGCAGGTATTTACAGACTGTTCTTAATACTGCTAGCTTTTTTCACCTCCTTGCATAAGAGCATGATGCGTCTCCACTGTCGCCTAGACTCGCTTCGTAGACCAATCGATACGGATACAAACAGAAGACTTGATGATGTTGTTCACCACGGCTTTTGAAACCAAAACACAACACGCACAGCTCACTTGGAAAAGAAACACAAAGACCAATATTTGGCAAAAAGTAAAATGATTAATTAATACCAATGCCATTTTTTTTTGGCACGTTTTGGCCACCATACTTAAAATTTCTAGTCATTGTGCAATAAGCAACATACCGAGGTTGACTACAGATGACCTCATGGTTTTCCACTATTGCCACAAGAATGCACAGCTTGTCAAAAGCACCAGTCATTGAAACACAGTAAGCGTGATGTAGATTGTAAAATCTTAAAAAAGGAGAAAAGGTCTATATACATGTATACAGTCATGAGAAATCAAGTAGTACGATTACTCACTATGGGGCTCTGCTCCACACATGTTTAGTACCCTTATGCAACAACATGGTCCCTCATATTTGAAGTCAATGCCATGAAGAATATGCCAAAGCACAACACAATCGGACTCGTGAAATCACTAGACCCAGACCCTCTGTCTGGAGAGTGATAGAAAATAGTGGGCGTATACTTTGTCTTAACACCTCTTTTAAACTACTCTCACTTATCAGGAAGCATCTGCCCATCATCCACATCTTTACATTACGCTAGTGAAGTCTATTTCTTTTCATTCTCGCATAAACAACTACTGCATGATGTCAAGGAACTTGCCAATCCAGGCCAACGTTATCCAGAACGTTGCCACCAGGGCTGCCTTCCACTGTGCTGGTGACCTGGTCAGCCCCAGGGGACAGGAGATCCCCCATGGGTCCACCCATGAAGTCAAGCTTTGACGTCTAGGACTCTGTTGTGCCGAAGCACTCAGCAATGAAGCGCTGTTGTTGGATGGAGGAGCAAGGGTTGGCTTGAAGATGGTCTTCTGCTTCTAGTTTCAGTCCTGACACCTGATTAGCAAGTAAGCAACTGATGCTGTTCCCGTTTCTAAACGTTTGCTGTGCTTGGTGGCTGCCAAGGCTTTGTTGTGGTTGAGAAGATCCTCGATTGCCAGGTTGACAAGTCATAGTGGACTGGGGCTGGTGAGGGAGGGTGCCACTGATTTGACAGCCGTTTGCATGAGAACTGTTAGCTTGCTGAACGCAGCTCGGGTGACCCAGGGTAATCTGATAGAAGTCTGATCGACCGAGGTTGTGACTGCTGGAGCTATTCCTCCTTGTATCCCGAAAGGTACTTGGAGTGGTCTCCATCTTCACGCCTGGGCTCATTCTGCAAGACTGCTGCTGGTTTGATTTGGGCCCTTCCCTAAGTGGATCAAGGTAACTATGTCTGTTCTGCTCTCACTGTACGTCCTGAATACGGCTAAGCAGACAGATAAACTCTTCGACAAATGACAGGTGTCTTGTCTTTTTATTGAGACGTTTCCCTTCAAATGACGATAGAGTAAAACTGCGAAAAATGATAATACATAGTTTTCAGATGCTAGCGCGTGGTGAGAATTTTACACATTCAAACATCCCAAATACGTAAAAAATAGAAACATAAAGTTGCATATTCATTGCAAAAGCAAACTAAAGTGCAAAGAGTGAAATTACAAAAACACACATTGCTATGTAAGCATGCCACCAATGTAAACAATATTAACTGTGACCATCTTAACCCTTTTAAATCAAATACATCAATAATACTGCTTGGAGATGTGCTAAACAACAATATTACTTACAGACAATGCTTTCTGTCAAACAACAAAGATGGATGGACGCAGATTCAGGCACACCTCAAAATCTCTATCAGCACAACTGACATGTAGCTAACTGTCCATTTCCTGCTTCCTGGCTCACCCACATAAAATGAACACTAAACAATAGCACCTCCTGGTGGCGGGAGGTAACATCCGCCAGAACACTCCCCGCCTGACATAGTCAAGATGTCACCATTGTATTATCTTTGTTTAGTCTTTGTCCTTAGTGTCCGACAGGAGGAGCACAATGCCAGTCACGGGTCTCAAGAAGGTTTTGCATGTTCCTCCAGAGGCGACCTTGACTTCGACTTTCCTCACCTTCCCATCACGACCAGGGAAGGTTTTGATCACCAGACCCATCGGCCATTGGCTCCGCTTGACCTGACTGTCCTTTAGCAGCACAAGGTCCCCTTCTTTAAGATTAGGCCTTTCTGTATGCCATTTCCTTCTACCTTGCAAGGTAGAGAGGTACTGGTTCTTCCAGCGATGCCAGAATACATTAGAAAGATGTTGCACCTGCCTCCACTGGCGTTTGTAGAGGTCACTCTCATTAAAATCACCAGGGGGAGTGGATGGGACTCCAACCTTTTGGGTAAGAAGGGTAGCTGGAGTCAGAATGAGCGGATAGCTTGGATCAGTGGATACCGGGACCAACGGTCGTGAGTTGATGATGGCAGTAGCTTCAGTTAAAAAGGTAGTTAACACCTCGTGGGTCAATTGCTTGGGTGTAATGCCTTTAAGCATTGAATCAAGTATACGCCGTGTCACGCCGATCATGCGTTCCCAGCTACCTCCCATGTGCGAGGCATGAGGTGGGTTGAACACCCAAGTGCATCCAT
The DNA here is from genome assembly GCA_021613375.1 of Megaleporinus macrocephalus. NCBI lineage: Eukaryota > Metazoa > Chordata > Actinopteri > Characiformes > Anostomidae > Megaleporinus > Megaleporinus macrocephalus. The sequence continues at coordinate 30,567,632 of CM038703.1, forward strand.
TGTCGCTCAAGAACCCCTGTATGGCCTCATTGTTGCAGTGTTTTGAATCGATACCAAGCTCCTTGCATGCCCCTAAGAAATTAGTCCCACAGTCAGACCTCAACTGTTTGACAGGGCCGCGGATGGAGAGAAACCGCCGCAGTGCATTGATGAAACTCGAAGACTCCATAGATTCGATCACTTCAATGTGTATGGCTCTGGTGCTCATACAACTGAAAATGACCGCCCACCGTTTACTGTTGGCGCAGCCTCCTCGAGTTTGACGGGAAATGACTGTCCAAGGTCCGAATACATCCAATCCAACATAAGAGAATGGGGGCTCAGTGCTCAGACGGTCCATTGGTAGGTCCGCCATCTTTTGTGTCTCAGTTCTCGAACGTTGCTTGCGGCAAGTCACACAGCCATGAATGACAGCACTGACACATTGCTTTGCACCAATGACCCATAGGCCAGCTGACCTTACTGCACCCTCTGTGAAATGGCGTCCTTGATGGTGGACTTGCTGGTGATAATGGCGTACCAGAAGAATAGTTATATGATGACGACGAGGAACAATGAGTGGGTTCCTTTCATCACTCTCAATATCAGCTAGGGACAGCCGGCCCCCAACTCTGAGGCAACCTGCATCATCCAGGTAAGGACACAACTTACTGAGCTGGCTCTGTTTAGGGATCTTTTTCCCTGCTTGGATACATGCAATAACTTCAGGAAAGGCCTTGTATTGAAGACTCTGTATGATAACGCCCTTAGCCTTTGCAAGATCTTCTGGGCGGGAATCTTTGCATGTGTGCCAGCCTTGACAAGTGTTCTTGCTGTTTTCTCGCTTGAAGGTGTTAGCTATGTGGATCAGCCTTGATATAGTTCTTACAAGAGATCTCCAGGATGAGAAAGATTCAAAACGCCTTGGATCCAAGGGAGACTCTACAACCTGAGTGGCACAAGATGTCACCAGAGGGCGGACTTCTGGGTCAGAGTTGGGATTGACCAAGTTGAAAGGCGATACCGCATCAGCCTCATCCTTGTCTGGCCTCAACAGGAAGCCTGGCCCCTTAAGCCACATGCTTGACATCAAGGTGTTTGCAGGAATTGACCTTGAAGCCTGATCAGCTGGATTCATGTTTGTGGGAACGTAGTTCCATTGCTCTGGTAAGGATGACTTCCTGATTCTCTGAACACGGTTGCTTACATAAACATAGAATCTTCTTGATTCATTGCGAATGTATCCGAGGACGACTTTACTATCGGAAAAGAACCTCACAGAATGAAACTGAACATCCATCTCTTCTATGAGCACATCTGCAATTTCCACAGCCAGAACAGCTGAGCAGAGTTCGAGCCTTGGAACCGTCACCTCTGGTAGTGGTGCAAGCTTGGCCTTGCCAAGCACAAATCCAAGTTCACTCTTTCCTTCTGCGTTCGTGACCTTGATGTAAGCCACAGCTGCAATGGCTTGAGTGGAAGCGTCACAGAAAACACATAGCTCCCTATTCATAGAACTGCTGAGAGAAATGGAAGTGTACATCCTCGGGATTCTGACATGTTCTAGATCTTTGAGGGAATTTTTCCACTCACACCATTCTTTGAGCTTCTTCTCAGGGAGTGGGTCGTCCCACTCACAAGCCTCTGTGGTAAGTTCTCTCAATAAAGCCCTGCCTTGGATGCCAACAGGAGCTGCAAACCCAAGCGGGTCATACAGACTATTTATAGTCGACAACACCCCTCTGCGAGTATAGGGCTTCTCTGTGGCACACACCTGAAAAGTGAACTCATCTGTGGCAACGTCCCAGCTTATACCCAGACTCCGTTGTATGGGTGGAAAGTCTGTTCCTAGGTCAAGATCCTTTAGTCCCTTTGCAAGGTCCTCCTTAGGGAATGCCTTCATCACATCTATGCTGTTAGATGCAAATTTGTGCAATGTCAAATTCGATGTGGCCAGTGTTTCCTGGGCCCTTTTGAGAACAGCAATGGCCTCTTCACAAGATGGAAATGAGATGAGACCATCATCGACATAGAAATGTCGTTCCACAAGGCGTCTTGTCCTGCCATCAACACCCTCATGATCGACGGATGCTCTCCGGAGCCCATAGATTGCCACAGCGGGTGATGGGCTGTTGCCAAATACGTGCACTCTCATGCGGTACTCTGCTACAGGTTCCTCCAAATTGTTGTTTTGGTGCCAAAGGAAGCGAAGAAAGTTCCTATGATCCTCTCGCACTAAGAAACAATGGAACATCTGCTTGATATCAGCAGTGACTGCCACTCGCTCCTTGCGGAACCGCATTAGCACGCCGAGTAGGGTATTGTTGAGATTGGGACCTGTAAGAAGAACATCATTGAGGGACAGTCCGTGATGACGTGCGCTAGAGTCAAAGACCACCCTTATCTGGTCTGGCTTATAAGGGTGATAAACTCCAAAGAAAGGTAAGTACCAGCACTCCTCTTTTTCATTCAGTGGCAGCGCTTGTTCTGCATGTCCGTTGTCGAATATGTTTTGCATAAAATCCATGAACTGCTTTCTCATTAAAGGTCGCTTCTTCAGCGTGCGACAAACTGAAGTGAGGCGTTGGATGGCTTGCTGTTTGTTGTTGGGAAGGCGTGGTCTGGGCAAGCGGAACGGCAGTGGAGCAACCCAACTGTTTGTGTCTTCCTGGTAGACTTCTTTCTCCATTATCTGCAAGAAGGCTTGCTCCTCGATAGAGTAAGAAGGCTTTTCATCTGCACTTGTTTGTTCAAAAACAGTTTCTCCCATGACGTCGGCCTCCTTTAGTCCAATTCTTTGTCCAAAATTGGGGCAGTTAGTCTTGTGATGACTTTGGCAGCTAAAGTTTTCCTTTACTTGAATACTGTTTTGACATGGGAAGAGGTAGCTTGGTCGACCGTTGTCCAAGATGTTTGTCTTGAGAACATTTATCTGAGAAGGTTTGTGTGCACTGTCAAGACAAATGTCTCCCACTATAACCCAACCCAGAGCTAGTCTCTGTGCGAATGGAGCATTTGGGGGCCCACTCAGTTGCTCGAGTGCCTTGTGGGCCTGAATGACGTCTCTACCCAGCAGCAGCAGAATATCTGCCTGCGGGTCAAGTGCTGGAATCTCCGCAGCAATATCCCTGAGGTGAGAATGGTAGAGAGCTGCATCAGGGGTTGGGATTTCATTACGATTGTCAGGGAGCATGTCACATTCAATGAGTGTGGGCAAGGGCAGACTGCATCGGCCATCAAGTGACTCCACAATAAAATGAGTTGCTCTTCTCCCAGTCACCTCCAAAACTCCTGCACAAGTCTTAAGAATGTATGGAGAAGCATTTTTGGTGATGGCAAATGTATCAAAGAATGAAGACCTGGCCAGAGACTTGTTGCTTTGGTCATCCAGAATTGCATAAGTTCTCAGTTTCTTGCCATGGTGACCTTGTGGATAGACGTGGACGAGGCAGATCTTGGCGCACGACCACCCAACAGACCTATCTCCACACACCTTTGTGCATATGGAGGTGGCAGTGGTTGAAGCTGACTCTCCCTCCCCGCCATTATCGGTGATGGGCTCTGCAACAGTGTGGATTGTCCATGGTGCAGGACCAGCATGGAGAGCGGTGATATGTGAGTCGCTGCCACATTCTGCACAGTAGATTTCTGTCTTACAGTTCTTAGCCTGATGGCTGGAGGAGGCGCAGCATCGGAAACATATCTGGTTCTGTTTCAGGTAAGCCTTACGTTCCTCCAAAGGCCTCTCCCGGAATGCTCTACATTTTTTGAGTGCATGTGGCTTTTTGTGGATGGACACTCTTTGTTGGGATCCCAGACTTTTCTTTCGATGCTTTGCCTTCTCTCATGATTAACCACTTCCATCCTGTTGACAGAGATAGACGTTCTTGTTCTGTTGTGCCTTCCCAGATAATTTTCCACTTTGGAGGGTCCCGATGGTTTGTGGAGCAGAGGACCTAAAGCTGGGGTCGTTTCTCATGCTGGCTTCATTTCTAATAAAGGCAGCAAAAACAGAGAAAGGAGGGAATGACACAAGATGCTCTTGCTTGTACCTTGTTCCATATGTCATCCACTTTTCCTGCAGCCCGAACGGAAGTTTGTCAACTATAGGATGAATTCCACGTGCAGTATCAAGGTAAGATAGTCCTGGTATGTACCCTTCGCTCTTGGCAGAGTCTATTTCCAAAAGAAGGTCCCCTAAGTCGCGTAGTAGATTGGGGTCCTTATTTGTGATTCTGGGAAAACGTTCAAGCTTATCAAACAGAGCCTTCTCCAAGGCTTCGGGAGAGCCATAACACTCTTGCAACCTCTCCCACACTTTAGTAAGTCCGATAGATGGATTGTTGATGTGCGCGGCTCGGAGACGTTTTGCGTGTTGCGAGGATTCGTCGCCTAACCATTTGGTCAACAGGTCAAGTTCCTCACTGGCCGTTAAGTATAAGCCTTGTGTGACATTTTCGAAAGAGGATTTCCATGCCCAGTAATCACCTGGCTTGTCGCTAAACTTTGTAAGTCCTCCACTGAGCAACTCGCGTCTGGCTAGAAATCTAGTGAGGTCAGACATGTTTGAATTTTCTTGCGAGATGGCTTGAGGTGTAGTGCATGGTGGTGGTTGATGCACTTTGTTGCTCCAGGATGGTGAAGGGACACGAGGGCTTTCATCGCTCTGAGGCAGGGAAACATAGGACGTGATACTGTGGCCAGATGTATCACCCTCCAGCTTGGGTTGAAGATATGTAGAAGACGCTGTCACATCAGGAGATTTTGCGTCTCCTCTTTTAGTTGTTTCAAATCTATAGCTTTGGTCTTTCACATACTCACTGGTACGCTGTGAGTTATCGTGTGTCTGACAGAGATCTCCGCTTATGTGTCCTGCCTCCGTCTCATTTGCTGCAGCCTCATAGACACTGGCTTCAGCGAGGGCTGCCTCTGCATCCCGTTCTTGATGAAGCGCATCTAAAGTGGCCTCAAGACGTATTTCTTCTACTTTGAGCTGTGCTTGCTTAACTCTCACTTCAATTTCTTTTTGAGCAAAGGCTGCTTTCGCTCGTGCTGCCTCTGCCTTGGCCCGTGCCTTAACTGCAACACTGCTGGCCAATGACTTATTAGAGCCCTTTGATGATTTTGATGAGTGGGTGCAGACTGATACGGAATCATCTCCTGGCTGAGACATGTTCAGGTTCTGGGTGTGGCTGGTGTATGTATCCCTCTGAGGTTTTGTTGTTGCGGACTTAATGTCTTTTTACTGTTCTGCTCTCACTGTACGTCCTGAATACGGCTAAGCAGACAGATAAACTCTTCGACAAATGACAGGTGTCTTGTCTTTTTATTGAGACGTTTCCCTTCAAATGACGATAGAGTAAAACTGCGAAAAATGATAATACATAGTTTTCAGATGCTAGCGCGTGGTGAGAATTTTACACATTCAAACATCCCAAATACGTAAAAAATAGAAACATAAAGTTGCATATTCATTGCAAAAGCAAACTAAAGTGCAAAGAGTGAAATTACAAAAACACACATTGCTATGTAAGCATGCCACCAATGTAAACAATATTAACTGTGACCATCTTAACCCTTTTAAATCAAATACATCAATAATACTGCTTGGAGATGTGCTAAACAACAATATTACTTACAGACAATGCTTTCTGTCAAACAACAAAGATGGATGGACGCAGATTCAGGCACACCTCAAAATCTCTATCAGCACAACTGACATGTAGCTAACTGTCCATTTCCTGCTTCCTGGCTCACCCACATAAAATGAACACTAAACAATAGCACCTCCTGGTGGCGGGAGGTAACATCCGCCAGAACAATGTCCATTGGTCAGTTCAGCCATGTGATGGACGCCGCCTCTTTGATTAGGTACATGCTGGTCTGGGAAGTGGGAAGTAGGTAGGTGTTGCTGCACAACCATGTTTCCAAAGCGACCAAATGGACCACTTACTGTGTCACTCTGCTTCAGCCACCTCCCGCACCTCTGTCACTGTTGTGGAGGAGAAACTTCAGCACTGCCTTAGCTCACCTCGTTCCACTGAATGGGCATATCGTCTTTGGTGGGACTGGGATGTGGTGCCTCCTGTTGTTGTGGGGGACTACGGAAGTTCTGGGCCTCCTCAGGACCCTGGTCAAAATCATTTCTGTGAGAATGGGAGTTATTTTGCTGGCTGCAGGCAACTCCATGATCCTGTGAGTGGAGGTACTGCACCAACTCATCAGGTAGAATGTCTTCATCTCTAAACAACATAGCCCCATCATGCTTCATGGCCAAAGCCTCAAGTGCTGACTGTGGCGGCTGCATACTTGGCCTTGAGATGATGCTGGGCTGGGGTAAGGTTCAGCACTCCCTTTGATCCCATCCCACTTCCTCCCATATTTCCACCACCCCAGCTCCCTCCAGGTACTGAGCCTCCACCTCCTCCAAACTCGCTGGCCTCACTGGAGCGGCGTGAGGCATCGGTGGAGATGGGGTCATAGGAGTCAGTAGCACTGAGGTTGTGCAGGCGTCTGTGCTGGCTGTGCTCAGATTGTGAGGTTTGGCTGGAGCGGCGGCTAGAAAAACAGGGCGAGATGCCGGAGGAGCGGCGGCTACTGATTAGGTAGGCAGAGCTGGTGGCACTAGCGCTACTGTCACGGCGGTCTCGCAGTAGGCTCAGCACTGTCTGTGCTGGACAGCTCAGGGCGTGGAGGAGGCTGAGGCACCGGTGCCCCACCACAGGTACTTCTGCCAGGACATGAGCCTAGGAAAGAGAAATATTATAAAAATGTTAAACGATCCATCAAATTTACTCACGTTGGACAAAATGGCACATGTTGGGAGCAAGCCTTACCTTTCCCGGTGAGGGCAGGCAGGGCCTGGCCCTTAGGGGGCAGTGTGGGTGACAGATGTCCCAGCCGTGGAACGCCTCCGTTCACTTGCCTAAGCCTCTCCATCTTGACCTGCTCCATCCAGCGCAAAGGCCGCCCCAGGCTTCTGCGTGCCTGCAGGGCATCCTCCTCTTCTCCCTTTCTGTCATCCTCCTCATCCTCCTCTTCATCCTCCTGGTCCTTGACCACCACCGCCTCCCCCACCAGCCCAATGCCGTTCACAGCAAGCTGGACTCCACAGCCGAAATGGGGCCCGGCAGGGGACTGGTCACTGCTGCATGAAGACTGACCGCCAGGGCTTGGCTGAGACGTCATGAGAGACATGAATGATGTCAACGTTGAAATCCAGGAAAAGATAATGAGACATGTCTTTTATGCCAGGTATCCCATCAAATGATTATGAGAGAAAATGCACTGATGAAATCGATCAGATACTTTATTGATCCTGAGGGAATTTCAAGATTTCTGCATTTAACCTATCTGTGCAGTGAAACACTCACATATACACACACTAGGGGGCAGTGTGCACACTTGCCCAGAGTGGTGGGCAGCCCTACCACAGCACCCGGCGAGCAGTCAGGGGTTTGGTACCTTGCTCAAGGGCACTTCAGTCGTGTCCTGTCTGTTTCAGGGATGGAACCAGCGACCTTCCAGTCACAAGGCTGGTATCCTAACCTCCAGCCCACAGCTGCCACGCTTATGCATGTTAGTGATGCACCAAAACAGCTGCAGGACCGGGCTCCGTACATGAAACACCATGTAGGACATTTGGACAGTTTAAACCTCCTTCATCAAAAATACTACCAGCATTAAAACTAAGAGGCTGAAGTTTAGCTTCTTATTCGCCAGTCTTCCAAATTTTCAAGTTCCATCTTAAATGGTGCAGCAGTTACTATAACACTACAGTATAAGCAGCAGAATTTTAACAAGAAGTTTCTTATCAGACAACATTTCCAGCAGTTTTAAGAATAATAAGAATGTTGGAGGTGGAGGGTCAATAGGTTGCAATACACAGCCTCACCACCAGAGGTTACACACTGCTTCTTTAAAATGTTTTAACACTACATTTTAGCCTATTTTATCTATCTATCTATCTATCTATCTATCTATCTATCTATCTATCTATCTATCTAACCATCTAAAATCTTCAGACTGAGAACTGAAAGTGACCATTCTGATCATTTCTGAAAATGTTTGAAACTCTCTGTGCATCTTTACTGTAAACACTGTTTCACGTTGTGAGGTACAGCCCAGCCTCCGACTTCCAGTCAGTAGTGAGGAACAACCCAGCCTCAGATCTCCAATCAGTAGTGAGGAACAACCCAGCCTCACATATTCAGCCAGTAGTGAGGAACAACTCAGCCTCACATATTCAGTCAGTAGTGAGGAACAACCCAGCCTCAGATCTCCAATCAGTAGTGAGGAACAGCCCAGCCTCCGACTTCCAGTCAGTAGTGAGGAACAACCCAGCCTCAGATCTCCAATCAGTAGTGAGGAACAACCCAGCCTCATATATTCAGTCAGTAGTGAGGAACAACCCAGCCTCACATATTCAGCCAGTAGTGAGGAACAACCCAGCCTCACATATTCAGTCAGTAGTGAGGAACAACCCAGCCTCACATATTCAGCCAGTAGTGAGGAACAACCCAGCCTCACATATTCAGTCAGTAGTGAGGAACAACCCAGCCTCACATATTCAGTCAGTAGTGAGGAACAACCCAGCCTCAGATCTCCAATCAGTAGTGAGGAACAGCCCAGCCTCCGACTTCCAGTCAGTAGTGAGGAACAGCCCAGCCTCAGACCTCCAGTCAGTAGTGAGGTACAGCCCAGCCTCAGACCTCCAGTCAGTAGTGAGGAACAGCCCAGCCTCAGACCTCCAGTCAGTAGTGAGGAACAGCCCAGCCTCAGACCTCCAGTCAGTAGTGAGGAACAGTCTAGCATTCTCTTTTCAGAATCAGAATCAGAAATACTTTATTGATCCCAGGGGGAAATTGCAGTTTTTACAGTAGCAGAAGAAGAATATACACTCTAATAATAATTTACAACATAAAATAAATTTGTAGTATGTACACATATATAAGTCATATATTACAATAGAAGAATAAAATGTAAAGAATAAAATGTAAAGTGACTGTGTCTATAATATTAAGTACAGATATACTGTATACAGCGGTAAGAGTTTAGAAATAAGAAGTTATTGCACATTTGAGTTGTTACATACATACTTAAATTATAGTTCTACTGGTATCACTGTACGTGTGAAAGGTGTCGTACGTTAAGGGAGGAGTTATAAAGTCTGATAGCCACTGGTAGGAATGACCTCCTGTGGCGTTCTGGAGTGCATCTTGGCTGAATGAGTCTTGAACTGAATGTGCTCCTGCGTCTCATCACTGTGTGATAAAGAGGGTGGGAGCCATTCTCCATGATGGCCTGCAGCTTGGACAGCGTCCTCCTCTCAGACACTGTCGTCAGTGAGTCCAGCTCCACACCCACAACATCACTGGCTCTGCGGATCAGTTTATCAAGTCTGTTGGCGTCTGCCACCCTCAGCCTGCTGCCCCAGCATGCAACAGCATATAGGATGGCACTGGAAACTACAGACTCATAAAAGATCCTAAGCATAGTCCTGCAGATGTTGAAGGACCTCAGACGCCTCAGAAAATAGAGACGACTTTGGCCCTTCTTGTAGAGGGCGTCAGTGTTCTTAGCCCAGTCCAGTTTATTGTCAATGTGCACGCCCAGATATTTATAGTCCTCCACAGTGTCCACACTGACCCCCCTGATGGAAACAGGGGTCACTTGTGTTTTGTCCCTCCTCAGGTCCACCACCAGCTCCTTTGTCTTTGTCACGTTGAGCTGCAGATGGTTCAGCTCACACCACGCAACAAAGTTGTTCACCGTCGCCCTGTACTCATCCTCATCACCCCTGCTGATACATCCAACTAGTGCAGAGTCATCAGAGAACTTCTGAAGGTGGCAGGTCTCTGTGCAGTAGTTGAAATCAGTGGTGTAGAGGGTGAAGAGGAAGGGAGAGAGGACAGTTCCCTGCGGGGCTCCAGTGTTGCTGACCACTCTGTCTGACACACAGTGCTGCAGATGTACATACTGTGGTCTGCCAGTCAGGTAGTCAACAATCCAGGACACGAGGGGGGCGTCTACCTGCATCAACCTGCAGTTATTAAAGGCACTGTGGTACGTGTACGTGTAGTGGCAGATAATTTGTGTAAAGTTAGTAAGAGTTGATCTTACAAGCTTAAAGACGTGCTGCGGTTGTGTTTTTCTGTTTTTCCAATGAACAATCTCCAGAGTTCATCTGTCTCCTGTGTGTACAACACAGCAAGTGAACATGGAAGATCATTTGGGTCTAAACATGTTCATACGTGCATGTTAATGTAGAACTTGGTGGTGATAATGTGAAAAACTAAACGCATAAGGTTTTCCACCAATAAGAGGCCTTCTGGTCCAGCATGCAGAGTCAAAGTAGGGAGAATGGTGTTGATTGTGAAATAAATGAATAAACATCATCAACACATCTTTCTATTTAAGTATTCATGATTACACAAGTGCCTTCCTATGTGTAGCCAAGTGGTGGACTGTATATGTATTTTACGGTGTGTGTACCTTTAAGAGCCATGGTCAGAACCATTGGCGTTCTTAAAGAGGAAAGGGTGGAGCCAAGAGCGCGGGGGAAAAAGAAGCGATGATCATGCTGGAACAACGGTGGTTCTCAAATGCAACTCAACTGTTAATCATCCAAAGCCATCCATGTGTGTGAGATGAGTAGCTCTGTGTCCAAGTTTGCATGAGGGGATGCTGGAGTCCTGTTGAGTGGGATTTGTGAGACGAGTTGAGCTTATGGACAAAGATGATGAAGTTCTGTTGGTGGTAGTGGAATGGGGAGATGGAAGAGATTCTTTATTAGTGTTTTGTTTTATTTTACATTGGAGAAGCCAGCGATTTGTTTTGTTTAATTTATAAAAAGCTCAAGTTTTCTGTTAACATTCCTACATAAAAATCCCTAAAGTGGGATCTATCAGAATAAAATACCCCCCAAAAAAGGATTTTGTCATTTGGTGTGCGTCTTTTCCCCGTTGGTACCAGGAGTGGGGTATTCTGATAGTTTGTTTAGGTTTCTTTACTGATACACATTAGAACACAGTACAATTGTTTGGTAGTGCCGAAAGATGGCAGGCTCGAGGGAGAGAGTAGAACCAGGACCTGGTGGTGGTGGTAGAGGACCCAGAGACCAGACGTTGGACTGCAGACGGAGTTGCGGAGACGGTGGAGTAGACGCTGCTGCTGCTGACGGCTGCTGTTCAACTCCCTGGACTGATCTAGAAACTTTATCCTTTACCCAGGCACAGGAAAACTGGAAACTGAACGTGTCTTGTCAGTCTCCGAGTAAGCAATATGACTTGATATGATATGATATGATGATATGTTCTCTCAAGGGGCTGCATTAGAACATATACGTTTACGTAGTGATAGGGAAGTAGATCAGGTTAGTGACCTGTTCATCTACCTTCAGGAAGCTTTTAGCGATAGGCATAGTAGAGCCCAGCTATTGCATGATTTCTGCAGCCGCAAACAGAGAGAGGTTGAAGGCTTACTGGAATACTCACATGCCTTATCTCAAGCGCTTAACCTGGTATTGAGATAAACACCAGATACCGTATCCAATTTGAGGCTAATATTGAGAGATCAGTTTGTTGAGGGAGTTCGGGACCCTGCACTTAAGAGAGAGCTTAGGAGGTGGGTTAGAAACAAACCTGATTCTACAATGGTAGAAGAACGTGAGGAAGCTTACCTGTGGAATATGGAAGAGCCTACTTGAAATTCAAAGCTGTCCAGATCTAGAAGTAAAGGGTCTGATTTTGAGAGGGGTGCCTGTTGTGCTGTAGTGAGTGTTGGTAAAACACAAGCCATTGACTTTGGATGACATCATGCAGGTGGTTGCTAAGCAGGAAAAGCAGCTTAGCGAGCTTTTAAACCTATTACTAAGGTGTGGTCCCCACTCAGATTTACAGATGATGGCAAACCCATCTGTTTGAAGTGTCAGAAAGAGGGTCACATTGCAAGAAATTGTCCCCAAAAACGGCACACTAAAAATCAGGTCTTCCCTAATGCACAGGGAAACGAGAGGCCCCGGTTTCTGTGAGCCGGGCAATTCAGGGGCAACCTACAGACTCACCTAAAGCCGGTTTTAGCCAAGGTCAGTTATTGGAGCGTGTGGTGGGAACTTGCTCTACAATAGAAGTTAGCATTGAGAATGTTCCTTTTTCATGTTTGCTGGATACAGGCAGCCTAGTAAGCACTCTTACAGAAGAGTTCTTCCGCCAGCAGTTAGGTGGAGAAGAGAGGATATGCTTTCAACCTCTGGCTGGCTTAAATTGACTGTGGCCAATGGGCTAGATATTCCCTACCTGGGCTATTTGGAGTTCGAGGTGAATACAATGGGTGTAAAAATTCCTGATTGTGAAAAACCCTCAAAGTTCTCAGTCATCCCATCAGTCGTTGTCGCCAGTTAGTTCAAGCTGAATTTGATAGAACTTTGGATGCAAAGCTAGACTCAGACTGGAGGACTGTTTTCCAATAAATGCATACATGTGAACTTGACAAGACCAAGATCATGTGCATGTCCCAGCTGAATCAGTAGTCACTGTCATGGTAAGAGGTTTCTCAGATAAGTCACCAAACCAAGGTTCATGGTTGTTGGAGCCTGGTAAACTACCATTACCAGGAGGTCTTATAGTAATGCCTTCTTTGATCACACAAAACAGACATCAGGTTCCAGTGCAAGTTGTTAATCTTTCCAGACAGGATGTGTGGTTCAATCCTCGAACTCGCATAGGTGTCTTGTAACCTGTACAGTGCATTACAAATAAATAAAGTTATGAAATAACTTAAGTTTGGGAGAAGGACCACGCCCAAACTCCTCCCTTCCATCATTACACGCTCTATATAAACCACTCCTCTGCCTCACCTTCTCGTGACGGAATTCGCACCGACTTAGCCATGGCTTTGCATTGGCCCATGGACTGCTCCTTCCTTGCTCTCTGCCGACACAGACTTGCTTCAGACGGCTGGCTCTTAGCCAATCGCCAGCACATCCTGCCTCCCGATATTCCTTGCGCTGCTCCTCGTTTGGGGTCCTTTATTACCGCTGCCGCTGGGACTGCTTCGTTTCTATCGTCTCCCGGACGTGGCCGCTCTCGTTTGCCGCACCCCGGCTCTTCCTCGGCTGCTTCACGCGGCGGGTCCCTGCGTCGCCCGCACGTTGATGCCCCCCGCGCCTGCCGAGCCCCCCCCCCCCCCCCCCCCCCCCGCACCTGCCGAGCCTCCCAGCGCTTCTTCTCTCCCTCTAAATCTCGCCTTCCGGGAACACTGGACTGGACTATCGTCAGGCTCCAAGTTTGGGGGAACGTCGCGTTTCCTGCCCTCCTTCTGCCTGATGGTCTGGGACGTAATTTCCTTGCATCTCCCCTCCGTCGGAGGTAAACATCCTGGGCGCCCCGATGACTTCACGCCTCCTGCTGGATCCAGAGGAAATGACGTCTGGTCTAACAGGTCTATCCCTACACCCCTGCCCCCCCTGCTGCTCCCTCCAGGCTACTGCAGCTTGCAGCTGTTGGTTCTGCCTCAACCGTGCTGATTTCACTCGCGGCTTCTCACGCTCCAGCGAACACACGTTGTCACACCGTCGTCTACCATCTTACAGCGGTGTTTTATAGCAGGTCATGCCTCATGTCACCTGATCAGTGTTGTCACAATTTCGCTACCACATAATGTCGCTTCTTGTTACCATGACTTCTTATTGGTACATTTATGATGGTATAATTGAAGACATGAAGGATTTCAAAAGGTCACAACAATGTACTGACAAACGTTGTCACTATGTAGCTGCAGAATTGTTTATAATGCCGTCTCAGCTTCTGAGAAATGACATTATGGCACGGCCACGCCACCGACGTCACAACGTTATACAACAAACCTGTGTGTTTCTGCCTCTTCCAGCATCGCTTCTTGGGCTCAGTCACCTCTCCTACTTAATCATCCTCCCTCATACCTCAATCGTACAACTTCCCTTTCCCTCAATCGTTCCTCCCCCACCTCAATCGTCCAACCTCCCTTTCCCTTAATCGTCCAACTCCCCTTTCCCTCAATCGTCCCTCCCCCACCTCAATCGTCCAACCTCCCTTTCCCTCAATCGTCCAACTCCCCTTTCCCTCAATCGTCCCTCCCCCACCTCAATCGTCCAACTTCCCTTTCCCTCAATCGTCCCTCGCCCACCTCAATCGACCAACTTCCCCTTCCCTCAATCGTCCCTCCCCCACCTCAATCGACCAACTTCCCCTTCCCTCAATCGTCCCTCCCCCACCTCAATCATCCAACTTCCCCTTCCCTTCAATCGTCCCTCTGTTCTCTCGTTCTGCCCTCCTCCCTCCCCCTCCATCGATCTTTCTGCCATTTCTTTACAGGTCCCCCTACGCACTGCCTCATGCCTGCCTCAATCATCCCTTCTCGAATCTTCCTGCCATTTCTTTACAGGTCCCCCTACCGCGGTGCCCCATGCCTGCCCCAATTATCCCTCCTCCCACCTCCCTTAATCTTCCTGCCTTTTCTTTACAGGTCCCACTACTGCCTTGCCTCTTGCTTGCCTCAATCATCCCTCGCTTCCTTCCTCCCTCCCACCTCCTTCCTCCCTCGATCTTTCTGCATTTCTTTACAGGTCAACCTACTGCACTTTCTCCTGCCTGCCTCAATCCTCCCTCGCTCCCTCAATCTTCCCGCTATTTTTCTTTACAGGTCTCCATACTGCTGTGCCTCCTCTGGCTGGCTCACTGGTTGCTTCTTCTCTCACGCAAGTCCTCCTTCACAGAACTCTCATCCTCTACAACCACAGTCTCTCTCTCACCGGACCCACGAAAGCTGCTCAACCTTTGCAATCACAGACTCTTTCTCACATCCTACAACTACAACTTGTCTTCTACAATCACTGACTCTCCTCGTCGTTGCTGCTCTCCTTTTGGGGCATGAGTAGACAGAAGTGATTCTTATCCGTTCAGACACACTCCATTCATTGTCTCACGGAATCCAGTACGACGCTACATCATCCACGAAGTCGTTCTCATTCCAGGCCATTCAGATGTAACCACAGCTCTGCTCAACATCACCTTCCCTTCCTACAAACTTTCCATCACTGCAGCCTCCCTGACGCCAGTCAACTCGCAGCACTCCGCCAGCTTCTTCGGTCACATTTAGTAACTAGTTCAACTCATCCTCCTCCAAATCACACTCAGATTTCTTCTCCTCAAAACTATTCAAAAGACAGAACTTCACTTCTGCCACAACAACCATCAATACTCGGACCCCTTTCTCCACACTCCACACAATGTTTGGAATTCCATCTTTTCAGTCTTATCCAACACCTCCTGGATGGAGCATCTTACTCTCTAGTGGAGATATCACCTACATGACCACTAACACCTCCAAAGATTCCATTTTCTTACTTACAATCGTTTTCTTCTCCTTCGCTAAGCTGCTTTTACCGCTACTCTGATAGAACTTCTCCAAATGCATTGATCCATTAAGTATAAATGTAATTCATTTTGCTATCCGGTGTCAACCAGAAGAGGATGGGTTCCCCCTTTTTGAGTCTGGTTCCTCTCAAGGTTTCTTCCTCTTGCTCAGAGGGAGTTTTTCCTTGCCACTGTCGCCCCTGGCTTGCTCACTGGGGTTAGGACCCGGATTTGCTGCTTCATAACGCCATTTATGCAAACAAACCTTTACTTGACTAGACATTTACCTGCTTATAACTTAGACTTCTCTTCTCGATTCAAGTACTATTTAACATGAACATCAAACTAGCAAACTAAACAGTTTGGCTGACCACGCTTCTCCACCTCAATTTAAAATCACTGCTTGGTCCATATCACGAAACCTACATCGGTTTTCTCAGAACACTCGACTCTCTTCATTACAGAATCTGAATCCATCATATCATACCTGGTTTCACACTCATCTTTGCCACGCCCTCTCAGTGGTTATTCTCCAGTGCATTTCTAAGGATATCCATCCAGAATTGGCATGGCTTCCATGGCTTTCCATCAGGGATCCTCTGATCACATAATCTAACTCCTAGCACAACAAGCTTACATCTCTCTAAGTTAGGACTCTAGGGGCCTGGCTCCAAATTTCAGCAACTGGTGCAATCACCACCAACTTACCAGCCATCTTCCTCCTTCCTTCAGCCTTCTTTAACTTTTCAGACGTTCAGAATTTACATCGCTCTCAGCCTCATCCGACACCTCCATTTAGCCGTTTGTCAGACCTGTCTGTCCTCAAATCAAATACGTCTACATGGACTCTCAGACCACACAAACCAACTTCTCAGACCTCATTCCTCCCAGGCACATCATAGCTACATTCGTTCCCTAATCAAAAACTTCAGGCTGGCACGAGAAACTTGCGTCTATCTCAGCTGGAGTTCCCCCGCCTTGCCCTGCCTTAGTGGTCCGCACTTCGCAAAATGAAGTTATGAAATAAGTTTGGGAGAAGGACCACGCCCAAACTCCTCCCTTCCATCATTACACGCTCTATATAAACCACTCCTCTGCCCTCACCTTCTTGTGACGAAATTCGCACCCCACCACCTCCCCAGCTCCTCCAACTCTTCCAAAATCTTACTCTTTGCTTGGCAAAAAAGGGGGGGTCTGGCTTCAAAACCTAGCAGCAGAAGCCACCCAAAACTCCAGCCCCAAGTTTCTCGGAGTTCCCCCGCCTTGCCCTGCCTTTGTGGTCCGCACTTCGCAAATATTATTTGTGGGTGACAATGCCTAGATAGAGGCATTGCCTCTGGTTTGGTCTAATTATTTGGTAGCCAGACAACCCAGAATATGTGTCAATGGTGTCCATTAGTGTAGGTAAAGAATTTTGGGGATCACTAGTCAGGAAAAGAATATCATCAGCATAAAGCATTAGCTTGTGTTCACTCCTACCACCATCCACTCCTTTGATGGCAGGTTTTACTGTTATGGCCACTGCTAGGGGTTCCAATGCAATTGTAATCCGTATGATCTCTTCCTTTCTTGGGTATCAAAGAGATGAGAGCTTCATTAAAGGATGGTGGAAGTGAGCCTCTTTGAAATGCCTCCTTAAACACATTTGTCAATATTGGAGTAATTATATCCATATATTTTTTATAGTACTCCACAGGAAACCCATCCGTTCCTGGTGATTTCCCTGCATTCATGGCTAAAATGGCAGTTTTAACCTCTTCTTGGGTTATTGGTGCATCAAGAAGAGCTGCCTCCAATCTAATTTTAGGCCACACCACAGCACAGAGACAGCTTTAGTTAAGATAACAAATGATCTTCTTCTTGCCTCTGATCAGGGCCACGTATCTCTACTGGTGCTACTAGATCTAAGTGCAGCTTTTGACACTATAGATCACACTATTCTCCTGGACAGGCTAGAAAATGTGGTTGGAATCACAGGAACAGCGTTATCCTGGTTCACATCTTACCTTAGTGATCGCTTTCAGTTTGTAAAGATAAATAATGTATCATCTAATTATACAAGAGTGAAATATGGAGTTCCACAAGGTTCTGTTTTAGGTCCTCTGTTATTTACACTATATATGCTACCATTAGGCTCAGTTATAAATAGACACGGAATTAGTTTCCACTGTTATGCCGATGACACACAGCTATACATATCAGCCAAACCAGATGATAAATCCAGATTAAATAAGATAGAAGATTGTGTAAGAGATATTAGACTTTGGATGCTACAGAACTTCCTTCTTTTGAACCCAGATAAAACGGAAGTTCTCCTCCTCGGCCCAAAGGCTTCTCGGACTAAATGTTCAGATTTAATGTTAAATCTTGCTGACTTCTCTGTAGTTCCTGGTTCAGTAGCCAAAAATCTTGGTGTAACAATTGACTCAGATCTGACATTTAATCAACACATAGGTAATATTACAAGAACAGCGTTTCTTCACCTACGAAACATTTCAAAGTTAAGAAATGCGTTATCTGTGTCTGATGCTGAAAAGTTGATACATGCCTTTATAACCTCAAAGCTAGATTGCTGTAATGCATTATTGTCAGGATGCTCCAGCAGGAACCTGAATAAACTCCAGTTATTTCAGAACGCTGCAGCTAGAGTACTAACTAAAACCAGGAAATTTAATCACATCAGTCCAGTTTTATCAGCTACACTGGCTTCCTGTTAAATTCCGCATCGACTATAAAATTATTTTACTGACGTATAAAGCCCTGCACGGTCTCGCACCGGAGTACCTGCAAGATCTTATTTCCTATTATGAACCGCCACGTTCACTCAGATCACAGGATGCTGGTTTTCTAATAGTTCCAAAAATTCAGAAGACTACAATGGGGGGAAGAGCCTTTCCTACAAAGCCCCCAAATTGTGGAATAATCTCCCAGTTAATGTTCGGGACTCTGACACAGTCTCAATATTTAAGTCCAGACTTAAAACGTACTTGTTCAGTTTAGCTTTTGGTGACTGAGCTATGCTTCTCATCCACTGTATTACTCCAAACCTGAACTAACCTTGTTTTTCTTTCTCCTTCTTTCTGAGGTAATAACCGCCCACCTGTCCTGCCGAATACTGTTAGAGGACTGACCACCAGTACCCCCTTGTTACCTTGTAACCTCTTCATCTATGTCATCTGCTGCACCTTGATTGCATTACTGTATCATCCAAATGTAGCACATGGGCAGCTTCTCTCCTTTTAGTTCTTTTTGTTTATAATCAGATCTGTCAGAGTCGCCAGCTGCACTCTAAACACTCCATATCCTCTATACTAACCTAAACCAGAACTAACTCAGTCTCTGTACTAACCTAAACCAGAACTAACTCAGCCTCTGTACTAACCCAAACCAGAACTAACTCAGTCTCTGTACTAACCTAAACCAGAACTAACTCAGCCTCTGTACTAACCCAAACCAGAACTAACTCAGTCTCTGTACTAACCCAAACCAGAACTAACTCAGTCTTTGTACTAACCCAAACCAGAACTAAGTCTGTTTTTCTCTCTCTCTGAGGTAATAACCGCCCACCTGTCCCGTCGAATGCTGTTGGAGGTCCGACTGCCAGGGCCTCCTCATCACCTGGCACCAAACAGCTCTCCTCTCTCTGCCACACCTCGACTCCTCTGTACTAACCCAAACCAGAACTAACTTTGTTTTTCGTTTTTCTCTCTCTCTCTCTCTCTCTGAGGTAATAACCACCCACCTGTCCCGCCGAATACTGTAAAAGACAGACCACCAGGGCCCCCCGTCACCCGGCTTCAACCAACGCCCCTCTCAATTTGTACCATTTGCTCCACCTTGACTGAATCACAGTATCACCCACCTGATGTAGCACCTGTACAGCTTCTAAAGCTTTACCTTCAGACTCAGCTTTAGTTTATTAAACTGTAAATACTGTTCGACCAGAGGAGGATGGGTCTCCCCTTGTGAGTCTGGTTCCTCCCAAGGTTTCTTCCTCCAGTTGAGGGAGTTTTTCCTTGCCACTGTTGCCTCTGGCTTGCTCACAAGGGATAAAGTGTGTGATTTCATGTTTTTCATGCTTTAAAATTCCTGTAAAGCTGCTTTGTGACAACACTGTTGTAAAAAGCGCTATACAAATAAACTTGACTTGACTTGACTTGACTGCCTGATCAGAAGATAACTTTGGAAGATTTATGTTTGAGAAAAAATCTTGGGCCGATTGTCAGGGTGTGACCAAAAGTAAAGCCAGGAGGACAGTGAAGAGTCAATTAAAAAATTTATTACAAAAAAAAAGTTCTGGCCAGGCTAAACACAACCTCCTCAACCATGGCAACATGGCCCCTTTTTAAGAACATGGGTGACACCATAAACTGTTCATAGGGGACATCCCCCCCCCCCAACAGTGGCAAACAGTTAAATCCAGCTTGACAACGCTGTCATATCTCATAGCACATTCTCAACATATAGGATAAAATTTCAATGTCAGATAAAAAAACAGTACTGTCCCACATTATTTAAATAGCTCCCTGAATACATCTGGTTTACCCCCTATAAAGGTTCCAGATAGTCTAGGCCACATTTCCCAGAATTCCAAGCACGTGTATAAAACATGCTCCATAAGCCTGCAATCCTTCTTAAGCACCACCCACTGACCCACGCTGCAGACATGGCTCCTAGGGAACAAAGAAGGCGTTAAAACATATTTGGTTAGCTTAATAAAATGGTAAAACTGTCTAAACCTATGGTCTGACTCTTCTTGCTAGTGTGCACTCCTAGCATAGAAAAGTGTAAATTTGAGATGTTAAATTACTGACCATTAGCACATGAAGAGCAATGTTCGAATACCAAAGAGCTATGTATAGTGTAAATAACAGTACATTTTTATCCTACATCAAACTATGACCTCCCCAGCACACTCCAATACCCATGTTGTTGTTGTTGTTACGTGTGGGGACCTTAGTGGGCCATCACACCGATGACTCATTTAAAGCTCCAGATGATCTATACAAATTCTCATATAATTCTTTGAAGACATCATTAATACCTTTAGAAGATGTTATAAGAGAACCTCCTTTTCTTATTGCTGGAATTATGTGGGCAGAACTTTGTTCTTTTAACTGTCTGGCCAAAAGTCTGCCAGTCTTTTCCCCTGACTCATAAAATCGTGTTTTAAGTCTGAACATAGCATATTCTGCTTTTTTATTAAAAATGCCATTGATTCTAAACTTACATTTACAAATGTTTTTAAATAAGCTTTCAGAATAATGTCTGCCCAAATCTTTTTCCATACTATTTAATTGTACTTCCAATTTTTTTATACTGTCATTATGCGTTTTTTTCCTTTTGGAAGTCTGAGCAATCATTTTACCCCTAATGTACGCTTTAGATGCCTCCCAAACCATTGCTAGGCTGTCTGTGCTACCCAAATTAATTTCAAAAAACAAGGACAAGTCTTCTGCAAATTCTTTAGAAAATACCTCATCCTGTAGCAGAGATGCGTTCATTCTCCATCTACCTCGTCTAAGCCTGTCTGAATGTATGTTTACACAAATCTCAACAGGTGCATGATCTGACAGGGAAATACAGTTTATAGTGCTATCAATGATTGCATTGGTTAGACTCTGGGAGACCAAAATAAGGTAAATTCTTGAGTAGGATTTATGGCAGTGGGAGTAAAATGTGTATTCCCGATTTCCTGAGTATTTACTTTTATCTAATATCCCATCTAAGACCTGATTGAAGTCTCCTGCCAAAATGATTTGTCCTTGGGCATCTCCCAATATACTATTAAGTCCATGAAAAAAAGATGGCTCCTCCTTGTTAGGAGCATAGATATTACAGAACGTTATCCCCCCCCCGCCTTAATATTGGCTTCTATGCAGATAATTCTACCATTACTATCCTTGTACTCCTTTAGCATAGAAAAATTCATCCTCTTATGGACCAAAATGAGAACTCCATTGCGTTTGCTGGAGAAAGAACTATAGTAAACATATCCAACCCAGTCTCTTTTAAATTTTTTAGCTTCATCATCCTATAAATGTGTCTCTTGAATAAATGCTATGTCAACTTGTTATGCTTAAGATATAAAAGTACCTTTCTCCTTTTCACAGGGTTCCCACAACCATTAATATTCCGGAAAATTACCTTAACATAAGCACTATTTGCCATAAGAAAATAAAATTTAAAATATTGGCCTAGAAATCGTCCCATGTCATCAAACCCTCCTGATCCAAACGTACAGACGTTTTTGTACCACTTTTGTTGTTATATCCAGATCCACAAAACCAGCACAACCAACAAGTGAAGAGAAAAATGAAACAGAACAAAACAATAAAAAACTTAACTTAGGTCGTGGAATGTCCGAGTCGTCCACTAGGTTATAGCCTAAACAGCTACGCAAAGCTATCCTGCCCCATCATACCTCTCTCAATCTCCTTGTGCTGGTGGATGTTTAATATTTTATTCTCCACCAGTAACTTGCTGCTCGATGAACTTGACCGCCTCTGTTGCGACGTCGAACTTTCTGTTCCTCCCCTTCCACACGAAATGGCGTGTTGCAGGAAAGGCCAATCGGAACCTCACGTTCTTGTCACGCAGTAGCTGTTTCGCCGTTGTAAAAGTTTTCCTCCTCTCGGTCAGCTCCTTCGTCATGTCTGGGAAAAGGGAAATGTTGCATCCATCCATTCTCCCTCGCAGCTTTTAAAACTTTATCTCTCGCGGTTGAACGCAGAAATTTGATCATAATCAATCGCGGAGGCTGATCTTCAGCCGGACGAAATCTGGGAGAGCGATGTGCCCTTTCAGTTTCAAATTTGTTGTCAATGTGCATGTGCAGGCCCTCTGACAGTATCTTTTCAACGCATAGAGTCAAGTTATCACCTTCAAAGCCCTCCTTCAAGCCTAACAGTCTAACATTATTGCGGCAGCTCCTGTTTTCCAAATCTTCCACACAGCTCCACAGAGAATCTATGCGCTTGCCGTGCAGCTTGCGGCCGTTCACCAGCTGCTGAGTAGCGTCCTCCAAGTCGGAGATTTGCCCTTTCGCCTCCGTTAGCCGCTCCTGCACGGCATTCACCGCATTTTTCAGTTCTTCTGTAGTCTCCTTAATCGTTGAAACATCAGACGCAACTGTTTGGAGCGTCGTGCTCATTTTACTCACTTCAGCAAGGATGTTTTCCAGACTAGCATTCTGTACAGAGTCCCGTTTCGGGCTAGCATCACCGTGTTCGCTAGCAGCTGCCCCCTTTAATCGTGAAGGCTTAAAGTATTTCGAAGATGTAGACATGATCTTCCAGATGAGCAGTTTCAAGCAGTAGAAAGGTTGGTAATAAAATAATTAACAGGCAAATGTTTGAAAAGAAGAGAAATACATGGATTATTTAGGATTTAAGTTAATGGGACTTCTACCAAGCAGCCATACTGCTCGTCGCTCCCATGTGACTCCGGATTTAATATTTTTAAACAAACATTACTTATAAAATTCCAGGTTTAATAAATTGGTTATATGTGTTGCTGGTTTCTATCACCATGACTGCAAGTCTTAACAACGAAGCATTTCCCTTCTCGACAATTGAAATATGCAGACAGTTTGGAAATTGGTGGATCTCCTCTTTATTAAAATGGAAAAACAGTGCATCCAGACAGTATTCAAAGCACTTCACTTTTTCCACATTTTATGTTACAGCCTTATTCCAAAATATATTAAATTCACTTTTCAAATTCCTTAAAATTCTTCGCACAATACCCCATAATGAGAAAGTGAAAAAAAGTGTTTGATTTTTTTTTGCTAATTTATTAAAAATAAAAAAACAAAAACAATCACATGTATATAAGTATCATAGCTTTTGACATGACACACAAAATTGAGCTTAGGTGTTCCTGTTTCCACTGATCATCCTTCAGTTGTTTTGACAACTTGATTGGTGTCCACCTGTGGTAGATCCAGTTGATTGGACATGATTTGGAAAGATACACACCTGTCTATCTAAGGTCCAATAGTTGACAGTACATGTCAGAGCACAAACCACGCCATGTAGTCCAAGGAACCATTTCTGCAGCACTCCACCAATCAGCCGTTTTTCTTCATCTCTGTAGAATGTTTCAATAGGAGACAACTTCATCAATGATTTTATCCACTTTCTCTTTATTAAGGAACGTAGAGTTTCTCTTTTGTCTGAAGCTTGTTGACTATATCATGAGCACAGTTAGTGGGTGGGACTGTGAGCAGCAGCCACTATAAGCTGCTGCTTTACTAAATCTAATGTTGATTTCAGACAGATTGTGGGTGCATATAGTTGATCAAGGCATATACTGTAGTGTGCCTGCACATGTACATACCTCTGTCCCACAGTGTGTGCAATACATACTTTACGAAGGCTACAAAAATATTTTGTATATGTTAAAGTGTAAACTAAGTGTTTGTCTAAGCTTTTGTTCTAATCAAGATTCAAGAGTTTTATAGTCATATGTACAGCAGACCAGTCTTACTTTGCTGTTCCTCCATTCACCAATAGACAAAGATAACAAAAAAATAAATAATAAAAAATATATACAAAATATACAAAGTATAATAATAGAAGTTGAAGTAAATAAAAGTATTTTTATAATTAAAGAATAAAAAATAAAAGTTGTGTGTTTTCATGTGCAAGTATGAAGAGCATAAACTTTATTATCCAACTTGTCTTACTGTTAAGAATAAACACTCAAACGCTGATCATTTCTCTAAGTATAATACATAAATGTAGTTAAATAGTGTTCCTTTCATTTCTGACATGTTTTTATTCTTTTTTCTTTGTAGAATCTTCTCCAGATATGGGAGATCTAAGAGTTGTTCTGCTGGGGAAGACTGGAGTGGGGAAGAGCGCTACAGGACACACTATTCTCGGGACAAAAGCTTTTTTTTTCCACTCGAGTTACCAGTGAATGTCAGAAAGAATCAGCTGAAGTCAGAGGGAGACAGATCACAGTGATTGACAGTCCAGGACTGTTTGACACCAGCATTCCTAATGAAGAGATCAGGAAGGAAATTGCTAAGAGCATCACCATGGCAGCTCCCGGTCCACACGTCTTTCTGCTGGTTCTTACAGTGGGACGCTTCACACAAGAGGAGAGAGAAGCAGTGAAGATGATCCAAGAACTGTTTGGTGATGAATGCAGAAGTTACACTGCAGTGCTGTTCACCAGAGGAGATGAACTGGAGAAAATTAATATGACAATTGAGGAGTTTATTAAAGGTTCTCGCAGCTTACAGAACATCATTAACCAGTGTGGTAACAGATACCACATGTTCAATAACAGTGTTACAGAGCACAGCCAGGTCACTGCTTTACTGGAGAAGATCGAGTCAAAGTGAATGGAGGGAGGTTCTACACTAATGAAATGTTCCAGCAGACAGAGAAAGCTCTACAAGAAGAACAGGAGAGAATACTGAAGGAGAAAGAAAAGGAGATAGAAAAAAAGAAAGAAGACCTGAGAGCCAAATATGAAGCAGAAATGGAGAAACTAAAGAGGACCATGAAGCAGGAAAAGCAAAGAGAGGAGGGCAAAGGAGGAAGAGTTTCTAAAGAAAGAAGCACAAATGAAGAAAGAAACAAACGAGGAACTGAAGAGAGAGATGGACAAAAAACCAAAAGAACAGCAGGAGGCTTTCAATGAGAAAACAAATAAAACAGACCAGGACCAAAGAGAGCAGCTGCTAAAAGACCAGAAATACCAAAAACAAAGATACAAGAGAGAACAAGAAAACGTAAGGAATCAGATAGAGAGAGCTGCGAGACAGCAAACAGAAGAGGAATTCTGTGCCAAACTGGAAAAAGAGGTGGCCAAAGCCAAAAGAGAGGTCTATGAGGAATGCAAGAGAGATGCTGAGTCCAGTCAGTTGAATGACAAAGGAAAAGTACATATATTAGGGAAAAAATCAGCCATTGTAGGAGGAGCAGTAGGCAGACCAGTAGGAGGGGTAATTGGAGGGTTCATTGGTGATATTGTGTGTGAATATATCATGGGTAAAAAAAAAAGAATAAGAAATTCACACTGCAATACTGTATATATGAGTAATTAGTGTAATTATAAATTGAATCAAAGAGTCAAAGAAATGGCAGTTAAGGGGAATTTGTGGTCGAAGAAAAAATCTGAATGGCACAAGAAGCTCTCTGATAGTTCTACTCAGACGCAAAACAAAACACCCAAAGATCCAGCAGGTAGTAGAAGCTCTGCAGTCTAACATTTTTTTACAATTCTAATTTGCATGGAAGAGCTAATCTGTGCCCTCAACTCAGAGGTCATCGTTTAAAAAAGCCGAAGGCATTTTGGAAACAAGTACTGTGACTTGATGCAGAGATAATGGAACTATTTGACCTTCCATGGAATCAGAAAGAAACATGAAGGTGGTGACCTGTACCTGGACCTGTATTCCTGAATATCCCACTGTATCTGTTTAAACTTAAGGAAAGTAACAAGTCTTTACTGATCCCAGAATTCCACTAAAATCATCTATACCTTTTTATAGTAGACATAAAATAAAATTTTGAATCTTTTTTTGTTCTTCAGTTTAGTCTTGAGTTTTAAGTCTAAATCTTAAACTATTTCAACTCCTATTTTGCTGATGAAGTGATCTATAGGAGGATTGCAGAATATGATTAGTAGTCTAGTCATATGTTATGTTTAGAGTTTGGGGTAAAAGTGCAATTCATTATGTCAGTTATGGATCAATTACATGCCTCAATATACCAATGTCATGTTATTGCTAATATTAGTTGTTGTCATAACTCTTTCAGTATAAAACCTAAACACTCATTTGCAGCTTTGAAGAAAATAGGGTAAATGTACTGTTTGACATGGTTGTAATACTGATACCCTGTGACTGTAATATTATATTCATTCTAATGAACGCCTATGGCACTATATTGGCAGACTTGTGCATATAAAGTATGATTTATATTATTATAAGATGTTTATGTATCACTATAATGGTATGATGTGGTAATAACAGAGTTATATATTTTTTCCTTGGCCTTAAAATAAAGTGAGTATGTGTGTCTGTATGATCTTTAAAGTTTTTACATATATTATATGCAGTTTTCTGTGAGATTGGGATGAAATCTTGTGTGAGTGGGTCTAAAAATCAGAAAAAAATCATTACTACAGAAAAACAGAAATATACAAACACAAAAAAGACCACTCAGTAAGCTCTGTAATACTGGGGCAATATTTTACAGAGATAAAAGAAACTAAAGCAGTTTAAGTAGGTCCAAGATAGGCTGGTGCCTGAGGGTTGCGAGTCACAACCCTGCAAACAAAGTTACGTTGTGACAATGTTGCAACAACATACTGTTTCAATGCCCAGAATGTCTCCCAATGAAATTTAATTCCTCAGAAAATTGTGACAACATAGTGGCAACTACTAGAAGTTCCATTATATCTGCCTTGAACTCAAAAGTTGCCAACAGGTAATCATAATTCCCTAAAATAACATTGTTTAATAGTGACATTATGACAACATTGTGACAACCTTGTTAAGACAGTGTTAACAGCCCTATCTTTAGACAAGACTGTGGCAACAGTATAAGAAAATAGACTATTGTGACAAAGACGAGTGTTTGTGTTTAATCGCACAACCATAGAAATATTATTTATAACAAATTTGGCATATGTATTCATTTTAAATTAGAAAGACTGTCAAAAGTGATAATGACAGAAATTCTAAGCATATGCGTTATCAACAGTATGTCAATTAGTTTACAATTTAAGAAATTTCAACTACACTGATAAGAAGTAGTAAACTGAAATATCAAATCACAATGTTTTACCTACATCAGTCCACTGGATACAATTTTATTAGAAATAATAAACAAATATTTGTATTAATCCATAATTTATGCATTTATTTGTCATGCATTGTAAAGTAAGTAGAGCGTCAGAACAAAGTTGTCAGATGCTTCAGGGAAAACTGTCAATACTAAGTACAGGGGGCATAAGTCCAGAATAAGTTGCTGAGTGGGATCTCAGAGCTTCTCCTGCTACGCGTCAGTAATCTTGGTTTGTAATGGATGGATTATATAGTGCATTATAAGGACCCCCTTGTTAGCTGGTACTGCAATCAGCAGTACTAAAGTACTAAAACTGTTGAAAGATGACATCCTGATGAAAGTGAAAGTAGTAAAATAAGAGAATTCTGGATAGCAGGAAGAAAACTGGATGTATTTGTTGATGCTATGCAGACCATGCTTTTCAAACATTAATTGCAACATCTGACAAAAAAGGATATTAAAGAGAAAGAATGATGCAAAGAGGAATCATCAAATCATGTGCATCAATATCATTCGGCAGGACAGGTGGGTGGTTATTACCTCAGAAAGAAGGAGAAAGAAAAACAAGGTTAGTTCAGGTTTGGAGTAATACAGTGGATGAGAAGCATAGCTCAGTCACCAAAAGCTAAACTGAACAAGTACGTTTTAAGTCTGGACTTAAATATTGAGACTGTGTCAGAGTCCCGAACATTAACTGGGAGATTATTCCACAGTTTGGGGGCTTTGTAGGAAAAAACTCTTCCCCCCATTGTAGTCTTCTGAATTTTTGGAAGTAATAGAAAACCAGCATCCTGTGATCTGAGTGAACGTGACGGTTCATAATAGGAAATAAGATCTTGCAGGTACTCCGGTGCGAGACCGTGCAGGGTTTTATACGTCAGTAATAGAATTTTATAGTCGATACGGAATTTAACAGGAAGCCAGTGTAGCTGATAAAACTGGACTGATGTGATTGAATTTCCTGGTTTTAGTTAGTACTCTAGCTGCAGCGTTCTGAACTAACTGAAGTTTATTCAGGTCCCTGCTGGAGCGTCCTGATAATAATGCATTGCAATAATCTAGCCTTGAGGTTATAAAGGCATGTATCAACTTTTCAGCATCAGACACAGATAACACATTTCTTAACTTTGAAATGTTTCGCAGGTGAAGAAACGCTGTTCTTGTAATATTACCTATGTGTTGATTAAATGTCAGATCTGAGTCAATTGTTACACCAAGATTTTTGGCTACTGAACCAGGAACTACAGAGAAGTCAGCAAGATTTAACATTAAATCTGAACATTTAGTCCGAGCAGCCTTTGGGCCGAGCAGGAGAACTTCCGTTTCATCTGGGTTTAAAAGAAGGAAGTTCTGCAGCATCCAAAGTCTAATATCTCTTACACAATCTTCTATCTTATTTAATCTGGATTTATCATCTGGTTTGGCTGATATGTACATTTGTGTGTCATCAGCTGTAAAAACTAATTCCATGTCTATTTATAACTGAGCCTAATGGTAGCATATATAGTGTAAATAACAGAGGACCTAAAACAGAACCTTGTGGTCCATATTTTACTCTTGTATAATTAGATGATACATTATTTGTCTTTACAAACTGGAAACGATCACGAAGGTAAGATGTAAACCAGGATAACGTTGTTTCTGTGATTCCAACTATATTTTCTAGTCTGTCCAAGAGAATAGTGTGATCGATGGTGTCAAAAGCTGCACTTAGATCTAGTAGCACCAGTAGAGATACATGGCCCTGATCAGAGGCAAGAAGAATTATAGTCATTATGACTTTTAGAAGAATGATTTTATTGGGGAGGTGGGTTAGTGCACTATAGACCCCTGTTGTGCAGCCTAAGCTTTTGTCCTTAATAGTATTTTTTCCCCATACATTACTTTCACTTTTATACTTTAAGTAGTTTTGAAAGCAGTATTATTACTGGAGTAAAAAACTGGGTTGATACTTCAACTTCTACAGAATGTCTAAATGTATGGTTATAGAGAGTAAGCGCAGTGTCCATGGCTGTAAGTAGTGACAGAAAAGGATCTATTACTGTAAGCACAGTATTAAAACTCTCAGAGGGAGGAAGATCAGTTACAAAATCGACTGCTAAATGTGACCACGGTCGATTAAGTAAAGGTAACAGCATGAGTTTACCAGCAGGCAAGGATTTAGGAACTTTGCTATTAGCACAGACTGAACAGGAAGATACAAATTCTAGGAGCGGTGGTAAAAGCCCTTTTAGGCCCTCGAATGCCTCAGAAGCTTGGACAGACCAGGGAAGTTTCTTAGGTGACCTCTTAAGCAGAGTGGTAAGAGGAGAAGCAATGCTATTAAAATTACATATAAATCGCCTATAGAAATTGACAAAACCTAGGAAACATTGCAGTTCTTTAACAGTAGTGGGAATAGGCCAACTAGTAACTGCCTTGACCTTCTTATCATCCATGATAACACCACAAGAGCTAATGATGTACCCCAGAAAGGACACTGTCTCGAGATGAAACTCACACTTCTCACCTTTAACATATAGATAGTTTTCCAACAAACGATGAAGAACTTGACAGACGTGTTGCACGTGAGACTCCAGGTTAGGAGAATAGATTAGGATGTCATCAATTTTACGCAAAGACACTTCTCTCCAACATTTCACGTAGAACGTCATTAATGAATGACTGAAACACAGAAGGGGCATTAGCTAGACCATAACTCATTCTTTGGTACTTGTAGTGCCCTCTAGTGGTGACAAATGCTGTCTTCCATTCATCGCCTTTACGTATACGAATTATTTTATAGACACTGCGAAGATCAAGCTTGGTGAAAACTTTAGCATCTCTCAGTTGCTCCAGAGCCACTGGTATGAGAGGCAGAGGGTAAGCAAATTTGCGAGTGACATTATTAAGAGCACGGTCCATACAGGGTCTTAATCCTCCGTCCTTGTTTTTGAAGCTGCAGGCGATTTGGAAGGACGAATAAACTCAAACTTCATGAATATAATTCTCCATAGCTTTCTGCTTAGCCTGTGTAAGAGGATAGATATGGGACTTGGGGAGATAAGGTTATCTATTAGATCTATAACTACTCCTTAATGTTAAATAACTCTAAATGTATTACTTATTAAATTAAAACCTTACAGTTGCATGAAAAAAATATGTTTGCTTGTTGCTCTGCTATAACATAAGTCCTTTTAGTTTGTCATGTTTTAAAATCCACAAACTCCATCAATCAAGGATCAAACTATTCAAGTGAATAAAAAATAACATCAAACACAAGTTATAATATTAATTTTGGTCAAAACATTTGACATACTGAAATGAGGCATAATTAGTATAAAATCAAAAATTGTGAGCTGCTAAGAACATGTGTGACAGATAAAAAAACAGCCTTGCATCAAACTAATGAGATGCTTTGATTACAAACGTAAACACATAAAAAAAACACTAAATACACTGCAACAGCAACTACACATATCTGTGATTTCATCAACAGCTAATGAAAAAGCTGTGTAGCTGCGTGACTCCTCGGCCAGCTAGTTCCTTAACTATGTCAGCGATGGTGTTTCCTGACAAACTGACATTTTTAAAAGTCTGAATCTGGTCGGGACACACCTGCTCACAGATCTTCAGCATGCACTGCTTTAAAAACGCTCCCTCTGAAAAACACTTTGAAGCACGGGCGATTTCTTCAGCCACAAAAAAGCTAGCTTTCTTAAAGGCAAGCTTTGCCGGCGTAGATTGTCTCTTTAATAACCGACATGTTGCTTGGTAACACAAAAGTCATACCTGTCTTTCACCTTAAAGCACAAACATGTATTCCCCTTCCCATCTTTGTTGAAACAGCCGTCCTTCTGCATCAACTTTTCTTTTTCTGGACATTATGGGATCGGCCACATTATCACATCACTGACTACACTGTCGTCTAGTGTCAGTAAGCCGTAACACAATCGACATGCATTGTGGGAAATGTAGTTTTTGGTTAAAGCACACTTCTGACCTATTTATTTTTAGACACTAAGACCTTTCAAGCTCTCGCGGGCCACATAAAAGGATGTGGCGGGCCACATTTGGCCCGCAGGCCTTGAGTTTGATACATATACTCTAGAAGATCAGACTACTCATTAGGAATATTTACAGGGGTGGTCACCACAGGACTCTCAACAGAAGTAGATCTCAGAAGAGGGATACAGTTCTGGTGACAATACGGTGGCCAAGATACAATATCATGTTGGGACCTTTAGATAACAGGGTTATGTACTTCCAACCACGGAAATCCTAAAATAAGCAAATAGTCAGAGTTAGGGAGGATGAGAAAAGAGATCTTCTCCTCGTGGAGAAAACTAGCCTTTAGAGAGAGAGGTAGAGTACAGGGAGTGATGGGAGCCTCTCCCATGGGAAGACTGTCTAGTGCAAAAATTCTGAGCTGGTGAGGTAATGTGTCCACCGGATTCTTGAGTTGGTTTACGATGTCCTGATGGATGAAATTCCCCTCAGCTTCCCCTCAGTTGGGAGGTAAGTAAAGAGATTTTGAAACCAACCCTTTTGTGGGAATGCTCACCACATTAGCATGAGGAGAAAATTCTGCACACTTTCCTGAGGTTGGCACAGTGTGCTCATTTGGATGGCCAGGGTGATCACGCTGGGCGTGGGGAAACCCACCACAGGACGACCAGCTACGGAGCATGTGGCCCTGGTTGCCACAATAAAGACAAAGTCCTCCATTGAGCTGGTGAAAAAGTTCCTCAACGGTAAGTCGAGTAGAATCACACTGCATAGACTGCTAAAGGGATGACTGCTAAACCCGGAGGACGGCCTTGAAAATGCGGACTGGACCTTGTGAAGAGGCGAACGAGACTCCCTAGGTCGCCTACGGAGTAACTGGTCGCAGACCTGCTAACCTGGGAAATTTTTTGTGAGTAGCAACTTCTTGCTGTGGGTTGGCACAGAACATCACAGCATGGCGCAGCACGAGGTCAGGTACATTTGCTGATCAGAATTGATTTAGTTCACATGCTCATCACAACTTATAAATAAGCACATAGTACCCACTTACTTTACCACCATATCTAGTTATTCAACATACAAGGAGACTATGAAGAAAACATGAACTCTTTTAGTGAAAAGACAATATATTTCAGTTTCCGTGCTTTCATACACTTCAAATTTCAAACATACGCCAAATGTTTTTTTACCAAGACATTTGGGCAACAGGAATCAGTGAATGCATGCTCATAAAAAACAAAACCACCCCAATCCAACACTCAAGCACAAGAAATTCACTCCAGCACAGAAAGCAGTCGAAGGTGATTCACATGGCGCGCAAGGACAGCTTTCACATAGAGAATAAAAAAGGTGGTTTGAGCACGATATGATGATAAACACGCATGCAGGACTTCTTTCTGCTCTCACGAGTTTCACATTTACGCTCGCGGGAGAAATATTTACACACACAAATTGTTAAAATTTGCATCTTGTATTTGAGTCGCCTAGTTTTGACATTTACAATTCCCATACACTGCCAGTTACCTCTGAAACTGTGTTTAGCACCGTCTTCCCTGTAAAAGCAGTTACAGTATGAAGACGGACCGAGAGAGATGAAACCCATTTTCATTACTGTTGTTTTGGCGGCTCTCCGCTTGTAGCCTATTTGAAGAGTTTAAAACTAGCACTATGATTGGTCGAAGTCTTCTTTTCCCAATGTGGTTACACCCATAGACTAGTTGCCTAGTGCGCGAAAGCACAGGCAGTTAACCTCAAAGCCATCAATGGCTTTTCTCGTATTTTGAAGTGACAAATCATAGCAGCATAGTTTGATGTCTGAATGCGTATTTGCTACGCAAAATGCGTAAAGGTTGGCAGGTCTGTGGTCGAGCTGAATAGACATAGAAATGACACTAAATAATGACAGCTCCTCATCCCGGCAAGCCAGTTCAGTCAGAATATCCAAGTTTAAACCATGTTGAAAAGCGTCCTCCAGCTCGCAGCAGTAGTGTGAAACTCCAGACTGTAATCAGAAGCGAAGTGACTGCCCTGTTTGACAGCCAGTAATAATTCCCCTTTAGAACGGCCCTCAGAGAGGTGATCAAATACTAGCTTAAAGTCAGTCAAAAACTGTACATAGGCTTTGGTGCTTTATGCAGTTCCAAACAGCGGTAGCCCAGTCCAGAGCCTTGCCAGTAAGACAACATACCACGAAGGCTATTTTAGCCTGATCAGTGCTGGGTGGGGAGAGAGCACTGAAGAGAGCACTGAAGTAAAAACCCCCGGCATTTCTCGGGATCTCCATTATAAGCCTCCGGTTTACTGATAGGGAATACAGCATCTACAGGAGCATTTGTACAAGGAACGGTAACTGGCGAACTAGAGCTACCGGGTTAGCTAAGTCTTTAAAGCTAGTCAATATCTGAGCGAGTTGCAGTAGCTGGACATTTTGCTGAGCCGTGAGCTCACCTACCGAGTGACATTACTGGGTGGCATTAGTTATAACTGTTGGTGTTGACCTAACATAACACCCTAATTCGATATAGCACTCCTAACTGCCTCAAACTCTGCTGTCTCCATGGTGGCCAAGTTTTCTGTCATAACCCAACAGAATTGAGGCAAGCACAGAGTGATAAGTCTAGAGGCTTTAATATATGGCGTGTGACAAAAACAGAATAAACAAAACAAAAACCAACTACAGTGCTGAAAAGAAAACAATGTTCAGAAAGTTTAGAGATATTTGGTGAGAAGGGACCACTAGCATGAAATAGCATCAGTTTTTTTCATCCCAAAGAATAAAATACGGTGTAAAAAGGTCTTTATTGCTGTTTTTGAGTTTTTATAGTTTTCAGTAATTTTGTCACTGGTTTCCTAGAAGTGGTAGTTTACTTAAATATGCCTCTAACCATGATTCTTTTTCTCATTACCCATCTTTAATCGTCTATTATTTTAGTGTGATATTTTGTCTTCTGTATCCAGCCAACATATGCCTTCACTCTCATTACTGCATGTCTTGATTTTGCAGATTGGTCAAATATTGCCATCTACCGACATAATGTGGACCGAAAAATTAGAATAAGAAACTGGCCTCAAAGTGCCATGTCTGACTGCAGACTGGTCCTGTAATTAATTTCTATATGCTAGACACTTGTATCCTAGCTTTTTACATTATTACATTATTTCTTATAAAAATTTTTTTTTTACTTTAGTTATATGACTTTTACTTACATAAGCCATAGCAGAAGCATGTGAAAGATTTCAAAGTCTGTGCAAACTGATTAAGAGTAAGGAGCTTAGTCATTTAAAACCTAATATAGTTAAAATACTTTTATTTCTTAATAACACAAAATCTTTTACCTTCACAAAATAGAGCAAGCACACATATTTTCCTACACACTTTCAAAATATCGTTCTTCAAAAGGAATATAGAACCATGAACATTCATGCTTATATGGTTCTTTTCATGATGAAGTGGTTCTTCAGATTGATGGAGAATGTGTTGAATATGGTTATATAGGACGTTTTGAACATGGTCCTATATGACACAGGAAAATGTTATGCTATTGTTACAATGTGAGGTTTGTAACAATATAATAACTTTTTTCAGTGCTAAATGAAATCCCCTACACAACACATTCTTCATCAATCTGTGGATGTGGTTCTCCCATCTGAGTGGTTCTCCCATCTGAGCAGTGGAAGACAGTGTAGCTTCCTGAGTGCTGGAGAGAGAACCAGAAACTAGGCCCTGAGAGGTGGCAGTACGAATAGAGTTTACTGAAAAACGTAATATAAAATAAGTTTGAAGTATGTCACGCAGTGTCAAGTTAATTACCTTCTGATTTATTCTCGAACAGACCTGTTTGGACACACAGCCAGTCCTATAGATAATAGTGTAGTTTGATGACTTTAGGCTGCTTTAATTATATAAATATTTAATGATGTATTTGATCATACCAAACGTAAATATGCATAAAATGCAGTGTTGATTTGTTTATTTGTTTCATGCTAATGATAGTTGTTGTTTACAACAACTACAAAAAAGGTTCCTGCTCAGTGAAGTGGTATTATTTATATGCTTCTCAGATACCACATACTTTTGCAGAGTATTGTATCTGTTAAAAGCAATGCTAGGGAATGAACACTTCACACTTGTTGTAACTATTGTGGCTTGAACCATATGACTCTGAAATTGTGTTCACATCAAGTTGGTGAGAAAAATGTGGTACAACAGATAAGAACTGATAAAAAAAAGCAGCACTGACGGTGCAGGAGGAGCCTGCTGGGTTTAGTTTTTCTCCAATGAATGTGGCCAATCATTCATACCCTGACTTTATTTACATGTAGTGGAGTAAAAAAATGTATACTTCAGTAATGCACAGATACTCAAAAAAGGTACAGAACTCACGTAAATGTCTAGCCCCGGTCTGTTGGTTATTTAGGTAACATTCTAGTATCTTGTTAGTTAACTAGCAAGTAACAGCTATACTGTAAGAAATTTTTATCAGTTTTACCTAAAACTGTAGCAATAAGCAAATTATGTAGTTTAGTCAACTCAAAGACTTAAATTAATTTAGTAACTTGTATGGGATATTCACCACTGAGCTCAGTGCAGCAGAAAACAGCGTTCCGTGGTTGGTGCGTTGGGTCATACAACATTCAAATGCTTTAAACTTTTGCACAAAGCTTTTCGGGCCAAGTCAGACTAGCCTGTCGTCTATGTTGGCGAGACTTTCAGACACGCAAACTGCTCTCCAGTTGGCCACACTGAAGCTAAATGCAGTCTGAATGCAGGCTGAAAAATAGCCATTGCTCTGTTAAATGGTGCAGCCCGCAACACCCATGCCTTTGCCTGGTCCTCCAATCAGCACAAAGGAAGTAGCAGAGTGAGCCAATAGGCAGCTAATACATAACACAAGAAATTAATAACTTTAATTCAAAACAAAAGACCACCATGGCATTGAAAGCAAAAGAAGACAAATTACTCCAAGAAATCCTCTGAAGAAACTCCTTTTCAGGGAATAAGTTTTTTTTTCAAATGTAGTCAGGTTTACTTCCTCCATCTATAGATTGAATTTGTTTATTACACAAAAATTAAATGAAGAATTAGAACAACCAGCTTCCTAAAAATGCAAAGTGACTGGGTCTGTATGATCATTTCTACCAACAGAACTCACATGGGCATTGTTTATATTT
Organism: Megaleporinus macrocephalus; assembly: GCA_021613375.1. Lineage (NCBI taxonomy): Eukaryota > Metazoa > Chordata > Actinopteri > Characiformes > Anostomidae > Megaleporinus > Megaleporinus macrocephalus. The sequence goes on from CM038703.1 coordinate 30,603,972, forward strand.
TTAACATTTTTTTTGTCCTACATATGATATCATTTCTGATGTTTACCTTTTTATGAATTAGATCATTAAAATTTTTGTTGGATTGTATTTTAAAGCTTTGACCTCTCTATTATTTATGTTACTAGCTATTTTTAAAATAATGAGTAAATCTTTACACATACTTTGTAAAACTGGATCACTCTAAAAGGACATGCCAGTGTTTCAGTATTACACCTATAATCTCCCTAGTTGTAAGAGTATAGGTAGATTGATAAATCAAGCCTGAAGTTGATTTTTGGTCTATTTATTTGATGTAAACACATTTTGAGTTATACTTTGTACCTTTTGTCTGAATCTATAAGCCAACATTTTTTACTTTCTCTCTTTAAACGTAATCTTATAATTTCTACTTCGTTAACAGTCTTCCCCATCCTCGTGTTCTTTTAAGTCAAGTAAACTGATTAATAGGTGTGGCCGGCGGGCGCCTCGGCGATCCAGCTACTCCGAGCCATGCCAGCCACGGGCCGCCCGATCGGAGTTCAGCACCTACTGTTTTGTACAGCCAAACGGCCACGCTCTCTCTCTCTCTCTCTCTCTCTCTCTCTCTCTCTCGCTCTCTCTCTCCCCGCACAGCAGACTGAACCAGCGCCGGAGCGTATCCTGCGGCCACCTGGAGCGCGCCCCACGTCTCTCAGACGCCAGAGACGGAAACAAAGACCTGCAACTGGGGAACACTATTAAAAATAGTCCCACGAATGCAAATATCCCTCTCTGTGGTCCCTCGCAGCTCTCTAGTGCCCCACTGCCCGAGGCTCAAGTCCAACAAACAGGTACGTGCCTATTTAGGGTTAGCCAGCTACTACCGGCGGTTTGTGCCTAACTTCTCCTCCATTGCCTCCCCTCTTTCTGACCTCACTCTATCTCACAGGTAGACCCTTTGTCCTGGTCACGGACCATGCCCCCCTTCAGTGGCTGGCTAAGGATTCCAACCCCAGGGTTACCTGTTGGTACCTCTCCCTGCAGGACTTTTCGTTCCAGGTGCAGCATAGGGCGGGAGTCCACCATGGCAATGCAGAGCAAGTTGTTGTTTGTTAGCAGTTCGTCAGGTTTTATACAGCATTTACGGTAAATTCAGACTGTTCTTTGTAGTAAATTGTTCAAACTACTTTTGGATGCATCTGCAGTGCTTGAGCTGTTAATATTTACATGCTATGTTTGAGTACAGATGGTACAATTCATAAGTGTATTTTGTTAAAAAAAATAGCCCTTTAGCTAGTAAATGTCATTGTATTTCATGGTTTTAAATTAAGAAATGTATTATTGTTGTATAAAAAGGGTCTATGAAAAAGATTAAGTGAATTTTAAAAGGAAAGTGACACATGCACATGATTTAAAAAAGTTTCAATAAACATAACTGCAGAGAACTCAGAAGCGGTAAAAGCTGGTGCTTTTGTCTGATCCTCTTTGTCCTGTTTTCAGGAAAATAACTGTTATTGTGTTGCCGTCGCACGGTACCCGTAACACAGACAGACAAAGCTCATGCATATTTCTATTATTTCTGTTCCAGAAACCTGAAGATATGGAGTTTCAAAAACCTTTTTTTTTTAAACAAATGTCGTTGATGGCTTCAGCATTGCTGTGATATTAGGGCAGTGTTCCAGTGCATCACAGCACTGTTACTGATCAATATTAATATAAAGCAATGTAATATCCAATTTCCATGTTATTATATCCAATAATTTGTCCAATAATGGAAGATCGTTAAGAAACAAAAATTTGGATACATTTTTTTAAGTAATGACAATGTTATGGTTGCTAAAAGTGGTGTGTGCCCAGCTAAAAGGTGACCTAGGAGGTAGCAAACTTATTAACTGGCATACTGTAAACAGTAAAAACACAAATACAAACAGCAAATACAGCCTTCTGACTGACTAGCACTGTTCATGAAAAACTAATAACCACTATGGAAAAACAAAACAAAATGTTTGGTGCTTGGTTTAAGCCTGTCCATAACTTTAAGCTAATTTAATATAATAAGTAATAGATAAAATAGGCGAATTTTTACAAAAATGTTGGAATGCTTTCTTTTGAAAATGTAAACAAAGTTGACAATAGAAAGAAGCCTATTTGTAGGTTTAGAAATCAAAGCAGCGGCGTCATTGGTCACGGATGCAAAATTCACCAAAATTAAAGTCCTCATCAGGACATCACTGCCAAGGGCGTAGGAGCGGGTTTGACATTGGGGGAGACACATTTGCTAATATGAATCAAAGCCCACCCTATCCCCTAAATATTACCTATAACCTGATTCCACTGTAGGTAAGCTAGTTAATCACTGTATGTATAGTGACGTAGAGCAACATTTGTGGAATTACAGTAAATTACAAATAAATAAACAAAATACAACATTATCTGTACGTCTGTTTATTATTAGATAAATCTAATTAAATATCACTTTACAAACTAAACAAGATACTCCACATTACATGACACTGTTGTTAGAAAACCTTTAAACTATACATGCAATGTCTGGATTATATACATATATAACCAAACAATTATTTTCTATGGTGTCATAATGCTGAAATGAAATGCAATGTATGTTGAGGTTTCCTGACTAGACAAGACTAACATTAATGTTAGACAGTAAGGCTGTGTCCCAAACAACACCCTCTGGAACGTTACATACTGCACTACTGAAAGCACTTCTACCGCTGGTGTCATTTTATTTATTCATTAATTAATTTATTTCATTTATTATATTTTTTTTATGTATTTAGTGTAGTAGTAGTCTGCAGCAGGGTCCATTGTAGGCTTAGAGGTTTAGCTTAACACCCGAATAAGAACAGCTCATAATAAAAAAATACATTTTAAAGTCATTTCGGACCATCATTCTGAAATCAGTGTTGGGGAAACACTGTGACTGGAAAGACACCAACAAATCTTAAAACAAAACGTAGTTCACAAAGCATAGTTTACAAATGTATTAATACATTTTACTTACAGTAAAATATAATAAAGGATGTATTTTTTTTAATTAGGAGAAATATATAGATCCATATGAATTTATCACATTTTTCTCATTGAATATTCAGCTTCTGTGGGCTGGGGTGACCAGATGAGAATGAGAGAAATTCAGGGCATGAAACTTGGGTGAGTGTGTCATGACAGAATTAGAATAATTTAGATCAGACACACCAATTCTAATAATCAGTTATCAATATTATTACCATTATCAGATTAACAGATACTGAGCACATGATCAAGATCATTAATTATCTAATACACATACAGACAGCACTACTTTAGCACCTTAGCTTTAATAACACACAGACTAACCAACAGCACAGCAGCTACAGCTTCTCTCACTCCTTTATAAACAGTAAACAGACCACCTGCAGCATTAGCCTGCTAAATTAAAATAAACCGTCAGATAGTCAGTCCTAGCTAACAATAACAGAATAATGAGTGATCAGAAATATGGTTTGCTGATAATGACTGTAATGTATTGGTTCTGAGTGATAAAGTACAAAAATACTCCTTTGCAAAACTTACTAGAGACCATAACAACACATTATACAAAAGACGTTTTTATTACAGTATATGTTGCTGTTCATTGCTCTCATCGCTGACCTCGCGTTTAAAGCTGCCCAACGCCCCAGCGAGGCGAGAGCTCCAGTCAGTGAAGCTGCTGGCTGCAGGATACTACGCAAACTACTAAGGATAAAAGGTGTATTTCCTTTCACTTCCTAGTTTGTACAGTTTGTATTATAATATTTATTAATGTTACAAATTGGATGTTTTTCTTCAATTACCTCTTTTTAGTTCTTTAAGATAAATATATTACTTTACAATATACTTGAAGTTAACTTGAAGTACATGTAAATTTAAATGTAACACTGGACGTTCTGTTACATCCAATTAACCAAATATATATATTGCTTTTCATATGTGATGATTATACTACATGTTTTTAAATGAGTACTCACTCCGAACATTGCTTTAAGAGTATCACACTTATGGTAGGCCTGTGTTCACTGATGGGGTGGTTTTCTACAAAAAAGATTTAAAAGATATGATAGTGAAATTGCATATAACTGTTCTAAAAAAGCAAGCAGTAAACACTGTGCTATTTATAAGCTCATTTCATTTGCTGCTGCTTGCTGCTGTACAGCTATAGCCTCTTTTTAAATCTAAGCATGACACTTTAAAGACCCACTGAGCTCTTGCACAAAATACTACTAATAGACAACACCACTACACACATCTACCACCAACATCACAAAAGCCAACCTCACCAAAAAAGGCAACCAACAGCAAGATTACATCACCAAGCTAAGACACCCTAAAAAGGGCAAAACTAGGGCACCAGGGCGGCACACCTCTTGAAAAAGTAAATAAACTCACATAAAAGTTTTAAAATAGCATACAGCATAATTAAATATACTATATCTTTACAAAAGCACAGATATAGCCCAAACAGGGTGATATATATATATATATATATATATATATATATATATATATATATATATATATATATATATATATATATATAGTTTTTTCATTGTTGTTATGTTTGTATATATCCTATGAAATGTTTAGGAATTTCAACCATTTTTCTACAAAGACTATTCATTTCAGGGGCTCAAAAGTAATTGGACAAATTAACATTTCCATAAATAAAATGTTCATTTTTAATACTTTGTTAAAAATCCTTTGCAGGCAATGACTGCCTGAAGTCTGGAACCCATTAACATCGGCAAATGCTTGGTTTCCTCCTTTGTGATGCTTTGCCAGGCCTTTACAGCAGTTGTCATCAGTTGTTGCTTGTTTGAGGGTTTTTCTACCTTAAGTTTTGTCTTAAGTAAGTGAAATCAATGCTCAATTAGCTTGAGATCTGGTGACTGACTCTGCCATTGCAGAGTTTTCCACTTCTTTCCCTTAAAACTTCTTGGTCAGTTTTATAGTATGTTTTGGGTAATCTGTACTGTGAAGCGCCGTCAAATCAATTTTGCTGCATTTGGTTGAAGCATAAAGTATATCCCTGTACACTTCAGAATTCATCCAGCTGCTTCTGTCTTCTGTCACATCAATAAACACCAGTGACATAGGCCTGTTGGAAGCCATGCATGCCCATGCCATCACACTGCCTCCACCATGTTTTACAAAGGATGTAGTGTGCTTTGGTTCTTTCTTCTTCCCATCATTCTGATACAGGTTAATCTTAGTTTCATCTGTCTAAAGAATGCTGTTCCAGAACTGGGCTGGCTTCTTTAGATGTTTTTTGGCTAAGTCATGTTTTGCACCTTGTGGTGCATGTTGTGAGTTCACAGCAACAGTTTCCAAATGCAAATGCCACACCTGGAATCAACTCCAGACTTTTTACCTGCTTAACTGATGATGGATTTGTGAGGGAATAGCCCATGCAGCCCACGAAATAGCTGTTGAGATAGTTGTCCAATTACTTTTGGTCTCTAGAAAAAGAAGCAGCTTCATATTAAAGAGCTGTAATTCCTAAACCTTTCCTCCAAATAAGGATGTAAATACTCTCAAAAAAAGGTGAGAGTCTTGCCCATACTGATTATATAACTGTATCTTGAATATGTTTTGGTAAACAGCTAAAATGCCAAAACTTCTGTCACTGTCCAAATATTTTTGGGCCTAACTGTAGTTAAAAAGCTTTTATATTTTTAAAAACACAAAATAACGCAAGCACATATATTTGCCTACATGATTGTTCTTTAAGAGTTCTATTTAAAACCATGAACATTCATGCTTACATGATTCTTTGCATGATGAAGTAGTTCTTCAGATTGATGGTTTTTGAATATAGTTATATATGGCACAGAAAAATGTTATGCTGTTGTTACAATGTGAGGTTTGTAACAATATAATAACTTTTTTTCAGTACTATATAAAATCCAATACACAACACATTCTCCATCAATCTGTAGAACATTTCACCATGCACAGAACAATTTAAACATGGTAATTGTTCTTTCAGTGTTCTGTGTTAATGTATAGAACCATTGTGTATACTAAAGAAGCTTTTAAGAACCATCTTTTAAAAGAGTGTATCTTACATTAATTTATAATTCACACTCATGTAGTTTCCAGAGACAACATAAGTGGCATCAGGGAATCTTTAATTCAGTATTTTAAAGAGCACCTATCATATAAACAGTGAGCCAAATTACACAAATCCAGGTTACAGACCATTAAAAAATATATATATCAGCCTCTTTAATGTAACATGTAAGCATATGTATCATAAATAGATACAGGAAGTGAATTGGCTAAGTGAAGTATCTGCTCTTTACCAGCAGATGTCACTTGTGCGCTTTGAACTCAACCAAGTACCAAAGCAGTTCAAAAAGGTTTCAGGAAGCCTCTTTCACCAACACGTTTCTATTCTTACAGTGAAATCCCTCAGCAGACCCATTTCATCTCTTTTCATTTTCATGAATTTCAATTTCATCCACATAACTTTGTGAAGAAAATAGGCGCAAGACTAAAGTTTTTCAAAGCAAAGATATAAATTCAGTCGCAGTTAAAACTGCGGTTTGGGAAACACTTTTTTTTAATGTAAATACGCCAGTGTGACCAACAATGTCAACACAAGAATACCAAATGACCAGTTAATGTGCAATTTAATTTTTATTTTAAACCATTAGAAATTTGAATATGAGATCTAAGATACACGTAAGATTTAAATGCATTAATTGTTTAATTTCAAAGGGTAGCCTATTTTAATCACTAAAGTACATTTAAATACATTAAAATAAATGCATTCATTCATGCTACACATTTTCACATGTACTTGATATGCATGTATACGTTTCGTTTCTTCTTCTATGGAGTGCTCGCTCATGTGGTAGCGCGACCTGCGCGCACACAACGGGAGTAGGATTCTGACAGGAAGCTGGAGGTCAGCGCTGCTTGTAAACTGAAACGTGAACTTCCTGAATTTACAAATTTTACTTTCGATGTGAGTTTAAAGACGAAGACGAAGACAAAATGGCGTTGAGACTGGTTAAGGAAAGAGTTTCCTTAAAAATAGAATATAAAATAAATAAGTATGTGTTATGTCGTGCAGTATTTTAAAATGTCTAATGTGGAATTAGGTTAATGAGCAGTTTGAAAAAAGACAGATTTATTCATAACAAACACTCGTTTATTCTCAGACAGACCTGTTCATAACACACACTCGTTTATTCTCAGACAGACCTGTTCATAACACACACTTGTTTATTCTCAGACAGACCTGTTCATAACAAACACTCGTTTATTCTCAGACAGACCTGTTCATAACACACACTCGTTTATTCTCAGACAGACCTGTTCATAACACACACTCGTTTATTCTCAGACAGACCTGTTCATAACACACACACTCATTTATTCTCAGACAGACCTGTTCATAACACACACTCGTTTATTCTCAGACAGACCTGTTCATAACACACACACTCGTTTATTCTCAGACAGACCTGTTCATAACAAACACTCGTTTATTCTCAGACAGACCTGTTCATAACACAAACACTCGTTTATTCTCAGACAGACCTGTTCTTAACACACACACTCGTTTATTCTCAGACAGACCTGTTCATAACAAACACTCGTTTATTCTCAGACAGACCTGTTCATAACAAACACTCGTTTATTCTCAGACAGACCTGTTCATAACAAACACTCGTTTATTCTCAGACAGACCTGTTCATAACACACACTCGTTTATTCTCAGACAGACCTGTTCATAACACACACTCGTTTATTCTCAGACAGACCTGTTCATAACAAACACTCGTTTATTCTCAGACAGACCTGTTCATAACAAACACTCGTTTATTCTCAGACAGACCTGTTCATAACACACACTCGTTTATTCTCAGACAGACCTGTTCATAACACACACTCGTTTATTCTCAGACAGACCTGTTCATAACAAACACTCGTTTATTCTCAGACAGACCTGTTCATAACACACACTCGTTTATTCTCAGACAGACCTGTTCATAACACACACTCGTTTATTCTCAGACAGACCTGTTCATAACACACACACTCATTTATTCTCAGACAGACCTGTTCATAACACACACTCGTTTATTCTCAGACAGACCTGTTCATAACACACACACTCGCTTATTCTCAGACAGACCTGTTCATAACAAACACTAGTTTATTCTCAGACAGACCTGTTCATAACACAAACACTCGTTTATTCTCAGACAGACCTGTTCTTAACACACACACTCGTTTATTCTCAGACAGACCTGTTCATAACAAACACTCGTTTATTCTCAGACAGACCTGTTCATAACACACACTCGTTTATTCTCAGACAGACCTGTTCATAACACACACACTCGTTTATTCTCAGACAGACCTGTTCATAACAAACACTCGTTTATTCTCAGACAGACCTGTTCATAACACACACTCGTTTATTCTCAGACAGACCTGTTCATAACACACACTCGTTTATTCTCAGACAGACCTGTTCATAACAAACACTCGTTTATTCTCAGACAGACCTGTTCATAACAAACACTCGTTTATTCTCAGACAGACCTGTTCATAACACACACTCGTTTATTCTCAGACAGACCTGTTCATAACACAAACACTCGTTTATTCTCAGACAGACCTGCTCATAACAAACACTCGTTTATTCTCAGACAGACCTGTTCATAACAAACACTCGTTTATTCTCAGACAGACCTGTTCATAACACACACTCGTTTATTCTTAGACAGACCTGTTCATAACACACACTCGTTTATTCTCAGACAGACCTGTTCATAACAAACACTCGTTTATTCTCAGACAGACCTGTTCATAACAAACACTCGTTTATTCTCAGACAGACCTGTTCATAACACAAACACTCGTTTCTTCTCAGACAGACCTGTTCATAACACACACTCGTTTATTCTCAGACAGACCTGTTCATAACAAACACTCGTTTATTCTCAGACAGACCTGTTCATAACACAAACACTCGTTTCTTCTCAGACAGACCTGTTCATAACACACACTCGTTTCTTCTCAGACAGACCTGTTCATAACACACACTCGTTTATTCTCAGACAGACCTGTTCATAACAAACACTCGTTTATTCACAGACAGACCTGTTCATAACACACACTCGTTTCTTCTCAGACAGACCTGTTCATAACACACACTCGTTTATTCTCAGACAGACCTGTTCATAACACACACTCGTTTATTCTCAGACAGACCTGTTCATAACACAAACACTCGTTTCTTCTCAGACAGACCTGTTCATAACACACACTCGTTTCTTCTCAGACAGACCTGTTCATAACACACACTCGTTTATTCTCAGACAGACCTGTTCATAACAAACACTCGTTTATTCTCAGACAGAACTGTTCATAACACACACTCGTTTCTTCTCAGACAGACCTGTTCATAACACACACTCGTTTATTCTCAGACAGACCTGTTCATAACAAACACTCGTTTATTCTCAGACAGAACTGTTCATAACACACACTCGTTTCTTCTCAGACAGACCTGTTCATAACACACACTCGTTTATTCTCAGACAGACCTGTTCATAACAAACACTCGTTTATTCACAGACAGACCTGTTCATAACAAACACTCGTTTATTCTCAGACAGACCTGTTCATAACACACACTCGTTTATTCACAGACAGACCTGTTCATAACAAACACTCGTTTATTCTCAGACAGACCTGTTCATAACAAACACTCGTTTATTCTCAGACAGACCTGTTCATAACACACACTCGTTTATTCTCAGACAGACCTGTTCATAACAAACACTCGTTTATTCTCAGACAGACCTGTTCATAACAAACACTCGTTTATTCTCAGACAGACCTGTTCATAACACAAACACTCGTTTCTTCTCAGACAGACCTGTTCATAACACACACTCGTTTCTTCTCAGACAGACCTGTTCATAACACACACTCGTTTATTCTCAGACAGACCTGTTCATAACAAACACTCGTTTATTCTCAGACAGACCTGTTCATAACACACACTCGTTTATTCTCAGACAGACCTGTTCATAACACACACTCGTTTATTCTCAGACAGACCTGTTCATAACAAACACTCGTTTATTCACAGACAGACCTGTTCATAACAAACACTCGTTTATTCTCAGACAGAACTGTTCATAACACAAACACTCGTTTATTCTCAGACAGACCTGTTCATAACACACTCGTTTATTCTCAGACAGACCTGTTCATAACAAACACTCGTTTATTCTCAGACAGACCTGTTCATAACACAAACACTCGTTTCTTCTCAGACAGACCTGTTCATAACACACACTCGTTTCTTCTCAGACAGACCTGTTCATAACACACACTCGTTTATTCTCAGACAGACCTGTTCATAACAAACACTCGTTTATTCACAGACAGACCTGTTCATAACAAACACTCGTTTATTCTCAGACAGACCTGTTCATAACACAAACACTCGTTTCTTCTCAGACAGACCTGTTCATAACACACACTCGTTTCTTCTCAGACAGACCTGTTCATAACACACACTCGTTTATTCTCAGACAGACCTGTTCATAACAAACACTCGTTTATTCACAGACAGACCTGTTCATAACAAACACTCGTTTATTCTCAGACAGACCTGTTCATAACACACACTCGTTTATTCTCAGACAGACCTGTTCATAACAAACACTCGTTTATTCACAGACAGACCTGTTCATAACAAACACTCGTTTATTCTCAGACAGAACTGTTCATAACACACACTCGTTTATTCTCAGACAGACCTGTTCATAACACACTCGTTTATTCTCAGACAGACCTGTTCATAACACACACTCGTTTATTCTCAAACAGACCTGTTCATAACAAACACTCGTTTATTCTCAGACAGACCTGTTCATAACAAACACTCGTTTATTCTTAGACAGACCTGTTCATAACACACACTCGTTTATTCTCAAACAGACCTGTTCATAACAAACACTCGTTTATTCTCAGACAGACCTGTTCATAACACAAACACTCGTTTATTCTCAGACAGACTTGTTCATAACACAAACACTCGTTTGTTCTCAGACAGACCTGTTCATAACACACTCGTTTATTCTCAGACAGACCTGTTCATAACACACACTCGTTTATTCTCAAACAGACCTGTTCATAACAAACACTCGTTTATTCTTAGACAGACCTGTTCATAACACACTCGTTTATTCTCAGACAGACCTGTTCATAACACACACTCGTTTATTCTCAGACAGACTTGTTCATAACACACACTCGTTTATTCTCAGACAGACCTGTTCATAACACACACTCGTTTATTCTCAGACAGACCTGTTCATAACACACACTCGTTTATTCTCAGACAGACCTGTTCATAACAAACACTCGTTTATTCTCAGACAGACCTGTTCATAACACACACTCGTTTATTCTCAGACAGACCTGTTCATAACACACACTCGTTTATTCTCAGACAGACCTGTTCATAACACAAACACTCGTTTATTCTCAGACAGACCTGCTCATAACAAACACTCGTTTATTCTCAGACAGACCTGTTCATAACAAACACTCGTTTATTCTCAGACAGACCTGTTCATAACACACACTCGTTTATTCTCAGACAGACCTGTTCATAACAAACACTCGTTTATTCTCAGACAGACCTGTTCATAACAAACACTCGTTTATTCTCAGACAGACCTGTTCATAACACAAACACTCGTTTCTTCTCAGACAGACCTGTTCATAACACACACTCGTTTCTTCTCAGACAGACCTGTTCATAACACACACTCGTTTATTCTCAGACAGACCTGTTCATAACACACACTCGTTTATTCTCAGACAGACCTGTTCATAACAAACACTCGTTTATTCACAGACAGACCTGTTCATAACAAACACTCGTTTATTCTCAGACAGAACTGTTCATAACACAAACACTCGTTTATTCTCAGACAGACCTGTTCATAACACACTCGTTTATTCTCAGACAGACCTGTTCATAACAAACACTCGTTTATTCTCAGACAGACCTGTTCATAACAAACACTCGTTTATTCTTAGACAGACCTGTTCATAACACAAACACTCGTTTATTCTCAGACAGACCTGTTCATAACACACTCGTTTATTCTCAGACAGACCTGTTCATAACACACACTCGTTTATTCTCAGACAGACCTGTTCATAACACAAACACTCGTTTATTCTCAGACAGACCTGTTCTTAACACACACACTCGTTTATTCTCAGACAGACCTGTTCATAACAAACACTCGTTTATTCTCAGACAGACCTGTTCATAACAAACACTCGTTTATTCTCAAACAGACCTGTTCATAACACACACTCGTTTATTCTCAGACAGACTTGTTCATAACACACACTCGTTTATTCTCAGACAGACCTGTTCATAACACACACTCGTTTATTCTCAGACAGACCTGTTCATAACACACACTCGTTTATTCTCAGACAGACCTGTTCATAACACACACTCGTTTATTCTCAGACAGACCTGTTCATAACACACACTCGTTTATTCTCAAACAGACCTGTTCATAACACACACTCGTTTATTCTCAGACAGACTTGTTCATAACACACACTCGTTTATTCTCAGACAGACCTGTTCATAACACACACTCGTTTATTCTCAGACAGACCTGTTCATAACACACACTCGTTTATTCTCAGACAGACCTGTTCATAACAAACACTCGTTTATTCTCAGACAGACCTGTTCAAAAATGTACTTTGTTACTGTGCTCATTCTAGAAGCTTGTTAGTTAACTAGCAAGTAACAGCTATACTGTAAGAAATCGGTTTTACCTAAAAACTATAGCAATAAGCAAATTGGGTAGTTTAGTGAACTCAAATACTTCGGTTGAAATTGATTTAATGGAGTTAAATGAAATTAGTTGAAGTGTTTTTAGACTGAACTGATTAAACATTTTGATAGTGTAGTAGCTGCAGAAATAATTATTTTTTTATTTAAATAAAATACACTAAAATATGCCATGTATATAGAGTATTTGGTCATTTCATTACCTCCACTTTATCCTGATCAAAAACTTCCAGACCCCCAAGGGACTGCCACACTAATGTGGTGGTGTTTTAGTGTGTGTTGTTCTGGTACGAGTGGATTAGAATCTTGGAATGGGTAATATGGCCTTCATCAGGGTTGAAAGGAATAATGATTTCAATTGTTGTGTCCCAATTCAGGGGCTGCATCCCCCAAAAACAGGAGCTACAATTACACTTCTGTGTTCATTAATGTGGAAGTGTAAATGGTAGCATTAAACAGCTTCCGGTCAATTTGTAAACCGTGGCTACTGCCCATTTATAAATACATAAGTTATTCAACCAAACTGGCTCTGCAGAGTTTCCACTTGGTCAAGTTTAAAAAGTTCAACATCAGCTGAAACGCTGCCATCATGTGCCATTTTTAACAAAGCAATGAATTAAAAGAGAACCAATCTGAACTGGAGAGAGCACAGGGGGCTGAACATTAGGACTCTGTGGTTTGGTGAGTAGATTACTTTAAAGTAGAGATTCTGGGTCTCTTTGCTAGTTGTATTCAGGGTGCTTGCTAATGTTCCTAATGTGTACATGGGCTGAGTGATAAGAATTAAACCTGTTGGACCTTTTCTCTTCTAAAATAAGCATCATAAGTGCTGGTTTCCTGTCATGTGATGTAGAACGTAAGGATCTGTCCTGCTTATTCTCTGCTTTGCAAAACTCCTCACAGGTGGATTCCATGCGGTTCAGATTGTTTTTTTGGGGGAGAATATGCTCCGCTGTCTGAACATGGCTGCTTTCAAATTTTTTACAGATGCATTTTTTATAACAAGATGCATGGTACAGATGTTTGCCCCAGCATTTTCGACCCAAGTCAAACTAGCTTTTACTCTATGTTGGCGGGACCTTCACATACAATAACTGCTCTCCTATTGGCCACACTAAAGCTTAATGCAGTTTTTGGTTGATCAAGGCTGAAAAATTGCCATTGCTCTGTTAAACGGAGTGGCCCCCAACACCCGTGCCTTTGCCTGGTCCTCCAGTCAGCACAAAGGAAGTAGCTTATACATCACACAAAAAAAAATAACTTTCATTCAAAGTAAAAGATCACCATGGCATTGAAAAGCAAAAGAAGACAAATTACTCCAAAAAACAAAAATAAAAATGAATAAACTCTTCATCGCTTCAGGGTATATACATGTATGTAATGTTATATATATTTATTTAATGTTAACATATTTTGAATTATACTTTGCACCTTTTTTCTGAATCTGTAAGCTAACTTTTCTTAATGTCTTAGAACTTAATCATATAATTTCTACTTAACAGTCTTCCCCATCCTCATATTCTTTGAAGTCAAGTAAACTAATCAATAGGTAAGGGATAAAAGGCAAAATACAATGTATTTCTATCTGTAGGTTCAGTGTATATAGAGATGAAGTAAGGCTCTCTTCCTTCTTTTTAACAATTAAGTCATGAAAGATAATTTTATCAGCACTTCATCAGCTCTATGACTATAACTAAGAAACATTTTACCCAACAAAGTTAGTATTTAAAAATGTACAATCTCAAAGAGAAGGTTTACGGAACCATTCCAAATCAACAAGACACTAATTTATCTTTTCCATGGAACAGTATTGAGGAAAGAGATTATTTTGACATTCATATAACACCTGTCCTTTTAAATTACATACAAACAGACAGGCAACACTTCTTTTTCTTATTGCAGTTTCAGAAAACCTTTTTTTAAACAAATGTTGTTGATGGAGCCCTTGTTAATAATCAGTATTAATATAAAGTGATTCAGTATCCATATAAAGTGATTCAGTATCCAAAATCCAATATCTTGCTTGGTTTAAGTCTGTCCATAACTTTAAGCTAATGCTCAAAGTTATAATAAGTAATAAACAATAGCTAAAATAGGCAATATAGTAATTGTAGTAATTGTAGTAAATGTGTAGATTAACATTATAGCTTTTCAGGCTGCAGCAGCTAGATATGTTATATGTCGGGGGTCACTAATAGGCGGACCGCGGTCTGAGTCCGGACCCAGACATTGTCCAGTGCGGACCCAAACCGATAATTTATTTAGAATGTGTTTATTTTAGGCGGCGGAATGGTTATGGAATAGACTTGCTCATCTAGTTTTGGAGAACCAACATGCTAATTTGTGAGTAAACAAGAAGACGCACGTTTTATTTATTTTCTCTATAAATAAACACTTTAAGATGCACTTTTGTTAAAAAACATTCTGTTTTTTTAATGTAGCCCTTGTTTTTACTTAAAGTGAGGAAAAAAACATTTATTTGGAGCTTTATAAATATATCATTCAGTTCAGTATTTAAACAGTAAATATACTGAAATATACTGAACAGTATTTGTAATTTGTTTTGTTACAGGATATGGCACTGAATCATGACACAAGTTAGAAATTATGGCGGTCCGGTCCTCTAACTGGACCGTAATTCTAATTAAACACCCCTGTTATGTTTAGTTTCCAGAATCAGTAGATTTTTTCATTTAAAAAAAATTATTTTTACAAAATGAGTTGTATTTTAAGCTAACTAACCTGTTGTGCGTAACTATTTAGGGAATTATGTAATGCTGTAACAAGAAGTGCCACCGAAGTTTTTTTTTAAACAGCCTGCTGTTGTAGTTGTAATTGACATAAACTTGATCCAGCTTAGAACAGAAAATTTGTCCATTTACTTACCATTCTGCTGCTTCAAATTCAACCCAAATGGAAATTCAAGCATATTTCTTTTCCAGTTGTTGCAGATAATGCTGTGCCTCTATGGAATGCTTCACTTTAAAAATGTAACAAAAAGTTGACAATGGAAAGAAGTCAGTTCATATTTTTTGAGGTCATAGCAGTCAAAGCAGCTGTGTCATTGGTCAAGAATGTGATATTGCATGTCAGAGTTAACCAAAATTGAATCACAAATGCAAAAGAGTCACACATGCACAAACAAGCTCTCATCAGGACTTTAATGCAATGTCAATACAATTTCATGCACAGAATTAGAAAAACTGGGCTATAAGAATAAAAGGTGTATTTACTTTCATGTCGTAGGTTGTACAGTGTGTATTATAATATTTATTAGTATTACAAATTGGATGATTTTTCTTCAATTACCTCTTTTTAGTTCTTTATAATAATATTTATTTTATTTTACATGTAATTTTTGTGTTTTTTTGGTGCAGATCAGTCACACTGGAAGAGGCAAAGAAAAAAAAGTAAATCACCACCCCCTCTCAGTAAGTTCTGTTACATCCATGTAATCTGGATTACCAACGATACAGAGCAGTGATGCACATAACAAACTGAAATGTTAATCACACTGCAGAGACAGCAGCCAGTAAAAACACTGCTATTCATATGCTCTTTTCATTTGCTGCTGTACAGCCATAGTGTCACACTATGCTTCTTTTTCTGTCTGCCTCTGCTTTCCTTTACACTCTTGTGTCAGGTTCCATGTGCTTCTGTTTGTTTTAGTTACTTGCTCCTCCTTGTCTCCACCCTCTTGTCACGCCCCTCACCTGCTCCTAGTTTGTGGCCCCTCCCTGTCCCAAGTGTTCCAAGTTTCCTGTGTGCTTGTATTGTTCTGTGTGTTCCCTTGTACCCCTCTGTTTGCTCCCTGTCTTTGTCTTCCCTGTCTTTGTCTTTATGATGTTATGATGTTACTTTGTTTCTCTGTTGTTCTGTTACTGTGATTTTGTGATTTGGTTACTCTGTTATTTTGTTATTTTGTGTGTCTGTTCTTATATTACTATGGACTCCAATAAACAACATTTGTGGGTGTATCCAATATATTGAGAGGAAGAGAGAGAAACAAAGACTTTAAGTAGTTTGTTTTCACTCGTCATTCCGGTGACGTTTAAAATCCAAATGGAGGGCAGTAAGTAAAAAAAACAGAGCTGGGGAAGAATATAGCTCCTCAGGCATTGTGCATAGAACTGCTCACCACTCTGGGCAACTGTGCTCAATGCCCCCTAGTCATTCATATAAATGTATTTGTGTCTGTCTGTCTTCATATAAATGTATTTGTGTCTGTCTGTCTGTTTTCATATAAATGAATTTCTGTCTGTCTGTCTTCATATAAACGTATTTCTATCTGTCCGTCTGCCTTCATATAAATGTATTTCTGTCTGTCCGTCTGCCTTCATATAAATGTATTTCTGTCTGTCCGTCTGCCTTCATATAAATGTATTTCTGTCTGCCTGTCCATCTGCCTTCATATAAATGTATTTCTGTCTGTCCGTCTGCCTTCATATAAATGTATTTCTGTCTGCCTGTCCGTCTGCCTTCATATAAATGTATTTCTGTCTGTCCGTCTGTCTTCATATAAATGTATTTGTGTCTGTCTGTCTGTTTTCATATAAATGTATTTCTGTCTGTCTGTCTTCATATAAATGTATTTGTGTCTGTCTGTCTGTTTTCATATAAATGTATATCTGTCCGTCTGCCTTCATATAAATGTATTTCTGTCTGTCCGTCTGCCTTCATATAAATGTATTTCTGTCTGTCCGTCTGCCTTCATATAAATGTATTTCTGTCTGCCTGTCCGTCTGCCTTCATATAAATGTATTTCTGTCTGTCCGTCTGTCTTCATATAAATGTATTTCTGTCTGTCCGTCTGTCTTCATATAAATGTATTTCTGTCTGCTTGTATGTCTGTCTTCATATAAATGTATTTCTGTCTGTCCGTCTGCCTTCATGTAACTGCTAACTTTTTAGCCTTTTTTTAGTTTTTTTTGCTTTGAAAGCACTGTTATGTCTTTATGTCCATCATTAAATGCATTTCTAGTTTTACGTCTAATATTGCTGTATATTTAGATATGGGTCCATAAAATGCACATTTATTTTCACCAATATAAGTAAAAAAGCAATTAAATTTTCTGTATTTACTGTATGTACAGTTGCATAAAAACATTTCTGAACTCTTTGAAATACCTGGACTTGACCATAGCATATGGTTTATGGACCTGTATAAATGTCTCATTAAATGTTAAATAATAATCCATAAAACAAATACATAAATCAATTATGATAATAAATTATAATAGTTTTCATAATAATTTCTTTAAATTAGCTTTTGAACTCAAAGTTATTAATAATATTATCCCAAAATTTAACAACTCGTTGAATCAGTCAAGATAATTGATGTTAAAATTGATGTTACATGTAGTATGCAATAAGGCATTACATGTATTACAAACATTTTATATGCTGACCCAGTGCTGTAAAAAAGAAATTATGTTTCTGTTTTTCAGACATAACATTACCAAAAAACAGAAAATGTTTAGTGTTTTGTTAGGCTCTTTCATCCTAATGCTAATAAATATGCCTAGAATACTATACAGTGAAACCTACTGAAATCACTAAAAACTAAAATCACCAAATTCATGGATAATATACTCTCACCCCCAAATAAATACCCATCATACCCCTTTAGACAGGTTGGTATAGTCATTGTTATTAGTTAGCAGTCCTCTTCAGGAAAAAAGAATATTGTCCTAAATACACAAGACAGTGTATTCAGTATTTAGCCATCCCTACTTATTTAAAGATCAGAATAATGATGCTGATATTTAATACAAAAACAAATGTTTAATACACAGGGTTATTATCTTCTCATATATTAATTGTTTACAACAATTTTCTGGCTATTATAGTTTTATTTGTAATTCTGTTTCTATTGTTGTTTGTATTTCTTTTTCTGAAACCCTGATGCTGAACATCTTCCTGTTTTGTGCTTCTTGTATTTTCACAATTTTCAGTGTCTATACTGAGGATAGTTCTGCTGGCAAAGAACAGTTCAGAAAGCAACAGAGTGGGAAACTTCATTCTGAGAAGAGATGCATTTGAGAAAGAAGCCCCTCTTTCTAAAGTAGAGCCACACAGTGAGAGAGCCAGAGGAAATGTAAAGGGAAGATACATCACTCTCATCAACACTCCTCACCTGTTTGATCCTCAACTGTCTGAAGAGGAACTGAAACGGCGAGTGGGAGAGTGTGTGTCTTTGTGTGCTCCTGGACCTCATGTGTTTTTACTGGCTCTCCAGTCAGAGAACTTCACACAGGAGGACCAGCACACAATCAAAAGAGTAATGGATTCTTATAGCCTGTGTGCTTTGAAATACACCATAGTGCTAATTACAGACAAGAGCAGTATATTTGAAAGCACTGGATTAAACCAGACAGAGAAGTATCAGTATTTGGAACTGCTCATCAATGACTGCCAAAAGAGATTTCTGAAAATACCAACATGTGATAAACGTCATGTTCCTCATGTTTTGGAAAAGATAGAAAACATGGTGAACCAGAATGGTGGATGCTACCTGACCTGTGAAATTAATGAACAGTTTACAGTTAAGGAAACAGAGAAATACTTCACAGGACCTGGGCACGTCTATTCCTCTGAGACAGAAACAGTTGAAACAGGTGGAGGACGGACTAGTAGGAGGAGGCATCCTAAACAAAAAGGTAAAAACGTTCAGTTTGAAAAGCTTGAATGGTAGTTTAGGTATTTTCACATTTAGTTTTTAAATGTTTTTAAATGTAAACTCTTTTCTTGTGTAAAAGTTCTTTAAAAGCAAACCTTGTGCAATTGACTCAAATACTTTTGTAAGCAAGCATCAGATGGAACTGTTTGCATATTCGTCATGTTTCAGATCATCAAACTACTTTTAATATAATATACATATGATTTAATGTATTGAAGGAAAAAATGCTGTTCATCCCTATAGAATTTGCCACGTTTAGCTATGAAATCAACCAGTTAATTAAATTCAGTTGACTACTGGGTTCAATTTCACTATCCACACCCAGACATGGTTACTGCCAGACTGTTGGATGTTAAACAAAACCTGTCTGATAATGTTAAGTAGCTAGAAGGTCACAAAAGCAGCACATGATGCTGCGCTCTTAAGAGATTTAAATACAGACGCAATGTAATTGAAATCTACCAGTCCAGGAAGGGTTACAAAGCCATTGTTAAGGCCCTTGGACTCCAGTGAAGCACTGTGAGCCATTATCCAGAATTGAAGTGTGGAACTTAAAACAGTGGTGAACTTTTCTAGTAGGGCTGGCCTACCAAAATTTCACCAACAGTGTATCAATGACTCACCCAGGAGGTCACAAAAGAACCCGGACAAACATCTAAAGAACTGCAGGCCTCACTTGCCTCAAGGTCAATGCACTTGGCAAAATAGTAGAGATGGACCGATCAGCGTTTTTGAGGCCGATTCCGATCGCCGATCACCTTTCAGCACGATCGGCCGATAGCAAATACCGATAGAGGCAGGGCTACATGTAGTTATTAGTACAAGCAAGTTATGAAACATTGTCAAAACTGGTTTTTACCATTTTTAACAAGCTCATATAAAATAGACCAGCATAATATGTTTAACAAAATTAACAGTAAATAAACAAAATAAATCAAACAAATATCCCCAATGCTGTAATCATTAAACTTAGACCCTTAATTTAAAACAAAAAAGCAATTTTAATAAATGCAGTAAAAACTGCAGTCATTGAATGCGGACTTTGGGTTATTTGAAACGACAATCTGCAATCATTAAATGTAGATCTTGTATTGCTGCTACTGTAGTGTTCGTACCGGTCAGATCTGGTCTGGGTTATTATCTGTTCTGGGTTGTTTGTTTTGTGCTAGCTGCGCGTGCTAGCTCTGCTGTTTGCTGATAATCACTGTATTCAGCTGTGTGCAGTGTCGTATCAGATTAGTAGTGTTAAATGTTTTTGTCTTGGTTCCCCCATGAGACACGCTGATTTTACACATTTTAAAACCGTCCTGGATGAGTCTGCAGCACATACGGTAAAGAACTGCCAGACGAACAATATGTTTTGTATTAGCGCACGTGGTGAATGCCGTAAACTGTTTTCGCGAGGCCGCTGCTTTAGTCCGTGTGTCAAAAATGAAAGGGTATGTATTTCCACCTAGCGGTTCAGAATTGCAGGGAGCTGGCCGGAGGGCTCCTTTTCCTGGATGAAAGGCTAGCTGTAAATACATAAATTAGGCCATCGATCAGCTCTCGGGATCAGCTCTAAATTGGAGAAATAACGTCTGATCGCATATTTTTATTAAAAAAATCGGCTGATACGATACATAACCAGTCGATCCATTCATATCTACAAAATAGTAACCATGGGAGTTACAAAAAGCAACCAATGCTGACCAAAAATAACATGAAAGCTCATCTTCCATGTGAGACAGTATTCTGTGGACTGATGTGGGTTCAAGTGGGTTTTTTATTGTCATTTCAACTACATACAGAGTACACAGTGAAACGAAACAACGTTCCTCCAGGACCATGGTGCAACATAGACAGTGCATACAGACACAAGTGCAACACAAACAAACAAGTACGGACAGACAACACAACACAGTACAGACAGAGAATAATAAATAATTGCTGGTTGTGTGCAAATTGTGCAATGTGTAATAAATAGAGTCCAGTGAGGTAGTAAAGTTGTTAGTGCAATGCTTTGTGCAAAAAATGCTTCCCTTTTTTTATCTGGGGTAAATGGTTGGAGAAAGATATCAGGTCAGACGTTGAGTTGTGTTGAGAAGTCTGATGGCTTGGGGGAAGAAGCTGTTGCAGAGTCTGGTCGTGTTGGACCGGACGCTGCGGTACCTTCTTCCTGATGGCAGGAGGGAGAACAGTCTGTGTGAAGGGTGGGTGGGGTCATCCACAATGCTGGTTGCTTTGCGGATGCAGCGGGTGGTGTAAATGTCCAAGACGGAGGGGAGAGAGACTCCGATGATCCTCTCAGCTGTCCTCACAATGCGTTGGAGGGACTTGCGGTCAGAGGCTGTGCAGGTCCCAAACCAAGCAGTGATGCAGCTGCTTAGGATGCTCTCTATGGTTCCCCTATAGAAGAGGGTGAGGATGGGTGGAGGGAGACGGGCCTTTCTCAGCTTCCGGAGGAAGTAGAGACGCTGCTGGGCTTTCTTGGCTGTAGAGCTGGTGTTCAGGGACCAGGTGAGGTTCTCCGCTAGGTGGACACCAAGGAACTTGGTGCTCTTAACGATCTCCACAGAGGAGCCGTTGATGTTAAGCGGAGAGTGGTCCGGTCTTGATTTCCTGAAGTCAACAACCATTTCCTTGGTCTTCTCTACATTCCAGTGAAGGTTGTTGACTGTACACCAGTCTGTCAGCTGCTGTACCTCCTCCCTGTATGCTGACTCGTCGCCTTTGCTGATGAGACCCAGCACAGTTGTATCATCGGCGAACTTTATGATGCTGTTAGAACTGTGTTTCGCAACACAGTCATGAGTCAGCAGGGTGAACAACAGAGGACTCAGTACACTGCCCTGGGGTGCCCCAGTGTTCATGGTGATGGTGCTGGAGCTGCTGTTCCCGAACCGGACTAACTGGGGCCTCCCTGTCAGGAAGTCCAGGATCCAGTTGCACAGGGGGGTGTTGAGGCCCAGCAGGCTTAACTTCCTGGTGAGATTCTGCGGGATGATGGTGTTGAATGCTGAACTGAAGTCTATGAACAGCATTCTGACGTAGGTGTCCTTCTTCTCCAGGTGGGTAAGGGAGAGGTGAAGGGTGGTGGTGATGGCATCGTCCGTGGAGCGGTTGGGACGATATGCAAATTGCAAGGGGTCCAATGAAGAGGGCAGTTGGGTTTTGATGTTCCTCATGACTAGCCTCTCGAAGCACTTCATGATGATGGGCGTGAGAGCTACGGGACGGTAGTCATTGAGGCAGGACACCGTGGACTTCTTCGGCACGGGGATGATGGTGGTGGTCTTGAGGCACGTTGGGACAGTGGAGCTGCGCAGGGAGACGTTGAAGATGTCCGTGAGAACATCTGTCAACTGGTCTGCACACTCTCTGAGCACTCTGCCAGGGATGTTGTCTGGTCCTGCAGCTTTCCGTGGGTTGACTCTGCGCAGAGTTTTCCTCACGTCCACTGCAGTCAGGCACAGCGCCTGCTCGTCTGGCTTGGGTGTGATCTTGCTCACCAACGTGTTGTTCTGTGCCTCAAACCGTGCATAAAAGTCGTTAAGGGCATCGGGGAGGAAGGCATCACTGTCACAGGACGGTGGCATTGTCCTGTAGTGTGTGATTTCCTGGATGCCCTGCCACATGCGCCGCGTGTCACCCGTGTCCTGGAAGTGGTTGTGGATCCTCTGGGCGTGAGCGCGCTTTGCCTCTCGGATGGCTCGTGACAATTTGGCTCTTGTTCTCCTTAGGGCCGCCTTGTCACCCACTCTGAAGGCCGAGTCGCGGGTCCTCAGTAGCGCACGCACCTCAGGAGTCATCCACGGCTTCTGGTTTGGGCATATGGTGATGGTCTTGGAGACAGTGACATCATCAATACACTTGCTGATGTAGCCAGTGACTGATGCTGTGTACTCCTCCAAGTTAACAGAGTCGCCTTCAGTCGCAGCCTCCCTGAACACGTCCCATGCAGTGCACTCAAAACAGTCCTGAAGGGCAGAGATGGCTCCTGCCGGCCAGGTTTTCACCTGCTTCTGAACTGGTCTGGAGCGTCTGATGAGGGGTGTGTAAGCTGGAGTCAGATACACAGACATGTGGTCCGAGAACGCGAGGTGGGGGCGGGGCTCCGCCCGGTACGCGCTGGGTATGTTTGTGTAAACAAGGTCCAACGCGTTCGCTCCTCTCGTGGCAAAGTCCACATGCTGATGGAATTTAGGGAGGACTGACTGGAGATTAGCGTGGTTAAAATCTCCGGCGACAATGAACAGTGCGTCTGGGTGTCTGGTCTGCAGATCACTGACGCCCCCGTGCAGCTCCCACAGTGCCTCTTTAGCATTAGCGCTAGCGCTAGGCGGTATGTACACGGCGGCTATCAGCACGGCGGAGAATTCCCGTACTAAATAAAAAGGTCTGCACTTGACTATGACGAACTCCACCAGCGGAGAGCAGTGCTTGGCGACAGTCACAGCGTTGTTGCACCATTCTGTGTTGATGTAAACACACACGCCTCCACCGCGGGTCTGATGAGTTGTAGGTGGGACTTTTTAGAAGATAAGTCTTGTTACATCTGGTGTAAAGCTATCACTGCATTCCACTGTAAGAAAATCATACCCCAGTCGAACTTGGTGGTGGTAGTGTGATGATCTGGGTCTGCTTTGCTTCTGCAGAAATTCAGTCTGTCAGTTTGTGATGTGAAGCTTAAGCGCAGTTGGGTTATATAGCAGGACAATCTGAGGCACATGAACATGTCCACCTCTAAATTAGGGTTTGAAAAGTCTGAAGAAGTCCTGACTTGAATCCCATTGAGATTGTTAACCTGTGATGTATCGACCTTCACACCTGGACTCTACTCACCTTCTCAATTGTGGCCATTTCCTATTCACATTCTCATCACAGGGAATGTCATAGAATGATAAAAGTTATCACAGAACACAACTGCTCAAAAGTTGAGAGCCTTAGAGGCTTAGTAGAGGTTTAGACCTGGATGTATTAGCAAGCTTGTTGGAGTATAACAAATTTAGATCATTTTAACTCACAGTGGTTCCTGAATAAACAAGAAAGTTTCTATTGAAAGGCTTACAAGTTTCAAGAATGTCATTTGGATTGGGTCTGAGGGTGCAAGGAAATTACTCTTTACCTGCCAGTCCACCTTAAAATCAAGTGGAGAAGATATAGATAAGCTGAATACTGTTTGCTTTGTGATAGCAAATTTGGTATGGTAAGTAGACACAATTTTTGTGTTTACTCATCTAGTCTTTGTCTTAACATAGATGGATGAAACATTTAACTGTGATAAATTAGCAAAAATAAAAGAAATCAGATGAGGGACAAATATATTTCATAGCACTGTACCTCTGCCTTAAAGTGTTTACTTTGATTACAAACAACAAAATTAAAACACACAGAGAGTCTATATAATCATAATCAAAACACATGAAGGTGTTGGTCCAGTTTAAGTCACCGGAATATATTTTTCCAAATATATTCCCTCAGTTGGTGTTCTGATGATGGTGGCCAGTTTATTCTAAAACAAACTCTACTGGGATGTCAGTAGGTTTGGGGTCTGATGATTTTGAAGGCCATAGCATATGGTTTATGTCATTTTATACTCATCAAACTATTCAGTTGCCCCTTCTTTCTGCAAGAGCCAACTTACATCAGGATAAAAAAGTTTAATCAAATAAACAAGATCAGTCAGAATAATTCAAAATGAGCTGAAATCAATGTACAGTGATACTTACACCAGAGTTAGAATATTGTTTTTATATAAATTATATAAATTTGTGGATTTTGATAAATAATGACTTTTGCAGCACTGGGTGATTTAAAAAAAAAAAAAAAACATTTTTTTTGTTTCCTTTTTACTATGTCAGGTCAGAATAAAGTTATCAAGCCCTACATCATGGACACAAATTCCACAAAAATATAAATGGAATCATCAAATCATATGTTGAGTCAATTGTTTGTCGTTTTGTTGATTGTTGTTTTGCAAATTGTCTTTGGTAAAGTAACATAAACTACACTATAAAAAGTGTTTTGTATATTCAGCCTACAAAAAATGACTTAATGTGTTAACAAGTAAATAGTATAACTAGTTTAACTACCAGTATAACTAGTATTACAAAAGAAGTAGTTTGAATAAGCAATTTCAGTCAAAGTAATTTGTTGAGTTGATTAAAAGTAGTTGTATTGCTTGTTACCACATTAAGAACTTTTTTGGGATGAACCAAAAAAAATCTTTTTTTAGTGTTGTTTGTTAGCTAACGCTGACAGTATTGGCAAGAAGTCAGAAAGAAACTGGTGTTCTTTTAACATATCAATAATTATCTAAAAAAAATACATTCTTCTAGCTTTTTACTGCAAATATGTTTATTTGTGCTTTTAGGCAAAAACATGCAATAGAACATAGACAAATCAGAATCTTCAATAGATAGATAAAAGATAAAAGAGCCCAAAGTCAGTTAATTCAGTTTTGGAAAAATAGATCCAGATTGACCTATAGGAAGAGGGACGAGAGAGGAGGAGGAGAAAGAGCAGTAGGGACAGGAGAAAGAGGTGTGAAAAGAGGAAAAGGAGGAGGAGGTGATAATATCTGGAATATGTTCAAGTATAGATTTTATATTGCATGAAGTACTGAGTATAACAACACAGCAGTTTATACTGTAGCACAAAATACATATATGGTGGTCTGTCATTTGAGCCCTCTTGAACTGAGTTCTATCAACAATGTGGCTTTTCAGCTTTCCTGATGTTTTCTTTGCTGCTTTAATGGTCTACTTCAGCCTGTATTTGGCCTCTTTATAGAGAATTCTATCGATAATACTGAATGCTGCCTTCATGGCTTATCATTGCTGTAATTCAGTTAGCTTTTCTCCACTTGTCCACCACTTCACTGTTGTGACAATAGGCTTGCTGGTTTTAAATTTCTACCTTTTAATTCGAGGAATTAATCGCGGAGGATTTGAACATAAAATTTCCCTTTATGCGGATGTTGTGGTCTTATTTCTTACAGAACCTGAGGTTTCTTTGCCCCAGGTTCTTAATGCTATTTTAGCCTATAGTTCTTTTTCAGGTTAAAAATTAAACACTACAAAATGTGAATTATTCCCCATTAATATCCCAGTTAATGATTTACCTGAAACTGCCTCGTCCTTCCATATTATTTCACACAGCTTTAAATACCTGGGTGTTACCCTGACCCGTAAATACTCAGAACTCTTTAAATGTCATTTTTTATCATTACTGTCTAGGGTTAAGGAAGATCTGTCCCGCTGGTCCTCCCTTCCTCTGTCCTTAATTGGTCGGGTTAATTCGGTTAAAATTAATATACTTCCCAAATTTTTGTATCTCTTTCGATCGATTCCCTTGTTTTTGCCCAAATCGTTTTTTAAAACCCTTGACCAACACATAACTAGTTTTATTTGGAATAATAAGCCTGCCAAAATTCGCAAGGTATTTATTCAAAATCCTATGCAGTTAGGTGGCCTTGCATCTCCAAATTTCCTGTTTTATTACTGGGCAGCAAATATTCGCAATATTTTATTTTGGTGCGAAGGCCATTTTGGGTTAAGTGACTGGGTTCCGGCATGGACAGCGGTGGAGATTGATGCTGCTAGATCTCTTTGATGACCATATTATGTGCTCCACTAGCATCGAGCTTTAATCGATCCTTTGCTAACCCGATCTTAAGTGCTTCAGTTCGTATTTGGCGTCAATTTCGGCAGCATTTTGGTCTGCAGTCTCCATCTCTTAACATGCCGGTTACAGCCAACCCGTTATTTCCGCCTTCAGTGATGGATTCCGCTTTTCTTAGTTGGCACAGAGCAGGTGTTAGGAGGATTCGAGATCTGTATGTCGATGGTACTTTTTGTACATTTTTACAACTCAGTACCAAATTTCACCTTCCTAAATCTCACTTTTTTAGGTACTTACAAATTCGGAACTATGTTAGAAATGTTTTTACAGGTTTTCCTGGCACTCCCTTGAAATCACCTCTTGATGATATTTTGGAAATGGACATTAATTCCAAAAGTCTTATTTCTAAATTGTATAAACTAATATTCTCCTTAGCCCCTTCGCCAGGTGCTATTATTAAACAACAGTGGGAACAGGAGCTACAGATTCATTTTGATGAGGATGATTGGGACAGGATCATTCGCCGTATCCATACTTCCTCAATTTGTGCTAAACACAGTCTTATTCAGTTAAAGTTGGTTCATAGAGTATATTGGACAAAGGTTAAACTTGCTAAGCTTAATCCAAATCTTGACAATCTGTGTGATTGATGTTCCCAAGCTCCAGCAACTCTATATCATATGTTTTGGTCATGCCCCGCTTTAGAATTCTTCTGGCGGTCTATATTTAGCTGCTTTTCCTCTATACTTCAATCTAAGATTGAACCATGTCCCTTGATGGGTATATTTGGTTTATCACCCAAAGACTGCACTTTTTCAGCTGCATGTTCTGATGCCCTTGCTTTTTGTACCCTCTTAGCCAGACGTCTTATTTTGACTCAGTGGAAAAGTGCCACTCCACCTTCATTTGAACGTTGGCTTAAAGACGTTGCCCTATTTCTCTACTTGGAAAAAATTAGACATACACTTAAAGGTGATACTCGTCAATATATTTGCATATGGACCCCCTTCTTTACCTTCTTCTCTGATGTCAGACATTCTGGCACTACATCACAGTAATCACAACTTAATTAATATTTTTTTAATGTTCTTTTTTATTTATTTTATTATTATTTATTTGTTTCTTTTTATTATTTTTTGTTATTATTATTTTTATTTATTATTATTATTATTATTATTATTTTTTTAAATAAAAATAACTTGTCAAGCATGGCAACGGTAAGTGACAGGTGGGTGAGAATGGGTAGAATAGGTTGGGTGGGTAGGAGTGTTTTGTGGGTGGGTTGGGATGATAATTGATGGGAAATACTAAAAAATTGTGTATTTATCGGACGGCTGTTTGTAAATCCTTGTTTTCCCAATAAACAGAATGTTAAAAAAAAAAAAAATTCTACCTTTTGATGAGGTAAACAAAAACATTGTCACTGCATAATATTTCTAATAGAAGTGTATCAGTGGTCCAGAATCTTCCTTTCTCTTGTGGCACAAATGATATTTTGTCTGTATGGAATTTCCTTTGCAAGATTTTCTTTCATTTGTTCTGTCTCCCAGAATGTAGAGTAAGTATCTTTCTCTTTGCTTTTATTTTCTGACCAGCCAGTAATTTCAGCAACACTCACATGCATCGTCCACGTGTCTGATATTGGCCTAGTAATGTAAAATGAGGAAAATAACTGAATCAGCCCAGTTCAACCACTATAACAGCTCAACTGAAAATGGTAGCTCTGGTCTTCATATTTCCTGAGCTCCAAAATTGCAGTGTTTATAATGTTTGATGTATTCCCTTCATTTTCTAGCGTGTGAGGAGATGAGGATTGTTCTGCTGGGGAAGAACAGCTCAGAGACCAGCAAAGTGGAAAACTTCATCCTGGGTATTGATGCATTTGATGCTGGAGCTTCTCCTCCTTCAGTAGAGCAGCACAGTAAGAGAATCAGAGGAATGGTAGAGGGAAGATGCATCACCCTCATCAACACACCTCACCTTTTTGACCCACAATTCAATCTGGATCAGCTCACGGTGCAGATTAAAGAGTTCATGTCTCTGTGTGCTCCCGGACCTCATGTAATAGTGCTGGTTCTAGAGCCAGACAGCTTCACTGCGTCAGACACATACAAACTGCATTATATCCTCTTCTCTCAAATTGAAGAAGCACAAAAACACACTCTGGTGCTAACAATGCGAAAGGTGCTAAGAGAGAGCAGTGTAGATCCAGAAGATCAAAAAGAGGATATCTCTCAAATCATTAAAAAAATCAGCAACAAGCATTTTGAGTTTAGCGCTGAATGCAGTCGCGTTGCTCTTCTGGGCATGATGGAGAAGATGGTTGAAGAGAATGAGGGAAGCTATGTTAAGTGGGAGGAATATGAGGATGCTCCACAACAACATGAACAAACAGTGAGGAAAATTCAGGAAAAACGTAAGTTTTATTAGGAATTGTTCAAAACTGAAATACAAATTACTTTTAATGAACAAAAGCAAAATATAAGGTGTTTGATAATTGTCATTCAACATTATTGACTTTTTGCATGATATTACAAATGCCTTGCTTGCTTCATGTTAACATTTCATAAATAGCAGGAAGACTTGGAGGCCTGTTCCATGCATTTTCCAAACATTCTAACGGTGAGTAATTTTAGTCTACATTAAATGTTTCTCATGTTGCCCTGTAATGTAAGCATTGAACCTGCTGTGTTTAATAGAAATTATTCTTGGGGGCAGTCTTACAAAGTAGGGTTTTTACACAGCCATCACAGTCCTGTATTTTCTGTCTTACCACTGGTAGCTCCACTGTTGGCTCTATTGTCAGAAGATCAGCAGAGCCCAGCTACCTACAGCCAAAGCATAATTAGCATCACTCTTTCTGGGTGAATGTGTGCATAAATTATATTTTAATAATATACATCATATCACATACATCTAAAGAATAGGAACGGAGCCCATCTGAGTTAAATATGCTGTGTATAAAAGTCCTCTGATATACTCATATTTTACTTTTAAAATTGGTTTATATCTTATATCTGTTTTTTTTTTTCATTTGTGTGCCTCTAAAGCTGAATTACCATTTGTTCTTGTTGATCTTTCATTGTGTGAATACACAGGTTTACCTTGTTAGGGACATTACTTATCACAGTACTTCACTTTGACAGTTTCTCTTTCAGTGTCTGAGAAGCTGAACTTGGTTCTGTGTGGGAGTGATGGAGCACTGAAAACCTCCATATCAGATCTTATACTGGGACAGAGAAATCGCAGTCCAGCGTCCAGCTCAGTGTGTGTGAGGAGGGAGGGAGAAGTGTGTGGGCGTCTGGTGACTCTGGTGGAGATGCCAACTCTCTACAACCTCTCTAAGGAGAGAGTGATTGAGGAGACTCTCCGCTGTGTCTCTCTCTGTGATCCTGGAGTTCATGCTTTTCTTTTCATTGTTCCTGTTCGTCCCCTCACTGATGAAGACAAAGGAGATGTGGAGAAGATTCAGATGCTTTTCAGCTCCAGAGTCAAAGATCATTTAATGTTAATTTTTACCACAGAGCATGCTGCTTGTGCTACTGTAAAAGAATTTATAAAGTGCAACACAGAAACAAAGAATCTTCTTGCTATTTGTAGACAGAAATATAAAGTTTTGGAACTAAAATCAAGAGAAAACACCAAACAAATTCCAGAGCTGTTAGATGAACTGAAATGGACATTGGAGTCCATACCCTATTCACTTCAGATGTATGTAAAAGCTCAGGAGGAAAGAGTCATGCATGACCTACAAAACAAGAGAAAAGAAGAGCTGCACAAAATGGAGAATACAATCTCTGAACTAAAGGAGAACCATAAACAAGAACTGGACAAAATGGAGAAACAGATTCAGGAGTTAAAACGAAAGCTCCGGTCAGAAGGTAGGTGTAACAACATTTATCACTTTTCTGCACCTGTAAAAATGCAGCCTTCTTCCACCCAGGGATCCTTAAAATATTAGCAATTTCACCAGAGTGCAACACACTCATGACTAACCATGCGACCAAGCCACTGAAATATAGCAGTATTATTTGTGATTGATTTTTGAGAGAGTTTATAATGTTCTCTCTATATACCTTCTGGTTCATTTGACTTGCAAGTTTTCATTTTATACACATTTAAATGTGTTTAATTAATGTAACTGTAAAAACTTAAAACATTATTAACTGTTACTATATTATAGTCAGACATAGGTTAGATTTGTATAGTAAATGCAATGATCAGTGATTTTTGTTCCTTTCCTCCCTGAATCATTTATAAAATACAAACCAAACAACTTTATTTTATCCTTTTTAATTGTTAAATGAAAACATAGTAATAATAACTTTCTGACCTGGCATTTAAGTTTTGGAACCAATCAACACCACGAAACAATGAATACTCTGTTAAGCCATCTTGGAAATAATTAATTAAATCTTCAGCCAACAAACTTTATTTAATCATATGCAGCAGCGGTGGTTTTGAACCTGTGGGTGCAGCCCTCCAATGAACCATGGGGTCAATTTGTTAAAGTATATTACTTTTAACCAAAGGTAATTTTAAGTAGGACAAATATCGTTAATTATGTTATATGAAGCATGTACCGGGTGTCTCAAAAGTCAGGTGGCCTATGGTTTGCCAAACAGTGATCCAGTTTTAGACACAAGCTGTGGGAAATCCGTCAGGCCATGCCACCAACATGGTGTCCATCTTGGATGCGGATTCAATTTCAGTTTTTAAATAAGAAGGCAGTTGAACTCCACCAGAAAACAATGCTGTGATACATGTTAGCATAATTGTATTCATTCTCACGTCTAAACAGTTATTTTCTTCTGTACAGGCAATCTGAAGGATGGTGTTATTCAAACAGCAAAAAAATTTCAACCAACACCACCCAACCAGGCCTCCCATTAGCCACAGTGCAGTTGCCAAACTTCTTGCCAAGTTACAAGAAACAGGTTCTGTCCCTCATAAACCAAAAGCTGGACATTGGAAAAACGTTACGGCTGTAGCCACAGCAACTTCAGATAAACCTTCATTTTCCCTTTTGGGTGTTGTTCAGTGATGAAGCAGTGATAAATGGTGAGGTCAACAAACAGAATCACTGATACTTGTCAGACACAAAACCTCACTGCACTGACAAGGGTGCCTCGCCTAAAGTCATGGTAATGGTGTGGTGTACGGGGTACCTGAATTGTGGTCTGTTTATGGAACATTTAGAGGAGGGCTGTGTGGGTGGTATTAGTTGAAATTTACTGCAATGACACTTTGTTCACTGGAAATGAGAACGATCTCAGTACATTCTGCCTAGGATAACAACATCCTTTACATTGCCTGTCCATAAGAAGAAATAAGAATGAATAAAGTTACCATAACATGAAGCACATCATTGTTTTTCTGGTGAAATCCCTGCCAGTTTGATGCATCATACACCTACCTTTCCATGTGAAAAACTGGAATTGAATTAAAGAAGGTGTTCCAGATGGCCAGGTTTTCCCTTTGCCCCACAGCTTGTGTCCAAACTTGGATCACCGTCTGCCAAATAATTTTCATTATATAATGCAGTTTCCTTTTTGAAACACCCTGTATGTTGAGCACATTTATATTTTGGCATCACAGTGAAGAAGACGACATGGGACACATAGTGTACATTTTTTCTATTGAATGCTTTTTATTAAACCACTGTCAGTGCTAGCTGAATGGATGACTTACACCGTCACTCTGAGACTAAATATAGTGAACATATCTAAAGCTGTCAGCCTGAAAACTAGTGCTTGATAGCTTCCAAATCAGTTTTGTCATTATGTGATTTTTTTTTTTTAAACCATCTGATCATTTGAATCTACAGACACTTTTGTGGTTGTTTGTGTGGGCTGTGAGTTTCAAAAGTTTGGTAACTCCTGATGCAACAAAAGGGATTCGGTTTATTCTGCTTATTCTAATTTTGTTACTGTGCAGTAATAGTTCAGCTTCCAGTTACCTCAGACGGAAGCATTGCACACGAGAACAATCCTCTGGTTTCAAGAACAATTTCCACCTTACTGAGACTAGGCGTGAACTTGAATACTACATTATGCAGTATGCAGTATGCAGTGATTTTGGATTACAAAACAGAAATATATGAATAATAAAAAACAGAAGAGGGGGAGAGAGCATTTTTCTTATGGTGGTGTTCAGATAACAGCTTTTTAAATGCAGTGGTAATAAGTGAGTAGAGAGTTTTCTTTCCTTGGTACTCAGCACATACAGGTGACAGAATTGTTTTTAGTCACAGCATTAAAAAGTTTGAAAAGGCATAACCCTCACCCTTTGTATTATATATTTTATATTTTATAATTAGTATTTAAATCCTAACTTATAACAAAATGTGAATATGTGAAAGAAATTGTAGTAAGTAAATTCATTAATTTAGGGAGCAAAGTTATCCAATGTATGAATTACCTGTATGACACTGTAAAGGCCCACTTATCAATTTAACCAAATTTGATTAATCCATATTTAAATTTACCAACACAGTGATGTAGTCACCACAAAGATTTTACAAGCACACTAGGCCATGATCAAAGGAAAACCTAAAAGACATAGGTTCTAATACATTACAGTGAATCACAGTAAAAGTACACTGAAATTAAGAATCTAAACTAGCCTATCCATATTTCCTGAGAGGCATAGCAGCAAATCAACCTGGAATTTACTGAAGATTCCAGCACCCTAAGCTGAAGTCATTGTTTACTACAACACAGTAAGAAAGAGTCTTGGCAAAAGAAGCAATCATATAAAAGTAGCAGGAAAAAAATGTTGTCATCAATGCTTGTCTTATGTTTGCAATACAAATCAACTGGACAATTCTAAACCTTTCTAAATGATGGTGGTAGTGGGAAGGTTCTCCTCTATCACCCCGAGCATCAACAAAATGACAGACCTGTAATAGAAATGACTTTTGTATTAGTAATAGATGTTGATTCTCTTTCTTGATCATGATTTAGTATTAGTCTTTCATTTTGTCTCTGCTCGTTTCAGTGGCAGTAAGTAACTGTTTATATTACTTACTGTGATTATTTAACTTACTTTAGCACCTTATTCCAAACTAATAAAATACATGCTATCACATGCTATTTTTGTCTTTATTTCAGGTGAAGAACAGGATACAGTGGAATCAGACTGCTTGAGGATAGTACTGATTGGAAGGACAGGAAGTGGGAAAAGTGCAACAGGAAACACTATCCTGGGAAGAGATGAATTTCTGAGTGGAATTAGTATGGATTCAGTGACAAAGGTTTGCCAGAAAGGAGTTGTTAAAGTTCAGTGTCAAGGGATGGTGAAATCAGTTGCTGTTGTTGACACTCCAGGACTCTTTGACACCACACTGTCAAATGAAGAAGTAATTGATGAACTTGTGAAGTGCATCTCATTGTCAGCACCTGGACCTCATGCTTTTGTCATTGTGCTGAGCTTAGGAAGAATAACCAAAGAAGAACTAGACACTCTGTGTCTGATAAAACAGATATTTGGTCCAAAATCAGCAAATTTCAGCACAGTACTGTTCACCAGAGGAGATGAACTGGGAAATCAGTCAATACAGCAATACATAGAGAAAAGTAGAAATGAGCAAATCAAGAAGTTGCTGAGAGACTGTGGAAATAGGTTCCTGGCCTTTAATAATAAAGAGAAAGAAGACCGCACCCAAGTTTATAAGCTGTTGGAACAGATCGAAAAGGTGATACATTCAAACACAAGCCAATATTTCACAAACAACATGTTCCAAGAGGCAGAAATTTCCATCAGAAAGAAAATGGAAGACATTCTGAGAGAGAGAGAGAAAGAGATTCAGGCTGAAAAGGATAAACTGGAGGCCAAATACATCAATGAAATGGAAGAGATGAAGAAGAGATTGGAGGAAGAAAAAAATAAAGCTGAAGAAGAAAAACAACAAATGGAGAGAACGTTCAGGGAAAAGATGAAAGCTCTCCAAAAAGAGTTTGAGGAAAAAAATGAAACAGAGAGGAGAAAAAGGGAGAGGGAAGACAAGGAAAGATCAGAGGATGAAAAAAAGCAAATGGAGAAATGGCATCAGCAAGTTGAAGAGCTGAAAAGAGAAAATAAAAAACAGAAAGCAGAGTTTGCAAAACAGCTACAAGACAGAGATGAGGAGGACAAAAAACGAGAAGAGAGAAACAAACAAGATAGGGAGAAGCTCATAAATGAGCAAACGCAATCCCTGGAGGAACTGAGAAAGAGACAAAGTGAAGATCTACAAAGCAGAGATTTGCAGGAGCGCAGAAGGAGACAAGAGGAGGAGAACGAGAGGAGAAGTTGGGAGAAAAAAATAAAAGAGGCTGAACATGAGAGAAAAGAGATACAAGAGGACCTTAAGCAAAAACAGAAGGAATGGGAGGAAGAGAAGAAAAGAAAGATGAAAGACCGAGAAGAAGATCGCTTAAGAAAAGAGAGACATGATGAAGAGCTCAAAGCAAAACAAGAACAACAAGAAAGAATGAGGGTGAAATTTGAAAAGGAGAGAGATGAAGAAAGACTCAGGAGAGTGGATGAGAAACAGCAATGGGAGGAAGCACAAAGAAAAGACAATGAGAGAAAAGAGAGAGAGTATGAGGCAAAGAAACATGCAGTGGAAGCTGAGATGAAGGAGCAGTATGAAAAACTTGAGCGAATGAGGACAGAAGAGTGGGACAGAAGAAAGCGTCTGGATGAAGAAAGAAGAGAAGAAGAAACACAAAGACTGCAAAAACTCCAAGAGGAGAGAGAAAGAGAACGACAGGAAGAGATTAGGAAAAGAGAAAGAGAGGACAGAGCTAGAAGAGAGAGAGAAGAGAAGGAGCGTGAGGAAATGAAAAAAGATTTTGATCAGAAAATGAAAGCGATGAAGGATAAATATGAAGGTGAAGCCAGGAAGC
This sequence comes from Megaleporinus macrocephalus, assembly GCA_021613375.1. Taxonomy (NCBI): domain Eukaryota; kingdom Metazoa; phylum Chordata; class Actinopteri; order Characiformes; family Anostomidae; genus Megaleporinus; species Megaleporinus macrocephalus. The sequence continues at coordinate 30,640,015 of CM038703.1, forward strand.
AGGCAGAGGAGTTTAATGAATTCAAAGACAAAAAAGACAAACACTTACAAGAAGTGACTGACGAGCATAGAAAACAGTATGAGGTTTTGGAGAGACTGTATAAACTGACTGATGGCCAAAAAAGTGAGACAATTAAGGATCTACAAGCAGAAATAGAAAAACTGAGAAGTCAGTCAAACTGTGTCCTTCTTTAAGACTTGCGGTAAAACGTGATAACAAAGAATAACAATTTCCAAGAAAGAAAAGGTAATTAAAATCAATACTGCAGCATTATTTCCCAAGATTTTATAGTTCATTCTTTACACACATTTCAGATAAAACTGCATGTATTAAGACAAATTTAAGAAAAACAGCCTTAAGCTGAAAGACTTCTCCCTTCTTAAAAAATCAGAATTTTACAGTTCTAGAACAACAAAGTATGTTTTCTGGCCATATCAGAATTTTTGCATTTGTCTTAAAAGATAGCACAAACTTTTTTTTATTCCTTCTATCTTCTAATGCAGCAGCGTAGCCAATTGCTGACCGTTACTGTGGGCAGTCGTAGCCTGAAGGTTAGGGATCTGATCTTGTGACCGTAAGGTTGCTGGTTCAAACCCTGGGACCAGCAGGACACAACTAAGGTGCCCTTGAGCAAGGCACCTTACCCCCAACTGTTCCCTGGGCGCCGTTGATAGGGCTGCCCACCGCTCCGGGCACGTGTGCTCACTTCCCCTAGTGTTTATGTTCACTAGTGGGTGTTTCACTGCACGAATGGGTTAAATGCGGAGGTCACATTTTGCCATGTGCAAACACAAGTGACAGAATAATTCTAAACTTGACTGACACAAAATACACACATCAGCATCCTCAAATTTACAGGGCGCATCATTTATCACCCCAAGCAGAGTCAGTGAGTAGTGGAGTAGGGACACCTGATATTACTGACAGTGATGAACACAATGAATAACACAAAATATGTTAGACTTTGGTGTAGAAACCAAATGCAAAAGATCTTGGCCCAGTTACACCTGACATAAAAAACATAACAGGCTAGCGAAAACAGAAAGGCTTGGCTAGTTGAATACAGTCATGTAAATGACTTATGTTGCTTCCCATGCTTACTTTTTAAAACAGCAGGGCCAGATACAACATGGACTGTTAAAGGCACTAGGACATGAAACATTTATCTGAAAAGTTTAAAAATATGAGATAATAATGACAGGGCTGCCATGATAAGGGGAGCCACAGGTGGTATGCAGCAAGGTAAAAAATGTCTATGGAAGTGCACACTACATCCACTGCTATACACGAGTTACACTGTATCATGTAGCAGGCAACACTCCCCACAGGATCCCCACCCCAAGGATCAGTAAACATTTTTATACATTGATGGATTTGCTGCATTGTTCTCCATGCCATTCAAGCATACCACTGTGCTTGATCAAGTGGTGGCAAACGGACTTAAACTGGAGAAAGTTTGAAGTTGAAACTTCTACAATCATGCTGTTAACTGTGTGGTGGTAACTCCAAGTAGCCAATAGGTTGAGGGCTTGGTGAGAATGTTGAAAGATGAGGACTTCTGCTTATTCTTGTCATTATTTTAAGATTATGCCATACATGGACATGTTTAACCAGCTGCAGAAAAAGGAACATCGACTCTGCATCTGAATCACAGGAGTCATCCAGAGGTTCACAGACAGCATGCAAACAATGGGTGTTTTCCTGCATCTGCCAGGAAAATCAACTAAAGACTGATGCTAGCAGCCAAGCCTCTTAGTCCCAATTTGAAGTTAATGTCAAATGCAAATGTAAAGCTTTTTTCTTCTCTTACCTTTAATGTTAACCTTTAATCTAACATCACAGTTTGAACAAAAGGTTTTATTTTAATTTTTTAACTTGAAAATGTTGGCTAGCCTTTACAGTATGTTTAAGATTCATGATGAATGAAAAATGCTTCAAAATTATTTTGATTAAAAATGATCTAGTTCCATTTTATTCCATTAAAACATTTTACCTCTTCTCCTGTAAAGTTACATGTTTAGAAATATGAGTTTTTGAGGTGGCAGCAGTGATATACAAAGAAAACAAATACATTATTAATGATTTAAATAAAGGAAGTAGACATTAATTACATCATGTACAGTCAACAGTATAAAAATTTGATTAACAGACTTTTCGATAGTTAATTGGCCACACACACTAGGGTGTGTTTGCTTTTTTCAGTTTTGCACTATAGATACAAGGCTAATGTAACAAACAAGTGACCGAGATATTAACATTATATTACATTAACCTTTAGATTTCAAATGTACTATCATGGCTGATCAGTTGCAGTACACTTTACTATTATTGGCACTCCTGGTAAAGAGAGGCAAAGAGAGTTATGAGATGTAGCTTATTTTCACACTGAAAAAAAAAAGAAAAAATAAACTTTAATTTAAGAAAATTTATTCTTAAAAAACTTTTTTAATCAAAAAGTAATTCTGTGCTACAATTATTGGTATCCCTACATTTAATACTTTGTACAATCTCCCTTTGCCAATAAAAACAGTACTCCGATTCTCCTGTAAAATCTTATTTCAATGGAGAACACAGAGCTTTATTGTCCAGGTTTCTAGTTCTTAGGTAGATACATTTTCATATAAAATGTCCTGGTATTTTACTGGGTTTATGGTGTCATGTATCCTAATAAGTTTCCCAAGACATCAGGAGAAAAGTCAGCACCACAACATGCGGTGATCAATTGAGGAACCTGTGATCTGCTTGTTTTTATCCTTGCGAGAGTGTTTGCGAGAAACATACAGCTTCTGTGTTTGCTTAATCTGTTTTTCTCTATTTTTATTGTATATTAACCATCTGTACACCCTTACAGGGTATTTGCACAGGAGTACCTAGTACAGAGTGTGGAGACTGTAATTTAGCTTTCCAACAAAGGCTGGTGGTAAGATTTTAAATCGACTGAAAAAGTAAGTACCACTATCCTGTAATATGGCTGCGTTTGCTTGTGTGGAGTGTGGAATGTATAGTGCTAGTCCTCTCTTCACCACTAGTGACAATAATAGTGGGTTAGTTTGTGAGAAGTACCAGCTCATTTCTACTTTGGTGGAGAAGGTGAATCAGTTAGAGGTGCGCATTCCGGGTTTAATCAGGGATAGAGAGCAGAGTTCAGTGTTGTCTACCCCGGGTGCCTTAGTCCCATAGAGTCCCAGCAGGGCGAATGGGTGACGGTTCGGCGGCATAGTAACAAAGCTAAAGCTGACGCTGAAGCCAAAGCTAAAGCTAGCCCACCTGAGCACCACGTACCTATTCGCATGCAAACAGATATTCTCCACTCCTAAATTAGGGTATTAGCAAAGAATAGATATTCGAGGATAGTGATTCACGTAGGTGGTAACGATATCCGTATGCGGCAGTGTGAGGTCACTAAGAGTAATATTAAAGAGGTAATCAAAATAGCCCATACGATGTCCGATGCCGTAATATGCTCTGGCCCTATTCCAAGACGTCAGGGTGCTGAAGCTTACAGCAGGCTTTGGGCGCTACACTGCTGGATGTCCAAGTGGTGTGCAGAAAATCATGTGGGCTTCATAGACAATTGGTCCAAGTTTGAGGGGAAGTCTGGTCTCGTAGGGCGGGACGGTGTCCACCCCACGCGGGAGGGTGCCGCTCTGCTATCGTGCAGCATAGCCCATAGCCTGTTAGTTAGTCGGCAGAGCAGCGGAGGTAGTTGCTGACTGTCCAGAGCCGAGACCAGGCAGCAGACAAACAGGCTAAACCGACCGTCTGCTCGCTGCCTTGAGACTTCACCTAGCAACAACAATATTGAGACTGTTTCACTGCCCCGAATTAAACACAAACTTAGAAAATCTCAATCAGTTTGTTTAAATAACTTAGTTAATATAAGAATATTAGACCCAGTGTCTAGCTGCAGTGTTTCTGAATTAAGGTTTGGTTTGTTTAATATAAGATCACTAAACTCTAAGGCTGTCATTGTAAATGATACAATAACATATCATAAAATTGATGTATTATGTCTCATATAAACATGGATTAAACCTGAGGAATATTTAAATGAAGCCACTCCTATAGGCTATAAGTATGTACACAGCCCCAGACTGTCCGGTAAAGGAGGGGGAATATGTGTCATTTATAAAAATTCATTAGACATGAGTTTGGGAGCCACATTAACACTTTTTATTTTTGTTCTAAGACTGTTTGCCCTCTGCAGGTAGAGGGGATTCCTGGAAATTTAAGAGAGTGCTCTTCCAGTCCTAAAGGGGGTGCTGATACCAGCTTCAGTTGTCTTTGACCATGTGGTGCACCTGAGCAATGTGTAGAACAAAGGAACTGTTGTGGGTTTTTTTTGTTTGTTTGATTGATTGTTTGTTTGTTTGTTTGTTTATTTGGCTAAAATAAACCACAAATTATCAGCTTGGAACAGACATTTGCCTGATTTGGATTTTTTTACATACATGCGTCAAACAAGTACTATCAGTTACCCCCACTCTGGATTTGGACCACCTTGCTTTGTTTGGGTGAACCAAAAGGTTTTGCCTATACAAAAAGTCAAAGACTAGCTGTGGATTTTTCAGACAACCAAAAGGAATGCTTCAACAACGACTTCAAGCTTTAAGAGCTTCACCAATAAGTTAATTTTGTGGATTTTAAAGTGGATTTCAGTTGGATCGCTGTGTAAAAGGATGTTGGAATGCTGTTGTGGATTGTGAACATATGTAAAAAAAAAAACACTGCTGAGTCAACCTGGGGGCTATTCCACGAAGCGAGCTAACTCAGTAAGCCAAGCTTTTTAAGACAAGCCTGGCTCATTTTGCCTAAATTCGGTTCCACGAAAGAGGCTAGACTTAAGCCTCGCTCAGTTACCACAGCAACATATACGTTTGTACAAACCTGCTCGGTACCAGGCTAGAGTTGACTCTTATCTTAGCTCGACCGCTTCTATTGGCTGAGCCGTGTGATGTCAGTCTCATCGGCCGGGAAACAAAATTGAGGAACAAGGTTCCGCCACAGTTCTATCCAATAAATTTCTGTGGATGTAGCATATCATATCATAGCACATTATATAATATCATATGTATCATATCGTATCATATATCTTTATACATTTAATTGAGTACTGTACTTAAGTATTAGTTTGGAAGGATTGCAGATTACTATTATTAAAATTTAATAATAATATTTCCAAAAGCAATTTATATTTCGATCTTTAGAGTACATATTCATTTTTAATCAGTGAGGTTTCTGCACATTTCAGTTTATTGGTTAAATCATAACAAATTCAGGTCAGTGTGAAATGGAATACAGTGTCTAATCGAAGTTATGGTCCACAAAGATATATTAGCATAAACTCTAGATCACAAAAAATACAATTCTTTGTCCCTGTATATTAATAATAAGAGTACTTTAGGTGAAGTTAGTTTTAGGTAAATCTTTATCCCCATACTTCCTCTTTTGTGTTTAAATTCATACATGAGTTTATACAAATCATATCACTTTGTTCAATATAAATAATGTAAATGTTTGGTCAACCTAATGGTGCATCAATAAATGTTTACAGACAACTACCTTACCAAGACCTGCATACAGGTGATACAAATAATCCAAAATGTAGGCTATAAAAAAGAGCAGCTAACAGTGAAGGCTGTAGGCTCTGATTGACAATGGCATATCCATTTGTAGAAAATCCAGTATATGAAGGCGCACGTATAGTGCGCAGAGCATTCACGCTAGCAGCTCCAAGGTCATTCCAGGACAGGACAGATCCACTGGGTTTTCCAGATGACTACTTATTTGAGCACTACAGATTCAGAAGACACAGTATTGTATATCTCTGTAAATGATTGGGGCCATATATTGAAAAGACAACTGGATATAGTACAGCGCTTACCAAACCCCAAACGGTGCTTCTTTCCAGCGGTGCATTTCTTTACAGTGTCAGGGATACAGAACATCTTAGTAAGACCACAGTCTGCCATGAAATTAGAAAGGTTTGCCTTGCACTTAAGCGCTTATTTAATATATTCATCGCATTCACAGAGGCATCCTTCCCATAAAAGAAGCCTTTTTCAGAACAGCTGGTATGTGTTCATGAGAAGTAGTGTTGGTTTGATCAGTAACTTTGAGTTAAATTTACATTTACATTATTTAACAGACGCTCTTATACAGAGCACTCGCAAAAGTGCTTTGTTTTCATCTTGGTACACTATTTCATACTAAAATTACATTCAGTTCTCCAGAATTCCCAAATGTCATCAATGTACAGGTACATGTAAATTTTGCCTACCCAACAGATAAAAGTCATAAGCATATAAATCAGTCAGTCCATGGGTTTGAACAACTTTCAACCTTTGTCACTTTGGCCATTGTTCTAGATTATTTTCCAACACTGAGGCAAAATGAACACAGAACAAGACACCTTTTTTTGAAAATAATTTTTATTGATGGTCTTGCTGTGCCTGTGGACAGAAGAATTTTTTACTTATCAGAATCAGAATGTTACACATACAAGGATTTTTTCTTGGTGAAGCACACGTGTATGATATGTAACAAGAACAATATCACAATAAGAGAAAAGGCACAAGTGCTAATGAGCGTGACGATGCTTTGCTGAAAAGAAAAATGGAAATTTGTGCTTATTTGTGTGTGGATATTCTACTCATGGGTGAAAAAAAAACATATTACAGTGAGACCTTTTGCCACTACTCACATCTTTCTCCATTTTCTTTATTTCAAGCTCCAGCTTTCGTATTTTTAGTTTTTTGTACTGCAGATCAATGTACTACATTCTATTTCTTGAAGCAAGTGCCTCTTGTATATCTCACAAATATCAGAATCCTTTCAGACAGACGTATGGTCAAGACTGAGAGGTTTTCAATATGTTGAACTGCATAACTAATCCTGGATGGTCCTGCAATCTCCCCCTGCAAACAACAAATTAGACACCTGAATGTCAAAGGTCCTCTGAGTACAATCATAAGAAATAGGCTGATTTATGGAACTCACATCATTGTCAAATACAGGAGGGTCCAAAAGAGTCAGCGCAACCCCCCACCCCCCACTGTAATATTTTAAACCATCAAGTATACAATAATTCTACAATGTAGTCTATAAGAACAAAAATGTAACATCTGAGAAACAACTGAACCTACATAAGGCCGTGTTTCACAGAGACAGACAGGATCAGATGATGTTCCTCCCTTTATTCTTACAATGATTGGGTGTCTGCTGTTTTGCTGTAATGCAAGGTCTTCTGCAGGAGTGAGGGCTGCTACAGGAGGTCCACCACCAGTAGCAGCAGTATCAGTTTTCTTTCTGGTTGCTGAAATATTTTATACAGTTATTTCATCTCATAATACACACAAATATGGTGTTTTACATTTTCCTGCACATTAGTCTAATCATTTTTATATTTAACCTTGACCTGCTGCCACGTTCTTTTCACTCCGCTCATGTTGCGTTTAAATCAGGATATAATTAATTATTAATATTAATAATTTACTATAACACTTTTAAAATGTCAATGAATGGATTAAATTATATGCGCACACATTTAATCTGTCTACAATATTCTGCCAGACAACTTCTCTGGTTTTATTAATACAGGACGTGTCACCTTTCCTCGTAATTATGTCTTTATGTTCATCGTAAAGACGTATAAGTAAAGCAGAAGAAATAAAGCTGCCCGTTCTTTCAGATCTTTCGACATTTTTCTCGACTTTTCGAATATCGATTTGTGAGGCTGTTTAAATACTGTGTGCTCGCGCATGATCGGCGATTACACAAGCCTGGCTTGAATTAGTGGGAACTTGTTGAATCTGGAGTTCGTTAGTGGAACGGAACTAGACGGAAGTGAACTGTTTGGCTAACTCAAGCGAGGCTCACTGAAACAAGCGCCGCTTTCATAAGCTCGCTTCGTGGAATACCCCCCTGGACATTGAACAAACTGTTTCTATTGGGAAGGAAACAAACTTTGTGAAGCAGAATGGCTGCCTCTGACTCAGATGTATCTACAGGGCCTACTTGCAAGGATTTGAAAGAAGCAGCGAGGTTAAGAGTCTCCAGAGCTGGAAAAATGTCTCATATCACTCGCAGAATGAATATCATTAATGGTTGACAGTATGTGGATGAAGTTAAAGCAAATATGGTGAAATTTTATGAAATGCTTAGTGAATTTAAATCTCACCATGAGTTTTATCTGCAATTATTGAATGATGAAGTTCAAATTGTGGATGTAAATACTTGGTACCAACCAAACTTGAACAAATTAATGCCTTTCTGTCCAATGTTGCAAAATGGTTGTCTACAATGGAGAACCCTAACTTTCCCAGCTGTGCAGAGATTACTTCTTCTGATTTTAAACACGCAATTCCTGATGAAAATGCTTCAGTTATTTCTTCTGTAAGCAAAAGGTCCAATAAATCTGGGAGATCTAGCACACGCAGTAGTGCATCGCCTACATCTTCTGCCCGGATCTGTGCTGAAGCTAAGAGGGTAGCCTTACTGGCTAAAGCAGCAGCTCTGTCTCAAAAACATGCTCTGGAAGAAAAGCAGGAGTAGCTTCAAAAACAAGGTGAAGAAATCAGAAAAAGGAGAGACATTAGAACTTCAAGCTGAGATCGCAGCCACAACAGCTAAAATTGATTATCTAAAAAATGTAGAGAATGGTAATGTAAACACTCCATCAACTGATGCCATGAATGCCTTTCTTGAATAAATGCAGTTTAACACCATTACTTCACCGATTGTTCGACCAAAGGATGGAGTCCATGTACAGTTTCCTGTTCCACTTAATTCACTGCAGTTTGATCAAACCGGCAGCAGCACTGTTCAGCCGCATGATGGCCAGCGGCAGAACGCGCAGAATCCTGGACATATTACCTCTTCAAGCACTCAAACACGCTTCAACAGCATCAACAAAATAACACTATTCTTTAGATTCTTCAAAGGCAGAATGATATGACAAGCATTCTGGTAAAACAGCAAGTTCTTTCTACGTTGCCTAAAAGTGAGATTCAAGTGTTTGATGGAAACATTCTCCAGTACAAGACTTTTATTCATTCTTTTGAGCATTCTTTATTCATTCTTATTCATTCTTTTGACAATAACCAAGATCGATTACAGTTTCTTATCCAGTACACCAAGGGACAAGCGCAAGATCTTATTCGAAGTTGTCAGCATATGTCTCCAAGCAAATGTTATGATAAAGCAAAGGAATTACTAAAACAGCACTTTGGCATTGAGTATAAAATATCATGTCCTTATATTGAGAAGGTGTTGTCATGGCCTGTAATTAAAAAAAAGAAGATCCAAAGGCTTTGAAAGAATTCACGTTGTTCCTCAGCTGGTGTTGTAATGCTATGAAGGAAATGGACTACTTGGAAGAACTAGATATAAGTTCCAACTTGAGATGCATTGCATTAAAGCTCCATTACAAACTCAGGGAAAGATGGCGCACAAGGGATTCAGGCAGTGGCAAAGGACAACTCAAAACACAGGCAAAGGACAGTTTCGCTACAAGTATTAACCTGGAGCCCCCTAAGCAAACAGCCAGACAATTACAATCCCAAACCTTATGCTTGTTTTGCCGTGGTGATCATGATCTGTCATCGTGTTGATCATTTGACAAGCAATTGCACAAGCAAAAGATAACTTTTTTGCAACAGAATGGAATCTGTTTTGGATGCCTCAGGAGGACAGGACATGTAAGTAAAAACTGTTCAGGTCATCTTACATACAGTATATGCAACTTACAACATCCTATTGTGCTTCACATTAAAGCAAAGACAATACCACACCAGCCAGTGCAAACACCAGTCAGCAGTGCACAGGTGTCTCTTGAGGTGGGTGAGCATTCTGGGGCTGGCAGCAATCAGCAATCTGCACACTGTCCATCGTTCCTGTGAAAGTAAAATGTTCTAAAGGAAGAAGAGTTCTTCACATGTATGCCTTTCTAGATCAAGGCAGCTCTGCAACATTTGGTACAGAGAACCTTATGAACAAGCTCAACATCCCAGGGAGAAGAACCAACATCTTACTCAGAACAATAAGTCAAGAGAGTTCTGTGCAATGTCATGTCTTGACAGGACTGGAGGTGTCTGCTTTGGATGAAGACCACTACATTTCCTTATCAGAAGTCTTCACGCAAAAAAGTATGCCTGTAGACACACGCAACATGCCTACCCAGAGTGAACTGTCCAAATGGCCTCACTTAAAGGGAATCAAGATCCCCCAGATCAAAGCCAGTGTGGAGTTGTTGATTGAAAGCAACACCATACGCTGTAAAGACCCGATTGGGATGGGTTATCAATAGACCATTGAAAGGCAATAGCATGACTGACATGAGTGGCTGTCCTTATGTTACTGCAAATAAAATATCATTGGAAGAGCTGTTGATCCAACAATATAATCATGATTTCACAGAAAGGTCATCAGAAGACAAAATAGAAATGTCAGTTGAAGACAAAAGATTCATGAAAATTGCAGAGGAATCATAGAGGCTAGGAGATGAGCATTATGGTCTTTACTTACCCTTCAGGAGAGACAACCCAACTATGCCTAACAATCGGCAGGTTGCAGAACAGCGTCTCCAGGGCCTGAGAAGAAGGTTCCAAAGAGATGAAAGATTCAGATCTGAATACACAGAATATCTTACAGAGGTATTGAAGATGGGGCATGCTGAAATAGTTCCATGACATTGTGATGGTGGTGGACAGCACAGCTCCCCGTGGGTCATGGCCTTTTGAAAGGATTTTGGAGGTGCATCCTGACAAGAAAGGCCTAGTAAGAACTGTAAAGCTCAAACTGACATTCTTGAAAGACCAGTAACAAAATTGTGCCTGTTCTGGAGGGTGAAGAGTTCCTCTGAAGGGTCCAAGGGGAAACTAGTTCTCAAGAAAATTCAGAGATAAGTATTAGCATTTCACACATTCTTATGATTTTTTATACTTAAATTCTTAGTGAGCTCCTTTATTTAGGAGCCACATTAACACTTTTTATTTTTGTTCTAAGACTGTTCTCCCTCTGCACTGTTGTTTTGTTTTTTTGATTGTTTGTTTATTTGGCTAAAAGAAACCACAAATCATCAGCTTGGAACAGACACTGGCCTGGATTTGGATTTTTTACATACATGCGTCAAACAAGTATTATCAGTTACCCCCACTCTCGAATTGGACAACCTTGCTTTGTTTGGGTGAACCAAAAGGTTTTGTCCATACAATGAATCAGAAACATAGTCTCACTTTCAATTCTTCTGAAATTCTTTTCATAAACATCACCAATCCGACCACTAACAGAAGTGTAGTCACCCTAGTCAGTATTTATAGACCACCAGGACCTTATTCTGAATTCTTAAAAGAATTCAGTGACTTTGTTGGACAGATGCGACCAGGGCCGTTGAGGAATTGGCAAAGGCTCCAGGAGTCCTGCCGGTTTCTGGCGGGGGCTCTGGCTCAAGCACCGATGAAGGCGCCAACCGACTGTTTAGCACCGGCCACCAAAACCTGTTGGATACCTGCTGCAGCGTGCACTGTACGCCCGGATGCCCTGAGCCAGAAAGGGTATGGACCCCTTGGAGCACTAAGTGAGCGGGCACATACAACCGGCCGGGTGGACAACCTGGAGGAGTGGGCTCTGCATCCTGGGTCTGTCGGGTGCAGTCTTCGATCTCCCATCGAATCGGCGCCAGGATGTGATGATCGGTTCCTCTTTGGCTGGAGGGATCTCAGGGTTGTGAATGCGGGAGAGTGCGTCTGCTTTTGTATTACGTGAACCGGGTCGATATTTGAGGGAGAAATTAAAATGGGGAAAAGAAAAGTGCCTGGCGTGAATTCAGCCTTTTGGCGGCCCTAATGTATTCCAGATTTTTGTGATCTATCAAAATAACAAAAGGGTGTTAGCTCCCTCCAGCCAATTTCTCCACTCCACAGCCAAAAGCTCTCGGTCTCCCTCGTCATAATTCCACTCAGCGGGACTCAGTTTTCTGGAGAAGAAAGCATAGGGGAACAGTTTAGCTGGTGAACCGTGCCTCTGTGACAGGACAGCCCTGACCCCAGTGCCGGATGCATCGACCTCCACCACAAATTGAACTGAAGCAGGCCTTGAGATCCGCGAACACGTTCTTCGCCGCTTCAGTCCAGGACAGAGCGGGGCGGCCACCACACTAGTTGCGAAAGAAGCGGCGGTAGAAGTTTGCGACCCCAAGAAGCTCTGTAGCCTCCTCATAGTGTTGGGAAGAGGCCACTCCGTAACAGCCCGGACCTTACCCATGTCCATCTGCACCCCTTCCGTGCTGTTGACATACCCTAAAAAGGAGATCCTGGACTGGTGTTCTCTAGTTTAACAAACTAGCTGATGTTCACACAGGCGTTCAAGGGGCCCGCTGAACATGCGTGACATGCTCCTCCGTATTCCTTGAGTATATGAGTGTCATCAACATACACAATCACCCATCGATCGAGCATGTCTCTCAAGACCTTGTTGATGAATGATTGGAACACAGAAGGGGCGTTTACTTTTTACCGTATGACATCACTAAGTACTCGTAGTGCCCACTAGTGGTGACAAACGTGGTCTTCCACCCGTCTTCTTTAAGAATCTGGATCAAGTTATAGGCACTACGGAGGTCCAACTTAGTGAAGACAGAGGCCTGGCGCAGCAGTTCTAAGGCAGATGGAACAAGGGGAAGTGGGTAGGAATACTTCAGGATGGGCTGCCGAGGGTTGGTATCTGGACTTTCAATCGAGGTGGACAACACAGCAGTTGGCCTAGCAGTAGGGGTTCCACTCCGTGAGCTCCCCAGCCGAGCAAGAGCCACGTTTAACCAGCCACGGATATCCCAGAATGAGGGGATGATCCAGGGATTCTATAATAAACAGCGAAATTGGCTCTGTACAGTCTTTGTACCGAGACTATGGTTAACCTAACGTTACCCGTCTCATGTGTCACTAAACCAGCACCAAAATATCTCCCGTCTGCGCCTCTGATGCGCAGCGGGACCTTCAGGAGCTGGCCTGGGATGTTATGTTTAACAAAGGATTTGTCAATAAAATGCCCAGCCGCTCCTGAATCCACCAGCGCAGCTTCTGCACCAGAGGCGCTGGTCCAAGCAAGAACAGCGGGGACCGTCATTTTATAACAAGGCCCCGAGGAGATAGTATTACTACTCACCCAAAGCCCGGAACCTTTTTTGAGGTAATGGCAACCCTCCCTAGAATGCCCGAGAGCCCCGCAGTAAACACACCTGCCTTCCCAGACGCGCCGTTTTGCTTGTTCCATCCGCTCTCTGCAGCCAAGGTACGGAAGGTTAGTGAATATTCTAATGCTGTGCTCCTACCTGGGCGCAGCCGAAGGAGCTGTTCTCCCGCTTTCCCCTTCAGTAGCGACAAAACAAAGGATACTCTGTCTTGCTCTTGGGAAAACTTCCAAGGCGACCGACTGATGTAGAAGGAGCATTGCATGAGAAACCCCAGACATGACTCGGGAGATCCGTCGTATTTCTCCGGGAGGACCATCAGAGGTGGACGGGAGACAAACAGTGGTTGATGTGAACTCACCGGAGCCGGGGAAGGCGGAGGAGGGGCTGTCCGCAGGGCCTGGAGAGAGCGGAGTAGTTCGACCGTGGCTTGGTTGAGCTGGGGAAGCGAGTTTGTGGGTCCGTGGTGGCACCGACCTCACTCCTCGGAGTCTGCAGCGGGGAGGCTCAGCCAACTGGAGGTAAGTGTTGAGGCAGGTGGGGGAGTCTGCTGGTTCTCTTGGGTTCCAGTGAGGTTGACAGGACCCAGCTGTGGAAAAGCCAAGCTTGATGAACCTGGGAAAAGACTTAAGGGAATATCAGCCTAGAGACCACGGACAGGTAAGCTCTGATCCTCACAGTTTCAGATACTGAAAACAACGCTAGGGTTAGGGTTATACGGGCTGTGCTAATTGGTTGCTGCCGCTAGCACTAACAGGGTTCGGGTGTGTGTGTTGGTTGCCATGGTGATGTGTGTTGGTTGCCATGGTGATGTGTGTGGGTGTCCTAGTCTACCTAGCAAACAGGCGACTGCGACCGTACAATCGGAGAGCTTACAAGGGATTTTTAAAACCCTTTGAAAACATTTTTGAAAATTGACATTTATTCAGCAGACGCACCAAAAAGAAGCAAGTTATTTTCATTTGTTCAATCCAACAAAACTGTAAAGTCCTTAAGTATTCAATATGAATAATGGACAATTCAGTAATGGAAAATACAATAATGGTAATATATTTTTTTATTTACATCTTTATTCTGATTTCATCTTTTTGACATTTCAAAAAATCTATTTTTTGGAATTTCCACAATTTTGTATAAATTTTTAAATCAAGCATATATAATTCATGCTGAAACGTTGCTATTTGTAGTTCATTGTATGTGGTGTTTGAATACAAAAGACCAACACATTTAATAGCAATTCTTTAATAGCAATGGCCCTGCTAAAATTTTTGGAGATTCATAAAGTTCTTGTGTATATGCTTGCAAGTTTATTCTTATTGAATAAATGTTGCATTAATTGGCCAAAACGTTACCTACCGGGAATTCTTCCAACTCTCCCAATGACAGACAGCTTTTAATAGGACTATTGATTGTTTTGTATATTTTCAATGGTAAATATACATGTACAGATGATCCAAGTACAAATGTACATACTTTTAATAATAAATAAATCAAATCTGTGCAGTGCATGTATATGACAGGCCAGGTATTGGAACACACTAGACAACCACAGTTTCTTACGTAAGCGTTTTTTTTATAGTCTGTGTCTCGTTTTAAACACAAGATGGCACTGTTAATTTAAAAAGCTCACCCAGTCTTTGGTAATTGTTTGAGAAACAGCATAACTAAAGTAAATATGACTAAATCTTACTGAGAAAATATAGCCTTTCCAAACTGAAAGTTTGTGCACATGGGGTGATGATATATGCTGATTTGATCATGCTAATGTTCAAAATTAAGCCTCCTGTTAATGTTTCATTAAATGAAACTGAAACTAAGTACAACAGGAAAGTCCCCACCTTGTCCTTGTTTAAAAAGATAGAGCCCAAAGGTACTTTATGCCAGCATCACTTGCAGTCCAAAGCAGTCAAGACGGTAGGTCTGCTTTAAAACTACTACTAAGGTAGGGCTGAGTTGCTGTTTACATATATTTTGAATGATAGATGTATAATTGTGTTGATACTGTACATGCACAGGCAAAAAAGATCAATTATTATAAACTTAGTACGATTTTTCAATCTATAATCTGCAGGTCCCTTTTCTGCTGACCCTGCTTCCCCACAAATACACCTAATCAAACTTTTAAGCCCTTTAGAAGATGGATCAGGTGTGTTACAGGAGAAAGACATAACAGTTTCTTTAAGCCATATAAATTGTGTTTGATTCTAGACTATTATGTTAAATACATTAAAGCAGCTGTTTATATATTTATAGGAAAGATTGTGCTTTCCTTCATCTACTGTAACTGTACATGACGAGAATTGGTACATTGGTAGAACTGGTACAATGTTTCACGATTGTCATGAGATACAGGAAGGTGTCTGTTTATTGAAAACAGTAAACTAATCTTTGCATAAGTTTAGCTGCTGCTGCTGCTGATGTATATAGCACATTCAGGGGAAGTAAGTTGCAACTGTTTTATGACAAAAAATATACATAAAAAATAATAAATAAATAAATAAATATAGCTGTAACTTTAACTAGCTGAACAAATTATTCAATTTTTATAAATTGTATTAAATGTATTAATTAATCTTAATTTATTGTATCAATGATAAAGGTGACTATAGCTAGTGTATTATTTACTCATACATGTGTATATACATGGATGGTTTGTCCTGCAGGTTTTCATCCATCATCTCTGTTGTTAGCAAGAATATAGTAATGATTTATTCACATTTTCAATCTTTGGGCACTGTTAGGATGTTTGCAGAAAACTATATTTTAGAAGATGTGTTTATTGAGGTAGTTTATGTTGATACCTCCTATTTAAGTGGGATTAATTTCCATTCTGGATTATTGTATTTAATAATGTATATCTATATTTAATTGGGCTATTTACAGAGTAATATCTCAAAATCTTCTGTATTAGAATCCTCTATTCTTGTGTATTAGAATCTCCCATTTTAGGGTACAGGAATGTTTATAATTCATAAGTTAATTAAAAGGCAAATGATTTAAGTTTACTTCAGAACCTTATTTATTTAATAGCTTATGAACATTTATATATATTTATTTATATTGTGTTGTTTACACTGTAATTTAGATTTATTATATATAATATTAAAGTCAAATGTAAAACATTACAAGGAAAATAAAGTGGGATTTTTCATTTTGAGGCCTAAAATATGTATCTTTTTATTGTTTATTGCTTATAAAGGCACATTTGTGAAGGCTGTGAAATTTTTCAGCTTAAGCAAAATAAGCAAATGTTAAATTTTGAATGCCTTTTTCTGCATTAGTTAGTGATGCTTTGATTCCTGATCTGATCTGTCTTATAAAACTGTTATTTATTTATTAATTAACAAAGAATTACTCAGTACCTGACTACTTAATGATTAGTGATTTCAAATTACAAGAAAGTTATTTAGGTGATAGACTAGTATATAGGTTTCATGAGGTTAACTTGTGAACAGTGCTGTCGGCTAAATGTATACAAACAGGTTGTATGTGATTAAACAAACAGTTATGGTGGAAATATTCAGCTTAGCTCAAAACAACCTTATTATGCTGCCTGAATGAAACTACTGTTCTTTGATTTCTGCTTGTGCCTATTATTATTCTATGAGAGAGATCCCATACCCATAATAAGAACCTAACAACAGCCTAGAAATCTCCTCTCCATAGCAACCATATAACACCAACCTAGTAATTATTTGGAATATCATAGCAATCAAGTAAAAGTTCCAGCTGGAACACTACTGCAACTTCCTAGCAAAGCCCTAGCAACCACCTAACAACACCATAGCATTTACACCCGATTCCATATAAATCATAAAGCAGCACCCTTAGCAACCATACTTACAGCCTTGTAGCATCTTAGAAACTTAGAAAATCTGGTAACGCCCTAGCAACCAGCTAAAATACTATAATAACCATTATAAGTATATTATGGTAACCTTGCAACATAAAATCTGCCTTGCAATGCTCGAGCAACAGGCTTAAGTAATGCAGTATGCTAGTGATCTGCTACAATAATGGTAATATCTGGTAATAGTGCCAAGTTAAGTATGCATACACTGGATTGAAGTACTTTTAGCTGATCTCTTTTAAAACTTAAAATTTAAACCTGAACCAGCATGTTTTTGAGTGTATGTGTTACTTGGTTGTCTGATTCTGTTTCCATGACGTAAAGGATGAGGTGATGAGATCTTACGGAAGCACAGTGGAGACATTTATCATGCATGTTAATGCTCACGTCAGAATAAACCACCCTCTAGTAGAAATCTATTGCATTGTACCAGGCTTCAGCAGACGCAGCTGCTTGTCCAGTTTGTTAACATAATCATTCCCTCCACTCATGATGCTCAAGATAAGGAGTTATTTTTAGGCGATTGTTTATGTTGTTTTATTTTATGCTGCTGTTTGTCTTTTGTTTCAGAGGTTAACCTGAAAATGGCACAACCTAAAGGAAAGTCACAGCCATGTCTGAATGTTATTTTGCTCGGGGATACAGGAACTGGAAAAAGTGCTTCTGGAAATACTATCTTGGATCGATCAGCTTTTGTCACTGAGAAATGCTCCAGAGGCGCAAGTTTTCAGAAAGAAAGTGTGACTATTAACGGGGTTAGATTAGATGTGTATGACACACCTGCACTACTTGACATGGAAGCCAATAAAGAGAAGTCTTCTGAGCTATGTAAAGTTCTCCTCCAGGTAGATACAACAGGCCCTATTGTATTCTTACTGGTGATTAAGGCTGGCAGTTACACTGAAAAAGAGAAGAAGTATATTGAGGAAATTGAAAAGCGTTTAGGTGACTGGCGCTTGAACACCTGGATCCTCTTCACCAAAGGAGATGAGCTAAAGCTCAGAGGAACAACAGCAGAAAAATGGATTAAAGAAAACGAAGAACTGAAAAGACTGGTGAACAGATTTCAGAACAGGTATCATATCTTTAACAATAGGGCACGAAATCCAGATCAAGTGAAGAAACTCGTCGAGGTTTTGAAAAAAGCACCTCTTTCCATGCGTAAGTACAATACTAAACCTAGTTTTACAGTACTTCTTCTAGTGCAAGTACTAAAGTATGATATGACGTAACATTTAGCTAAAGGTACCAGATATACAACAGGAGAATAAAAACAGTCAGTAATACAGTGTATAAAAGATTAATTGCTTAGGATAAATTGAGTACTCTTGAAGTCAGTTTCCTAGACATTGACTAAGATTAGTCTGGGACTAAATTGCAATGTTAATGATGAATTACCATCTGGGTCATCTTTCAAGTTACTTCCATGTCTCTTTATTTTCTCTTAGAGACCCTATTATTTTTTCAATTTCAACAATTAAGTGAAAAGGCTTAATATAAGTGTCCACAGTTTGAGATATTCTCCTCACCTTCAAAATTCAGTCTTGGATTTGTAAACATATAAAGTTGACACTATGATGGTGATAGGTCCTTTAGCTGGTTTATAGCCAAAAGTGTGTAAAGTAGCCTTTTTAATGAGCTCTCATACTGTTGTGGTATTATTATTGCATTTTATGTAGTCTGAAATAAAATGCTTACACCTCAAAGTCAGAAGTGACACCAATCACTATTCAATTTGTTTGCACGTCACAGCATGCAACTCGGTATTTTACCATTACTAAATTAAATTAAGGTGGTAGTGAGACCACAGAAAACCATAGTATATGAGTGGTTTGAAATTTTCACAGAGAAAAGCAGTTAGTTCAATAGATAAATAGACAAACACTAATAATCAAGTTACTGCAGCCACAGTATAACCCTAAGATTTTTTTAAACCTTGTATCTTTTATCTCAAAAACAGTGAGCTTATACTTGGCCAAACTCTAACACGCTTGCACACTCTAATATTCCACTGGATTGCTTTTATCTTTGGTTATAGTATGCATTTGCCGAGACATTGATTCGACAACCTTATGCAACATCACAACATTAATTTCAGTTGTGTTAATTTTTGGCTGAGATCTTATATTCATAACAGGAGAGTTTTACTAATCTGTAAAGTCTTTTTCAGCACATTCCAAAGTCATTCTGTAGGGTTAAGATCTGCACACTGTGGTGGCCAGTTTATGTGTGAAAATGATTTAAATATATAAGCATTGTCACCCTGGAGTATGTGTGTGCCATCCTTTAAGAAAATATCCTTTGATGGGACAACCTGGTCATACAGCACATTCAGGTGGTCAGCTGACTTTTTTGACTCCCTTTATTGCCACATATCGTTGCTAAGCCTTGACCTGACCAACTGAAACAACCCTAGGTAATAACATTGACTAGAGACTTGTATAGTAAGCACTATGCAGGACGGGTTCAATGTTTTATGTGCTCCCCTTCTGATGCGCTCATCACGCTGGTATAGATCACATGAGTTCCATCTTTATGCTCCCTAGCAAACTGAAGTCATTTTTCTGATTTTTAATTTTTCCACAAAGTTTTTAGTACAAATCCTGTAAGATACGTCTTCCCACATAGTTGTTTAAGAAACACGAAGCTATTCACTGTATCTGTTAAAGGTGAAAGAATTACTGTAGCTAAAATGTATTAATGACTACCGTATTTATTTAATTAAAGGCTGTTAAATATTAATTAATTTGAAACACAATCACAACTATTTGGTCATGTATGTTGACAGTTTTATTTCATTAAATGTAAACAAGTCAAGTGTAAAGGGGAATGTTCATCAGCGCTCTCACTGTGATATGTTTTACGTAGCACAGAAGCGTACTGCTATATGAAGCAACATGGCTTCTGAGTAATAGAGTCCGCCTGAGTTTGAAGAACATGAACACCCAAACATAACATAGTAGTAAAGGTTGAAATACCAGTTTATGATGATATGAAAACAGGTGTTTCTGCTTGTTCATTTGGGGAAAATAACAAAGAGTGCAATTCTATTATTAGAATATAAAAACATGAAAATGTAACTGTTTTATGGCAGTAATACATGTTAGTCTTTTTTTCTCTTATGTCTCCCCATGACCAAATAAACAGTTCCAGAGATGAACAGTTTTCCCAGGACAAAGCTTGATATAAACATCAATCCCCCTCAGAGACGAATTGTTTTGCTGGGGAAGACTGGTGTTGGAAAGAGTGCAACAGGGAACACAATCCTAGGAGCAAATAGATTTCAATCTCATCGCAGTTTATCCTCTGTAACAGCACACTGTGAGGTGCAGCAGGCAGAGGTTGCAGGGAGGAATGTGTCTGTAGTGGACACACCAGGATTATTTGATACTGAAGCAGCTCCTGAGGATCTGGCTATAGAGATAGGCAGGAGTATCTATCTGTCCAGTCCAGGACCTCACGCTTTCCTTTATGTAGTTCCTCTTAATATCAGGTTCACAGAACAGGAGGCAGACGTTGTCCAGAGATTTGATATGATGTTTGGAGAAGAGATGAGAAAATATACTATTGTTCTCTTTACCCATGCAGAGGTGTTTGAGGGAATGAATATAGACTTAGAAGTTCAAAGAAACAAGTTCCTGAGAGGGCTAGTGAGACAGTGTGGGGGATATCATGTCTTTAACAACAATGATCGTAATAACAGACAGCAAGTCATACAGCTGCTGGAGAAGATAGACAGATTGGTTGAGCGGAATGGAGGAAGTTGCTACTCAAATCGAATGTTTCAGGATGCAGGGAATTTTAGAGGGTCCAATCCAACTTCAGGTTGGACTAGCTTTATACAGGAGTACTGGCCTCATTTGCTAGTTGGTGGGATTGTAGGAGTTACAGCTGCTCCTGTGGTCGGAGTTGCATCTGCAACTGCAGCTGTGGCAGGGGCTTTAATAGGTCTGTTTTCTGGCTGTGCTGGTTTGCGCATTAAAATAAGAACTGGGGAAGGGGCAGGGGCAGGATTAGGGGCAGGGGTAGGGTTTGAAGGGGCATGGCCGGGTTATGGAGCTGGCAGAGGGGCAGGAATAGGGGTAGAGGTAGGAGTAGGGAATGTAGAAGTTGGGGTAGGGATTGGTATAGGGGCAGGGATAGGCACAGGTGCACTTGCAGGTACAGAAGATGTAGGGGTAGGGGCAGGAATTGGAGTTGGGGTAGGATTGGGGGTAAGAGCTGGTGATGTTGGGGTAGGAGTAGGTGTAGGGACAGGGATAGGGGTAGGTGCAAGTGCAGGCAGGATAGGGACAGGAATTGGGGTTGGGGCAGGATTAGGGCTAAAGGCCGGTAATACAGGAGTAGGGATAGGGGCAGGGACTGGATTAGGAGCTGAGATAGGCCCAGAAGGGATAGTGGCAGGACAGGGAGTAGTAACAGGAGTTGGTGTAACAAGTGGGACAGCAGAAGAAAGAAATTCTAGTACATGCAGAATTTGTTAATTTTTTTTGTGTGTGTATCTGCACTGTACAAAGGTTCATTATTTTCTCCTAAATAAATGACTTAATGTGGTAAAAAAAGTATTTCAACTTTAAGGCTTGATTCATTCAAATGATTACTTAAGAATAAACTATTCTTTTAATACAAGTATTTATTTTTCATTTCAATTAATACAAGTCAGAATCATATATTCAGCTATGGACTTAACCTTATATTAAATAAAGCTGAACAATAATTATTATTGCTAATGATTAATAATAATGAATGCAGAATGAGTCAGCTAAATTAAGCTAGTTTTAAACCTAAGATAGATAGTCTTTTTAGCCAACAATAATGCTGTCTATATCAATTCTTTCAAATATTATATTGTAAAGTATATGTTTACAAACATATGTTTTTTTTTTTTAAATAACATTACAATTATTTTCTATTTTTAGGACAATATCTCTATAAGTATCAAGTCTTGTCCTAAAAATGTTCTAACCTATTTATGTTATTATTTGTCTGTTTGTTTATTTTTTGGTTGCATATACTTTCTTTGAATTTGTGTTTATATGTTTTTGCTTGTTTTTTCTTATTTTGTGTTTGTTGATTGACTTTGTTGTAATGCCTTGTTATACCTTTGTTCAATGTTTTACATTCCTTGGGAGCTTTAACATCTAATTTGTTTGGTATGGACCTATGTAACATTTTCTTTAGTTTAGGCTGTTTTGACAAGTGTGAGCACTGCAGTGCACACTAAATTAATGAACCAGTGAACCAAATCAGTCTGATTCCAAGTGAACCCTGGGTGAGTTTGCTGCTGGTGGCTTAACGTTTTCACAGTGGTCCTCACCAAATCAAGTCGGCATCACAACATGCTTTCTAATTTTAGCAGCACCTCAGCAATACACTGTATGCAATTTTTATCTGTTTCAATATTGGACTCTTGATAGATATTCATGTTGTTCTTGCTGCACAAGCATATCCTAATAACAGAGAAGCTGAATGATAATACAAATAAAAATAGTAAACAATGCATTTGAATTTGGCATATAGATTGCAGAACACAGTTTTGACCAAACATGTATGACCTTATTGGTGACATTCAAATTGACAACCAAATCACAAAGAAGCAAATAAGGCTTATTATTATTATTATTATTGCTTTGAATGTGACACACAAAGTGTCTCTTTTTCCCATGTATCTATTTACATGGTAGAATGTGAGAGTGACAGAGCAGTTGCATCCCTGCAAAAGTTAAGTCAGTAAGTTGTAGTACTGTGTGTTATGAGTGTGTTTTTCAAGAAGCTCAAGGGGTTTCAGAGTGCACTGAAAACACTTGAATTCACCTGGGGTTAATTAGGCAGGCTTAAATTTATGTTGTTTTGCACATTCCTGTTGACATGGAAAAGCTTTTGATCAGCCTGTCGGGAATATTGTTTATGTAGAGAAAAGAAATCATGAAATAACGAAACTTTAAACATAAAGACTTTTATAATGGATAATATATTGTTAAACAAATAAAGATAATAAACACATTTTCTTGATTATTATTGTTTTTATTATTATTATTATTATTATTGGCTTAACTTGCACATCAAAAGTGTCTTTGATTAAGTTAATTATAATGGTTATTTATTTACAGAGCATTTTTTGTTATTATTTCTAATGTGTATATGTTTATATAATATTATTTAATTAATCTAAACTAAAATTTTGCTTTGCATTATCCCTTTGAAGATATTTGTTGAATAAAACTACTTTTTAGTTAGGATTTCCGGTCACAAGACTGGATCCCTATCCTTCAGGCCACGACTGCCCTAAGTCTATTACTTGGAAAATGATGCCAAATAGCCCCTGGATTTACAAATTTCATAAGTTTTTCTGTGGTAGTGAGTGCATTTTTGTATCCTCAACCTCTTAAATATCAAGAAATAATAAATACTGTTTTAATACTGTTTTAATATTATATATATATATATATATATATATATATATATATATATATATATATATATATATATATATATATATATATATATATAGTATTTATATAATAAATACAATAAAAAAAAGCCAAACTAATAATTTTCTTGGAATGATGAACTAAATGTGCAAGTCAAAAGTGTTGTACTAGTTGTACTTTACCGGTTAAAGATGAAATCCATGTTCAAATTTTTCAAAGACTTGTTTGCATAATTTAGCAGTTAAGATGTAATTAAAGTAATTTAGAATAGTTTAATATGAGAATGTCCAAAATAGTCAGTGTACATTTGCATGCACAACAATGTCTCAAGCAATAGGAAGTGCATTCATAGAATTATAGTGCTCTTTATCACATGACTTGCTAAGAGACACAAGGAGAAGTGCTGGACCAAAACACATGCAATATGTTAAAACAGAGATATAGCATTAGGAAAAATCTTTTTTTCATTTTGATTTTTTGAGTTGAGTGGAATTACTTTCTCATGCTTTGTCTTGTTCTGCTAACACTGCTATAGTTAAAGTGTAAAAGTTCTGCTGATGTGATATGAAATGTGAATTTTGGCTATAAATTAAACTTAAATGAAGCTACAAAGTCTGAAATTAAGTAATGCAGCCTGTGAAAAATGCAGGCTTTGGGTTTAAGGCATAAAGACGGAAACACCAATGTTATGACTTTCATGGCATATATTCCTTTAACGTGGTGAAAGTTGTCATACTATGGAAAATATTACAGAAATGGTGGCATTTACAATTAACAATGTAAATGACTCACATTTTTACATTCTCATTAAGATATGTATCTATTTTTGTTTTTTTAATATAAGATGTAAATCACTTGTTAGTGCCTTTTAATTTATAAACGAGCCTGATACCTGTTATCAGGGTGTCAACTCAGTTTGGATGAACAATTTACTACAGGTTGTGTTTACAATGCTACCTGACAATTATATAAGCCTTTTATGAAAATTGACTTAAAAATGCATAAAAATGACTAAAGGCTTACATATAAGGTTTTGTGTCAAGCTGATATAACACCTATAAAATGTGCACCTTCTTTTACTGTTTAAATACATATTTGGTATAGAAGCCATGAGATAAACTATTGTGCTCTTTACACATGAGGATAATCTACATAGCTACACAACTGTTATGATCTTTTCTTGGGTCCATTTTACAGTTCATTTCCTGTATTGTGTCCATTTCACATGCAACTCTTTACAATTTAATCTGGATTACTTTCTAACGTATATTGTACTATTTTCCACCAGTGCTTTGGATGTCAGTGCTTTACTTCTGCCGTTGACCCTGCCTGCATACTTGGGAAGTTCATGTTCTGTGACAACAAAAATCAGCTAATATTAGCTGCTGATGTCAAATAGCATAGAGTCAGTGTTATGCACCTTAGACTCTATCACTTTCGAAATTGGAAGAGTTTATTACATCACTAACACCTGCTTTCTATTGTGTTCCAAAAGATGTATCCCATGTTCTAAAATGCAGTTTTTTGTTCCTTTTCAGAGGCTGAAAAATGCTAGCCAAGTTTTCATTAACACAATTTACATATTTATGACATATTTATGAGATTTTGGTTGCTGTAAAGATTGAATATGTCACTAATATGTGTGCATACATATTCCTAATGGGAGATTAGTCACTAAGACTGTTCTCTTGAATATGGAATCTTGATCAACCAGTTACTTAATAAGATCTTGCCTGTTAAATAATAATATGGAATAATTTAATAAACTTGACACTACCTAGAATTTACAGGAACCAAATACTATTAGTTATTAGTAATGTATACTCAACAATTGGCATAACAGTCTTTATAAGCATTTATTATGCATTATTACAACTAATAATGACATTATTAGTGATTTTACACATAACAGCTCAATGTATGTAGGTAACTGTACTTAATGAACACATTGAATTGTGAACAGATTATTTTTTTTCAATAAAAAGAATTTGTGTACCTGAGGTTCAAACTTTTGCAAACAGAAGAAACATTGAGTAACATTGTTACTTACAAGAGAAGGCATATTAAAGGAATGAATATGAAACATTGTACATAAATCAACACAAGTTGATGACAAATTAATGCAGACTGTGTGTTGTGCCAGTGGCTCCAGCGGCTCCAGCCAACCCTGCAAACACTGCTAACAGCAATCCCCCTGGACCTATTAAATTACCTATAATCATACCAGCAGCAAAACCCCATGGAACTCCTAACATTTTCACTCTGTTTTGATGCCGTCCGACAGATTTCACCCACATTTGTGTCCAGGCTTTTCTTAAGATTGCTCCAACTACAGCTGCTGAGAGTCCGGTAAGACTTCCATGTGCGAAAGTGATAACATCTACAGATCTTTTGTTCTGTATGTTAATTCCACCCATAGCTATTGCAGTTGCACAGATTAGATAGAAGCACTGTGGTCTCATTAGCAAAACAGCCAGGATTGTTCTTTTACAATATGCCATGACTGAATGGGCATCATGGAACATATTTAATGTGTAGCATCCATTCCCATTAGCAGCCACCATTCTGTCAATTTTCTCCACTAACTCAATGACCTGTTGTCTATTTACTGAATCTTTATTGTTAAGTACATGATATCTCCCACCACATTCATCTACTAAGTTTGACAGTCTTCTGTTTTTTCTTATTAGTTCCTCAATTGTGTAGCCATGTAGTTCATCTCCATGTGTTAGAAGGACAATGGTGTATCTCATGGCTTCTTTACCAAATGTGTGTTTAAACAATGACACAATATCTGTCTCTTGTTCAGTGAAAGTGTCTAGTGTGAGAACAAAGAAGAAGGCATGCAGCCCAAGAGGACAGCATTTCACGCCTTTCTCAATTTCCACCCTGAAATCTTTCATTGATAGTGTTAAATGAAATAAATTTGGACTATCCACAACAGTAACTGTCCTATTTGCAAAAATGGAACTTTGCTTTTGGCATTTTTCAGTTAAAGAGGATAAGCTAGTAGCCGAGGGAAACACATTTCTGCCCAAAATGGTATTTCCAGCTGAACTTGTTCCAACGCCAGTTTTCCCCACCAGCAGAACCCGGAGCTCAGGATCATCCTCGACTTCACTATTAGCACACATCATTGGATCGGTTTACCCCCACTCAGCTACCACCATGAGAAAAAAAAAGCAACATGTAAAAATACTTTTCACCGTAATAGTTTTTTTTATAACTGTGTTATGGCATTCCTCAGTTCATTCATTTAAGTTAATGTCATATTGTTACTATGTGTTCCTTACATATTTAATCACTGCTTCCATACCTTGTGGAATTCATTAAAATAATAAAATTACATAAACAATAAAAACATATTGGTTGTCTTTATTGTGTCATCCATCTGTACTAGCTAAGGCCAAAATAATGATTATTATATTTGTAATTCATAAGTGAGTTATAAGTTTCATTAGTGATGATTCATTCATTCAGCAAGAAAGATAAATCAATAACAACATTTATAACAAATTAAAGATTAAATTTATAAACTATAAGTTAAAGTGAAAAACACTGATTTCACAATAGAAGGTATTACAGTTACTTTTTATGGTTTTATTTATCTATCTTTACATTCTCATCTTTTATTTCTTAATAAATGACTTAATTGCTATCAGTTCATGTAGGCTACCCTTACTTTAAATGGTTACCTCTGCCACCTTAGATCAAACCAAGTGTAATTTTGTGTTAAAATAGCAGTTTGTCAAGTCAAGGCAGGTTAAACCACTAACAAACCAACATTTATTTATTGTACGCTTAAAAAGCAACTGTAAAATGTCTGTAAATGAAACTCACGCAGTTATGGCAGTCCGCCAGCGTTTGTAAAAGCAGGGCGTCCACCTCGGAGCATTTCCATTGCAGCGCCTTCTCCATTGTTTACATTGCTAAATTCCCTATCGGCTTCATAGCCAAATTTACTTGTTGAAAGTATTATAACCAATTTGATTGACATTTATCAGCAAAATGAAGACTTACATCAAAAGCTTCTTAAATCGTTGGCTGTTTATATGATAAACAGTCATCTGTGTCTGGACTTATATGTAGCTCCCTCAATGGCAAAGGCAAATGGAGGCTTTGCAAACCTGAGTGGACTAGAATTGCTATGCTGCTTCTTGATTGGCCAGCAACAATGTTCCACACGCTTTCTTCCTCACTCACGATTCACTTATTATTGTTTTATGACTTAGCAAATAGGAAGTAGCAGGAGTACCGAGTGGTTGACGTGGATGGAGTGGCAAAGGGGGGAAGTGAAAGTAAGAAGAAACCCGCCTCTTCACACTGTTTAGGCACTGGTGACTTTTTCAGCAATAAGGTGAGCAAAATTATTAAGCTTATTATTGTTTGTTATAATAACTACAAATGTATCTCACTACATGATTGTGGCAGACATGAATGTGCATTCATAAGCAGCCTTGAGGCTCATTTCTGAATCGTGTAGCCATTTTTTTATTCTAAGCAAGGCACGTGCGCTTTTTATTACGCATCTCTGATTACGTAACTAACCACTGTGGTAGTGTGTGTTACAGGTTTGTTCAGCTTACATAATCATTACTGAACTAAATATTTTTTAAAAGTAGATAAAAGCTCCACAGACATCAGAGGCTATTTAAAACAGGCTTGTGATGACAAATGATTACAGCAGATTTAAAGAATCACAAACACTGATTTCTGACGAGCTGCTGTAAACCTAATTATACTCGATTTCATATTGAACAATTTAAACCGTTCAGCAGATTGATTAGCATTCAAACTGAACTGTGTGTTAATAGAAGGTTGAACATTATGTGCAAAATGACCCAGTAAATAACATCGGCAAGATAAACACTCTTTACTATGTAAATAAAAATGTTTAATTAACATATTGGACAATTATTTTTAAATGGCTGTTGTTCCAAAATATTCACTCCAGGTGAAAAGGAATTGAGCACAATGAGCAAATTTGAACATCAATATAAAACTAGAGACTGCCATCACCAAAGAAGACTGTCTACACAAATGACGTGCAGAGGACGAGTAAAATTATGAGTATGTTTTGCACACCAATATACAACATAACATAACATACAACAAAATCTTGTAACCCAGTAAACATCTATTTCCCAGTTCAGCAGAAAGAGCATTACAAAGGAAATTATTTTAATACTATATTCTAATGTTTCCACTTAGCTACATTATATTATGTATGTCATGTCATAATTAGTGTGGGATTGAGTTTCATGTAATAAACCAGGTAAAATAAACTGTAGTATTGTGCAAGTTAGACACTTGGGAACATTATATTTGCTCAGCAAAACACTTTATTTTTAAATATTCAAATGCTATTAATACAGTATGTTTACACTTTTCAAGCTGTTCCTTATGGGAACCCAGTATTATCTGTAGGTATCATCTAATACCTGCTTTGACTGCTCAGTACATTAAGCTAAACCAAGATTGCTGCTGAATGAATTAAATACATTCATACAATGTCTGGGGCGTCCAGGAGAAATCTGGACTTTGTTCTTCAAACTGGTGCACAAGATATTATCTACTTCAAAATAAGATATTCATGTTTTAATTACTTTGTATTGTACAGTTTTGAGCAACTAAATACATGTGTGATACTGATACATAAATGTAATTAACTTTGTAACTGTAGTGATATTCCTCTCTCTTTCTCTAAATCTCGCCTTCAGATCTGATACACAACCAGACACCAACTGACCCTGGAAACAATCTACTTCACAGGAGAATCTTACTCCTGGGGAAAAGTGGTGTTGGGAAGAGTGCCACAGGAAACACTATTCTGGGAGAGAAGATATTTAGAACTGAGCTGGGTGTAACAAAGCATTCTGAAGTCCAGAGCAAACTGGTTTCAGGGAGGAATGTGTCTGTGGTGGACACTCCAGGATTATTTGACTCAAAAACATCTCCAGAATATCTGGCTGAAGAGATAGGGAGGAGTATCTATCTGTCCAGTCCAGGACCTCACGCTTTCCTTTATATTTGTCCTGCAACAGTCCGTTTCACAGAACCTGATTTCCAGACATTGGAAGTGATTTTTGGGAAAAATATGAGAAAATATACTATAGTTCTCTTTAGCTATGGAGATCTCTTGAAGGACAAAACAGTAAACACATTGATTAAATCCAACAGTGCCATAGGGAGGCATGCTGAATATCACATCTTTAACAATAATGACCACAGAAACAGAGAGCAGGTTATTGAGCTACTAGAGAAGATAGACAGAATGGTGCAGCAGAATGGAGGGAACTGCTTCTCGAATCAAATGTTTCAGGATGCAGCGAGATGTAAAGAGAATGAAGAAAAGAGGTTGATAATAGGAGACAAAGAAAGACAACAGAATGATCAAGAATATAAAGAAGTACAACCAGAAGAAAGCTCACAAATCAAAGAGGAAGCAGAGGTATATGTGGAAGGAGAGAAAATAACACTAGAGACACAGACGACAAGTAGAAGACAGGAAGATGTTGAAGGAGTTAAGAAAGAGACCAGAATAGTTTGTGAGAAAACTGAAAGACGACAAGACAAGGAGGACAAGAGAAAACAAAAGACAGAAGGAACAAATGAAGAGAAAAAGAATGTTAGAGTGACAGAAATTGAGGTACATGTGGAAGAAGAAAAAAAACATGCAGAGAGAAAAGTGACAGGGAGAGGAAATAATATAGCAGATGTGGAGATATTAGGTACTGAGATAGGGAATGAAAGGAAGATAAAGGAAGAAAATGGAGAAGTGAATCATTCTAACTCAAGGTTTAAGGCATTTTTTATGAAACACTGGCCGGTTTGGCTGCTTGGAGCAATAGTTGGATTTAACGGAGTTGGGGCAGGAGTTGGTGCTGCCATAGGTTTTTTTACTAGTGACCTTGCTGGTGCAGAATTTGGGGCAAAGGTAGGGGCAGGAGTAGGGGCAGGGGCAGGGGTATTATTGGGAGCAGTGGTAGGAATACTGGCAGTGGTAAAGCAGCAATGCAGATTACAAAAAATAAATAGATGAGTAGGAAGCAAGTAGGGGTGTAAAAAGGCAGCATACTGTATCTCAATTTAACAGAAATGGGGCTGCATTCCAAAAATACTGGAGCTCTTTTTATGGCTGTTATATTCATTTTAATTTTAACACTAATTAGCACAATAAGCACAGGGAAAGATCCCAATGCCCAATTTTTTTTGCAAATACACTACATTTGATAAGAATGTTGCTAAATTTAAAACCCAGCTGTTGCCTGTATGTTAGCAGTCACAAAGTCAAGCGTGACTTCGATCATATTTTCACACTTTTACTAAATATGAAATAGCATCCACACATACACACTCTAACTTGTGCAAAACCTTTGCAAGAGAAACTCAAGAGATTACAGTATGCCATTTAATGCCCATTTAACCAGGTGTAATCTAGTAGTTAGCTAGCATATCTAATTGGCCATTTTAGCCAAAACTACTTGTTGAAATAGACTGCTAAAGATACTAAATGTACCAGAATATTAACTGTTTAATATGTTTACTGCTTTTATGACACAATGAAAACCCTTACAAAATAAATAGTATACTAAGTATACTAAGTTCATTTTATTAAGTAAACTTAAGTAAGTTGAGTGGTTCCCAAGTATACTTTGGTATACTACTATCAATGTACTAGTAATAAACTTATAAACTAATACACAATAAACTAGTAATAAAGCTTCTAGGAGGCAGTTTACAACTGGCTGATGGTGGTCTTGTTACCTTGACATGTGAATGGGTGGAACTCTGGGATGTGGTATTCTGAGAGTCCATGGGAGCAGAGCATAGGTCTGAAGGTGTGCCAGTTTCTCTTCAACTTGAAGTCATGAAGTGTTGCCTTTACATTCTCCTGTAAAAGGTTCTGGTTAAAGCAACCAGAAACCATAATGCTTCTCCACCAGTCTTGGTGAAGTCTTGGTGTTGGCGGGCTATCCTTTTTTGTCCTCCAAAAACGCACAATGCATTCAGTTTATAGTCTGTCCATAGAATTTTTTTTTTTACACCCAGGACAAAAGATTTGTCTTTACCAAGCATCACTAACATTCATCTATTTAGTCTTAGAGGACTAAATAGATGTTTAACATATTAAACTAGTAGTTTAACACAGCTAAGTTAAATATGTTAAACAAATAAGGCAGTCAGTCAAAACCGTAAAGACAAGACAAGACATTACTACTTCGCAAAAAACTGCATCAATTTATTTGCCATGTAAAACTCTTGGCTGGTGATTATAGGCTTACATTTGCTGAGTAGGATGCAATGCTGCCTTCAAATTAAGTCAAAATAACATGCCTTAACCAGCTGACCTCCACATGGGACAGGCTTTGTCTTGGTGAGGTTAGTTTAATTTTCACATGTAGGATTTCTTACATCAAAAGGTTTTGAACAGTGGATGAAAAACATAATGTGCACAATATCATTATTTGCAAACAAGACATTCAGCTGCCACTTAATGATGTACTTTACCTCCAGCACATTCTTTTATGTAAACTGTGGTAGTCACTTGTCTGGGGTTAGTCTTCTTCTGCCAGAGGCATAGCCTTGTCACTCAGGAGAGGTGTGGTAGCTCAACTGCCTGCACACTGTCATGCGTGTATTTCTCATGCGTGTATTTATTATTAACATATACATTATTATGTATATTTGTACACTTTTTTAGAAAAACAATAAACAGTAACTGTAGTAAGTTATAATCAGGGCTGTGTTGTAGCTGTTTTCTCAGTTAATGTGTATTTATGTAAATTGACATGGATCTGTACTTGATTTCTATTATTTTGTACTTTTATTTAAGTGACTGTAAAGCAATGTATTTTTATATATGCTTTGTTTTATATCTGTATATACTCTTGCCTCTGTTTAATGACACAAAAAGTTTCACCTTTATATCATGTGATTAAATATTCCAACATTTGACTTTATGTTATGTAACATCACAACCAGAATTACCAAAACTCTGATGTATATTATTGTAGTATATTTAGAAATGTTTAATTTCTGTTTATGTAGTTTGATAAGTTGCATAAGTGGCTTCTCAAAAATGCAGTGTAAAGTCTTGGTAGTGTTCAATAGCAGAGCTGCCTGCAGACTCCAACAGCTGATGGGAAAACAGAAGACCAGTTTTGCTGGTTTAAGAAATGATGATGTGCCACCTTAATCAGCTAAAGATCTGTAATACATCATTAACACTAATATTAATATTATCAGTATAAAACTTACACTTAATGATAATGAACTTGTTTAATTGCATGTATTCTTGTTTTCTCTCATAAGAGCCTCACATCTAAATGTTTTACCATGTCCTGCGTGTACTTCTCCACCATAAATTAAACCTATTTAAAGGTGTTTTAGATCAAACCTATTGTAACACAGTGTCTCAGCCATCAGGCAGCATAGGCATTTTATGTGATAACTTAATGTGAGGAAGGAAACATTAGATACAGTTGTATGTGTTGTCATTTTTTTATAAACCATAGCATCTGGTAAAAGCGTACGTGAGACAGAAGGTCCAAAGAATGTTGCAGAGCTTGCGGGAAGATCAGGGCTTTTGGGACCCCCGCCATATAAGGCTGTGACTTTTCTTGGGAACTTCTATTCAAGAACCACTGTCCACCCAGAGAATTACGACTGACCAGGTGTACCACATGGGTCAGAAGGAGCAGAAAGGCGGGCCTATAAAAGACAATGCAGTTGGGGACACCATTGAGACCAGGGTTTGAGAGGAATAAAAGCTTTTACTCTGAACTGGTCTCCCTTTTTATTCTGATGGCAAAAACAAAGTTACAACATATGCAGTAATCAAGTGTCATTTTGCTGATTTGCTAAAAATAGCATAAGAAAATGACAATTTAGAAAAGTATTCATAGTTTAAAGTATGTAAGTATCTATTCATAGTTTAAAGTATGTAAGTATCTATTCATAGTTTAAAGTATGTAAGTATCTATTTATAGTTCAAAGTATGTAAGTATCTATTTATGTGCTGCAGCATATCCCCAAACCAAAAGAGAAGACTACACTACCACACTGAATTTCAGAAGTAAAGTAGATTATACAAGTAAATAAGCAAATGTGATTTTTTTCAGAATTTTAGGAAAATGAAAAATGATATAAACACAAACCTAAAGATCTGGAAAAGGTAGAGAAAAATGTCTTAACAGGTTATCATGTTTACACAAACACACATAACCTCACATGACATCACAAGAAAAACAGTAAACTAGCTCTCAGAAAGAGACAGAGAGACAAATAGATATCAGCAACAGGAGCTTTCAGTCAGACTAAAGGCTTCACTTTTGTGTGCATCAGAGCATCTGCTCATGTTGTACATGTAAAAATAAAACAAACAACAAAAACTGAACACCATGTGATCATTGACTTTCACTTTTAAAATAGCATAACTAGCTCCACCCACCTGTAAGCATTTGTTTGCATACAGACATAACAGAGATGAAACCTGCAGAGTATCAGAAGATCTCAGCACTCAGGTAGGGTCATATTTATTGTTAACTATATCTGTACACTTTTTTTAGAAGACCAATTAATAGTAACTGTAGTAAATTATAATCAGAGCTGTGTTGTAGCTGTTTTCTCAGTTAATGTGTATTTATGTAAATTATCATTGACTTGTTCTTGATTTCTATTATATTGTACTTTTATTTAAGAGACTCTAAAGAAATGTATTGTATTGTATTGTATATCTGTTTTGTTTTATATCTGTTTTATATCTGTAGTTTTTATTTTTGTCTCAGCAGTTTAGTCAAATAATTAGTTTCTTCTTTTTGTGGTTCTTTTTGTTGGTTCAGCTTCTGGTCTGCTGTCCTTGTTCCTCACATCTCTCTCTTTGGGGCTTCAGCAGTTTTTAGACCAAAAGGATTTAAAGGAGAAGAATAGAGTCTAAAAACTTCACTTGCTATACTGGTAGATGCTGGATGTTCTAAAGAGTTTCACTGCAGTTCTTTAAGTTACTCAGTCATTGTTTGAGCTGCTATTTCTAATCAAATTGTTGTTGTTTGGCAAACTGCTTTCATTTAAACCATATTTAAAGTGGAGTATGAGGTCACATTACTCTTGTCCTCTGTTTATGTTAATGAAAGCTTCACCTTTATATCATGTGATTAAATATCCCAACACTCGACTATATGTTATGTAATGTTATGAAAAGACAAACATTGCAACCAAAATGAAAAAAAGCACTGATGTATATTATTGTAGTATATTTAGAAATGTTTCATTTCTATTTATGTAGTTTAATAAGTTGCATAAGAGGCTGCTTAAAAAGGCAGTGGTCAATAGCAGAGCTGCCTGACAGAGTCAAACAGCTGATGGGAAAACTGAGGACCAGTTTTGCTAGTTTAAGAAAATATGATGTGCCGCCTTAATAAGTTAAATATCTGTAATGCATCATTAACACTAATATTAGTATTATCAGTATAATACTTACACTTGATAATGACAATAAACTTGTTTAATTTCTTTTATTCTTTTTTCCTGTATGTGTACATGGAAGAAGTGTCAGGCACAAATGGGCACATCATACATTTCATATGATATATGTCTCTGCTGTGTAACACACAATAACAAACACATCTGTCTTATGTACATTTACCAGCAACCAAACATCACAAACATACAGGAGTGGTTTAATCCAGACTTTCAGCACTGCAGTAGGAGAATGTAAAATCATGGCTTTCAGAAACAGTACAGGTACGTAAGTAAAACAAACAAACTGGAGCTCTTTCACTTCTCTGGCCTTTAAATAGCACATTCTGTGGTTGTCACTGCAGCAGCTGCATAGTTTTAAGTTCAGTCAGACTGGTTTGATTGGTACGCTGCACAGGTACATTAGCACAATCTAGTAAGATGATATATCTTATCATTTCCTCTTTAAGTGAACTTCATCTTCATTCTGTTTTTACAGTATGAGTATATAACAATACATTTGCAGGAACAGCTTTTCAAGTGCAGTGAAGATATTTAAGTTTTCAGGTTTTTACAAGGCTGGCTGTAGCATTTTGGGACACCAGTGGTGGAGCTAGACTTTTATTCTTGGGGTGGCCAGAGGGTGGCCAAAGCTATTTTATGGGGACCACAGACCACAGATTTTTTAGAAACAAAATCAATTGCAATCAAAATCTGTAAATGTTATACTGTTTTCATAAAGTACATCTTAAGCACACAGAAGATACGATCTGTGCAACAATCACTCTGACTCAGAACGAAACAACCGTACACCTTCCCCCAGAGTGACTATTTCACTATCCATCACAAAGTAGGCCTCCCTGCCACTCTAGCCTTTCTGAGCGTTTGACTCTCTTCTTTTCCTCCTTCTCTTTATAATGGTGGATTTATATAGACAGTGGGGTGGATTACAACTCTTTGTGATACATAGCGCCAACTACTGCACAGGAGGGATCTAGCAGTCCACAGGTAGTACCGATTACAAAATGCAACAGGCTCTTTTTTAGGCGGGTTCAAGTAACCCCCCCACCTCACCCCGCCCCTGGCTCCACCTTTGGCTCCGCCAAGTGCAGGATTTTTGCAGGACCCCAATCTGCTTAGCCATTTGTCAAACCAGGGCCAAACCCGACATATGTAAGGGCGGTAGTCAAAAAGCTCCACCCTGTCAAAAGTCTTTTTGGCATCGAGGGAGATAACCACAACAGAAGAGTTACTTTAAGAGTTTAACCATGTTAGATGTAATAGTCTTCTCATATTGTCAGTAAGGACCTGCCCTGAATAAAGCCTACTTGATCATTGTTAATGATACTAGGCAAGACTTTTTCCAGTCGGGTAGCTAATATTTTAGTCAATATTTTGCAATCAAAATTAATAAGGCTTATGGGTCTAAAATTTATGGGGGCCGTCACATCTCTGTCTTTTTTGGGAATAAATAAACCTTAGTTATAATAGGAGATTATATATTTAGATTTGTTTATTATATTCAGATAGGAAGCCGTCTACACCTGAAGATTTTCCCATTTTCATTGAAGCTATGGCTGCTCTGACATCCTCCATTGGTAATTGGCGAATCCAAAGAATAAGCAAGTTTTGAGACAATTTTGGTAGATTTATGTCATTAAAAATCTTTCACTTGCTCTGGGGAAGGGTTAGATGACGACGTATATAAATTTGTAAAAAATTGTTGGAAAACAGAGTTAACTTCCTTTAAAAATGAAAACAAATATCCCAATTCTTTTATAACTGCAATATCATTACATGTATTTTGTTCAACTGCTGGGCAAGTATATTGCCGGCCTTTTCATCTCCTTCATAAAAATTGGTTCTTAGTCTAAAAAGTGTATACTCTGCTATATATATATATATATATATATATATATATATATATATGTCACGCAACTCAAATTTATGTTTACAGTTATACTGATATAGATTATCTGTGTGATGCTTTGCTAATATCTTTTCTAGTGTAAAAATTCCTGTTCTGTTTGAGCAATTAATAATCCTCTGATATACACTTTGGATGCTTCCCATACTGAAGTCTTTTTTTTAGTCCCCAAATTAGAAAAGGAGATCAGTTCCTTAGTCAATAAGGCACTAAAGGCCTCATCTTGCAATTACATAGTATTCATTCGCCACCTTCCTCTTGGTCCCATTTCTGCATGATCTGACAATATGATTGAAACAATTTTACTGTATAGGACCTCTTCAGTAACAGAATTTGATACAAAAAAATCTATTCATGAACATGTTTTGTGACCTGGGAGAAAAATGTATATTCTTTGCCGCATGGGTTCACTAACCACCATATATCCACTAAACCAATGCCATCTATTAAAGCGGGGATTGCAGCCCTATACTGGGACATCAAGGGACCCCAGTATCTTGTAAATTTTGTTAATAAAAACTGGATCTTTCTTATTAGGGGCATATATGTTACACAATACCATTTTACCTCCATTGATAAAAGCTTCAACACAAATAATCCGTCCATAATTGTTTTTAAATTCTTTGAGCATTACAGAACATTACTCCATTTAGCTTACTTGAATGATGAGTAAAATATGTGCCCCATCCAGTCTTGTTTAAATTTAAGGGTTTAAAAATCTTTCATGTGTTTCCTGAAGATATGCAACATCAACCGGTTTCTGCTCAAGATAAGACAGTACCTTCCTCCTCTTAATTGGGCTGCCACAACCACTGGTATTCCACAATATAAATGTAACAGAATTAACCATTTTCATATCCTAGACTAAATACACAGACATGTGTGACATTAAGTCTTATACATAGGCCGACTGAAACATTGCGTGATTGAACGTGCTGTACCGTTTTTTCGTATCAACATGAGGTAGTCAAACATTTTTAAAGGTAAAAGAAATAAAACAAACAAACAAACAAAAACACAGAAAACAAAAAAACGTCTGATAAACTATCTCCAAACAACACACAAGGCTAACGGTTTCGGTCCGTAAGGGGCCGCACCAGCTATCAAACTTTGCTAGCCATTACCAGGCAGCACAGAGAGCTCCTCAACCCACTATACCTGAACAATATATTCCACCTTTCTTATATGGTGTTACTCAGTTTGTCCTTTCAGTCTTTATTGCTGCAGCGGTCCTCAGTAAACCCTCCGCTTCTGTGCTATCCCTGAAGACTCTACTCCTCCCTTTCCATGAAAAACGCAGAGATGCTGTGTACTTCACGTGGGTCTCCTGGAGTATTTTTTCAAGGAGATTTTGCAACCACGCCACTCGATTCCTCATTTTTCTCTGGCCACTTTTAGCACTTTCTCCCTCTACGAGGAGCGCAAAACTCTCATTAGCACTAGCCTGAGTGCTTGATCCTATGCTGGTCGCGATGTGTCTCCATTTTGAATTCCACGCTAATGTCAAGACCCTCAGACAGAATGTTTTGCCCACACTATCATTCTACTCGTTTCTAGGATCTCTTTCAGTTCAATCAGTCACAGGTTATTTCGTCGACTCCTGTTTTCAAGATCCTCGACACGTTTTTTAGAAGTTTGTCGTTTCGCTCCCCGTCACTCGTCAGCTGTGTGGTAGCATCCTCCACATTGGATAAACGGTTCTCCGCTTCTTCCAATCTTTTTGCACAGCACTGAGTGATTTCTTTAATTCAGTCGTGGTTTAATTTTTCGTCAACACATCAGCGGCCACTCCACGTAAAGTAGAGTTTATCTGAATGATTTCGGCGAGCAGACTGACTTCACTTTCATTTAAATGTACAAAATGTAAAAGCACTACAACAGCAACTGATCACGTGTGTTTACATTGCCATAGCAGCACACGCGCCCCTAAGACAAGAGAAGCTGTGTCTTCTACCTATTATTTTTTTAGAAAAACAAACATAATTATGAAGAAAAGTATTTAAAGACAGTTAAATTTATTATGTAGTTATGATAGTTCAGGATAAAACAGAATCTGAATGGTCAGTGGTAAAGAGAAAGCAGACAGCTGTATAAATATGCTCTGTTCCACCAAAACATTCTACAAGAGTATAATTATATTCTAGTCATTACAACTTTTTGCAGTATACAGTGCGTCTCAGCAGATGCTGTGTCAGCGTCCAGGAAAGTTTAATAAGTTCATAAATCATGCAAGGCTTTCTGATCTTTTTTCATTGTCCAGTGTCTGAGCTGAGGATTGTTCTGTTGGGGGACAGCAGCGCTGAGATCAGCAGAGTGGGAAACTTCATCCTGGGCAGAGACGCCTTTGATACAGTATCTTCTCATCATGCAGTAGGGCAGCACAGTGAGAGAGCCAGCGGGAACGTGGAGGGAAGATACATCACCCTCGTCAACACTCCTCAGCTGCTTAATCCTAAGCTCTCTCGGGATCAGGTCACCGCACGGTTTAAAGAGTGTTTGTATCTCGCCACTCCTGGACCTCATCTGTTTTTACTGGTGCTGCAGTCTGGTGCACTGAAAAAAGAGGATGAAGAGAGGATGAGGGCCATACTGGACGGGCCCTGGTTTTTGAAGTACACTATAATTTTGTTCTTAAATGGAGGTGACATTCACCTTGCTGCTGCTGAGGCTGCTGCTGAGGCTGCTGCTGAGGCTGCTGCTGAGACTTTGCATCTGGTGATCAGAAAGTCTGAGAGGGGGCATGAAGAGCAGGTGGTGCAGCTTTTGGAGAAGATAGATGAGTTGGTGAGACTTAATGGAGGAGGACACCTCACCTACAACACAAATGAACTGCTTGAAGGAAAAGAAAAACTCTCACGAAAGGAGAGCAAGAGAAATATGCACATAGGTTTTTCTTCTCTGAAAAAGGGTATGTTGATATGTTACATTAATAAGTATTTTATTCAAGGAGATTTTAATTAAAGAAAGTAATTAATTCACAAAAAACACTTGGACTGTAAGTTTAACCACAGTTCATATTCTATTATTGAAACTAATTTTGACCAGAGTTACAATATACAGAAATGAAAAATAAGATTGAACACTTTTCAAAACAACCACGTTTGCAAACAAAGTACTACACGTCATGATATCATTTAGACTGTCAATTATATCCAGTGTCCAGTTACTTTTACCTTAGATGAGTTTATAATTGACATAGATATTTTAACTGATGGTAATTTTCAGCATATGCACATGAACCATCATTTATTAAAAAGTAAATCTTCACTTTCGTGATTGATTACAGATTTTTCATTACCGATTGTAGATTTTTCATTATGGATTATATATTTTTGGCTGCTTTTACATTCCAAACATACTCACTTGCTGATGGTCAGTGCAATAGCAACTTGTTGGGCAATCCTAAAGCATGACTTTTGGGACTGAGTTTGAAGTGTGCTCCCCAATTTAATCACCCCAACGTTCGTGAAGGTGGACATTTTTCTGCATGGTGCATCTAAGCTGCACAGTCATAAAAATATGGTAAATGGCTGTAAAGACAGTTCTATGTAAAGCAGAAACTGAGTTCAGTCTCTCCAACTTGGTTATTTTGATCCAGCCTCTCATCGTAGTAGCCGAGTAATGTTTCGCTGCTTAACTGTTGTGGATGAAATTAAGAATGAATCCAAATTAGGAATGAAAAATTCTGTCAAAATTTAGTAAATGCATATAACATTTTCAAAACATTTCACAAATCCTGATCTGGGTGAATGGGCAGAAATTCCCACAGAATCTTGTAGAAAACCTTCCCAGAAGTTTGGAAGCTGTTATAGCTGCAAAGGGGAACCATCTCTATGGATTTAGAATGGCATGTCATGGAAATTCCTGTAGATGTAATGTGTAACTGTCCCAATACTTTTGTCCATATGGTGTATTTTAGTTTGTTAGTATTCAGTGTGTTACACTTTGCCTTTGAAGTTGGGTATTAACAGAGTACTGTACTAATATTCTATTAGATAATATCATTATTTGTGTGAACTGGGTGCCAATTTAACACAGGGTATGTAATGTAGCATCCATTATGAAAATAATGTTTCACATGCTTATGAGTTGATTCAGGTGTGTAGATTTGAGGACTAGGCCTGAGACCACTGTTTTAATGAAATGTTTAATGTTCCATCACGCAGTGAGGATTGTTCTGCTGGGGAAAAACATCTCAGAGATCAGCGGAGTGGGAAACTGTATCCTGGGCAGAAACGCATTTGATACGGAAACTCCTCCTCCTTCAGTACAGCAGCACAGTGAGAGAGCCAGAGGATCGGTGGGGAGAAGATACATCACCATCATCAACACTCCTCACCTGTTTAATGCTCAACTCTCTGTAGAGGAACTGTCTCTCCGAGTGAAAGAGTGCATGACTCTTTGTGCTCCTGGACCTCATGCTTTTTTGTTGGTGCTACAGCCTGAAGAATGTACATTGAAGGACTGGGACCAGATGAAAACAGCTCTTAACCTTTTCTCTGATACAACTTTAAAGTACACAGCAGTGCTCACAACACAGAAACAAGGCACTGACAAGGATTCACACAAGAGGAATCAACTTGTACAAGAGATTATAGAGAAATGTAGAGGCCGACATTACCAGTTTCACAAAGACAGCACTTCGTCTGACCTGTTAAAAGTGATTAACAAAGTAATGAAGAAGAATAAAAAACGTTCATTGAAGTCTCGCGTACATAAAAAACACCGTGGAAGAAGGTGGAAGAAAAACTCAAAAAAAAAACAGGAAGAAATGACTGGAGGGCGGATACACCTGACACCCAGCACTGCCAACGAGACTAAAACCTGTGAGTAAATCACCTTTTAGGAAGATTAGTAAAAACACTTTCTGAGTGTTAGGAAAAGACAGTTGAACTTTTGTTGTCGCTTTGGAAGATCAAGAAAAATCTTTCAAAGCAAAACCTTCAAACAAAACGTAACTGCCAATGACCTACAGGAAGCTTGGGCTGGCACAGGAATATATAGCAGGGTAAAAACTTAAGGTTGACCAAAACCTTAAACAACATCAGGATAATGTGATGTGTTTTATCAAACAAGAAAAGTGAGATTAAGCTTTTCATTCATAGGCAGAAATCTTAAGGTGGTCAGCTGTATAGTCTATTTATAGGTCTGTCCCTCCATGGCCTTCGGGCCACATGGGCTCCTCCTGGCCATGTCGTAAACTGCCTCGGTTCCGCGCTGTCTCTGGGCAAGTTGTTATCTTCCTGGGTGGAGGGGTTCCCGAGCCTTGGGGGGTCTAAAAACAACATTGCAGGGTCTGGTTCTCGAGCCTCAGATTGCCTGTCATAAAGGCCTCCTACTGCCGGGGACAATAAAACCAAGATGTTCTCGCACTCTCCTGGCCACCTGTCGTTCCATGCATTCCGAACAGACGCTATAGTGAGTTTGTTTTTAAAATATTATTTGTCTGTATTTGTCTACAAGCAGATCTTAAACACTCCAGATGAATTGACACATAGACGTATCTCTTCAGAAAGAGGAGAACAGATAACGCAGCACCTATGTGTTTATATTTATGCCCTGAATGATCTTTGGTGCCCCCTTCAGAAAAGACTGTTAAGATTTTTTTTTCTATTCCCCCAACAGTGAAATTAAATATCTGCCTGTGACTTTTTAGTCCTCAAACTTGTACCTGATGATAATCTGAAGTTAGATCTCAAACTACTTTGTATGAATGATAAGTGGTATTTGAGTTTTGTGGTGCTAACAACATACAACCTTCACATATAACTGTGTATTTCTAATGCTGATATCTGCACTTATATAATTATTCATACCATTAATACTTTTTTCACAGATCTTCATCTTGACTTGTTTCTCTTTCAGTGTCTAAGAAGCTGAACTTGGTTCTGTGTGGAAGTGATGAAGCAGTGAAGTCCTCCATATCAGATCTTATACTGGGTCAGAGAGAGCGCAGTACAGGGTCCAGCTCAGTGTGTGTGAGGAGGGAGGGAGAAGTGTGTGGATGTCTGGTCAGTCTGGTGGAGATGCCAGCTCTCTACAACACTCAGCTCTCAGAGGCAGATGTGATGAAGGAGACTCACCGCTGTGTCTCTCTCTGTGATCCTGGAGTTCATGCTTTTCTCCTCGTCATTCATGAAGGACGCCTCACTGACGAAGACAAAGGAGAAATGGAGAAGATCAAGAAAATCTTCGGATCTACTTTCAGTGAACACACTATAGTCCTGATTACTAAGCACTC
The DNA here is from genome assembly GCA_021613375.1 of Megaleporinus macrocephalus. Lineage (NCBI taxonomy): Eukaryota > Metazoa > Chordata > Actinopteri > Characiformes > Anostomidae > Megaleporinus > Megaleporinus macrocephalus. The sequence goes on from CM038703.1 coordinate 30,683,110, forward strand.
TCAGAACGAACCGTTAGATGCATCTGTTATGACTGTGATAGAGAACTTTGGAAGACGACATCTGTTCTTCACCAACAGTTCACAAGTGCCAAAGCTGATTGAGCAAGTAAAGGAGCTTCTTACCAAGAATAGAAACCAGTACACCACAGAAACGTACCTGAGTGCACAGGCCGAGATCCAGCAGAAATACGAGAGAGAAGTTGCTGGACTAAAACGGGAAATGTATGAACTGAGAAAAAGTAAGAAACATTTACTAGCTTGCTCTTTTTTCCCCACATCAAAATTTAACAGACAGTAACAGTTATCAGCAATCAGGTAGATGGTAGTCACAGACACTCTTTCCACTCTATGTTGATAGAAAATCTAACATCTTCAGTGTGTTCATCTGGCCAATAAAGTTAGCCCCACAAAACTTTAATGCCACTTATCTTTCATACACAGCAGTTTGTGGTCTAACTTATGATTATCGTAGTACATCAGTTTGAGAACAAAAAAATAATAATTTCAATTCACTTTTTTTAGGGGTGGGGGAGGGCGTTCATGAGCTGAACTCCATTATATGAATTTTAGCAAAATTCTGTGTCATCAAGGTCAGGAATTTTCAGGGGTTTTTTTGCTCCAAGGCCCACCTGCTTATAGCGCCACAGCGACCCATGGGACCACTAAAATCTACCTTTTAAAATGCAGTTTTTTGAAGTGCTGATACTGAAAACCTGAGAATCAGTAAGAGTAAACTATCAGATTACCCCTTTTTCTTCAACCAAAGAAACCAAAATTTGCAGCAATGTCACAAAAGGAGAAAAAGAAAATGAAAATAGAAATGTAGGAGGTGGATGGGGACTGTGCTCTGAGATCTATGAGCCAAAGTCAAACGCAGATCTTCACTATTATTTTATGGCTTGTTTGTTTTTTATGATTTGAGAGGCTCTAAAGACTCAGATGAGAAAACAAGCAGGTTATGCTGACATGATGCCAACATGCCGCTAGAAGAGGAGGAGAGATCTACTGATGATTCCCCTCATATGATCATAGAATATGTTCCCCCAGCAGTGAACGGAGTTCACCTGGAAACTGGCTGAGATCTCTGGTTAGCTGTCCGCAGCTGTGTCTTAGACTGATGATGTTTATTCATTGCGCTGTTTTTATTTGTAGGTCTCTGTTAGTATTTATATTGATTATTATGTGTTTTTATTGTTTGATTTCTAATTCTTAAGTTAATATTATGCATGTTTTTATGATTTAAGCTGACATTACCAATCACTACTGCCGCCAGAATACAGGCTTATAAACTACTAGTGGTCTGTAGCCCACATGTTGAGAAATCAGCCAATCAAGTGTTGCCTAATTTTAAATAAATCACAACACACACACTGAGAAACAAAACTAAGCTTTCAGCAAATAAATGTTTCCTGTAATCTATTTGTACAGCTTTCCCTCTGAGAATCGTCCTGTTGGGAAAAACCGGAGCTGGAAAGAGCGCAACAGGAAACACCATCTTTGGCCAAGAAAATTTATTTGAAGAGGACATTTTTGGAGAATTAGTTACAACAGTGTGCCAAAAAGAAACAACTGAAATAAACGACAGAGAGGTTACAGTGATTGACACTCCAGGACTGTTTGATGCACCCACTTCTACTGACAACACTAGACCTGAAATCAGTAAGACCATCACCATGGCAGCACCAGGTCCACACGCGTTCCTGCTCATAGTACCGATTGAACGAAACAACCAAGACATGAATGAAACACTGACGATGATCCAAAATGTCTTTGGTGATGACTCTACAAGATACACCATGGTGCTGTTCACCAGAGGAGATGATCTTAGGAAGAAATCCATTGACCAGTTTATTGAAAACACTGCACAGCACACAAAAACCCTCATCAGACGTTGTGGAAACAGATATCATGTGTTCAATAACAGAAATCCTGATGACCGCGACCAAGTTACTGCTTTACTGAAGAAGATCGACTTCATGGTAGCAATGAACGGAGGAAGCTACTACACCAATGAGAAGTTCCAGCAGGCAGAGAAAGCTCTGCAAGAGGAAAAGGAGAGAACACTGAAGGAGAAAGAGGAAGAGAATAAAGAAACAGAGATAATGATGACAAACATAGAGATACAAAGACAGCAACAACTGATATGGCACCGGAGACAAATGTTAAAGCGTAATGCACAGCAAGAGCATGATGGTACTCTTAAAGAGGGTTCTCCAAAAGAAACAGAGAAGAATCCACTTCAGGTATTTACATTATTTTTCAGTATGTGTGTATAAAGCATGAATTAATTAATTGCTCAAATACTCAGCAATATATATATTAAATAAAAAAAAGGAATTACCATCACTATGCATCTTCATTACTGTGAGTTGGTGAGGACTTGTTAATACAGTGATTTAGATTTTCATTAGGCGCTTTGAAAACATAAAATATAAAATATTTTTCTATAGATCTAATTTTATCCTTTTAGCTTACTATTACCTTTTTATTAATTTTTTTTCATTTGGCTTGAAATAAGCAATAAGCAAGTTCAAATTTCAAGTTTATTTGTCATTTGCACATCATGTAGGACATAACATGCATTGAAATGCTTGGGGTGAGGCTCAGATAAACTCTACAGCAGGGCAGCATTATATATGTAAAACAGTGCAAACATACAATAAATAGACAAAATTAAAGTAAAAATAAGCTAAATAATATACATATAGTTATAACTGAAATATTTAAAGGACTATACAATACACAATATATATACATAAGATATACAGGAGGATATCTGTGAAAAATTTTTGCATAGGCAGGTTCTAAGAAGATAAATCTATTAAAGTGACTTAGTGATATTGTCCATAGCAGCGATATCAGAATAAATAATATAAAGTGTACAATGTGCAGTGGTCGAGTGAACGGTATTGGGGTCTTTCAGCCTCACAGTTTGTTCAGGAGCCTGACAGCCTGTGGGTAGAAGCTGTTCAGTAGGCGGGTTGTTCTGGCTTGGATGCTGCGGAATCTCCTGCCTGATGGCAGTAAAGTGAACAGGCCGTGTGCTGGGTGACCGCTGTCTGACCTGATCTTCTGGATTGTCCTCAGGCAACGGGACTGATAGATGTCCTGTAAGGCTGGTAGTTTGTTCCTCAGGCAGTGGGACTGGTAGATGTCCTGTAAGGCTGGTAGTTTGTTGCCTACGATGTATTCTGCTGTCCTCACCACTCCTTTTAGGGCCTTGCGGTCGCAGGCAGTGCAGCTGCCGTACCAGACAGTGATGCAGCCCGTTAGGATGCTCTCTATAGTGCATCTATAGAAGCTGGTGAGGATATCAGGAGGCAGTCCAAACTTCCTGAGCCTGCGCAGGAAGAAGAGACGCTGACGGGCAGATCTCACAATCGTATTGGTGTGGAGGGACCAGGTGAGGTCATCAGAGAGGTGAACGCCAAGGAACTTAACACTGCTGACTCTCTCCACTTCAGCCCCGTTGATGTAAAGGGGAGAGTGACCACCCTTCTGCTGCTTCCTGTAGTCCACAATCATCTCCTTCGTTTTGTTGATGTTTAGACGGAGATTGTTGTTGTGGCTCCACTCTGACAGAGTGCTGACCTCGTTTCTATAGCTGTTTCATCTCCATCTGTGATGAGGCCTAGGATGGTAGTGTCATCAGTGAATTTGAAGATGAGGTTGGAGGAGTGTTTCACATTCATGAGTGTACAGGGAATACAGGAGGGGGCTGAGTACACATCCCTGGGGGGCCCCCGTGCTCAGAGTCAGAGTGGAAGAGATGCTGTCACCCACCCTCACCACCTGCAGTCTGCTCGTCAGGAAGTCCAGTATCCAGTTGCAGAGATAAGAGTTCAAACCCAAGTCTTTGAGCTTCGGGATGAGTTTGGCTGGGATGATTGTGTTGAATGCTGAGCTGTACTCTATGAGCAGCATTCTCACATACGTGTTCTTCCTGTCCAAGTGTGTGAGAGCAGTGTGTACTGTTAGTGCAATGGCGTCGTCTGTGGATCTGTTGGAGTGGTATGCAAACTGGTGAGTGTCCATGTTGGCAGGGAGCATAGAACAGATGTGAGCTTTGACCAGCTGCTCAAAGCACTTCATAGCTGTTGATGTCAGTGCAACAGGGCGGTAGTCGTTCATGCAGGTGACAGAAGGTTTCTTGGGAAGTGGAACAATGATGGTTTCTTTAAAGCACGTAGGAACCACTGACAGTCTTAGGGAGAGGTTAAAGATGTCGGTGAAAACCTCAGCCAGCTGGTCCACTCCACAAACGTCTGAGATCAGAGCAGAGGAAGTTGGATTCAACACTGTCCCTGTAGTTCCGTTTGGCTAGCCTGATGGTCCTTTGAAGGTCATATCTGGCCTTCTTGTAGCTAGCCAGATCACCAGAGTTGTAGGCAGAGGTTCGAGCTCTTAGTTTGGCACGAACCTCAGCGTTGATCCAGGGTTTCTGACTGGGAAATGTTCTGACATTGATTTTTGGCACAATGTCGTCAGTGCATTTACTGATGTAAATGTGTATTCGTTGATGTCACTGCCAGCTGCATCATGAAACATCTTCCAGTCTGTGGATTCAAAGCAGTCTTGTAGTGTGAAGCATCAGAAATAAGCCTGAATGTACATCAGTAAGACAGTTATACAGCATTATGAAGTTGGAATTACTAAACGTTATTTTGAGTAGGACAAAAAAAGAATATGTTTTCTGCATGTTTTGGTGTATCTTTTTCATTTACTGGAGCTTTGTAGTCAATTTTAAATCATGATAATTAATGAAACACTGAACGTTAAATTGTTGTTGATGTTTTGCAGGTCTGAGAAACCATGACACAGGACTTTGGCCTGTATTCCTAATTGGGATCTTTAATAATCAGCAACACACCTGAGTTTGACTACATTAGTGTCATGCTAAGATATAGACTTATTCTGTTTTAAAGGTTTTTTTGGAGATTCTTTTTCTTTTAATATGTTATGTTGCTATTTGTGCATGCAAATGGTTTGTAATTTTAGAAAGCTGAAAGTACATGGCAGAGGTAGAAACCTCAGCTGTCCAAAACTCCTTGTTGGAACTCCAGCCTTCTTCTCTGTAACATCATGACATCATCTAGTAACACAATCCTTATTGCCCACCTACCAGTGACTTGGCATATCCTCACCCAATGCACAGACAGCTAAAACAGTACAAATGAACCACTCTGAAACCTCTCCAGTCCTGCTCTAGTCTAGGTTGTGAATGGGTATTAGGTCCACCAACTTGTTGAACCAGACTTACGGGACTGGATTTTGATCAAACATTTTGTCACAATGTGCCCTGTTTCATCTTTGTTCATCTGTTTGTTTACATTCCCCCGTCAGCTATGTGCGTCTGTTGGTTTGGTCATGTGCTCCCTTCATTCTCTGCTCTGCCCTAGCCCCGCTTGTTTCCCCTGTACCTCGTTTGTCTTTAGTCTCGTCAGCTGTTTTTCCTTCGTTAACCTGTGTATTTTTTCTTCTGTTTCCTCCTTGTGTTGGTCGATCGTTTTGTGGGTCTCTTTGTCAGTGTCTTTATGGCCGTCTTGTTCTCCCGTGTCTCGTCACCTAGCGTTACACATTTAATACTAAAGTATTAAATAAACATACAGAATTCTGAATGTATGCTAAATCTACTGGAAACTATGTTCAGACAAATTGTAAAAAAAGAGGAATTGTAAAGGAAGAGTAAATTTATACGATACAGTAACATATACACACAAGCTTGTAACCCCCACCCCCACCCCCCCCAAAAAAAAAGCAGAGGAGAAAATGAATTAAGGATACTAATTTAGCACTTTGCTAACATTTATTAGGGGATGAGAGACAAAGTTTTCGTTGTAGCAGCCTATATTATTTTTGATGGGTAACACAACAGCACTATTGTGTCATTTTAGCATTTGGACAATTTACTGTTAAATATATTACTGCACAAATTCCTATACAGATCTATAGAAACATATTAAACTGTTTATATATTATTTATAATTCATGTGTAAATTTATAAAGTATAAACCAAACCAGTCCCCTGAAAAATACTGAACAAATGAATGTCTATGTTAGGCTATAAAACCATTAAGAAAATCCACAAAGTGAGAATCCTTGTATTTTACTGCAATATAAAAATGTCATTATTTTGTTCTTTGACTTGTTTTTTGGAACTATACTGGATTAGACAACAACTTTTGTTTACACTAATCATCTCTGTGTTGGGGTAAACTACCAGTCATGTGTGTTTGTTGTGGTGAGTTACATGGAAGCCAAATTGTTGCAGAAACTCCAGCAGCTGTAAAGGCCGCCTTGCACCCTCTACTGGCCAGAACAGAAAGTGCTTTATCATTTTAAAACTAACAATAGAAAAGAATAAAACGTCACCTGTGTTGTGTGTTATGAAGTATGCAATGTGTCTTTCCTCTGTAAACTGGCAGAATGGTGCACTCCTCTTTACACAGGCACCAGCACATTCCTGCTGTTTTCACACTTTACCAATTTTGTTTACTGCACAAGAATATTCATCCATGATTGTTTAATAACTGATTTAAACCATGTTGTTACCTATTATCAGTTTCTATGCTTGTTCATATCAGGCTTGGTACAATTGCCTGCATGTAAATTCAACACAATAATCAAATAAACATTTATTCTCAGACATCACCTTCACAAAGGTTCTTGTCTTTTATAGACAATGTGAAAAAACTATACTTTGGTAGTGCTGGTGTTTGACCTGCTGTCCCACCCACAACCACTCAGACATTGATGGATACCTTTAAGGTAATCAATAAAATTCACGATTAGAATCATTTTGAAGTGCATGGTGGAAGGGAACTTTTATTTTGACAGTGACAATTTAGTGGAGACGTTCTCAGTGCACTTATTATTAGAACGAAGTATCGTTTGATCTCATGCATGGTGTCTGATAGCAGTGTTCTAAAAGAAAAACGTTTTAAAACTTTTTTTTAATTGCCTACTATGTCATAATTTTAACAAATAGATTCTTGAAGGAGTTTTGAACTTCATTGTGTGCCGGAGTGAGGTGTCGGAATCATACCAATATCACTGTTGAGAAAAAATTGTTGACACAGCTGATGCAGCACAAAAGCATAGAGAGTGCCTGTAAAGTATCAAAGAAGGCACTTGGATCATGACAGCTGTTCTCGGTGCTCAGGCCACCATGAAACTCATGAAACTTCAAACATTCCCATTGTATTTGTTTCTTGTGGTGTCATATGTCTGACTAAGGCAATTACTGATATCTCATCCGAAATCATGACCTTTATGACAGATTAGCTCTTGTGTAACTGAATAGGTTCAAACTCAATGAACCATTAAGTCACCTTGCTCTGTTTACTAACAAACTGTAAGATACATTTTAGCTGCTCTACATGGAGCATCTCAGTAGAGTTGAGAAGTATCTACTTTGTTTTTGTCACCCTGAATTGCCTTCTAGTCAAACCTCCTAATGTGTTCAGATGACAATTGATTTAATTGTGCAAGAGTTTTCAATATTCTTTAGAAATTACCAATATGAGATTACACCAAGGTCTAAAAAGAAATCTTTTAGGTACCCCCTAGCCATTGGGTGCTCCAGTGTAGTGGCCCAGTGGGATTTACCTCACACAACAGTGCCAGGTGGGCTTGGTTTTACACAAGAGAAGCTGGCTTTTAGGTAAATATCATGTAGGTACGGTCTGACTTCTTTTACCATTTTGTCAGGAACACATACCATATAGGCATCCTTTGTAGCTTTGCATTTACAGACTGTAGCCCATATGTTGCTAAAGAATTTGTCAGCCCCCCTATACCCAGTACAACAAAGGAAATAGACCACCATAGGATGAACATGCCAATACCACTGCTATAGTAGTGGCACAGTAGTATAAGTGTGCTGCTATATTTATTGATGCTAGGGTAGTTTTCTCCACACCTGATCAGTGACTTCAATTGTTTTAAAACCTTTAAATACTCTCCAAGTCAAAGAGTTTAAATATCATACAGGACAATATCTGTTCAGGGCAGCACATGAAACACAATTTTAAAAATTAAAACTCATTTAATTTTAAAGATGTTCTCTTGTAAGTGCATGGGACAATAATTGAGGGGGTTTAAGCTGCTCAAGACCCCTTTATAGCAGAGCATGTGCTAAACTTATCAAATGGTCCATTAGAAGAATTTTCATATAGTTCTGGACAGCTAGCTGATAGAGGAGGCAGCAGAAAGCTTGGACACAAGACTGATACTATAACATGGAAATATCAGCTTTTGAAAATAAAGCTCAGCTCAGCTCTTCCAGTGTGTGGAGAAACTGCATGTGACTGGTGACAAAGCAGCATTTGGCTTAATAGAGAAATGTTTGTTTTGCACAGAATTGTTTGCATTCACAAAAGCAGTGAATGTGCCATTTATGTGAACGACTGTTCTGGTTTTAATTACAGGTTTACATGGATTACAGGGCCTTTAAAGCCTTTGCAGTGCTCACCACACTTTCTCAAAACTCTTCAGCCATTTTTAAAAACGTGAACTTCTTTCACTGTTTAAATACAAAATGCTGTCATAACTTTCAAAACTGATCCACTTTTCATTTAGTGCACCTGAAAAATATCAATGTACTATAGAGTCACAATAATCCTATAATAGACAACAGTCTGTCAAGGCAAAAGAACTTGGCATGACACACAGAGAGCTTAAAATTGGATTGGTTTCATTAACAAAATTGGCAATCAGACAAAACAGCAAACGACGTACAAACAAAAGGGGCAATGCGAGATCGTTATCCAAGGTACAAGGTACAGGCAAAGGTCGAAAGAGGTGTGTGATTGGTGTGTTGGTGACATGTGGGTGTGATGTCATCAGGAAGTGCACTCTGGAAATTGGAGTCAGGAAGATATATATATATAGATGGATAGATAGATATAGATACATAGATATATAGATATATGCCATGGCTCCTACTGGATGTTTGTTTTTTCTAACTTTGGCTGGTTTGCCGGCTTGTCACTGCTGGGCTATGGCTTTTTGCTCTACGACAGCACAACTACGCAGTCTTGCCTCTCATTATTGCCTGGATCCGCTACATACAGTGTCCATCACACTTACGATTGTGCAGTCCCTGTCATCTGGACAAATTAGCATGACTGCAAAACTATTGCCTTCACCAGCCCTCTGTAAATTAACTTTGATGTCCTCCGTTCTCTGCCTCGCTCCACTTCACTGCCAACTCCAAACAACTTCAGAAATCCTAAAAGACTCAAACTTGCATTGCTTAACTGTTGTTCTATAACTGACAAAGGTTTTTTTCTAAATGACCTTATTGTTCATAACATTTATGACATGTTTTTTCCTTTCTGAGACATGGCAGAAACCTGGAGACAACCTTAATCTCAATCTTAATCTCAACCTAATGGCTATAGCTATCTAACTAAGCTTAGGTCACAAAGGAAAGGTGGTGGCTTGGCCATTATGTACAATAGTACACTTAAAAATAATGTCTGTGAATTTCAGAAAGTTACATCTTTTGAATTTATGGCCTTGAAAGTAATTGGTTCAGCTCCCGTGCTGTTTCTGTTAATTTACAAATCATCTTTAAACCTCATGTCTAAGTTCAGTGAATTGCTCACTCTAGCCAGCTCTGTGTACCGAGCTATGATCGCACTTGGGAATTTCATGGATTATTCATTATCGGAAGAGGTTTTAACTGTGCTTAACTAGCCTGACACAACACGTTGACTTTAACACTCATTCTCACGGCCACACACAGATTTAATCTGTTCTGCTGGTCGGCTTATCTCCTCTGTTTCTGGCTCTCTTGTTGGTGTCTCTGACCACAAGCTCATTTAAGCCATATCTAACATTTCATTCTCTTGTCCTCGGGTTAAATTTTTGGTCTCTTTTTGTAATTTCAAGGCTGTTGATTCTCACTCTTTTTCTACTCTTCAGTGTTCGCCTCTCGCCTATCTTTCAGCTGTCTTGTCCTGATGACATTCTGTCTCTGATTAATGACACCATCTCTCATACCTTTGACCAGCTTGCCCCTTTAAAGACAAGGCTGCTCTCCTCTGGCCATTCCTCCCCTTGGTTTACCCCTGAACTCCTTGTGCTGAAAATCATTGGCAAGCATTTAGAACACCTTTACACGAATACTGGCCTTACTGTTCATACGTTAGCATACTCAGACCAAATGCTTAGATATAGAACCGCTTTAAATGCTGCCTGTTCACAGTGTCTTTCATCTGCCATCAATGGTGGACATAAGCCCAAAATACTTCTCTCTACTATTAACAAACTTCTTCATGCTCCCTCTGCCAAACCTGCCAGCAGTGCTGACCAATGTGAAGTCCAATGTGAAATTGTAACAGGAATGACTTCAATCGGACTAGTCTATTCGGATTGAGGTGTATACATGGACGTATTCTATTCCGATTGAGCTATTAGTCGGACTATTATTGGATTATCCGACTGCATGTAAACGTAGCTAATGTTGTGGAGTAGATCTGGCGTATTTGCTTAAACATCTTTGAGGCTTTGCCAATCCTGCAATTCACGTCTGTTTCAGTCATTCCATTGTTACAGGTACAGGTGTTACAGGTACCGCACGGCAGTACCAACGTAATAGTTATACTCCTGCAAAACAGGAGGCTTGTAATCAAAGAAAGATTGAATGTTCCCTGTCCCTGCTGAAGAAAAGCATCCCCACAGCATGGTGCTGCCATCACCATGTTTCACAGTGGGGGTGGTCTGTTCAGGGTGATGAGCAGTGTTATGTTTTCGCCACAAATAGCGCTTTGCATTTAAGACAAAACTTTGGTCTCATCTGACCAGAGCATCTTCTTCCACATGTTTGTTGGGTCCCCTACATGGCTTGTGGTAAACTGCAAACGGCACTTCTTTTGTCTTTCTTTCAACAATGGTTTTCTTTTTGACACGCTTCCATAAAGGCCAGATTTGTGGAGTGCATGACTTACAGTTGACCTGTTGACAGATTCTCCCATCTCAGCTGTGTCTTTCTGCAGCTCCTCTAGAGTGACCATGGGTCTCTTGGCTGCTTCTCTGACCAGTGCTCTCCTGGACAGTCACTGGTCAGTTTAGGTGGACGGCCATGTCTTGGTAGGTTTGCTATTGTAGAATACTCTTTCCATTTTTGGATGATGGATTGAACAGTGCTCAATGTATCATTTTCATTCCAATTGTGTACTACTTAGTGTTGGTCTATCACTTAAAATCTTATAAAATACATTTACATTTGTGGTTGTAATGTGAAAAAATGTGAAACAGTTCAAGGGGTATGAATACTTTTGCAAGCCACTCTACCTTTGATACCTTTTCTGATGTTTACCACATAGCTATCAGTTTCATTCTAGGACTTCTGCTTTCATGTATATGGAGATATGCTTACAAGATTACATGGGGAAATGGCCTCAAACCTCACCCTACAAAAACTGGATGCTGTTATTGTAGTTCTTTTGTCTCCCCTCTCAAAATTAAACTATGTCATTTTTTTAAATATCCTATTTATAAACATATTTGTTGTTGCATACTTGTAACACCTCAGAAGATAACACAAACAAGTTAGGGACATGTCCCAACAGTCCATATGAAAATCTGTGTCCATGCATATTGTCAAAAGGGAAACTGTTGCTGTGTTACAGTTTTATCATAGTTTGGGCAATGTGACACTTTAACACGCTAAATTGAAACAAACGACTGTAGTGTAGTATTTTGGCCCAGTAGATGGCAGACTGGAGCTGGTGACTAATGTTTTTTTGCCTCAAATATAGTTTCAAGAGGCTTTACTTCTTTAAGCCTTGTTCTGCTCATTAAGAATTCGTCCCAGCATGATTACAGTCACCTTAAAATACATGTGTATTGTGCCTACACTCATAAAATGCATGACACTCAAGTTTCTCATGTTTCAATACATGTGGAGTTAATGCAGTGTGCAATACACCCATCACATCTCACACCAGCTCCTGCATCTTCCACGGGTATAAACAGTTTTTATTGGTTTTAAATGCCCAAAACAGTGACATTGTTAGATGTAACAAAGATGCTATATTAGATGTCACTGTTTAAATAAAGTTTAACATATGACCCCTCTTTAGTACGGTCAGAGGAGCCCCTGACCCACTGCAGATCCACCGACCTACTACAAAATCTGTTTTTCTTTAGTTATATAAATTGTTAATACAGTTTCTACTCACACAAGCCATGGCAGTAGCATGTGAAAGATCTCAAAGTCTGGGCAAATGAATGTCAAGAAGCTTAATCATTAAAAATCTAATATTGCTCAAAAGCTTTTATTTCTTAATAACACAAAAAAAAATCTTTCACAATCACAAAATAGAGCAAGCACATATATTAGCCTACACTCTTCATGCTTAAATGGTGATGAAATGCATGATGAAATGGTTCTTCATATTGATGGAGAACGTTTTTGAATATGGTTCTATATGACACAGAAAAATGTTATGCTGTTGTTAAAATGTCAGGTTTGTAACAATAGAATACTTTTCAGTGCTATATGAAATCCCATACACAACACATTCTCCATCAATCTGTAGATGCAAAGAACAATGTAAACATGGTTCTCTTTCATCAACATGTTTTAGTTCTTACAGTGAAATCCCTCAGCTCTCAGAAATTAATTTCATCTCTCCAGAACAAGTCACACAGTTTGGTAAAATACGTTCAAGATTTTTAAAGCAAATTCAAATTCAGTGGTGGTTAAACATGCAGTTTGGGAAACACCTTTTAAAAGTAAACGTGCCAGTGTTATTAACAATGTCAATACTACAATACCAAATGACCAATTTGAAACCAAAACATTTAAGCACATGAGATCTGAGATACACATAAGATTTTTAATGCATTGTTTCATTTCAATATATTAAAATAAATGCATTCATTCATGCCATGCACTTTCTAATGTATCTCCATGTTGTTAACTTCTCATATATTCCTGTAGCGTCAACGCATTTGTCTGTAGAAGCTGAGCGTCTATTCGCGTCTTTTTTTTCATTGCTTCGGAACTCGCCGGTGATTGGATAAATGCAACCATTTTGTCCCGCCCCCAGAGGCTGAGCGTCTCTGGGGGTGATGGAGCTGGGGGCGGGTCTGGAGGCTGAGCTTCTGCAAGATGATTGGAGGATCAGTCAAAAGGGCTAAATCCCGTTTTGATTGACAGCTATTTTGAGCTTTGCACCGTCACTTAATCACTGGGAGCTTCAGTCTCATCGCAGATTTTGCAGTTGAAAGACAAGCTGAAACCTATTTCTTGGTGTTTACTTGATAAAATTACTTGAGCATTTCCTTGTTCAAGTTTAATATAGTTTCATTATTTCGTTCAATCAGTCATTCGTACTGTTGTCTAGGTCGTCGGAGTGAACTAGGTCGGAGGGGAGGTTGGGGTTACGTGTCCCACCCAATATCAGAAACAGGTAGATTTGTCCCACCCAAAAATTAGACCACAGAAAAAGCGGAAACTGTTTAAAAACACTTTATTTTAAAAGCGCGTTTCGTCAGCCTTTGCAATTTACGCGCTGTGTTTGTTGTTAGCAACGGGCTCTGGGTGTTATGTGGTCTTTAACTTTAAGGACTGTGTTGAGATGCCTGTTCAGAAATATCCTGCAGTCAGCAGCTTCACTGACTCTCGTCTCGCTGGAGCATCGGGCAGCTCGCGCCAGCTTTAAAGCGGAGTCAGTGATGAGAACAATGAACAGCAAAATTTACTGCAATAAAAACGGCTTTAGTATAGTGTGTTGTTATGGTAACAGACTAGCAGGGTTTGGGTTAGCTAACGTTTATATTAACTTTAGTCAGAAAGCACTCTGAAACTAATGTAACATTACTCTCTGGCCACGTCCCAAACTGCAGACCAGGTGCGTAGCTAGCCCTAGTTTGGATTCAAATTGAGACCCAGCACCCCTAAAGATTATAGTAAAAAAAATATTTTAACGTTAATTTGTCTCTGACAAGCTGGAAATGTTAAAACCATAGACAGTATATGGTTGAACCAATTATTTTAACAACGAAAAGACAGCAGCCCCCCTTTGCCTTGCAAAATGGTATGATCCAGCTTCTCTTTTTTCGCACTGCGCGCACACACCGTGTCAGTGTTTTATCTGACTGGTGTTGTGTGTCTAGTAAGTTTTATAAAGAAGTATTTTTGTACTTTATCACTCAGAACCAATACATTACAGTCATTATTAGCAGTCCATATTTCTGATTACTCTTTATTCTGGTACTGTTAGCTAGGAGTGACTCTGACGGTTTATTTTAATTTAGCAGGCTAATGCTGCAGGTGGTGTGTTTACTGTTTATAAAGGAGTGAGAGAAGCTGTAGCTGCTGTGCTGTTGGTTAGTCTGTGTGTTATTAAAGCTAAGGTGCTAAAGTAGTGCTGTCTGTATGTGCATTAGATAATTAATGATCTTGATCATGTGCTCAGAATCTGTAGATAATGGTAATAATATTGATAACTGATTATTAGAATTGGTGTGTCTGATCTAAATTATTCTTATTATTCTGTCATGATACACTCACCCAAGTTTCATGCCCTAAATTTTTTCTCATTCTCATCTGGTCACCCTTTAGCCCACAGAAGCTGAATATTCAATGAGAAAATTGTGTTAAATTGATATGGATATGGATTACTTTTTTTTCTTAAAAAAAAAAAAAAAAAAAAAAAATATATATATATATATATATATATATATATATATATATGTATAAATATATATATATATATATATATATATATATATATATATATATATATATATATATTTTACTTTTGATAAAATGTCTTAATGCAGTTGTAAACTAAGTTTTTTTTAAAGATTTGTTGGTGTCTTCCCAGTCACAGTGTTTACCCAACACTGATTTCGGACTGATGGTCTGAAATGACTTTAAAATGTAGTTTTTTTATTATGAGGTGTTTTTTTGGGTGCTCAATCAGTCCTGCTGCAGACTACTACTACACAAAATACATAAAAAATTAAATATAATAAATGAAATTAATTAATGAATAAATAAAAGGACACCAGCGTTAGAAGTGCTTTCAGTAGTGCAGTATGTAACGTTCCAGAGGGTGCTGTTTGGGACACGGCCTTACTGTCTAACATTAATGTTAGTCTTGTCTAGTCAGGAAACCTCAACATTCATTGTTTTGCCATTTCATTTAAGAGATAAGATGAGATAAGAGAATCTTTATTGTCATTATACGTGAGTATAATGAAACTTTGACAACTTCCCAAACAGCAGAGAACAAGATACAAAAAACAAATAAAAAAAATTGAACTTAATAATTTACAATATTGTATATATTATATTTATTATATATATTGGCAACCTGTTTGGATAGGGGTGTGATGGAGGCCACAGCCCTGGGAAAAAAACTGTTTCTGAGTGTTTGTGTTATGAACAGGTCTGTCTGAGAATAAACGAGTGTGTGTTATGAACAGGTCTGTCTGAGAATAAACGAGTGTTTGTTATGAACAGGTCTGTCTGAGAATAAACGAGTGTGTGTTATGAACAGGTCTGTCTGAGAATAAATGAGTGTTATGAACAGGTCTGTCTGAGAATAAACGAGTGTTTGTGTTATGAACAGGTCTGTCTGAGAATAACAAGTGTGTTTGTGTTATGAACAGGTCTGTCTGAGAATAAACGAGTGTGTGTTATGAACAGGTCTGTCTGAGAATAAACGAGTGTTTGTTATGAACAGGTCTGTCTGAGAATAAACGAGTGTTTGTTATGAACAGGTCTGTCTGAGAATAAACGAGTGTGTGTTATGAACAGGTCTGTCTGAGACTAAATGAGTGTTTGTGTTATGAACAGGTCTGTCTGAGAATAAACGAGTGTGTGTTATGAACAGGTCTGTCTGAGAATAAACGAGTGTGTGTTATGAACAGGTCTGTCTGAGAATAAATGAGTGTTATGAACAGGTCTGTCTGAGAATAAACGAGTGTGTGTTATGAACAGGTCTGTCTGAGAATAAACAAGTGTTTGTGTTATGAACAGGTCTGTCTGAGAATAAACGAGTGTTTGTGTTATGAACAGGTCTGTCTGAGAATAAACGAGTGTTTGTGTTATGAACAGGTCTGTCTGAGAATAAACAAGTGTTTGTGTTATGAACAGGTCTGTCTGAGAATAAACGAGTGTTTGTGTTATATACAGGTCTGTCTGAGAATAAACGAGTGTGTGTTATGAACAGGTCTGTCTGAGAATAAATGAGTGTTATGAACAGGTCTGTCTGAGAATAAACGAGTGTTTGTGTTATGAACAGGTCTGTCTGAGAATAAACAAGTGTTATGTTATGAACAGGTCTGTCTGAGAATAAACGAGTGTGTGTGTTATGAACAGGTCTGTCTGAGAATAAACGAGTGTGTGTTATAAACAGGTCTGTCTAAGAATAAACGAGTGTTATGAACAGGTCTGTCTGAGAATAAACAAGTGTTTGTGTTATGAACAGGTCTGTCTGAGAATAAACGAGTGTGTGTGTTATGAACAGGTCTGTCTGAGAATAAACGAGTGTTTGTTATGAACAGGTCTGTCTGAGAATAAACGAGTGTTTATGTTATGAACAGGTCTGTCTGAGAATAAACGAGTGTGTGTTATGAACAGCTCTGTCTGAGAATAAATGAGTGTTATGAACAGGTCTGTCTGAGAATAAACGAGTGTTTGTTATGAACAGGTCTGTCTGAGAATAAACGAGTGTGTGTTATGAACAGGTCTGTCTGAGAATAAACGAGTATGTGTGTTATGAACAGGTCTGTCTGAGAATAAACGAGTGTTTGTGTTATATACAGGTCTGTCTGAGAATAAATGAGTGTGTGTTATGAACAGGTCTGTCTGAGAATAAACGAGTGTGTGTTATGAACAGGTCTGTCTGAGAATAAACGAGTGTTCTCGAATAAACAGTTCTGTCCCTCATTACCATAATTCCACACATCATTTGTGAAAGAGGTAATTAACTTGACTCGGTTTTAAAATACTGCATGTTGTAATTCAAACTTATTTAATATTCTGTTTTTCAGTAAACTCTATTCTTACCCCCTCTCGACGCCATATCGTGCTCGTCTTCAGATTCAGATCCAAAGTCCAATCTGTTAATTCAGGAAGTGTCTGATAACACTTTGATGCCTCCGCCTACAGTTCACCTTTCTCTGAGCACACTGCAGTTTACAAGCTGTGCCAAATTCCAGCTTCCTGCCAGAGTCCTACTCCTGGCATGTCCTATATCCTACAACTGGCATATATATCAAATATGAATCAAAATATGAATCAAAGCCCACCCTATCACCTAAATATTACCAATAAGCTGATTCCACTGTAGGTAAGGTTGTAAATCACTGCATGTATAGCAACATAGAACAACATTTGTGGAATTACAGTAAATTACAAATAAATAAACAAAATACAACATTATCTGTACTTCTGTTTATTATTAGATAAATCCAATTAAAGATCACTTTACAAACTGAACTAGATACTCCACATTACATGGTACTGTCATCAGAAAAGTTTTAAATGATAAATGCAATGTCTGGATTATATACATATAAAACAAAAAAAATAATTATTTTGGTGGCATGATGAAATGGACAGAACACACCCTGGTCACTACCTCTTTGAGGTAGAGGCTGCCATGCGTTTATTCTCAGACAGACCTGTTCATAACACAAACACTCATTTATTCTCAGACAGACCTGTTCATAACACTCGTTTATTCTCAGACAGACCTGTTCATAACACAAACACTCTCAGACAGGCGGTCTATCTGTCATATTCGGTTCATTGTGGATTTAAATAAAAGAGATTTGCGTGTGTAACCTACCTCGTCTCCCGCAGCATTACAGAATACTCGACTGAAAGAGAATACAGCGAGTCTTTTTGTAGCTCATAATGAGCATGAGGACTTTCTCTCCACATGGGAACTTTGTACTCTGTCGAAAGCTGATGATCCCGCTCAGCTTGCTGCTGGTTTGGCCGCAGAGGATGCAGTCAAACTAAGAAAAGGCTAAGCGGTGCCATAAATGCTGCAACTGAGGGCAACCTCTGTAGAGAAAATAAGCAAAAAAATCAACCTTGTCATTATGGGGTATTGTGTGTAGGATTTTATGGGAAAAATGAATAAATTTTTGAATAAGGCTGTAACATAACAAAATGTGGAAAATTGAAGCGCTGGGAATTCTTTTCTGAGGCATTGTATGTGGCATAAATGACATATACAAAGATACAAATTCAGTGTCAGTTTAACATGTAGTTGGGAAACACCTTTTAAATGTAAACACGCCAGTGTGATCAACAATGTCAATACTAGATTACCAAATAACCAATTAATGTGGATACATGAGATCTGAGATACATATAAGATTTTAAATGGAATGTTTCATTTTAAAATGAAGCCTC
Source organism: Megaleporinus macrocephalus (assembly GCA_021613375.1). NCBI lineage: Eukaryota > Metazoa > Chordata > Actinopteri > Characiformes > Anostomidae > Megaleporinus > Megaleporinus macrocephalus. The sequence goes on from CM038703.1 coordinate 30,701,507, forward strand.
TTTTAATTCCTAATGTACATTTAAGTACATATTAATAATAATACAAGTAAATGCATTAATTCATTATTTGTTTTGTACTTTTAAATGTACTGGATTTTTTGTCTTCAATTACATCTATCTATCTATCTGTCTATCTATCTATCTATTTTTCTATCTATCTATCTATCTATCTATCTATCTATCTATCTATCTATCTATCTATCTATCTATTTTTCTATCTATCTATCTATCTATTTTAGTTCTTTATGATATCGTCGCTGTCCAATGAAATTACATTTTTGTCAATTTTGAGATTTCTACATCATTTATACACGGCAATGGTTGTTTACATTGTGTGAATATTTCAAAAAAGTTCCGTTTTTATTGCCTAATATTGAAATGTAAGTTTTTGTTCTTTCCTGTAAAGTTGCAGTTTTGGAGATACTTGTTTTTCATTGAACAGTGATGATATATATTTTACTTGTATGTAACTTGTGTTTTTTTTGGTGCAGATCATTCAGACTGGAAGAGGCAAAGAAAAAGAAGTAGATCACCACCACCCAGCAGTAGGTTCTGTTACATCCATGTAATCTGGATTACCAGCTATATATTGCAGGCAGATAATAATATATTGAGAGGAAGAGAGAGAAACAGAGGCTTTCAATAGTTTGTTTTCTCTCACATCATTCGAGTGACGTTTAAAATCTTCATATTACTGCAATACTGTCTGTCTAATCTTTTTTTTAGTTTCAGTTTCTTTTTCATCTAGTTTTACGTGTAATATTGCTGTATGTTTGGATATGGGTACATAAAATGTAAGAGTTTGTGGAAAAATAACACATTTATTATGACCAGCATAACACACAAAGCAAGCATTCAACTTTTTCTATATTTACTGTAAGTCCAGTTGCTTGAAAACATTTCTGAACTCTTGGAAATACCTGGACTTCTGTATAAATGTCTCCTAAAATAATAATTAATAATGCACAATAATTAATAGATTAATAAATTATGACAATCATAATAACCTAATTAAAAGCACTTTTGAACAGAAAGCATTATTTAACACGCTTATTAATAATCCTATCCCAAAATGTAACAAATATTAATATCAGTGAACCTGAAATCACTAAAAACATTATCACCAAATATTTGGATCATCTACTGTCGCCCCTAAATACCCATAATATTCTACTTAAACTCTTGAATGATGCTGTGCTGTCCTGATTCCCCTTTAAGCCTCCCCTTGTCTGCCTCAGTGCAGCTCCCATACCATACTGAAGTACGGACGAGTCAGAGTCAGAATCAGAATCAGAATCCGAAATACTTTATTGATCCCAGGGGGAAATTGCAGAATGATCGAAGTGATAGAAGGTCAGCAGCAGTTTTTTTGTCCAGGTTGTTCTTCCTGAGAACCTTATGGAAGTGTAGTTGCTGCTGAGCCTTCTTGGTGATAGTTGTGATATTTATAACTCAGTACAAACATTTTTACATCATCTTTCCATTTTTCCAGACTTGAAAGTAAGTAGAAAGTTAACATACTACTGAACAGACAACCAAAGAAATGAAGAAGCCCATCATTAGGCTGAAAAATCAATTTATTTTTACATTATAAAAATAAGGTGATGAGCTCAGCAACACTCTTCCAAGGCACCTAGGCCTGGAAGACCACCAAATGCAACTAAAACTGAAGAGGCCAGATTTTTTTAGTGGTAAAGGAAAACCCCTTTATAACCTCTAGTCAGTTCAAAATCATCATAAATAAGATATCATTATCAAAGTCATTCTTATGGACCTGACTGTACATCGTATGTATATTAATTTTTAATTAAGGACAGTCATGTGATGACTTTTCTAATCAGTATTAAGGTTTGATAATGCATGGCCAAAGCGTTAGCTGCTTTAGGATGAGCTTTTCAAAGCTCTTCCTGACATGTGAAGTATGTCTCTGAGGGTCTCTAATGATGTGCTGGTAGCGTGTTTTATAAATGAATAGTTTGAAATAAAAGATCACCATGAAAAGCAAAAGAAGATGAATTACTCAAGAAAACATCTGAAGAAACTCCTCATTCAGGGAATAAACTTGAGATAAAAAAAAAACTTTGTTCTAATGTGGTTAGGATTACTTCCTCTATCTATAGGATAAATATAAAATTAAAATGAAGCATTAGAAAGCGACTGGGTCAGTATGATCATTTCTAGCAACAGAACTCACGTGGGCATTGCTTTATGTTTTTAACATTTTTTTGTCCTACATATGATAAAACTTCTTTACCTTGTCTGTATGAACTGGATGGTTTCAATTTTTGAACATTTAAATTTTTTAACTGGATTTGTACTTGTAAGATTGCTTATTGGATTGTAGTTTAAAGCTCAAACCACTCTATTATTTATGTTGCTGGCTCTTTGTCACGATGCAGCTGGAGCAGGTAAAGGTAGTTGCGGACACAATTGCGAACTGTAGTTTAAACACGGATTTAATTATGTAAACAAACAGACAAACGGAGTACACCACAACATCAACAACATGACAATAACAATGAGCGACCAGAGAGAGGGCAAAACAGGCGGACTAAATACAAAGGATAACGGGAGGGAAACGGAAACAGGTGGTGAACATGATGGGACACAGGTGGAGGGCAGAGGCAAGGAACACATGACAAAAGGTAAACAAAGACCACGTGGACATGACAGGACGTAAACAGGCGAGGGACGCGGGGAACATGGCGGGGTATGACACTCTTTTAAAAGTGATAAGTAAATCTTTAAATTTACTTTGTGAAGCTGGATCACTCTAAAGGACATGCCAGTGTTTCAGTATTACACCTATAATCTCTCTAGTTGTAAGAGTATAGGTAGATTGATAAATCAAGCTTGAAGTTTATTTTTGGTCTATTTATTTGATGTAAACATATTTTAAGTTATACTTTTTCTGAATCTATAAGCCAACATTTCTTAATTTCTCTCTTTAAACATCATCATATATTTTCTACTTCGTTAACAGCCTTCGCCGTCCTCATATTCTTTTAAGTCAAGTAAATTGATTAATGGGTAAGCTTTTTAAGAGATGCAAGGCAGAATTCAACATATTTCTGTCTGTAGAATTAGTATATAGAGATGAAGTAAGGCTCATTTCATTCTTTTTGACATTTAATAACGGAAGATGAATTTATTGGCACTATAACTCAAAGAAAATTGTAACCCAACAAAGTTAGTATTTAAAAATGTACAAACTCAAACAAAAGGTTTACTGAACAATTCCAAAGCAACAAGATTTTAATTAATTTTTTTTCCTGGGACAATAATGAGGAAAGAGATTCTTTTGACATTTATATAACGCCTGCACTTTTAATGAGAAAATGTTGTGCTTGCTGAAAGTCTTTTAAAATAACTAATACAGTCTTTTAACTGTGTCACAGTGAAAAACTAATAACCACAATGGAGAAACAAAACATTTGGTGGTTCTTTCAAGCCTGTCCATAACTTTGAGCTAATGCAAGTAACAAGCAATAACTGAAACAGGCAATATAATGTAGTTGTATGTTTAGATTGACATCAAAGGTTTTTAGGCTACAGCATCTAGATGTGTTATATGTGAATACATTCCAGGATCAGTAAATGTAAACAAGAAGTTCGAAAGAAGTCAGTTTGTAGGTTTAGAATTCAGAGTAGCCAAAGCAGTGGTGTGATTGGTCAAGGATGTGAAATTGCATGTCAGAATTTTTTTTTAATTATTATTATTTTTTTTATTTAATTTTTTTTTTACTTTATATGTAACTTGTGTTTTTGGTGCAGATCAATCAGACTGGAAGAGGCAAAGAAGCAGAAGTATATCACCGCCCCCTTTTAGTAAGTTCTGTTACAGCTATGTTATCTGGATGACCAACTATATATTGCATTCCATATGTGATCATTTTAATAATACAAGTTTTTAAATGATTACACACTCAGAACATTGTTTTTAGAGTATCACACTTATGATTCCTTCCTTGTAGGCCTGTGTTCACTGATAGGGGTGGTTTCCTACTAAAAAGATTTAAAAGATATGATAGTGAAATTGCATATAACTGTCCTAAAAAAACAATCTTAATAATAATATAATAAATATTATTTAATAATAAATAATATAAATCTTAATAATAATAATAAGTGCACATAACAAACTGAAATTTTAAACACACTGCAGAGACAGCAACCAGTAAACATCTATTTATAAGCTCAGTTCATTTGCTGCTGCTTGCTGCTGTACAGCCGTAGCTTTTTTTAAATCAAAGCAAGAGATTTTACACAGAAACAAATCATTTGTAAATAAAAGCAGGCATCTTCAAATCAGACAATATTGTCAAATTTTAAAAATGAAAACTGATAGTCCATCTTTAAAGAAAGTCCAGGAAAAAAAGACTACCCCTGCTGTATAGTGCTACAACTCTTTCTCTTTATCCTAAAAAGAACAGAAGCATCAACACTGCAAATAAAAGTCCAGTTTCTTATGATGACCATGTTTGTTGTGGCTTTGCAGTCTAGCTTTAGAGTTTAGCTTTCAAGCTTGCTGCTGTTACCTTTTGTAACAGAAAATGGTGTGTTTCTGCAGAAGAAGCAGCACCTCCAGAATAGATAGTAGATAGTAATACAATTATCTATCTATCTTCAAGTAACTGCATTACTGTCTGTCTGTCTGTCTTTCTATTCTTTTTTCAGTTTTTTGGTATTTCATTATTTGAATAAGAATAAATTGAATACATTATACATAAATGAATATAGAGAAAAAAAGAAAGAAAAACTGTTGAAGTCCTGTCAGCGTAGCAGTGAGAACCAGCTTAGTTATTTGTAAAGTCAGAGAAGAAAAGACTGAGTTTGTGATTAAGTAAGCAAACAGAATCTTTGGAGGTGCCAGTGGATCATGCAAGCGAGTTTTCCACGAGGCACTCCATTATGGGTAAACTGGTCCAAAATGCAGGCAAACAGGGGCACCCAGTCAAGGCAGACGCAGCAGCAGCATTAGCATCAGATTGCAGGATGGGCAGTTGTTGAGCTCAACAGGAAAAATACACAGAGAGGTAGTTCTGCTAGAGGTAACAGAGAATATTATATAGTGTGCGTAGTGCGGTGCATCAGTGACTCCGGCAGGCCTTGCTATTACAGCATAGCTAAAAAGGGAGAGCCAGGAGGTAACAAAGAAAGGAGAGGTTTACAAAAGCACAGATATGCACTTCATACACTCCTCAACATCAGCTCCTTCTAACACAAAACTTCATACACTCAACATCAACTCATTCTACCACAACACTTCATACACTCCTCAACATCAACTCATACTACCACAATACTTCATACACTCAACATCAACTCATTCTACCACAACACTTCATACACTCCTCTACATCAACTCATTATACCACAACACTTCATACACTCCTCATCAACTCATTCTACCACAACACTTCATACACTCCTCAACATCAACTCATTCTACCACAACACTTCATACACTCCTCAAAATCAACTCATTCTACCACAACACTTCATACACTCCTCAACATCAACTCATTCTACCACAACACTTCATACACTCCTCAACATCAACTCATTCTACCACAACACTTTATACACTCCTCACTATCAACTCATTCTACCACAACACTTCATACACTCCTCAACATCAACTCATTCTACCACAACACTTCATACACTCCTCAACATCAACTCATTCTACCACAACACTTCATACACTCCTCAACATCAACTCATTCTACCACAACACTTTATACACTCCTCACTATCAACTCATTCTACTACAACACTTCATACACTCAACATCAACTCATTCTACCACAACACTTCATACACTCCTCAACATCAACTCATACTACCACAATACTTCATACACTCAACATCAACTCATTCTACCACAACACTTCATACACTCCTCAACATCAACTCATTCTACCACAACACTTCATACATTCCTCAACATCAACTCATTCTACCACAACACTTCATACACTCCTCAACATCAACTTGTTCTACCACAACACTTCATACACTCCTCAACATCAACTCGTTCTACCACAACACTTCATACCCTCCTCAACATCAACTCATTCTACCACAACACTTCATACACTCCTCAACATCAACTCATTCTACCACAACACTTCATACACTCCTCAACATCAACTCATTCTACCACAACACTTCATACACTCCTCAACATCAACTCATTCTACCACAACACTTCATACATTCCTCAACATCAACTCATTCTACCACAACACTTCATACACTCAACATCAACTCATTATACCACAACACTTCATACCCTCCTCAACATCAACTCATTCTACTACAACACTTCATACACTCCTCAACATCAACTCATTCTACCACAACACTTCATACACTCCTCAACATCAACTCATTCTACCACACTTCATACACTCCTCAACATCAACTCATTCTACCACAACACTTCATACACTCCTCAACATCAACTCATTCTACCACAACACTTCATACACTCCTCAACATCAACTCATTCTACCACAACACTTCATACACTCCTCAACATCAACTCATTCTACCACAACACTTCATACACTCCTCAACATCAACTCATTCTACCACACTTCATACACTCCTCAACATCAACTCATTCTACCACAACACTTCATACACTCCTTAACATCAACTCATTCTACCACACTTCATACACTCCTCAACATCAACTCATTCTACCACAACACTTCATACACTCCTCAACATCAACTCATTCTACCACAACACTTCATACACTCCTCAACATCAACTCATTCTACCACAACACTTCATACACTCCTCAACATCAACTCATTCTACCCCAACACTTCATACACTCCTCAACATCAACTCATTCTACCACAACACTTCATACACTCCTCAACATCAACTCATTCTACCACAACACTTCATACACTCCTCAACATCAACTTGTTCTACTACAACACTTCATACACTCCTCTACATCAACTCATTATACCACAACACTTCATACACTCCTCATCAACTCATTCTACCACAACACTTCATACACTCCTCAACATCAACTCATTCTACCACAACACTTCATACACTCCTCAAATCAACTCATTCTACCACAACACTTCATACACTCCTCAACATCAACTCATTCTACCACAACACTTCATACACTCCTCAACATCAACTCATTCTACCACAACACTTTATACACTCCTCACTATCAACTCATTCTACCACAACACTTCATACACTCCTCAACATCAACTCATTCTACCACAACACTTCATACACTCCTCAACATCAACTCATTCTACCACAACACTTCATACACTCCTCAACATCAACTCATTCTACCACAACACTTTATACACTCCTCACTATCAACTCATTCTACTACAACACTTCATACACTCCTCAACATCAACTCATTCTACCACAACACTTCATACACTTCCCAACATCAACTCATTCTACCAAGGACATAAATTAGCATGAAGTGACGTGTCCCCACCAATATGTAATGATTATTAATTTGTCCCCACCAATAATTTGATCCCCTCTTAAGAAAGAGTTAAGAATCGCAGTCAACCGGCTATAGTGGTTTTGGTTACTCACATAAACTTTTGTGGTGGTAAACGCTCAGATGACAAATAATACAAATAAATTCTTCACTCAATTAAAATGTTAAATATACAGTGTAAAATAATTATACATCAGTCTAAATGCTTCAAGCCTAGTTTAATATATGTCTTTATTGTAAGTGTTTCTGTCTACAAATATGATCCACTGATGCCAGTATGTTTCTCTTTCAGTGTCTGAGAAGCTGAACTTGGTTCTCTGTGGAAGTGATGAAGCAGTGAAGTCCTACATATCAGATCTTATACTGGGTCAGAAAGAGCCCAGTACAGAGTCCAGCTCAGTGTGTGTGAGGAGGGAGGGAGAAGTGTGTGGATGTCTGGTCACTCTGGTGGAGATGCCAGCTCTCTACAACACTCAGCTCTCAGAGGAGGAAGTGATGAAGGAGACTTATCGCTGTGTCTCTCTCTGTGATCCTGGAGTTCATGCGTTTCTCTTCATCATTCCTGATGGTCCACCTACTGATGAAGACAAAGAAGAAATGGAGAAGATGGAAGAAATATTTGGATCCAGAATCAACAACTACTTATTGCTGATCACTCCACACTCTCAAAACAAACAGTTATCTGAGTCTGTTAAGACTTATGAAAGAACATATCTCACTGGCTCTGAAACAGATGCAGAAGAGGTGATTCACTTTGTCAAGAAGCTTCTTAAACAGAACAACGGAAGTCGTTTCACTGCTGCAATGTTTACAGATGCACAGATAGAATCACAATTCCAGTACAAGAATGAGATTGAAGATCTGAAGCAAGAAATCAAAGATCTGAGAATGAGCCGTAACAACCAAATACAAGGTAATGTGTTCATTGTCTTTAGTAATCATTATTTTTTAATGATTTACACATATTATTATTATTATTATTATTATTATTATTATTATTATTATTATTATTATTATTATTATTATTATTATTTATTTTTATTTTATTTTTTTTTTTTATTAGTAGTATTGGTATTATGTATACTAGTAGTAGTGTTTTAAGAAAACATTAAAGGGACAAAAATAAAAATTAAACAAGTATAAATTTAATATATAGAATGTAAAATACTAAAAAAAAGCAATAATTAAATAAAAGAAAGCATTTAAAACTTTTCAAAGCCTTTTAAAGCTACTTGAGTAGTGTTTTTAAGAAAAGGTTTTGTAGCTTTAAGATCACCAAATTATCTGCTTTTGGAATGGAAAGTGACACCATGTATCATTTTGGGATACTTTAGTAACTACATTTATAGCTCAGTGGTCATCATTTAAAAGACCATCAGATTTAATGCATTGATTTTACAAACAAAATGTATAAATACATTTATTATGTATGTGTCCCTCCATTTTATTAGTCTGACAAGAAACATAGTATCAGTGTAAATCAGCCAGTTCAGCCCAGATACTTTTCTTCCTCCCCTGAAGCACTATCTAGCATGCTCGCAGTGTCTGGTACCAACATCAGGGACTGAGCCTGTGGCCTATTTTACAAAGTCCCATGATTACATAGCCTGTCATATCAATTCCAGAGTGCCTCCACTATAGATTGTGCAATACATTTGCCACAGCAACAACAACAACAAAATAAATGTTAGTATCTTTATTATTTTTTTATTGTAATTAATTGTTTGTTTTTTTAGGATGTCATTAAAAATAAACAGACATTTTTTGTTACACTTTAATTATGAGAACACTAGTATGATTATTTTCTGCCAGCTCTCATTTCCTCTGCAGTTCCTGTTGTTTGTATGGTCTGTTTTATCTTCTCTCATTTTCTGTAATGTTACTTTCTGTTGCCGTCAGTTTTTCAACATTTCTGCATAATGACATTGTTACAATGTGAACAGTCATTCAAAGTGCTTTAATGTAAGAATTATGTTCTAGAGAAACTGACAAAATTGTTCTCAGTGTTGGTGATAGAAACAAGATGTCTGAAGAGTTTTGTTCCTCTAAAAGCTCTTTCATAGAATGGTTTTGCATTAGAGAAATACGTGCCGGGTTTTGTAAATCAAAATAGAAAACATGTAGTGAATTTATCTTTTTTTTTTTAACAAACATCAACATTATATATAAAACTTCAGGTTTTTTGGTGGTTCTGGAAATGTAATAAATTGGTTGGTTGTAGACATTATGACCCCTGGTTTCTATCACCACCACTGTAAAGTCTTTACAATCAAACATTCTACATCTCAGCAACTAAAATATGCAAGCATTTTGAAAATGGGTGGATCTACCCTTTATTACAGGAAACCATTACCAAAAATCAACTGCATGTATAATCAACACCTGTTCACAAATAAATATATATCTGTATGAATTGTTAACTAATATCTCATCCAAAATCAAATGACTATATGTTATTTTATCCTCGTGTAGCTGTTAAAATCTATAAAAATAACTTAACGAAATAACGAATGAATAAATAAATAATAATAATAATAATAATGTATAAAAGCCACAGTAGTAGAAAGACAGCAAATCAAATCAAATATTTTATTGTTTCTTAAAAAATATGTATGCCTGTTTTAATTTTATGCCAGCAAGAATTAAGAATTTCTGAATAGCAACAGTTTAATGCTATCTGGCTAAACTGCTTGCAGTCATGATGCTATTAAATAAGACTGGGAGTGAAAAGTCGACACGGATTAAAACTGGCCCTTTTTTTAATATAAATAACTATTTTAATAAAAAAGAGGCCACTGTTGCTCACAAGCTCTGCTTCAGAAGTAAACATAAATGTCCTTATCATACAATAATCACCAGTAATTAACAGTTTCTCATTGAAGTTGTTGAACATGTTATTATAACTGGTTAGATTGATTATTCAAATTTTTGGTGCATAAAAAATCCTTGGAATCTCAGCTGAGAAAATATATTGTATGTATTTTTTTAAGGGCTGGGAACTCACAACAATAACTTTTACTAACTCTGGCATATATACATGTTCATTTAAATAGAAACAAGTTCTGTATGTAGTTAATGCTTTGTAGTAGCTTTGTAGTAGTTATTAGCTTTCATAATTGCCATCAATTAAATTGACTCAAATGTGATGACAAATTAAGTTAAACCTAAATATTTGTCATTGTAACATTTAACAAAATTTATTTTTTTATGAAAAGTGACAATTTTTTTTTACAGAGTGGACAGGTTTCTAGTCCATCACAGGGCAGTTTGGACTGGTCATCACAACTACACCAGCCCATTTACTTAAGCCCAATAAGTTGATAGTATAGATTTAACATCACATTAGCTGTTAAAAGTGCTTTTTCATACACAAGATTAAAGTATACTTTTCAAAAAACTAAAGTATAGTTTTAACATTTAAAATAGTACATCAGCAAGTTTTATGAAAGTATAATTTGTAAAGGCATCATAAAATTAGTATACATTTTTACAAGCACATTTAATTGAAGTTTTTTTTTTGGTCCTAGAACACATTTTGTAAAAGTATAGTTTTATCATAAAAAAGCACATTTAATACACATATATTCTTCATGAAGTATATAACCAGTACCAAATTAGCACACGCCAAATAAAGTGTACTTCTTTGAAGTATACTGAAATACAACTTAAGGGGGTAAAAAGTTAAATATAAAGAAAAAAATATATACATGGAATATATTCCATGTATTATTTAAGTAGACTTAAATTATACAATGTTTTTACAAGGAAAGGGTTGGTGAAAACAAACACCCACTTCCATCGTACAGACCAGTCAAGAGGTCGGAGACCCAAACCACTTCCTATCTGTAATGGCTTTGCAGGTGAGGATTGCGAATACATTTGCAGGTTGAATTTATTAACATACATACGTAAAATATATAACAAGGATCCAGACTAACAAAGCAAGAACTAAACCAAACTTGAGCACATACATTACAGCAATGCGCGATCAACAAAGACAGACAAAGACAAGAGACAACAGACAGAGAAAATAAATGGAGACACTAAACAAGAGACACCTGGAAGGAGGCATAAACACAGAGCAGGTAGGGGTGGAACCAAGGTGCACATGACAAACATAAACAGAACCACATGGCACAGACAGGACAGCGTAAACAAAGACAGACATGCACGAAACAGGGCAGACCGTGACACTATTCAATCCCGGCCCTAAAGTCTGACTAATCAAGTGATCAGCAAGTATAAAAATAAATGAGGTTATGTTCCTCTATTATTGCTCACCCAACAAAAGTGCTTTTTTAAGTGGATGCTTCTCTGTGCACTTACGTTACAGCTGCATGCTCTTAAATACTGTTCTATGACCTCATTTCACACCTTAACCAGCTCTTTATTATTTGAATGCGACAGCTGCCCTTTATATCACGTGAATGTTTCATGATGAATGGACTAATATAAATGCTTCAAAATCACAAGACTTCTTTACATTAACTTATATTAGATGACAACAGTTTTTCAGCATGATCAATAAATATAAATGTTTTTACATGAAAGTGGAAGAAACCATAAAATATGCTGTGACTGTGAAAACTGCAGTGTGCACACAGTTCATGCTTCATGCAAGTAGAAAGTTTCAATAGGAGTTAGTGGGTGGGACTGTGAGCAGCTGCCACTATAAGCTGCTGCTTTACTGAATCTAATGTTAATTTCAGACAGATTGTGGGTGCATAGTTGATCAAGGCATAAACTGTAGTGTCTATGTGCTTGTACATACCTCTGTCCCACAGTGTGTGCAATACATACTTTATGATAGCTACAAAAACATTTGTGTATATTTTAAAGTGTAAACTAAGTGTTTGTCTAAGCTTTTGTTCTAATCAACAAAATCTATTAGCCAACTTCTCTTACTGTTAAAAGTAAACACTCAGATCCTGATCATTTCTCTGTGGAATAGATGTATGTAGTTATATAGAATTTAGTTCCTTTAATTTCTGAAATTTCTAAAAATGTTTTTTCTTTTTTCTTTGTAGAACCTTCTCCAGATATGGGAGATCTAAGAGTTGTTCTGCTGGGGAAGACTGGAGTGGGGAAGAGCGCTACAGGAAACACCATTTTAGGGACAAAAGCTTTCGAAGTGTTACTTTTCCCTGGATCAGTTACACGTGTGTGTCAGAAAGAATCAGCTGAAGTTGAACGGAGACAGATCACAGTGATTGACACTCCGGGACTGTTTGACACCGGTATTTCTAATGTAGAGATCAGGAAGGAAATTGTTAAGTGCATCACCATGGCAGCTCCCGGTCCACACGTCTTTTTGCTGGTTCTTACAGTGACTCGCTTCACACAAGAGGAGAGAGAAGCAGTGAAGATCATCCAAGATCTGTTTGGTGATGAATCCAGAAGATATACTATAGTGTTGTTCACCAGAGGGGATGATCTGGGGAAAATGAATATGACAATCGAGGAGTTTATTAAAGGTTCTAGCAGCTTACAGAACATCATTTACCAGTGTGGTAACAGATACCACGTGTTCAATAACAGTGTTACAGACGACAGCCAGGTCACTGCTCTACTGGAGAAGATCGAGTCCATGGTGACCGTAAATGGAGGGAGCTGCTACACTAATGAGATGTTCCAGCAGACAGAGAAAGCTCTACAAGAAGAACAGCAGAGAATACTGAAGGAAAGAGAAGAGGAAATAGAGAGAGAGAAAGAAGCACTGAAAGCCAAGCATGAAGCTGAAATGGAAACAATGAAAAAGACGATGGAGGAGGAGAGACAGAAACAAGAGACAGATAAGAAAATAAGAGAGAAGGAATTTAAAGAAAGAGAAGATCAGATCGAAAGAGAGTTTGTGGAGAGAGAACAGTTAGAAAGAGAACAATACAAGAAAAGATGAATGGCTAAGGAAGAACAGAAAATAAGAAAGAAAGAAGAAGAATGGCAGAAGAAACAGAGTAAGGACAAAGAGAAATTTGAGAAAGAAAAAGAAAGACAGAAAAAGGAAATGGAAGAGAAATTGAGGACACAGAGAGAAATCTTTCAAAAACAAGAAGAAGAAAAAGAAAGAGTGCGTAAAGAAGAGGAAAAACAGAACCTGGCCTACATGAGAAACGTGCATGAACAAGAAAAAGAGAAACTGCGTAGAGAGACTGAACTCAAAGCGAGACGAAAAGCTGAGAAAGAATTCTGTACCAAACTTGAAGAAAAGGTCAAAGAGGCAAAAGCAGAGGGACATAAAGAAGGATTCACTAAAGGAGAGAAGAAGGGACATGAAGAAGGATTTACTGAAGGAAATAAGAAGGGACATAAAGAAGGATTCACTAAAGGAGAGAAGAGGGGACATGAAAAAGGATTCACTGAAGGAAAGAAGAAGGGACATAAAGAAGGATTTTCTGAAGGAGAAAAGGAGGGACATAAAGAAGAATTCACTAAAGGAGAGAAGAAGGGACATGAAAAAGGATTCACTGAAGGAGAGAAAAGGGGACATGAAAAAGGATTCACTGAAGGAGAGAAGAAGGGACATAAAGAAGGATTTTCTGAAGGAGAAAAGGAGGGACATAAAGAAGGATTCATTAAAGGAGAGAAGAAGGGACATAAAAAAGGATTCAGTAAAGGAAAGAAGAAGGGACATGGAGAAGGATTCAGTGAAGGAAAGAAGAAGGGACATGGAGAAGGATTCAGTGAAGGAGAGAAGAAGGGACATGGAGAAGGATTCAGTGAAGGAGAGAAGACTGGAGCAGACAAAGTGGAAGCCCAGAGGACCATAGCTGGGAAATGCATTGATGCAGCTGTTAACAAGATCTGGAATTTCCTATCAAAAGAAAATCCTCAGTAACATAAAGATGATTTATGTTGTATTTTTTAAAAAACTAAAACAAATAAGCCAGAATAAATAAATAAATAAATAAATAAATAAATAAATACATAAACAAAACAGCTGCAGCTTTTATTGAGGGACATTCTGAACATGTGGAAAGAAAACAAGAGGAAGAAGAAATGGATTCCTTGAGTTGCAGTGTTGATGAATCATTATCATTTAAGCACTTCAGCTAAACTATGACCTGCTAAAGAAAAGAATAACCATGACAACACAGCTCTACTTTGTCATACAGATATTTTATTTTCTATTATATGATAAAAATAATAATAAGAAGAAGAAGAAGATGAAGAAGGGTTGTGAAGGTCACTTTAAAAATGTATTCCATTACAGATTACAGATCACAGATTTATTGTAGCCTAATTTAAATGATAACTGTTATTATCATTACTACAAAGGTGTAGATTTTCTCTTGACATTGATGGGGACCTATGAATCTACCCCCCTCTCTCAATGTGTTAATGAAAGTACAAGACACATCTTCATCTAGATATACTCGTTTCAGCCAGTTTTAAACCAGTAAACAGTGAGTTTACATCTAAAAACTTATCAACATCACTTCAGCCATAGTGCAACTGACACACTGGCTGGAAAAGGGACTAGAAAAAGTCCTTCTTTCCATTTTGTTTAACAACGTGAAAGACTATAGGTGACTTAAATATCCACGGTTCATGTTTGCTATTTGTACTTCCATTTGAAAATGTAGAACTACAGAGGTGGGGACTTAAGAAGTTTATAAATTTTAAATGCAAAATAAAATAAATGCTGATGAAAATAAAAAAAATGGTATGCTGGGAGTAAAACTGTAGAACTGTCTTGCTGCAGCACAAACTCTGTAGGCTATTATGTAAAGTGTTATGTAAGTTTTTTTTATTGTCGCTCCTGTTAGAATTAGTCCTGCTCCTGGCAAAAATCATCGACATCTGTCCTGCTCCCGTCCACAATGCAGGCATAAACGACATCTAATAATTGACATACTCCATTTACAAATAAATTCTTTTCTACTGAAAACATCATGACAATACTGTTTATTCAGTATTAATGTTGTCAAAATGGTTGAAGAATTCTCTGCGTCTGACTTTGTAAATATATAAGTTAATTTACAGTGCACAATACCGCATCACTTCAGACATGCTCCAAAATATCTAAGAGAGATCTCCCGCCAATATGAGCGTCTCTGAATTCCAGCTCTAAGTTGACCCTTTAAATACACCAGTTGCTTTGAACATTCCAGACAGGTAATGCATATTTCTTTCATTTAGGGCAGGGGTAAACAGAGAGCGAAAGGGGGCCTCTGGAATATCCTATGGAATTCTTTAGCATAAACCTCTGTCTTAAAAATAATCTCCTCTCATACAATAAGATACACCTCTCACCAAAGAGAGTGACATACATCAGATTTGCCTGATTTACACATACTACCTCTGCGAGACACGAGCGCTGCAGTGCTTTAAAGAATAGAAACTTGTGCCCAGACAAAACAACAAATGCACCACATTCTTGTGGAAATTATATTTTTATTGAGCAGAGCGGCTAATTTGACTGTTTGTTTATCTGGAAAGTCTAAGGCGCCACATCAGTGTCAAAACTAGAGCTGCGTCCGAAATCTCCTACTTGTCTACTACTCAGTAGGCGAAATCTGTAGGTGAGCGCGGCTAGTATGTCTGAATACTCAGTAGGCATCGAGTAGTAGGCGAACGGTACCCGGATGACCTACTGAATCGGCAGCCATTTTTATGTAGGCGAACACAGCACACTGCGCTATCCCATGATTCACCTGGAGCCGCAGATGAATCCAAAGCGGAGAAAAAGCGGTGAAAAGCAGAACGTCGGCTGTGTGTACGCAGCTACGGCTAGTGAACTGCTGCTACAGAGGTTAGCGCTACTGCTGAGGTAAACAATGATTAAATTCCTCCTTCTCTTAGCTACAGCTTGACACTGTCTGATTACATATTCGGACAAAAACGCAGATCAGTGACTTTTACAGTGGTGGTCTGACGTCTTGCGTCACAGGACGCTGGTAATATGGCGGACGCAGTACAACCGAGCTCGTGTGGCTACTAAAACTCTCCTACTAGTCTGCCGCTCGAGCAGTACGTACTGGCCCGAATCTAGTACCTACTGACTAGTAGGCGATTTCAGACGCACCTTAGGTAATGCAAAAACGGGAGGTAAAAAATATAAACCGGCAAACATCCCAGTTGTGAGCGCAAATGTGAAACTTGCGAGCACAGAAAGAAGAACTGCCTATGCATTTTTTATAAACCTGTGCTCAAACTGTCATTTTTATGTACGCACACTGTGCAATCCCATGATTCAACTGGGGCCAAGCAGAGGAAAAAACGGCGAAAAGCTTTTGTGTCGTTACTGCTAGTGAACTGCCCCTACAAGAAGTTAGCGCTACGTATGAGGCAAAAAAAAAAAAACCATTCCTGCTGATTCATCATCTCTGAGCTACAGCTCGACAGTACATTCAGATAAAAATGCAGGTGGGTGTCACAAAAAGTACCTAAAATGATGTGTAAATGAGGCTTCTAATAAACAGTGGGACTTTTACGGTGGCGGTCTGACGTCTTGCGTCACGGGACGTTGGTAAGATGGCGGGTGTAGAGATTGCATGGTTACTAAAAACTCACGTACTGAAACTGGAGCAGTTCCAACTGGGTCCAATCTAGTACCTACTGACTTAGTAGGCAATTTCGTCTGCCAGCGGGGAAGAGGTGAGTCGGAAAAGTGAGTGACAGGCCAACAGCAATATGTCCAAATGGCCGAAGCCCTCTGGTGCCTAGGTGAGAAAAGAAACGTAAAGAAGTGGCAAAGACAGCAAAAAGACAGAGGTAATGTAATGTGATGACTGTACACTTTCTTTTGCATAGTAACAGTTCCCGTCAGATGCAAAGTTACTAGGTAACTATTGTTTACTAATTTAATAAATAGCTAGTAAGAGCTAGCGTTAATTACTTCCACCCTAAATTCATTAAGGAAATTTGAAAAGACTATAGGCTATAGGTCACATGACCAAACCAGAAAACAGGTTTCATCACATCCGCTTGTCACAGAGCCAGCAACAGCAACATAAGCTAATATGCTAAGATAACCTGGTTGATTCCCTTATATTGGCATTGTATTTGATTATTTGTGTCCTACAATAGAGCAAAAACGATGTCTTTATCAAGACCAGTAAAGTACCAGAAGCGAGATAATCCAAACAGTGAGTTTTGCTGTGTACCTCAGTATGCGATGTTGGGAAAGTTCAACTCATGAACTAACGAAGAATATGGATACGAAATGTAAGGCGTTAGAATCTGGTAATAATATATATATATATATATATATATATATATATATATATATATATATATATATATATATATATATATATATATATATATATATATATATATATATATGCAAAACCAGAACCATAAGCTTTGGATAAATCATGTGAAAAAATAGAGGCCCAGCAGCTGGTGACAGAGGAGCTCCGAAAGAGGCTAAGCGAGGTTACGTTTGAATTGGAGAGGTTTTCTGCATCGGATGATGACATCAGATTCTGTACAAGATATGCACACACATATGATACACATACGATATTGTTATATATTAATATATGAAATGTGCTTGCATACCCCAGTCATTATTTAATTTTTGCAGACCTAGAGTTCTCATATTAATTAATTAATTCATTTATTATAGCATAGAGTGAGAACCCTAATGCAAGCACCCTGCGAACACACAACCATATTAACCTGAATAAATGAAATCAAGATAAGATTAATAGTTAATAAATTGGAAGTTATAAAGAATTTTGGATGGGGGATGCATCTATGCTTAATCATTGCTAGTGCAGGTACATTGTTTAGTAGACTCAAATGTAAACCATGTGATTACATTTAGATTATGTTGCAGTTCAAACTAACAGGACAAAACATTTAGGCCAATATACTGCCTGACTGCCAGAGCCTCTTAGTAAGATCTGCCAGGAGAATCAATAATAGGTTATGTACTTTCACTTTTTTTAGATTTGCCAACTCCTGCCATTTACAGGCATTTTTGATTAATTGATGAACTGTTCCTGTTCTTGGTTTACCTTTTACTGGGTCTGAAGGAAAACATTCATCAGTCCACCATCAGCAGAATAACCAATTCATGGGTCAATTTTTAGTGCACGTTATTGTTGCTGTTGGAATATGGATGTCTCCTGAGGTAATTAGGGCCACAATGCAGAGTGTGTTTGGCAAATACTCTGAGACCCAAGTTATTATTGACTAGACAGAGATGAGATGTCAGGTGCCTTCATCTTTACTCTTGCAGAGTGAGATGTTTTCGCAAAGTAAATCCCACACAACCCTGAAAGGAATGATGGGTGTGTCACCGCATGGTGCTGTTACTTTTGTTTCCTCGTTATTTTCAGGCTCTGTCAGTGAGAGTTGTTCAGGCAGTCTGGCATTGTCCCTCTTTTGGATAAAGATATGGCTGTCATGGTAGACAAGGGCTTTAGAATTGATCAACTTGTACCCTGTAAAGTTTACAGACCCCCTTTTCTGGGTAAAAAGTCACGGCTGTCTTATGATAAGGTGTCACACAGGACATTGCACGGTTAAGAATTCTTGTGGAGAGGACAATTAGGTGATTCAAAGAGAACAGGCTGTTCAATACTGTTATCCCTCTGACAATTGCTGGCGGTATCAACCAGCTTTTTACTGTGACCTGCCTTCTAACTAACTACCAAACAAGCCACTGATCAAGGCAGTTCTTTACATTGTGTCCAAATTTTATGATGAACTGACCAATAGAAATGCTCCAGAATTACTTTGGAAAAAATCTATTTACATCGACTTCCACTGAATATTAAGAAGGTTTTTGCTGTTATGTACATGAAAGGTTTCTATGTGACATCTGTGTCCTATTTTTGTATATATAACTAATTTCTAAATATTTTTTTCTGTAATTGTTGTATATACAACTAATTTCCTATTTTTGTACATTTTATTTCTATTAATCACATTTTACACATTTTTTTTTAAATACACTGACCAGCCATAACCTCTAAATCACCTCCTTGTTTCTACAATCATTGTCCATGTTATCAGCTCCACTGACCATATAGGAACACTTTGTAGTTCTACACTTACAGACTGTGGTTCTTCTGTTTTTCTCTTTTCTCTATTCCAATCTTGCTAGGTATTGCATTGTCTTTTTTCTAGGTATCAGCACTGGCCCTGTGTTTATGGCAGTGTTAGAGTATAAGAGTGGTCTGGACAAACCTGTTTGTACTACATAGAGATACATACTCTAGCCGAACACTAAGCACTTTTGTAAGGCACTCTGGATATATTAGAATTAGAATTAAGAACTATTTGCCACTTGTTTTGCACCCAGCCGAATTTGACCTCTGCATTTAACCCATCCTTGCAGTGAAACAGCCACATATACACACACTAAGGGGGCAGTGAGCAAGTTTGATCCCCTGGACCAACAGGACATGACTGAAGTGCCCCTGAGCATAGGGCTTCCCACCACTCCGGGCTCACTGGATTTACAGTCAGAGTGAACTATACCCCAGTGACCTCACTATCCTCCTCTTTTAACAAGAAGACAAACTACAGCAATTCATTTTGATGCATGCATTTACCAGGCATCTCAGAATGACTGCTCTTGGCTTTCTGACAGTTAGAACATAGTCAAAGGAACCTGTTCAGGATCACTGACTAATCTTCTCATTTCTAACCAGTTTTCCCCTCACTCCAGCATCTTAGGCAATTTACAGTAGTTAAAAGTCTAGGGAGACAAAGACAAGTCGTACAGTATAAATTTAAGTCTCAGTAAATCAGTGATAGTTTAAATGCTGTTATATACAGTGACAGTCTTAATACAATCATGACCTTCAGAAACAGTACAGGTACATAAATAAACAAACAAACTGCATCTCTTTCACTTCTCTGGCCTTTAAATAGCTGGCAGGGAAATTCTTTGGTTGGCACTGCAGCAGCTGCTTAGCTGTAAGTTCAGTCAGACTGGTTTAATTGGTACGGTGAAGGTTGGCACAGTCTAGTATCGTTTCCTCTTTAAGCGAATTTCACCTTCATTCTGTACAGTATAAAGACAAGTCTCAGTAAATCAGTGATAGCTTAAATGCTATATACAGTGATAGTCTTACCTGTTGTCCATTCCTCATTTGATAAATACTTGTGCAGGTGAGGACAACTGATTAGATGAGTTAACAGTTGTGCATTGTGTGATTCACTGGTAGATATAACTGTAAGACTATATCCATATGATATGATTCCTTTATATTACACATAAAACCAATAAATAGTTTTTTTTCTGAAAAGCAGTACAGGTATGTAAGTAAACAAACAAACTGCAGCTGTTTCTCTTCTCTGGCCTTTAAATAGCTGGCAGGGAAATTCTGTGGTTGTCACTGCAGCAGCTGCATAGCTGTAAGTTCAGTCAGACTGGTTTGATTGGTACGGTGAATGTTGGGACAGTCTAGTAAGATGATACATCTTATTTCCTCTTTAAGTGAATTTCACCTTCATTCTGTTTATACAGTACAACGTTTACAGGAACAGCTTTTCAAGTGCAGTGAATACATTTAACGTTTCAGTTATTTAAAGGCTGGCTGTAGTAATTTGGGAGCCCAATGCAGGATTTCTGCAGGACTCCAATCTGCTTAGGCACATGTCCACACCTCCACCTTGTAAATGGTCAAAAATACTAATGAATTTTAGCATCTTCCCTCTGAGGCCTGAGGCTGCCATCTTGGATTTTAGTAACTTATTTACTGTGTTTTGTGTTTTAGCTGTCTATGTGCATTCTGTATTGAGTTTCTGCTTGTTACACAAATACATTTCAAATTCAGTTACACACACACACACACACACACACACACACACACACACACACACACACACAATGGGCAAATTTTCCTGCAAAATGAAACTTTACATTCAAAACAATGTTCTCTTTTCTCAAAATAGTATTTTGTTTTCAGATGACACACACAAACCCTCATATAAATAAACATTTAAAAGAACCAGTAGAACACTGATGTGCAGATGTAAAACACTACGATGAATAAAAAACACTTCTTCTCCATTCATCATGACAAATACACAGTAACTCATATATTTTATTTTTCCCCACAAAACACAGTGTAGTTTATTTAAACAAATGTTATTTCTGTTTATGTAGCTTCTCAAACATGCAGTTTAAAGTCCTGGCAGAGTTCAATGGCAGATCTGCCTGCAGACTCAAACAGCTGATGGCCAGTTTTGCTGGTTTAGGAAATTATGATGTGCCGCCTTAATGAAGCCAAAGATCTGTAATACATCATTAACACTAATATTAATATTATCAGTATAAAACTTACACTTGATCATGATAAATTTGTATGTTTTCCTGTGTTCTCTCATAGGAGCCTCACATCTAAATGTTTTACCATGTCCTGCGTGTACTTCTCCACCATAAATTAAACCTATTTAAAAGTGTTTTAGATCAAACCTATTGTAACACAGTGTCTCAGCCATCAGGCAGCATAGGCATTTTATGTGATAACTTAATGTGAGGAAGGAAACATTAGATACAGTTGTATGTGTTGTAATTTTTTTATAAACCATAGCATCTGGTAAAAGCGTACGTGAGACAGAAGGTCCAAAGAATGTTGCAGAGCTTGTGGGAAGGTCAGGGCTTTTGGGACCCCCGCCATATAAGGCTATGACTTTTCTTGGGAACTTCTATTCAAGAACCACTGTCCACCCAGAGAATTACGACTGACCAGGTGTACCACATGGGTCAGAAGGAGCAGAAAGGCGGGCCTATAAAAGACAATGCAGTCGGGGACACCATTGAGACCAGGGTTTGAGAGCTCAGAGAACGTCGGTACTGTAGTCCTAGGAATAAAAGCTTTTACTCTGAACTGGTCTCCCTTTTTATTCTGATGGCAAAAACAAAGTTACAACATATGCAGTAATCAAGTGACATTTTGCTGATTTGCTAAAAATAGCATAAGAAAATGACAATTTAGAAAAGTATTCATAGTTTAAAGTATGTAAGTATCTATTTATAGTTTAAAGTATTTAAGTATCTATTCATAGTTTAAAGTATGTAAGTATCTATTTATAGTTTAAAGTATGTAAGTATCTATTTATAGTTTAAAGTATGTAAGTATCTATTTATGTGCTGCAGTATATCCCCAAACCAAAAGAGAAGACTACACTACTACACTGAATTTTAGAAGTAAAGTAGATTATACAAGTAAATAAGCAAATGTGATTTTTTTCAGAATTTTAGGAAAATGAAAAATGATATAAACACAAACCTAAAGATCTGGAAAAGGTAGAGAAAAATGTCTTAACATGTTATCATGTTTACACAAACACACATAACCTCACATGACATCACAAGAAAAACAGTAAACTAGCTCTCAGAAAGAGACAGAGAGACAAATAGATATCAGCAACAGGAGCTTTCAGTCAGACTAAAGGCTTCACTTTTGTGTGGATCAGAGCATCTGCTCATGTCGTACATGTAAAAATAAAACAACAAAAACTGAACACCATGTGATCATTGACTTTCACTTTCTATTAAAATAGCACAACTAGCTCCACCCACCTGTAAGCATTTGTTTGCATACAGACATAACAGAGATGAAACCTGCAGAGTATCAGAAGATCTCAGCACTCAGGTAGGGTCATATTTATTATTAACTATATCTGTACACTTTTTTTAGAAGACCAATAAACAGTAACTGATGTAAATTATAATCAGAGCTGTGTTGTAGCTGTTTTCTCAGTTAATGTGTATTTATGTAAATTGACATGGATCTGTATTTTGTTTCTATTATAATGTACTTTAATTGAAGTGACTGTAAAGCAATGTCTTTTTTATATCTGGTTTTTATATCTGTTTTATATCAGTTTTATATCGGTTTTATATCAGTTTTATATGTTTTTATATCAGTTTTATATATGTTTTATATCAGTTTTATATATGTTTTATATCAGTTTTATATCTGTTTTATATCTGTTTTTTATATCAGTTTTATATCTGTTTTATATCAGTTTTATATCTGTTTTTTTATATCTGTTTTATATCAGTTTTATATATGTTTTATATCAGTTTTATATATGTTTTATATCTGTTTTATATCTGTTTTTTATATCAGTTTTATATCAGTTTTATATCTGTTTTTTATATCTGTTTTATATCAGTTTTATATATGTTTTATATCAGTTTTATATATGTTTTATATCCGTTTTATATCTGTTTTTTATATCTGTTTTATATCAGTTTTATATCTCTGAAAGTTTCTTTTTCTCAGCAGGTTTAGTTAAATAATTAGTTTGTTTTTTTGGGGGTTCTTTCTGTTGGTTCAGTTTCTGGTCTGCTGTACTTGTTCCTCACATCTCTCTCTTTGGAGCCTCAGCAGTTTATTTTAGACCAAAAGGATTTAAAGGAGTTGAATAGAGTCTAAAAACTTCACTTGCTATACTGGTAGATGCTGGATGTAATGAAGAGTTCCACTGCAGTTCTTTAAGTTTAGGAGCTGCTATTTCTAATCAAATTGTTGTTGTTTGGAAATCTGCTTTAATTTTACTGCAGTCATTAAATATTGCAGTCACAATATTTGAAGTGGAGAATGAGGTCATATAAGGCTTGTCCTCTGTTTATGATAATGAATGTTTCATCTTTATATCATGTGATTTACTATCCCAACACTTGAGTTAATGTTATGTAATGTAAAAAAAACTAAATGACAAAAACTCTGTTGTATATTATTGTAGTATATTTAGAAAAATGTAATTTCTGTTTATATGGTTTAATTAGTTGCTTAAGCAGCTTCTCAAAAATGCAGTTTAAAGTCCTGGCAGTGTTCAATAGCAGAGCTGCCTGTAGACTCAAACATTAGCATTTTCAGGATAAGACATAAACCTGAAGATAATAAACTTGTTCAATTGCAATTATTTATTTTTTTCTCTCATAAGAACCTTACATCTAAATTTTTTTTCCTGTATGTGTACATGGAAGAAATGGCACATCATACATTTCATATGATAAATGTATCTGCTGTGTAAGAATGTTCTCATGTTGTAACACACAACAACAAACACATCTGTCTTATGTACATTTACCAGCAACCAAACATCACACACATACAGGAGTGGTTTAATCCAGACTTTCAGCACTGCAGAAGGAGAATGTGAAAATCATGGCTTTCAGAAACAGTACAGGTACGTAAGTAAAACAAACAAACGGCTCTTTCTCTTCTCTGGCCTTTAAATAGCACATTCTGTGGTTATCACTGCAGCAGCTGCATAGCTGTAAGTTCAGTCAGACTGGTTTGATTGGTACGGTGAAGGTTGGCACAGTCTAGTAAGATGATACATCTTATTTCCTCTTTAAGTGAATTTCACCTTCATTCTGTTTATACAGTACAACGTTTACAGGAACAGCTTTTCAAGTGCAGTGAATACATTTAACGTTTCAGTTATTTAAAGGCTGGCTGTAGTAATTTGGGAGCCCAATGCAGGATTTCTGCAGGACTCCAATCTGCTTAGGCACATGTCCACACCTCCACCTTGTAAATGGTTAAAAATACTAATGATTTTTAGCATCTTCCCTCTGAGGCCTGAAGCTGCCATCTTGGATTTTAGTAACTTATTTACTGTGTTTTGTGTTTTAGCTGTCTATGTGCATTCTGTATTGAGTTTCTGCTTGTTACACAAATACATTTCAAATTCAGTACCTCTACGCCATGTTGACACATTTGCCTAAATGAAAACATAAAAACTTGCCTGAAATCTGTTTTTAGGAACTATTGTGACATACTATGTCCTGTGTGTACTTCTCCACCATAAATTAAACTTATTTAAAAATTTTTTTAAATGTTCATTTAAAATCTAATGTAAAACAATGTCTTTATCACTGATCCACTCTCCATTAGTGACTCCCTCTCTACTACTAACTCATCTCAATTACTCACTCACCTTCCATCACTGACTCTCCATTTATTACTGACTCACCTTCCATCACTGACTCTCCATTTATTACTGACTCGCCTTCCATCACTGACTCTCCATTTATTACTGACTCGCCTTCCATCACTGACTCTCCATTTACAACTGACTCACCTTCCATCACTGACTCTCCATTTATTACTGACTCGCCTTCCATCACTGACTCTCCATTTATTACTGACTCACCTTCCATCACTGACTCTCCATTTATTACTGATTTGCCCCATCACTGATTTTCCCTTTCTCACTGACCCGCCCTGCATCACTGACTCAGCAAAATTCACCACAAACCAAACGTGTTTTCTTATATGTCAATATTAATATTCTGCATTTTGTACATAAAGTAAAAGCACTACAACAGCAACTGATCACTGTTTGTTTACATCGCCATAGCAGTGCACATGACCCTGAGACAAGAGAAGTTGTGTCTTCTAACTGTTTAATCTGTATTGCATTTTGGGATTTATCAAGTCACCAATGTCCAAGAAGAACAAGATTACCTTAATTAGGAAGAAAAGCATTTAAAGACAGTGAAATTATGTTAGTTAGTTCAAGATGTGTAGCAGATGCTGTGTCAGGGTCATATTAAGTTCATAAATCATTCAATGCTGTGTGATCTTCCTTTCATTGTCAAGTGTCTGAGCTGAGGATTGTTCTGTTGGGGGAGAAGAGCGCTGAGATCAGCAGAGTGGGAAACTTCATCCTGGGCAGAGATGCATTTGATACAGAATCTTCTCATCCTACAATAGAACTGCACAGTGAGAGAGCCAGCGGGAACGTGGAGGGAAGATACATCACCCTCATCAACACTCCTCAGATGCTAAATCCTCAGCTGTCTCTGGATCAGGTCACAGCATGGTTTAAAGAGTGTTTGTATCTCTCCGCTCCTGGACCTCATGTGTTTTTACTGGTGCTCCAGTCTGGTGCACTGGAAAAAAAGGATGAAGAGAGGGTGAGGAGCATACTAGTCGGTCCTTTTATGAAATACACTATAATTTTGTCTCCAGAAGAAGTTGCCATTCACCACGCTGCTGTTCAGGCCCCGAAAGACAAAAAAAAGTCTTTGCATCTGGTGATCAGAAAGTCTGAGAGGGGGCATGAAGAGCAGGTGGTGCAGCTTTTGGAGAAGATAGATGAGTTGGTGAGATTTAATGGAGGAGGACACCTCACCTACAACACAAATGAACTGCTTGAAGCAAAAGAAAAACTCTCACGAAAGGAGAGCAAGAGAAATATGCGCTCTCTAAGTTTTTCTTCTCTGAAACATGGTATGTTGACATGTTACATTAATAAGCATTTTAATTAATGAGACTAATGTAAGAAGGGTTACATGTTTATACCTTCATTCATCTTTACATTATGTCCCAATATTTCTCAACTTTTATAACACTGGTCTTTAACCATTTTGTTAAATGCAGAAATTCTGCATAGTACCAACAAAAGTAAATTTAAAAGTTTGACCACAGTCCACATTCTATTAATGAAACTAGTTTTGACTACAGCCATAAGTACATATATATAAATAAAAAATAAGATCAAACACTTTTTGCAAACACACAGTCATCGCCACAAAAACTGTTGTGGATGAAATTAAGAATGAATCGAAATTAAGAATTTAAAAAAATCTGTCAACATTTAGTAAATGTGTATAACATTTGCAAAACATTTGGATGGATACCCAGCTAGTCTAATCTCACAAATCCTGATGTGGGTGAATGGGCGGAAATTCCCACAGAGTCTTGTAGAAAACCTTCCTAGAAGAGTGGAAGTTGTTATAGCCGCACAGGGGAATCATCTCTATGGATTTAGAATGGCATGTCATGAAAATTCCTGTAGATGTAATGTGTAACTGTCCCAATACTAATAGTTCAGTAGTATTCAGTGTGTTACACTTGGCCCTTGAAGTTGGGTATTAACAGAGTACTGTACTTCTAATATTCTATTAGATAATATCATTATTTGTGTGAACTGGGTGCCAATTTAACACAGGGTATGTAATGTAGCATCCATTATGAAAATAATGTTTCACATGCTTATGAGTTGATTCAGGTGTGTAGATTTGAGGACTAGACCTGAGAACACTGTTTTAATGAAATGTTTAATGTTCCATCACGCAGTGAGGATTGTTCTGCTGGGGAAAAACGTCTCAGAGATCAGCGGAGTGGGAAACTGTATCCTGGGCAGAAACGCATTTGATACGGAAACTCCTCCTCCTTCAGTACAGCAGCACAGTGAGAGAGCCAGAGGATCGGTGGAGAAAAGATACATCACCATCATCAACACTCCTCACCTGTTTAATGCTCAACTCTCTGTAGAGGAACTGTCTCTCCGAGTGAAAGAGTGCATGACTCTTTGTGCTCCTGGACCTCATGCTTTTTTGTTGGTGCTACAGCCTGAAGAATGTACATTGAAAGACTGGGACCAGATGAAAACAGCTCTTAACCTTTTCTCTGATACAACTTTAAAGTACACAGCAGTGCTCACAACACAGAAACAAGGCACTGACAAGGATTCACACAAGAGGAATCAACTTGTACAAAAGATTATAGAGACGTGTGGAGGCCGACATTACCAGTTTCACAAAGACAGCACTTCGTCTGACCTGTTAATGGTAATTGACGAAATACTGAAGAAGAATAAAAAATTTTCAGCAAAGTCCAGTGTACAAGAAGAACACAGTGGGAGAGACTGGAGGAAAACCTCTACAAATAAGCAGAAAAAAATGACTGGAGGGCGGATACACCTGACACCCAGCACTGCCAACGAGACTAAAACATGTGAGTGAATCACTTTTTAAGAAGATTAGTAAAAAGACACTTTCGGCTTGTCCAAATATCATCAAGAAAATACAGTTGAAGGGAATTTTTGTTTTTTGTTTGGAAGATCTAGAAAAATAAAAAAAAACCACACTCATAGACCTCTCAAAGCAAAACCTTAAAACAAAACATAACTGCCAATGACCTACAGGAAGATTTGGCTGGTACAGGAATATATGGCAGGGTAAAAACCTAAAGTTAACCAAACCCTTAAATGACATCAGGATAATGTGATGTGTTTTTTAAATAAGAAATGAGAGGTTAAGGTCATTGCAACCTTAAATATATCGTTTTTAATAGTATATGCATTGAAAAAACATGTGCTACTTATATGTGCAAAACAACTAGTTTTTAAGTTTTAAAAGATTGCATCACTGTGCTTCATAGTGGTTTGGCCCACTGCCACGTTGGGTTCAGACAGCCATGTCAACAGACCTGCCATGTTGGTGAGGACCACTTGCTTATAGCTCCACATTGTTTTAAAAATACTGAACTCAGGGGCGTTAAGACACTATAAAAGAGAGAAAGCAGTGATCTACACAGTGATCTACACCCATGCTTGTGCAGTGTACATATAGATTTCACTGTGTGGCTGGTGAAGCACAAAGAACTCGCTGGTGTAATAGTATTTTTCTGCTTTTATATTAAGCTTATTTCATTTAGTAATATTTACAGAGGATCATTACTTGATATGAAGAAGTTACATTTAATTATTCACAGTACTATTAATGCTGAGTAAGCTTTATAAGCAGCTGAAGCCTGGACAGGCGCTAGCATCTAATTACTACATTCAAACAGTAATTACCTTTTACCAATGACCTTGAGAATTTGACCACAATATCCAATCTGGTTATGGCTGACACAACAGACAAACAGTGTTCTACAGAGTTTATTATTCTGCTTCAAGCCTTCAGTTCATGATCATTGAGCTGGTTTTTAATTGAAATCTTAAAAAATTTCTTGGCAGAAATTATATCTGTGCTGTCCTGAGTGACACATACTTTATAGTAAAGGATGCGGCAGCTTAACATCAAAGTTCATATTTGTAAAGTAAGCTTGTTAATGATGTGCTTGGTCTGCTGTCTCTCGCAGCCTATGAGCATCAGATAAATTTTCATCTAAATGTTACTGCGCTCAAACACTTCTCATGGCTGTACCTGCATCCAAATGTCGCTGGATACCGAGATGCATTACAAATATTCAAACAAAAACTCATACAACTCACATTATAATGAAATAAATAATTCATAAATAATGTTGATATCTGCACTTTATGATTATTCATACATTTAATACCTTTCTAATTTCACATTTTGTTTCTCCTTCAGTGTCTGAGAAGCTGAACCTGGTTCTGTGTGGAAGTGATGAAGCAGTGAAGTCCTACATAGCAGATCTCATACTGGATCAGAGAGAGCGCAGTACAGAGTCCAGCTCAGTGTGTGTGAGGAGGGAGGGGGAAGTGTGTGGAAGACTGGTCACTCTGGTGGAGATGCCAGCTCTCTACAATACTCAGCTCTCAGAGGAGGAAGTGATGAAGGAGACTCACCGCTGTGTCTCTCTCTGTGATCCTGGAGTTCAAGCTTTTCTCCTCGTCATTCATGAAGGACGCCTCACTGATGAAGACAAAGGAGAAATGGAGAAGATCAAGAGAATCTTCGGATCCACTTTCAGTGAACACACTATAGTCCTGATTACTAAGCACTCTCAGAACGAACCGTTAGATGCGTCTGTTATGACTGTGATAGAGAACTTTGGAAGACGACATCTGTTCTTCACCAACAGTTCACAAGTGCCAAAGCTGATTGAGCAAGTAAAGGAGCTTCTTACCAAGAACAGAAACCAGTACACCACAGAAACGTACCTGAGTGCACAGGCCGAGATCCAGCAGAAATACGAGAGAGAAGTTGCTGGACTGAAACAGGAAATGTTTAAACTGAGAAAAAGTAAGAAGCATTTACAAGCTTGCTCTTTTTTCCCCATCAAGATTTAACAGACAGTAACAGTTACATTTTCAGTAATCAGAATCTACCAGGTACATTGTTTTTTACTGGTATTATGGTAGATTGGTAGATGGTAGTCACAGACACTCCACCCACACATAAAAAGAGAGTCTAATATCTTTAGTGTGTTAATCTGGCCACACAGACAGTTTTCTGCCTAGCCGCACTTGTATGTATACGCACCGTGTATCGTCTTGCAGTGATCCAACATGAATCAAAGTTTTGTTGCTCCAACTATGTTCAGCTGCAGATGCTCCGTCCATCATATACATTTGTGTTTCTCGTGGGACTGTTTATGTCGTGACTCCCTTTTCAAGACTGCCTCCTTTTAGACGTCATGCTAAATAGATGGCTTGCATCAGTCAAATCTCCTTTCCCTGCAGTAGTAGGCAGCTTTTGGCCACGTTAGAGACTAGCATGGTGGAACTGTACTTGAACTGAACTTTCTTTATATGGATTGTAGTAGAATTCAGTGTCATCTAAGCCAGGAGTTTTCAACCTTTTTCCCCCTGAAGCCCACCTGCTTTATAGCTCCGCAGCGGCCCACAGGACCACTAACATCAAGTTTTTAAAATGCAGATTTGTTTTTCATTTCTGAAGTGCTGATAATGAAAACCTGAGAATTAAAAAGAGTAAAATATCAGATTATCCATTTGGTCATCCAAAATGGTCAAAAAGTGGAATGGACAAAAGAGAAGAAAAAAATTTGAACTGTAGGAGGTAGATGTGAACTGTGATCTGGAGCTGCAGTTCATCATGTTTTTCATTGAAAATGCTTCACTGGGTTTCTTACTAGAGTAACTGTTTGGTCTCAAGATGTCAGTTTAGCTGCTAGAAGAGGAGGAGAGATCTATGGATGAATCCCCTCATATAATCATAGAATATGTTCCACCAGCTGTGAACTCAGTTCACCTGGAAATAGGCTGAGATCTCTGGTTAGATAACTGTCTGTGACTATCTCTGTTAGTATTTATATAATTACTAAGTTACTATTTATTGTTACTATTTTGCATGTTTTTATGACTTAAAGTGACATTACCAATCACTACTGCCCCCAGAATACAGGCTTATGGACCACTAGAATGTGCTTCACGGCCCACTAGTGGTCTGTAGCCCACATGTTGAGAAATCAGCAAATCAAGTGTTGCCTAATTTTAAATAAATCACAACACACACACTGAGAAACAAAACTAAGCTTTCAGCAAATAAATGTTTCCTGTAATCTATTTGTACAGCTTTCCCTCTGAGAATCGTTCTGCTGGGAAAAACCGGAGCTGGAAAGAGCGCAACAGGAAACACCATCTTTGGCCAAGAAGATATATTTAAAGAGGACATTTTTGGAGAATCAGTTACAACAGTGTGCCAAAAAGAAACAACTGAAATAAACGACAGAGAGGTTACAGTGATTGACACTCCAGGACTGTTTGATGCACCCACTTCTAATGACAACACTAGCCCTGAAATCAGTAAGACCATCACCATGGCAGCACCAGGTCCACACGCGTTCCTGCTAGTAGTGCCGATTGGATGGCACAACCAAGACATGAATGAAACACTGACGATGATCCAAAATGTCTTTGGTGATGACTCTACAAGATACACCATGGTGCTGTTCACCAGAGGAGATGATCTTAGGAAGAAATCCATTGACCAGTTTATTGAAAACACTGCACAGCACACAAAAACCCTCATCAGATGTTGTGGAAACAGATATCATGTGTTCAATAACAGAAATAATGATGACCGCGACCAAGTTACTGCTTTACTGAAGAAGATCGACTCCATGGTGGCAATGAACGGAGGAAGCTACTACACCAATGAGAAGTTCCAGCAGGCAGAGAAAGCTCTGCAAGAGGAAAAGGAGAGAACACTGAAGGAGAAAGAGGAAGAGAATAAAGAAACAGAGATAATGATGACAAACATTGAGTTACAAAGACAGCAACAACTGTTATGGCACCGGAGACAAATGTTAAAGCGTTATGTACAGCAAGAGCATGATGGTACTCTTAAAGAGGGTTCTCCAGAAGAAACAGAGAAGAATCCACTTCTGGTAGTTACATAATATTTCAGTATGTATGTATAAAGCATGAATGAATAACAATAGCAAGAATATTAAAATAGCAATATTGCATTGTATATATTAAAATAAAAAAAATACCATCATTATATATCTTCATTAATATGAGTTGGTGAGGACTTGTTAATACAGTGATTTAGTTTTTGATTAGCTGCTTGAAAAAAATAGAAAATATTTTTCTTTAGACTCAATTTTACCCTTTTAGCGTACTAATATTTTTTTCTTTGAAGCTCAACTAGAGGACAATTGGCCTGAAGTAAGCAATAAGCATCAGAAATAAGCCTGAATGTACATCAGTAAGACAGTTATACAGCATTATTGAGGTGGAATTACTAAACGTTATTTTGAGTAGGACAAAAAAGCTTTGTAGTCCATTTTAAACCATGATAATTAATGGAACACTGAACGTTAAATTGTTGTTGTTGTTTTGCAGGTCTGAGAAACCGTGACACAGGACCTTTGGCCTGTATTCCTGATGGCGATATTTAATAATCAGCGACACACCTGAGTTTGACTACATTAGTGTCATGCTGAGATATAGACTTGTTCTGTTTTAAAAAGTTTTTTTTTCTTTAGTGTTTAGTGTTATGTTGCTGTTTGTGCATGTAAATGGTCTGTAATGTTAGAAAGCTGAAAGTACATGGCAGAGGTAGAAATCTCAGCCATCCAAAACTCCTTGTTGGATCTCCAGCCTTATTGTTCACTGAAACCTCTCCAGTCCTGCTCTAGTCTAGGTTTCGAAAGGGTATCAGGTCTACCAACTTGCGGGACTGGATCACTATGTTCAGACAAATTATAAATAAAGGAATTGTAAAGGGTGGCAAGGTGGTGTAGTGGTTAGCACTGTCACCTCACAGCAAGATGATCTGGGTTGGATTCCCGGTCCGGGCCGTTCTGTGTGGAGTGTGTATGTTCTCCCCGTGCTTGAGTGGGTTTCCTTCGGGTACTCAATTTCCTCCCACATGTCCAAAAGACATGCATGATAGGTTGATTGGTCATGCTAAATTGGCTGTAGGTGTGAGTGAATCTTAGCCATGCGATGGACTGGTGAACTGTCCATGGTGTACCCCGCCTTCGCCCGATGACGCTGGGATTGGCTCCAGTGACCCCGACTAGCGGGATTAAGCGGATGGATGGAATTGTAAAGGAACAGTAAATTTTTACACTATAGTAACATATACACACAACCCCCACTGAAAAGCAGTGGAGAAAATGAATTAAGGATACTAATTTAACACTTTGCTAACATTTACTAGGGATGAGGGACAAAGTTTTTGTTGTAGCAGCCTATATTATTTTTGATAGATAACACAACAGCACTATTGTGTCATTTTAGCATTTGTTGTTTGGATAGTGAATCAGTGTAGTGAATTTACTGTTAAATATATTACTGCACAAATTCCTATATTGCTCTATAGAAACAAATTAAACTGTTTGTATATTATACTGCAATATGAATGTTACTTTACTATATCATTCCAAAGTTGTATAAATGTATAAAGTATAATCAGCACAAATCAATGTCCATGCTATGGTACAAAACCTTTTTTTCTTTAATTTGTCTTTTTGGAACGATAGTGGATTAGACAACAACTTTTATCTACTGCACCCCCTGCTGGCCAAAACAGAAAGTGCTTTATCATTTTAAAACTAACAATAGAAAAGAATAAAACGTCCCCCGTGTTGTGTGTTATGAAGTATGTAATGTGTCTTTCCTCTGTAAACTGGCAGAATGGTGCACTCCTCTTTACACAGGCGCCAGCACATTCCTGCTGTTTTCACTCTTTACCAATTTTGTTCATTCTGAAATACTGCACAAGAATATTCATCCATGATTGTTTAATAACTGATTTAAACCATGTTGTAACCTATTATCAGTCTCTATGCTTGTTCATATCAGGCTTGGTACAATTGTCTGCATGTAAATTCAACACAATAATCAAATAAACATTTATTCTCAGACATCGCCTTCACAAAGGTTCGTCTTGTCTTGGTTTCTAATCAATTTGGTCTCATGCACGGTAGCCGATAGCAGTGATCTGGGAGAAAGCCGTTTTAAAACGTGGTCTAAACCCAGTAAAGCATATACCTTTGTGCTTTATAGAGCCTGGAGAGGTATTCAGTGCTGTCATATAGAGCAAGGTTGGACTTTTAGTGCAAGCAGTGTTCAAACCATTAATGAACCATTAAGTCACTTTGCTCTGTTTACCAACAAACTGGAAGATAAATGTCAGCTGTTCTACATGGAGCATCTCAGTAGAGTTAAGAAATATTTCCTCCTAGCGTCTCCTAACATGTGGGATTCCTACCCACATGCTTACAATCTAAAAAGTGTTTGAATATACAATCTATATTCAAGTCTACATTCTGTTTAGAATGGATTGTTTATTATAGGCTGAGAACTGTGTATAAGCAAGAGAGGACATCAGTTATGGTGTGTAAGAGTACTTGTGGCCAAATGATACAGATCAGGTATAAGGAGCATACCTGTGCCTGTGACACTTTCTAACTAGATTTTTGGAGAATGTAAAATTAGGAATCACACACCACTCAACTACCCAGTTGTTGTTAAACCAAACCGATCACAGAAAAACACACTTGCTCCTGTTACTAAGAGATACAGATCGCAAGACAGTCAAACTGATACAGCAGTCTGCTGGTGCTGCTATTTTCACCACTGTTTGTGCTGACACAATACAGAAGAAACCGGTAAAACGCGTGTGGGTGAGGTTGTTGATGTGATGTGTTTTTTGGATTTACGTTGCACAGACACTTATAACTGCAGACTAGTGTCAACAAACACAATGCTGAATCAGGGTTCTAATCAATTTAAACATGTGCAGTGTAAGAACTTTATAAGTCATCTACAGCTCATGTTCTACTAATGCAGGTTGCAGATGCTAGACATCTTACAGATACCAAGAAAAGGGATCCCATTACCCTATTTTCAGGCTCGCTTCACTGGCAACCTGTCCATTACAGACTTCAGCTTAGGGTTATTTAAAACACTCCTAGAGCTTTTATAGCTAGCCTCAGATCAGCTACTTATTGTCGTTCCAATATTTTGACTCTTAAGGACAGTAGTGTTTTGGTGTGTGAGCAATGAAATAGATGTAGATGTGTCAGCGGTGGACACTCTTCAAGATGTCTGTGTATCAGAATTATCTGATTTTACCTGATACTGAACTGCTGAAGCATCTAGTACAGCTTGCAAATCAACCTTAGTAGTTTGTTAGAAGTGTTGCTCACCTCCCTGGCAATGACTAAAGAAAGAAATACAGCAATGATATAAACAAATAAAATACACATTATTTTAGTATTTTTGTTCAGTAAAATATATTTATTCATATATTTATGCATTCCAATTTTATTAATTAATTAATTAATTATTTTTTCTTAGGATTTATTTATTGTTTATTTGTGCCACTCAATTTCTTTATAGTTGTATTTATTTCTTTTTGTATTTATTTACATTTTAATTTATACAATAATTAATACAATAAAAATTACCAGTGGGGTCAGAGTGCAGGGTCAATCGCAATAAGGCGGCCCAGGGGCAGACTGGGTTAAGTGCCTTGCTCAAGTGCCCATCAACAGACCCAGAACCCAGAACCCATAGATCATTATTTTCATCACAGTAATAATACTAGAAGAAGAACAGAATTTCTTGAAGTATTTGTTTTAAAGGTGCGTGTCCTGGGTTAATGTGCTGACAAGGAGTCATGTGATTTTAGGGAAGTGTTTTCATAACCACTATCAGTGTTTCATTTCCTGAAGCAGAGAGCTCCGAACAAGCAGCAGCCAGAGAGTGATAGAGAGTGAAAATGGCAGCATAAAACTCAAACGTGTCTTTCCTCAGGTTGTATTTCATTATTTTACTTCTCTTTTACTATTTAACCACTTCAGCACTTAGACATTTTACACAATGGAAATCTTGGGAAGTACATGTACAGTATGTGTACCTTGGCAAACAAAAATGTGCAGTACTTTTATTCTGACAATTTAAATTCAGGTAACAAATACATATATACTGACCACAATACTCTAATACTATCTTTAGGTACCAGGTTACAATATGCTTTGTTAGTCTCTGGGTGGGACTCAAAACGGAGAAGGTTTTGTTATGTATGATATTTATGGAATCTTTACCTCTTTTAGTCCACTCACACCACAATGTACTGTTTATATATAGTACTGTGCAAATGCTTTAGGCACTCGGTACATTATATTTAAAAAGTTATTTAAATAGCATTCAAAGAGTACTAATAGTGTAAGTAGTGGTTTTAACCCTTTCCAAGCTTTTTTGT
The DNA here is from genome assembly GCA_021613375.1 of Megaleporinus macrocephalus. Lineage (NCBI taxonomy): Eukaryota > Metazoa > Chordata > Actinopteri > Characiformes > Anostomidae > Megaleporinus > Megaleporinus macrocephalus. Next base: position 30,738,121 of record CM038703.1, read on the forward strand.
AATACCTGATCTAACTACTCAGTACTTCATTAGCTAAATGAAGGTTGCTGGTGAAGGAAAGTAATACATTCACACAATGTCTGAAAATCTGGAACTAAACTTTGTTCTCCAAACTGGTGCACAACATACGATCTACTTCTTTTAAAATAAGATATTTACGCTATGTTGTATTGTATTAATTCTTATTTACATCAGTTCTAATGCTATCTGGTGTTCTTACTGGTGAAAATACACTTATTGCTAAGATAAAAGGTTTTAACCAATCACCTTGTGCCACAGACTTTTGCACAGTAGTATGTGTGTGTGTGTGTGCCAGCTGAACTCTGTTTATCATAAAAACTGAATTTAGCATGACTAATATTTTTAGTTCTGCAAAAATAAATGTGGTCAATATTGATTTTAGTCCTAAGTGGAGTAAACTGTGTTAAGGCTCATTTCTGCTCAATATTTAACACGGATATGGGTGGAGCCTTCTGTTTAAACTGTGCTTTCATTTCATCAGTATTTGTGTACGTTCTCTAAAACCACACAGATATGGGCAGAACAATGCAGTACAAGGGCATAGATTTGCTCTTGACATTGGCGGGGACCTATGAATCTGTTTTGTTGGTTGTTGTTTAGTCTTCAGGTCTCATACATCAGCTGTATTAAAAGTAGATCTCTCTCAATGTGTCAATCAAAGTACAAGACATATGAGAAACACTGGGTAAAAACCTGATTTATATATCTTAAATATCAACACTGCAGATAAGAATGACATATTTGACTAAAGTTTCTATTGATTGGCTGAATAAAATGCCACAAACTACTGCTGGGTGGTGGGATTCTTTGGAAGTGACACGAGTTGAGTTGCTCTTGTTATCATTTTTTGTCTGGCAGATATGCAGTGACGACCCTGAACACGTCAGTTAATATTACAGAACACAGGTCTAAAGTCCATAAAACCAGAGGCCATAAATCTAGAGATTTAGACTGAGCAATATAGCAAACCATCCTAAAGTCGAAGTTGTTGCTGTGCTGAGAGAGAGGAGTCAAGTCAAGTCAAGTCAAGTTTATTTATATAGCGCTTTTTACAACGATGTTGTTTCAAAGCAGCTTTACAGAGTTTTGAAAACAGACAGTTATAACATATATCCCCCAGTGAGCAAGCCAGAGGCAACAGTGGCAAGAACACCTCTCTCAACTGGAGGAAGAAACCTTGGGAGGAACCAGACTCACAAGGGGAGACCCATCCTCCTCTGGTCAAACAGTATTTACAGTTTAAACTAAATATCAAAGAAAGGAGCCTCTGTTTGAAATCTGGATAGCAAAGCTTTAGAAGCTGCACAGATAGAGGCAGTGTATGACTGAGGCAGTCTCTGGCTGAGGCAGTCTATGACTGAGTCTTTATGTTAAGTGGGCGTGAGCTGAAATAGTCCCATCCTATCTCAATGCTGGTACATCTGGATGGCACAGTGATGTAACTGAGGGTGTAGCAGTAAATGGACAGGTGAGCTGGCTGGTGATGGTGGGGTGGAGGCCCTGATGATCAGTCCTTCAACAGCGTTCAACAGACAGGAGGACAGTCATTAACTCAGGAAGAGTAAAGAGAGAGAGTTAGTTGGGCTCGGGAGTAAGACTGTAGAGAATATGAATTTTCAGAATTTTAGAGTGTGGCTGGCGACTCCGGCAGATCTAACTATAACAGCCTAAACTAAAAGGAGAGAACCAGAAAGTAACATGGACATGAGACCACCCTGAGACACTGGGGTCCCCCCTCTCCACCATCAACAAACCTGTGTGATCGCGTGAAGTGGTGGAACAACAGCACCAACATCTCAGTTTACCATAAACCTCTGTGTCCAAGAACCCCCAGATCTCCTGTCTTCATCTAAAAGAGAAGATTCATTACCAAAAGCTACACTAAACAAGTATGTTTTCAGTCTAGACTTAAATATTGAGACTGTGTCAGAGTCCCGAACATTAACTGGGAGATTATTCCACAATTTGGGGGCTCTTCCCCCATTTTTTTGGAACTATTAGAAAACCAGCATCCTGTGATCTGAGTGAATGTGGCGGTTCATAATAGGAAATTAGATCTTGCAGGTACTCCGGTGCGAGACCGTGCAGGGTTTTATACGTCAGTAATCGAATTTTATAGTCGATACGGAATTTGACAGGAAGCCAGTGTAGCTGATAAAACTGGACTGATGTGATTGAATTTCCTGGTTTTAGTTAGTACTCTAGCTGCAGCGTTCTGAACTAACTGGAGTTTATTCAGGTTCCTGCTGGAGCATCCTGACAATAATGCATTACAGTAATCTAACCTTGAGGTTATAAAGGCATGTATCAACTTTTCAGCATCAGACACAGATAACGCATTTCTTAACTTTGAAATGTTTCGCAGGTGAAGAAACGCTGTTCTTGTAATATTACCTATGTGTTGATTAAATGTCAGATCTGAGTCAATTGTTACACCAAGATTTTTGGCTACTGAACCAGGAACTACAGAGAAGTCAGCAAGATTTAACATTAAATCTGAACATTTAGTCCGAGCAGCCTTTGGGCCGAGGAGGAGAACTTCCGTTTTGTCAGGGTTCAAAAGAAGGAAGTTCTGTAGCATCCAAAGTCTAATATCTCTTACACAATCTTCTATCTTATTTAATCTGGATTTATCATCTGGTTTGGCTGATATGTACAGCTGTGTGTCATCAGCTGTAAAAACCAATTCCATGTCTATTTATAACTGAGCCTAATGGTAGCATATATAGTGTAAATAACAGAGGACCTAAAACAGAACCTTGTGGAACTCCATATTTCACTTTTGTAGAGTTAGACGATACATTATTTATCTTTACAAACTGAAAGCGATCACGAAGGTAAGATGTAAACCAGGATAACGCTGTTCCTGTGATTCCAACTATATTTTCTAGTCTGTCCAAGAGAATAGCGTGATCTATAGTCAAAAAGCTGCACTTAGATCTAGTAGCACCAGTAGAGATACGTGGCCCTGATCAGAGGCAAGAAGAAGATCATTTGTTATCTTAACTAAAGCTGTCTCTGTGCTGTGGTGTGGCCTAAAACCAGATTGGATTTTTTCATATATGTTGTTCTTATGTAAATATGAACAGAGTTGTCGAGCTACAGCTTTTTATAAAATCTTAGAGATAAATGGTAAATTGGAAATCGGTCTATAACTGGACAGTTCTCTGGGGTCAAGATTTGGCTTCTTTATCAAGGGTTTTATCACAGCTAGTTTAAAAGACTTAGGTACATGACCCAGACTAAGAGAAGAGTTGATGATAGTTAAGGATGAAGGATAGGTTACTTGTATTGGTAGAACTTTTTGTCTAATATTCTCGATTTTGCTATTGAAAAAGTCCATGAAATCATTGCTGCTGTAGTTGGCGGGTATTTGAGGTTCCGTTCCTGCCTGATTTTTGGTAAGTTTTGCGATTGTGCTAAATAAAACTCTAGAATTGTTTTTGTTGTGTTCAATAAGACAGGACAGGTATGCTGAGCGTGTGTTGATAAGTTCCTTTCTGTAACTGCTTTCTGTAAGTCTGTCCTTCCAAGCAGAGTGAAACACCTCCAGCTTGGTCACTCTCCATTTGCACTCTAATTTCCGTACTGTCTGTCTTAAGGTGCATATTTCATTGTTGTACCACGGAGCGAGCTTTTTCTGTTGCATCTTTTTAATTTTTATAGGTGCAACGTTGTCTAAAGTTAATCGGAGCGTATTTTCTACGCAGTCAGTTAGTCTGTCTAGCTCTGTTGGGTCTGATGATGGAAAAATTATGGTTGATAAATGTGGAAGGATTTCAATAAAGTGTTGAGCTGTATTTGGCATTATTAAACGTTTCATGCAATATCGGGGTGATGTACATACATTTTTACTAAGACTCAATTCATATGAAATTAGGTAGTGATCTGAAACTACTGAAGTCTGTGGAAGAACAGTAAGATTATGTATATCAACACCTAAGGTCAAAACTAGATCTAGTGTGTGATTACAGGAATGTGTAGGCCCTATTACATTCTGAGTGAGACCTACAGAGTCTAAGATAGATGAGAAAGCCTTTTTTAATGGATCTGCTGAGTTCTCAAAGTGAATATTAAAATCTCCTGCAATTATTACTTTCTTAGTGCTCACTGCTAGATCTGCAACAAAGTCACTGAATTCTTTTAAGAATTCAGAATAAGGTCCTGGTGGTCTATAAATGCTGACTAGGGTGAGTACACTTCTATTAGTGGTCGGATTGATGATGTTTATGAATTTCAAAAGAACTGAAAATGAGAATGTGTTTCTGACTCATGTCTAATGAATTTTTATGAATGACACATATACCCCCTCCTTTACCGGACAGTCTGGGGCTGTGTACATACTTATAGCCTATAGGCTTCATTTAATGCCAAATATTCCTCAGGTTTAATCCATGTTTCTACGAGGCATAACACATCAATTTTATGATACGTTATTGTATCATTTACAATGACAGCCTTAGAGTTCAGTGATCTTATATTAAATAAACCAAACCTTAATTCAGAAACACTGCAGCTAGACACTGGATCTAATATTCTTATATTAACAACGATATTTAAACAAACTGATTGAGATTTTCTAAGTTTGTGTTTAATTCGGGATATCGTTACCACCTACGTGAATCACTATCCTCGAATATCTATTCTTTGCTAACACCCTAAGGTTGCTGCTAATGTCCGGCGCCCTGGCTCCTGGTAAGCATAACTCTAGTTGCTGGTTCCCCTAAAGGAGTAGCTAATTTCACGTGTCGTACAATAGAGCTTCCTATAACCAGAGTACCTTTGACAGACTCCTCGGTGGGTGTTTCACCGAGAGGGGAATATCTGTTTGACACGCGAATAGGTGCGTGGTGCACAGGTGGGCTAGCCTTAGCTTTGGCGTCAGCTTTAGCTTTGTTACTATGCCGCCGAACCGTCACCCATTCGCCCTGCTGCGGGGGCTCTACAGCCGGAGTCGCTGGGACTCTAACTCTCCCTAAGGCACCCGGGGTAGACAACACTGAACTCTGCTCTCTATCCCTGATTAAACCCCGAATGCGCACCTCTAACTGGTTCACCTTCTCCACCAGAGTAGAAATGAGCTGGCACTTCTCACAAACTAACCCACTATTATTGTCACTAGTGGTGGAGAGAGGACTAGCACTATACATTCCACACTCCACACAAGCAAACGCAGCCATAGTACAAGAAAGTGGTACTTACTTTTTTCAGTCGATTTAAAATCTTACCACCAGCTTTTGTTGGAAAGCTAAACTGCAGTCTCCACTCTCTGTGGTATGTAGTCCTGTGAAAATAGTTTGTAAGGGTCTACAGATGTTTAATATACAATAAAACAGATTAATCAAACACAGAAGCTGTATGTTTCTCGCAAACACTCAGGATGAGTGAAGATAATAAAACTAGCAGATCACAGAGCCACCGATCACAGGTTCCTTTTGAGGAGTGAAAGGACACAGTACTACATTTGATATATTTACAATGTTACATTTACTGGATGCATTAGCGGTACATCAGGGGCCCCAATCATATCTACAAACACCCTGGTGTGACTGCAGATACTTATCCTAACCAAGCATAAAGCACACCTCATATATTAAATCAATTATTTTAAAGGGGACCTTTATCCTTTTTTTAATGTTTATAATTTTGTGTTTGGGCTTAACTAGAATATATTTACATGCTTCATATGTTCCAAAAGCATATTACCTTTCTCATACTGTATATGTGTATTCACCCTCTGTCTTTAGGCCCTGCCTCCCGATGAATCATTCTGATTGGCCAGCTTGTCTACTCTGTTGTGACTGATTAGCCAGAAGAGGAATTGAAAGTGGTAGCAGCATAAAGATAAAGATTTTTAATAAAGATTTACAAGATGATGTTCCCTTGAAACTGAAATACTAATGTAATGTGGTGTAAAATGAGGTGTAATATGGCCCAATTTGATTGATTATTAAATAAGATGTAATTAATATGATGACATCATCTTGGAACTAGAAATCCAGGGTAAAAGATGAAGATTAGTATGAGAAAGCAGTGAATTTTAGGGTTTCTGGGTGCAGAACTGCAGGTACACTTACTCTTTGTGGATGAGACTAATAAACCCTGTGTTACATCTGTCAGTCATCTTTAATGTGAGAATGTACCAACAATACAAATTTGATTTATTGACTGTAAAGAACAGGAACATTTTTAATATCTACATAATGTGATATGCTAAGCTGCACAATGTGACACATTAAACTGCATAAGTCATATGTTGGTGATTTAGTTATTCATCAGTTACCAAAAATAATAACTGAAATTATTTGTTTCTAAGGACAATGAGGATACAAAAAAGAAGAAAGTACCCTTCAATTTGACGGACAGGCAGAGAAAACAGAACCCATCGAACTCTAGCATTTTAAGATCCATCAAGATGGGTAAGAATATACAATCATATCAATCAACAGAAGAATCGAGTAGTTCTGTTCCTGGTCTAAAACAACTGTGTGATGTTCTATTCTAGATAAGCAGACCCAAGATCTCACTGTTGTGCTGTTTGGAAACAGCTCAGCAGTTGGAGATGAGATACTGTTTGGGAAGCCCACTGCAGACAATGGTGGCCTCTCAGTGATCGTTCCAATTTCCAAAAAGATATCAGGACGCAATCTCAATATAATTAATATATTTGACTTGCAAGACCGTGACCGTTACCCGGACTCTGTGGACCAGACCATTGCTCATCTCGTCAATGAAAATGAAATCCATGCCTTCATCTTTGTGCTCCAACTGGGCAAGCTAACAGATACTGATAAGGTGGGACTTGAGTGGCTACAGAAAAGGTTTGGTGAAGGTGTCCTACATTTTGTGATGATTCTCTTCACTTATGAGAGAGAAGAGGACTTTGACACCACAATAGATGACCTGAAGAGAAACAGTGTTCTAGTGCAGCTACTTCAGAAGTGTGGAGACAGATATCACGCCTGCAGCAAGAGCATGAACAACCAGTTAGAGATGAAAAAACTGCTACAGACGATTGATCAAATGGTTTTTGACAACAAACAACGATGCTACACTGCAAAACTGTACAACAGAGCTTCAGACATCAGAGAAGGCCTGCAAGACAGTAAGAGGCAGCGAAGTTGTAAGTTATTTGAGAGATATATTTTAAGCCAGCAACAGCATCAGCACAAGTGATTGTCTCATGCATTATGAGGGTATTTTAAATGTAGTATATAAATATGGTAAAAAAACCAAAAATACTTAAAAAAAAACATATTTCCTGAGGTAAAAAAGGGAATAATGATTTCACTCATGACAAGGTGTTCATTAAACTTATACTTAATATCCAACAGTACTTATATAACTATATATTTACATGAAACAAATTTTTGGTTAATAAAACTGTAGTGGATACCTTTCAATCAGCTTGTACAATAGTCGGCTCCAGTTTAAACGTATTCAGGTTTAAGTGTGATAAAATGCAGTGTTGTGTTTTAATTACTAAAAATTACTTGTCTATTTTTGCTGTATCAGTCTATGGCTTACAACTGCAACAAGGCAACATGGAGGCTTCAACCAGTAAACAAACATCAGAAAACGAGAAGGTAAGAAGTATAAAAGATGTGCTTTATAAATGTACATATTGTTTTAATGTTAATGATGAGGTTAAGAGATTAAATTTTATGGTAGTCATTATTTGAAGTTATGGTAACCCCCTGAAATCTTATATATCGAAGTTTCAGTTTATGCTTTGTGATCAGAATTGTTGATCTTGTTGTGCTTAACAGCACACCTCACGCCATAAGGTACCTTTTTAAGAACATGCATAATTTGTATATTTGTCTTTCTAAAGTAGAACTGATCTAACTATAAAAAGGAAAATTATGTGTTCGTTGTGTTGTTTGCTTGGGTTAGAAAAATTATACAAATCATAAAAGCTTAAATTTTCTGATCTCTCATCCTTCTTTGGTACTAAAACTCATTATGACAACATTAATTAGCAGTAATACTGTCAGTATTTTGGAGATTAATGTAAACTGATACATAGATTAAGATCAAATGTTTTGTTATATACTCTCTCCCTGTAAAAAAAAAAAATTTATTTATAATTTATAATTTATCTTCTTTGTAGGTCTCCAAAAAATCGAAATTTTTGCAGACTTTAAAGTCACTGCCACACACTAACTGGACCAGAAAGAAAAAGCCCAATGTTCCGGTGAGTTCCGAATTAGCCAAGTACACACACTACTATAATTATTGGGATGTTTGGAAAAATGGGCAAAAATATCAGGAAAATGTCTTTGTGGTTAAATAATTATAGTTTTAATAGAGTTAAGATTCAGTGAATTAGCTGGCAATGTCAGTGGCTTGATTCCGTACTCAATTCTGGATTTGGACAAATGCTTTGGGTAACTGTCCTGTTTGAAGATCCACCCTTGACCCAGTTTTATCTTTGTCATCTTAAAAATAAAATTACCATCTTTGTTTTCTCAGAATTATCTTCTGCAAATTTCCATACATGATCCTGGGAAAAATTTATTCTCTCTAACCAAAACATATGGATCCTCTTGCATCCACTCAAGCACTAGAAAAAGATTAAGGGTGTCAATATTTAGTAATTATACACTATTGTGCAAACGTTTAAAAAAAAAAAAAAGCTTTTATCTTAGCATCAAGTGTATTTTCACCAGTAATACCATTATATATCATTAGAACAGATGTAAATAAGCATAAATACAATGCCAAATAGTAGAAATATCTTATTTTGATAATATCTTGTGCTCTAATTTGAAGTTTAGTTCCATATTTTTTCTGGATGCCCCAGACATTGCATAAATTTATTCAATATGGGTTTGACATAAGAAAAAGCTTAGAAAGGATTAAATAAACACACTGACATATTTACAACCGCTTTTTGCTGCATAAATACTACTTGAATATTAAAAAAAATATTATTATTATTAGCATATAAAGTTTCCTTTCTGGAAAAGTGACTTTTTAAATAGGCCCCTTCCTTTTGCACAGTACTCTATGAACTATGTTCATTGTAATGTGCAACAAGGACAGAACACGGGTCCACACAATACTAATATTCTGAAGAATAAAAAAATACAAACTAAAATGCTTAAAATGCATAAATACAATGTTAACATACATGAATCACTCATCAGTATCAGTGCTAAACACATTTAGGGTGTATTAACATTTCCTAGGACACTGTGTTGCTAATGCTATATGAATTATGAAACTCCATATGAATTATGAAAGTATTCAAAAAAATTGACAGTTGGTAAAACGACAAAAACAAATAACAGTGATTTGCAAATCCCTTATACTCCGTATTTAGTCACAAACAGTACAAAAACAATGTATTTAATGTTTTAACCAATTCAATTTTGTGTTTTTTATATATATATATATATATATATATATATATATATATATATATATATATATATATATATATATATATATATATGATAAATTTGAGGCCAGTAACATGTTCTAAAGGTTGAAACAGGAGCATGTTTACCACTGTGTTACATCACCTTTCAGTTTAAGAACATTCAGTAATCATTTAGGAACAAGACACTGAAGAACTTAAGAGAGTCTTGAAAAAGGTGCCAAAAAGGTGAAAGCGGATCTTGCTTGATATAATACTTAATATGTACAACAAGCCAGTGCCTATAAAGAAAAAAATAAAAGAAATACTGTAGAAGGTCTCTGAAACTGTCAGTGTTCATGGTTACTCGAAAGACAGCGCTGAATCGCAAAAATAGCTGACGAATACTTTTTAACGTACTTCCCTTTTTGTTGGTCGATAAGCTGTGTAACCAGCCAACACTAAACCACACTGAGCTATTTAAGTTTACTAGAGTAGCTTAGTGAAGAATGTATTTACATTTTTTTTTTAATCCACAGTGATTGACATGTTCATTCATATCCTGCATCGTAGACGGACACATACACACATACATTAGCCTAAAAAAATTAATAGTTTCAAGAAGCTTAGCTGTTATATTTTGTCAACTACGTTGTGACAACCTACCACAGCGTTGTCACAACATTGAAATGGAACAGTGTTGTGGGAACGTAGTGGTAAAGCTGTCAGTACGATGTCCAAACCTCCTAGATTCATACATTCCATTATATCTACATGAAGCTTCATGGAATTTGGTACAGTTGCCAACATGTAGAAATAATACCATAAATGGTGACGTGGTGACAACCTTGTTGAAATAAAGTAAACAGCGCCACCTTTTGACAACACTGTAGCAACCTTGTAAAGAACAGCTTGAAGCAATGCTGGGTAGCTGTGCAGGGATTGAAGGGTTGAGCATCTACAGAAAACTAATCTAGTTTTATGAGTCCATGGCTATGACCCCGGTGCCTATAGTCCAACTTTTTGGAACATTTCACAGGCGGAATGGATATCGTTGCTGTCCCAAGAAAAACATGTATCTCCATTTTCTATATTCTATATTTTTAACAAGGACAGTTGCTCTTTATATCCTGTGAAAGTTTCAGGATAAATTCATAAAACCTCTTCACATTAAATCACACTGAAAGTTAAGAACGTTTTTGCCCTCTCCTGTAAAGTTACTATTTTAAAAATATTTTTTTTCTTTAGACAGTGACAATTACAATTACACTCCCAAACAACAACAACGACAACAACAACAACGACAACAAACAAACAAACAAAAAACACTAGTGTTGTACTACATCAGACCACAAACTAGGGATATCGGTTTAACCTCATGTGTTTTGATTTGGTCTCTGGGTGAAGTGGACTCGGAAATTATTGTCGAGACCAGCCGAGTCCGATGCCTCCATCTGCAAGGTAACTGCAAGCTGAAACTGAATTATTAGTGAATATGAACAAAATGAGAATAAACAGAAGGAAGCAGTTCGTCTGTACAGACTCTGAGTACTTTCTCTCGGTGTGCTGCTCCCCGCGCTGCGGGCTGGTACACACGCGCTGCTGGAACACAGACAGAACCAGAGTCCGAGCTGGAAGTCAAACGAAACTGAAAGTTTCCATCTCCGTTTAAAAGAGGAATAACAAAGATAGCTTTTTTATTTTATGTCCAACTGTGTGACTATGGCACTGTAAGTAATGGCTTCCTTCAGAGAAATAAACAGTTTAGCTCTTTACTGGGCTGTATTTGAGTCACTCAGCGATAACCGTTGTGCTCTGACGAACTGTGCTAATGCTAACATATCGAAATCACATAAATATATCATCCTGTGAATAATATTCAAGATAGAGCTCTGCACAAAACTATAGGTAGGATATTTTAATTAACTAAATGACGCAAAACTGATTTCATATTCACCAGTTTCTTCAATTTTCCGTTCCACCTTAAATACTGCAGCAGTCACATTCTGCCCCGCGTGAGGCGTTAGAACTGTTTCACCGTTTAAGGTGGAACAGGACAATTAACTAAAAGCTGGGAAATCTCCTTATAATGTCACAAGCATTAAAGGACTTAGTAATGAACTGGTTTATCAGAAGAACGTGAAAACTCGAAAACACGGTAGTAGTCTATATTTTGGCTTAAATGAAATTGAAACAAATGGAATTACGTCACTCAGTGTCAGGCTAGCTCTCACTCTGCTGCTAGATAAGCTGGATAAACTTTACTGTTAGTCTCATTTACCTAAACTCTCAGTTTTCTCCATCAAAAGTCCCTGTAACCAAAGACTACATGATTGCTACTGAACAGAATAACTGATCTAAAAAGAACTCTCTGTGCTCTGACTCACAGAATAATGAGCATATTTTGATATCCTAAATCCTAAATCCTACTGATATGCACATTCTCACTATGACCACTAGACCATTTATAGGGGGATTGGATTATACTTAATTATTTAATTACACATACCACAAAAACTATTTGCCAATTAGGCAAGACTGAGTACATAAACCTCTCAAAATACAAATCCTTAATGCTCTGCATTAATCCTGACGTGGGTTGACAGATTAACACTAAAGATCAAAGTGTATTTAACAAAGCACTGCTATCTGTTTGTGTTTGCATTTTCTCGACTGTCCCAACATTTTTGGAAGTGGATCATCATCTTTCTTCAGACCTTCTTTCCTACATAGAAAAGGATCATTTTTGATATTGATTTGACATTTACACATGTTTATTACTCACTTAATGAGCTCTGCAGCATTTCCAATTGTCTCCTCATGTAAGTCTAAGACAGTTTTATTCCATCAGTTTTTATTCCATCATGTCATGCAATCTGTCATGAATCTATGTTTTTTGCTTACATTATAAGCTTGCTTTTTTTGTCAGAGCTATACAAAACAGCTATACATGTAGCAAGCAGAATGGAAAAAAAAGATATCCTCAGTTATAGACATGCATGAATACATCCATTGTGGTCTAAAAAGGTCAGACAAATTACTCACAATAAAACATATTTAAATTAAACTGTTATTGAATTTACTTAACAGTAAAAGTAACTACAATTTAAATAAAATAAAATATGACACAGCCCTCCACATTCCATTTCTTTTATCATCATGGTCATTATATGTGCATAAATATTAATATTTAATCTTAAATCTTAATATATGACTCAAGTTAGGCTTATTTTAATTAAAAAGAAACTGAGCAATAATCTGTAAATATACTACATGCAGTTCTACAGTGGGAACAAATTCAGATGAACTGTTAACCACAACTCATATTTTTTGATCTTGAGTGCCAAACAAAAATACATTGAAATAATACCCAAAAATTATTTTACAGGGGGAAAACATAGAGCTTGATGAAGCAGAAGACATAGCAGACCATTACAAAGCAAAACAAAATCCTTTGGATGAACAAACAGACCAGCTCTTTACAAGACTTCGGCTAAAAGTATATCAGAATCAGAAGTTAAAACTTCCAGACGTTCTTCAAATAACCGCACAATCACTATGTTTTCAAGACACCTGTACAGAGGAAGAATTGGTTCAGGCTTTTCTACAAAGGCTGCTGTTGGTGGACTACAGGGCAAGAAATATTCCCATTGAAGAAAAAGAAAATGAGTTGGACCACAGCCAGTCAGATTCACTGAACAATGAGCAAGATGACACATTTGAAAGTTTCTTTACTGAAAAGTCTGTATTTCCTGGCAAAGCAACACAAAAACATCCTATTCATTCCATGGATGTTCAGATGGCAGTGTTCCACTGCTCAGATAGCTTCCTAAAGCAGGTGATAGTGACCAAGCTTTCACAGTGTCAGTATGCTCTTCCTCTACTGGTGCCCAATCCATTCACAGGAGAGACTGAGTTTCCTCTGTGGACATTTCGGCAGATTAGGAAAAGCTGGAAAAGCTCTGACACATCTGGCAAAATATCAGACAAAACCAAGCCAATTCATGAAGCAGAAACCTTAATGGCATTTTTCTTTAGAATTGGGTCTATTTCCTCATCCAAGTCTCAGCTGATTAACAGCCTGATCAATGAGAAGCACAACACATTCTTCCACAGGGACTGTCCAGGAAGTGGCATACATCGTCTATTGATGGATGGAGTAGTGGAGATTACCTGGTATCTCCCCTCTGGGAAAAGCACTGATCATTTCACTGATTGTATCGCATTCTGTAATCTACATGGTGATGCAGAAATCCATGAGAAGCAACTGGAGATTCTGACTGCAATGTCCTCTGTGAATGTTGTAGTTTTAGGTGATTGTAATGTCACAAATAATGGCATACTAAAGAAGCTCTATAAAGACCCAAAGCCACTTATTTGCTTATGCTGTGAGGACGACTCAAATAAAATTATGTCTAAAAACCAGAAATTCAGAATTGGTCTTAAAGACAGGAATAAATCAGATGTATCCAAGGATCTTAGAAAAACTATGAAAGAGTGTTTCTCAAAACAACTTTCAACTTTCAGTCTTGACAAATTGGGCAAAAACAAACAGATCACAGTAGATGAGAATTCCATGGAGTGTCAGAAAGGGAAGGAAGCTGCGATGCAGATACTGACACTAATGGAAGAAACGGAATTGTGCAAAATTAAGGAGATATATCTCCCATGTCAGGGGGAACTGTGGCATGAGTGGTGCCAGAAAAAGAAAGAACTACATCGACCTCAAGGGCCAAATATAGAGATGCAAAAGTGCAAAAAACAAAACGAAATGAAGCAAACTCGGGAAAAGCAGTATAGACATGGGATCTCAACATTTATGAAGTTGTTCATCTGCTTACTTGAGTCACTAAAGAAGAATGAGAAATGCTATTTTCTGAAATGGCTCACAATTCTGCTGGATAAAAGCACCACAGATGAGCTCTCTGGCCTTCGTCATGAATATCATGAAACTTGGACAAAGATATTGAACCTAAAAGGACAGGGGACTAAAGCAGAACAGAAAAAGTATACACAAATACAAACACGACTAGAAGAAATATCTAAAAAACTGAATGCTGCGTCCTTCGGTTTGGAACACATTCTCAGGGAGATGGGTCAGATATATGAGTCATTTCTGACTGTACAAGCATACAAGAATGACTTTACTCTGCCCAAACTTGCAGCTGAGGTTGTGCTATCTGGACATCCACTGGAGCTGATGGATGGGGATACAAATCATGTTCCTCTGGACTGGGTTTCCGCAGTTTTGGAGGAACTTATCAGGAAACTGGGAGACCAGAAAGTCTTTGTGTTGTCGGTTTTAGGGATTCAAAGCTCTGGAAAATCCACCATGTTGAACGCCATGTTTGGACTCCAGTTTGCTGTCAGTGCTGGAAGGTGCACCAGAGGAGCCTTCATGCAGCTGGTCAAAGTGTCAGAGGAGATGAAGGAGGAACTGAAGTTTGATTACATCTGTGTTGTAGATACAGAAGGTCTCCAAGCTCTGGAATCCCCTGGAATGTCAACAAGGCAACACGACAATGGACTTGCAACATTTGTCGTAGGCCTCGGAAACATGACTTTGATCAATGTTTTTGGAGAGAACCAAGCAGATATGCAGGACATCCTTCAGATTGTTGTACAGGCTTTCATGAGGATGAAGAAGGTAAGACTGAATCCCAGCTGCATGTTTGTGCATCAGAATGTTGGTGATGTCACAGCGGAAGAGAAGAACATGGAAGGACGGAAGCGCTTGTTGGATAAACTGGATGAAATGACAAAGCTGGCAGCGAAAGAAGAAGACTGCAGTGCAAAATGTTTCAGTGATGTCATTGCATTTGATGTGAGGAGTGATGTGTGGTATTTTGCACAGCTCTGGGAGGGCAGCCCACCCATGGCACCACCAAACCCTCCATACTGTGAAAACATTCAGGATTTAAAGAGAAGTATCATCTCCAAAATCTCCAAAAGTCGCGGTGTGACACTCTCAGAATTCAAAGCAAATTTGAGCAGTTTATGGAACGCCCTTCTAGATGAAAATTTTGTGTTTAGCTTCAGAAACATTTTGGAGATTGCACTGTACAGAAAACTGGAACATGAGTACAGTAAATGGACATGGAGTCTAAGGAGCGCCATGCTGACAATTGAGAGCAAACTTCACAACAGAGTCACCAATGAACATTCCATGAAAATTGATAAGAAGAACATAATGGAATGCCTGAAAGAGACAAAGACTGATGTAGAAACATCTGTTAAAAAATTCTTTGAAGAAGACCGAGATAAAGATATTTTGATTCAGTGGCAAGAAAAATTTGAGAGAAAGATTGCAGAACTTTGCAATGAGCTTGTAGAAGGAACAAAGAGAAAACTGGATGAAGTTATTCGATTGAAAATAGCGAGGGAGAAGGTAGACAGTGAAAAGAAAGCATATGAAAGGAAGCTCTTTAAACTGAGCAAAGAACTTGCCTTTAGTTTAAAAAACAAAGAGACTGAGGAAAATGCACTGGAGGAAGAATTTGAAGATGTCTGGTCCAGGTGGGTCACCAACCTGACACCAGACACACCTTCATTTGGTGAAATTAATATATGGGGTGATGTAACAGAGATCCTGTCAGAGAGCTATGGACCAAATCTTGTTTGTAAACGAGAGGAACAGTCTACTTACAAAAGACTTGATGTCTTAGTAGATTATGCAGTCTACGCAGTTCTTAACACACAAGAGGACCCTGGGCATGTAGAAGAAGATGACAGTAGGATTGAACAGTCTGGTCTTTTTAAAGAGAGTTGCAGAACCAGTACTTTTACATCAGATGATCACCAATCATTAAGTGATCTCATTAGAAGCACTGCTACAGAAATGAAAGCAAAAAATCAGAGGGTACCAATTGTAGAACGTGGATACAGTCGCATCTACATCCCAGAAATGATTGATTTTGTTAAACGTAAAGTCAAAGCGTATGAAGACAAAACCTCTCAGTTTAAACTCAGAAAGGAATTCACAGTGGATCTGTGTCTCTATGTCTGTAACTTTGCAGCAGAACAATTTGCAGAGCTGCACAAGGAATTCAAAGAAGCTTATGATGTAAGACTGTACCTGGAAGGACAGAAGTCTCAGTACCTCAACATCTTCAAGAACTACTACAGTGGTGCAACATCTACAGCAGTGTTTGGTCAGTTAATTGTGGATTCACTTGAACCATCAATACTGCAGGCAGCATACGACCAAACTGCCATTGATCTGAGTGAGAAAATGAAACGTGATGTTCCTGCTTTTAATGGAAACAGGTCAAATCTGGAAAAACACATTCTGACATTACTTGCAGAAGAGGAAAACTTTGAGAATTACCTTGAGTACATTCAAAAACCCAAAGAATATTTTAAGCAGTTTATTAGAAAGAATGTTAATGGCTACATTAAAAGCTCCCTAGTGGTTCTGGAGACCATTAAAAGCAACATCAGCTCCAAAGGAAAGTGTGTGATGGATGCTGTCAATGAAGCAACAAGGGAGACCAATGACAGTAAAGGACATGTCAATAAATGGCTGCAGCATTTATCCCGAAAGCTGAAAGATGAGCTTCAATTTAAAGAAATGTCATGTGTTGAGCAGAAAGAAATTACGGACCTTGACTTTCTTCGAGAGGTTGTGATTAAAGGGCTAACTGCCACTATGCCAAAGTTAAGCGACAACTTTCAAGAGATTTCTGACCTCCAATGGGAAATGTTCAGTAAGAAACCAGACGACATCCTGATCGAGCACCTCTGTCGATGCTGCTGGGCAAAGTGCCCATTTTGTAATGCCATCTGCACCAACACAATGGAAGATCACACTGGAGATCATAGTGTCCGCTTCCACCGTAACTGTGGAACAAATGGATGGTCTTTCATGTTTACAAATGACCTCGGAATTGAGTTCTGCACAACTCTTGTTTCAAGTAATCTGCATTTTCGAGCAAATGGTAAAGTGTTATATTTTAGAGATTACAGAACAGCAGGTGGAGAATATGCCAGATGGAACATCAGCCCTGATAATTCTGAGATGCCATACTGGAAATGGTTTGTGTACAGATTTAGGAAGGACCTGGAAAAGCATTACAAGAAAAAGTTCTATAAAAATGGAGAGATTCCCAAAGAATGGAGGCATTGCACAAAAGATAAAGCTATTGAAAGTTTAAGAGAACTCTGAGATCACCCTGCTTGAACTGCTTGAGATCACCCGGGTTGAGTTGATAGCAGTTAACATGGACAAATGGCACTTCCAAACCCACACATATGCTACTACGAAGATGCATCAATACAGTGCACTGATCTCACCTGGTAAATTTAAAATACTGAAATATATTGTATAAACTTATACACCTATGCTACAGTCACAGAGTTTATGTTTTCAAATGTTTTCTAATTATCTTGCCATGTAATTAACCATGTGTGTGTTGCATGTGTTATTCTCATGTTAGCTGAATTAGCTGATTATGATTACATTTAAGTACAAACACTGAATGTATTCAACGAATCTAGACGTCTCAAATAGCCTTAGCACAAACACTTGATTGCTGTATGATTTTTTTAACGGAAATTCCTGTTTTTTCTGTTGATCAAAAGTGTGACTTTTATTCTGAAAAATAACCTGCATGCAATACTTTAACTTTTTTAGTGAGGACAATACTAACCCACATGTAATATTAAAATAACAAAATAATTGATTCGAATAAAATCTGCAATCACCTGCAATCACCAGAAGATTCTTTAAATTTATTTTTCAGTTTACAGTTCTATTATCATGATCTCTGAAACAAGCTGCAATGCAAAGGTGTGATATGAATATTTATTGTTCAAATCAAAGAACACTTTTTAAATGTAATAATACAGTGAACAGTGTGACTTTAAGTTAATATACAATCAGCCCAAAGTGCACATGTTCAGGTCATCATTTTATGAAGCCTAGGCCTTTCACAATCGTTACATAATTAGTATCACTTTAGCTGATCAGAACAGTTGAGGTTGACCAGAATTGTTCTCCACAGTTGTTATATTTCCATAACAAGCAGAATGTGAAATTAATGCCTAGGGCTGAGGCAAATAAATGGAAATGAAGCAAGCAGTAAATTAATTCAGTAAGACATCATTGAGCTTTGAAGGGCAGTACAAGTAACTATGCAGCTAATGTTGTACGGATCTACTTTAAATTGTAGCAAACTGAGGGACTGCAGACCAAAAGTGAGATCAAAGAAACAGACACATCAAACAGACACAATCTGTGCAGCCTAAACACTAGACTGGGTCATAACACCCATTAAATGTTGGACTGACTTAGAAGTTTTACATTTAAATATCTTGTAAGACTTGTAAATAATGCAAATATATGAAAGCTTATAGCAGCTTGCTAAGGCCATTCATTAGTTTTACCCTGCAGAACCAAACTAAAAAGAACCATCATATTAATTAACATGAAAGGCGAAAAAAGGTCAATTAATTTTTAGTAAAACTTGTTACTGCGGTTACACACACCTTTCAGCTTATTCCCTTCTACAGGGGTCGCCACAGCAAGACAACGCGCACAGTAGATTTGGCAAAGTGTTTTACGTTGGATGCCCATCCTGACACAACCCTCACCACAGCTTGGGACAACACATACTCGCGCACACACTCACACCTACGGGCAATTTTAGAGAGTTTAATCAACCTAACATGCATGTGTTTGGACTGTGGGAGGAAACCCACGTAAACACGGGGGGAACATGCAGATTCCACACAGAACGGCCCGGACCGTGAATCCGACCCTGATCATCTTGCTGTGCAGCGACAGTGATAACCACTACATCACCATGCCGCCATGTTATTATTAAAAGCTTATTGCAGCATATTTCAGAAATTTAAATCAAATTTGAAACTTTTAATTAAATTTAGAATTAACAATTGCATTTCTCATGTGAGTGTGCATTATTTAAGACATAATTCAAATTCGAATTCAAAACATGTGTTTGCATTCCTGTGTATGATGGCTAGAATTATTTAGTATCAGTCAACTATTTAAACTCAGAGTACATTGAAGGAGTACATTCATTCACAGAGTAGTCGAG
This sequence comes from Megaleporinus macrocephalus, assembly GCA_021613375.1. NCBI lineage: Eukaryota > Metazoa > Chordata > Actinopteri > Characiformes > Anostomidae > Megaleporinus > Megaleporinus macrocephalus. The sequence goes on from CM038703.1 coordinate 30,757,564, forward strand.
CCGACACAGAAATGAGGGGCAGAAAAACTGCAAAAACATAACAAATGGAATAATAAAATAACAAAATTAATATTCATAAAACATTTAATTATAAAAGTAGATAACATTCAAATAAACTGGTGAATTTAAACAAATAATAAAAATAAATAACAGATCAGATCAAATAAATAGAAATACAATTAATACAATTAATTAAAAAACAGAAACTTAACAGTAACTAAGAAGTAAAAGCCAACCAAAAATAATATTAAAAAATAAAAATATAGTAAAATAAACATTAAAGAAATGCCAAAATAATATAATATATATATATATATAAATATAAACACAAATAATAAAGGCTGTACACACTATATTTGTTTCCAATATCTGTAAAAGTGTGACTCGGCAACTGTCACACTTCATCCACAAAGTGGCGATGTTATCCCTCTGTGTTCACTAACAGCTGCAGACTACAGCACTGACCATCAGTGCTTTTATAACAGCTGCTCTTCAACAACACAGCAACAAGATCAGTATTGACATTACAGACAGTGAAACAGACTGTTTGTCCTGGTGTGAGAGGTTCAAGTGCCATACATTCCTATCTGGGTCATGTGATTTCAAGGAAGTCTGCTCCTCAACCATTATAAAACATAAACTACCTTTACTTCCTGAAAGAGAAACTTGACAACAAGCAGGAGCAGCACTCAGCAAGGAGAAACAAAAGACTGAAAGATACACTTACTCAGGTTGGGTTTGAGTAACAAATTTGAGTAACAAAAACATACTTTTTAACAAAACACATTTTTACAAAAATTAATTTAGATGTTGATTTTATTGTTCTAACATCGTTTGGGGTCAGATCAAGAGTTAAGCTGGACTGGTCATGTTTTAACTGCATTCAGGTAACAGTCATATAAACTTTGACCAAATATTCTCATTTTAGATTCTATTCTACAGACTTCTGTAGACTCTCAAATTCATAAAGCCAATAATTTGAGCCCACACACCCAACTTTCCACTTTACGTTTTCAGCTCTGATAATGTATTATTACATAGATATGGAGATCTGGATATGCAGTATTTATTTGTTGGGTGAGGCTCAAAATGGAACAGGTTTTTGTGGTACTTTTGGAATGGAAACAAATCTTTGAGACACAATAGAAAATGCATTTCTAAATACTGACTGGTTAATGGCGACTGCATGAGTTTTAATATTATTATTATTATTTTTTGTTTAGTTCCTAGAAAAACAATCCATCCCCTACAACTCATACAGAACGCAGCAGCTCAGATCCTAACAAAAAAAAGAAGAAGAGCTCACATCAGTCCTGTTTTAAAAGGGGGGGCGTGTCCTACCCAATATCAGAAACAGGTACATTTGTCCCACCCAAAAATAAAACCACAGAAAAAAGGAAAAAGCTTAAGAAACGTTTATTTTAAAAGCGTGTTTTGTTTGCAATTCACGAACTGTGTTTGTTGTTAGCAACAGGCTCTGGTTGTCAGGTGGTCTTTCACTTTGTTAAGGTTTGTGTTGAGATGCCTGTTCAGAAATATCCTGCAGTCGGCAGCTTAGTCTAGGGGTGCGTCCGAAATCGTTTGATCAGTATGTACTCAGTTGGAGCTAGAGCGCACTGCCTGTCCGTTAAAGCAGTGCGCTCTTTCAGTGTGCGAGTGTGCAGTATACACGCAACCTCGGACGCACTACGTCCTCCATCTTATCAACGTCCTGTGACGCAAGACGTCAGACCGTCACAGTAAAGGTCCCGCTATTCATTTAAAAGCTCCGTTTACTGACGGAATTAGAGACTGTTTGTGACACTGTTCTGTGTGTTTGTCTAAATATCTACTCACGCGGTGCCTAACTGTAGCTCAGAGAAAACGAAACAGGAGGAATGTAATCATTGTTTACCTCAGAAGCAGTGCTAACTCTTGTAGCGGCAGTTTACTAGCCGTAGCTACGTACACACAGCCGGCATACCGCGTTTCACCACGCTTTTTCCTACGCTTTGAATTCCTGCGCGGCTCTGATGGAATCCTGGGATAGGACAGTGTGCTGGGGCTGCATACTTAAAAATGTCTGCCAGTGCAGTACGTCATCCAGGGACTTTTCGCGTACTGCTCGACGAGCACTACGAATTCGGACACCCTAGTCACTCTCGCGCACTGCTTTTGCGTACTGTTCAGTATGGAAGTACGTGATTTCAGACGCACCCTAGCTCTCGCCTCGCTGTAGTGGCGGGTAGCTCGCGCCAACTTTAAACACGAGGTCAGTGATGAGAGCAATGAACAGCAAAATATACTGTAATAAAACGGCTTTTGTATAATGTGTTGTTATGGTAACAGACTATGAGGGTTTGGGTTAGCTAACGTTTATATTAACTTTAGTCAGAAAGCACTCTCTGGACATGTCCCAAACTGTAGACTGCTACTACAGCAGCCCTCCCTCCCCTTGCCTTGCAAAATGGTATGATCCATATGATGCAGCATCGCATGCACACATGTCAGTGTTTTATCTGATTGGTGTTGTGTGTCTAGTAAGTTTTGTAAAGGAGTATTTTTGTACTTTATTACTCAGAACCAACACATTACAGTCATTATCAGCCTAGCTTTAACTCTAACCTGTATTTCTGATCACTCTTTATTTTGTTATTGTTAGCTAGGTGTGACTATCTGAAGGTTTATGTAATTTGTGGTCTGTTTACTGTTTATAAAGGAGTGAGAGAAGCTGTAGCTGCTGTTGGTTAGTCTGTGTGTTTTTAAAGCTAAGGTGCTAGAGCAGTGTTGCCTGTATGTGTATTTATGTGTAATTAATGTTACAGAATGATAAGATATGAAGAGATAATACTATAACGTGTGTGTGTGGTCAGCAAGTCAGCTATAGATATGAGATTTTTATATTCGAGTAAGGCCAACATGATCTTGATCAAGCCTTGAATTTCTCTCATTCTTATCTCGTCCCCCTAGCCCACAGGTGCTTAATATTCAATGAGAAAAATGTGTATATATATAGATTATCCTTTATTATATTTTACTTTTAATAAAATTGATTAATACATTTGTAAGTTAAGCTTTGTGAACTATAGTTTTTTAAGATTTGTTGATGTCTTTCCATTCACAGTGTTGCCCCAACACTGATTGTGGATTGATAGTCCAAAGTGTTTTTTAGCCTACAATCGCCCCTGGTCTAACATGAATGTAGTCTTGCTTAGTCAGGAAACCTGAGCATACATTTTTTTGTAATTTCAGTTTAGCATCATGCCACCAAAGAAAATACTTTTTTTTTGGTTATATATGTATATAATCCAGACATTGCAAGTTTAAAGGTTTTCTAACAGCAGTACCATATGCTAACTTGCTAACAGGAAGCCATAAATCCGTAAAAGTTATTTAGTAATGAGTTTGTAACAGCCTTGTTCAGACGACTCCTACCTTGTTGGTCCACATCTATTGCTGTACAGTTTGTGTTCCTCAGGTCCTTCCTCAGTGGTTTCAGGACTCTGCCTCCTGTCAGCAGTTTTGATTAGTGGTCGACTCTCAGTCCAGCAGTGACCCTGAGGTGTTTAAACCTCCAGCAGCACTGCTGTGTCTGATCCACTCACACCAGCACAACACAAACTAATACACCCCTACCACGTCAGTGTCACTGCAGTTCTGAGAATGACTCAGTTCCCTAACAGTACCTGCTCTGTGGTGGTCCTGTGGGGGTCCTGACCATTAAAGAACAAGGTAAAAAGGCGGGTTACAGCGTATGCAGAGAAACAGATGGACTACAGTCTGTAATCGTAGAACTACAGAGTGCTCCTGTATGATCACTGGAGCAGATAAAATTGCCAATAAGTGTAGATACAAGGATGTGTAACCAATAAAGTAACTGGGGTGTGATTTGATTATATACTGGGAAGTTAGCTAATACTGGGATCAATTTGCAGCCAAGATGTTGCACCAATAAAATGGCTCCCAAGGTGGTTTAATTTTGATTGAACAAGACATATACATATTTTATTTGTTTTGGCCTTTGGGCTCTCAGCCCACCACAAACATTGCACTTTGGCCCTCAAATTAAAAAAATTGGCTTCGCAAAAATAACGTTTTAGTAAATAACATTGTGCTGTTGTGAAATGCTTTAAATTGCTGTTGGAGGGTTTTATATTTCACTCCCACACCTTGCTAAAGCCCTTATTTACAGAGTTTAGAAATACATCATTATCCATAACTGTCCAATCAACAATTTACAAATGTATCAATTCAGTATGATGTCACACTGAGCAGCTGATCCTGAAAGCTTATAGAATGACACAGTCTAAACGAGAACATTGTAATGACAGTAGCATATTTCTCAAATTACAGATTCAATGGCAGGTCAAGAACACACAGGTAAAATTCAGTTGTTCTTTGAATTTATATTAATTAAACTATTTTATTTTACTCAGGAACTGTATACTAATAAGAAATATTTTTTAAATATATTCTTAGGAGCAGTGGAGAGTTAAAAAGAATAAAGCTGTCTTCAAGATGACAAGCAAGAACCTATTTCAGTCATCAAGCCCTAGTGTTTCATCATCCAGTAAGATGGGTAAGCATATATACTATCAATGAACAGACAAATCAGGCAGTACAGTACTTTGTGTTTGGAGTTGAAAACAACTTTTTGATTTTGTATTCCAGATGAAACGGTCCAAGAACAGTAGTGCTGTTTGGAAACAGCTCTGCTGTTCATCTTGGAGATGGTAACATTCTGCTTGGTCAAAGTAAATCTGAAATAGATGATTTCTCACTGGCTGTTTCAAAATCAAGGAATGTATCAGGACGCAGTGTCAATGTAATTAACGCTCTAGACTTGCAAGACGCTGAACTTGACCTGGACTCTCTGGACCCGGCTATTGCTCACCTCGTCAATGAAAATGAAATTAATGCGTTTGTTTATGTTATTCAGCTGTGCCAGTTCACAGATACCAACAAGGTGGGACTTGAATGGTTACAAAGAACATTTGGTGAAAGTGTGTTACCCTTCATAATTCTTCTCTTCACTTATGAGAAAAAAGAGGAATGTGACACCATCATAGATGACCTTAAGAACAATTCTGTTTTAGAACAGCTAGTTCAGAAGTGTGGAGACAGATATTACATCTGCAGCAAGAACATGAACAACCAGTCAGAGATAAAACAACTGCTAGAGAAGATTGACCACATGGTTTCTGAGAACAATCAGTGCTGCTACACTACTGACCTGTACAAGAGAAGGACTGCAAGACAGTAAACGTCAACAAAGTGGTGAGTAATTATTTTAACAGGGTTTCAGTGTTTTTTGTACTGAGCGTACATCAGACAACAACTGCATCAGGACACGCTCTGGACTCTAATGATTTTTATGGATCATTAGCATATAAATATTACAGGAAAGGCCAGTGCAGTGCAACTACAATCTTGTTTCAAAGAAAAAATTAGGACGCCGTGCAAAATCTAAATACAACTGATTGCAATGATGTGCAATTCATTTAAAACCATATAATTATTTGAAAACAGAAAAAGACAACTTATCAAATGTTGAAAAATACTGCAAAACAGATGCACATTCACAGTTACTGCATCACCTCCTCTTTTATTAACACTGTTTTTGATTTGTTGCACCACAGAACACTTCGACTTCACCTCAGTTGTCAGCATTTCTGGATCCTGTTTTTATCTGGTTTCTTCTTTGCATGGTGCAGTTTTAACTTATATGTGTTGATGATGGTTTTTGGAAGTGTTCCTGAGACCATGTTGTGATTTCCACTACAGAATTGTGTCGCCTGAGGGCCTGAAGATAATGGCAATTCAGTATTAGTTTTTAATCCTCATCAATATGGTAGCCACTGACTGCAATTATGATGGTATTGTCTTGTATTTAAACAGGCTGCTCAGCATGTAAATGTAGAAATTATTTGAATTTACTTGTGAAAGCTGTGCATTAACATCACAGTTGGAAATGACTGATTCAGTATATTGCGTTCTATTGACAGCCACTGTGTTTTTGTTCTTTGTTTATTTGATCAGCCTCTAACTCTCAGCTGCAACAGGATGTTATTGACCATACAACCAGCAAACAAATAACAGAAAAGGAAGTAAGTAGTTATTGACCCTTCTTTATTATCCACATTAGATTACACAACTTGCCATATGTTTAAAATAAGAGCGCTATAGTTTGGTGATGATTGAGATGATCAGGAATTTATTTGCTGTCCATGGTACTTATTAAAGTCTTCACCAACACTAAAGATCAAATGTTTCAGTAGTTTATCTTATAATATTACCATATTTAAAACAAACTAAATTAATAGGGTTATGAATAAAAATACATTAGGTTCAGAATATAAATGCTGCAAAAAAAGCCCTACTGATTTAAAGACAGTAACGTGTAATAAGTAAAGATCCTTGTTAGTCTTTGTTAAGTTTTGTAATATGCACATGAAAAGTCCATATTATAAAATCAAAGCAGTTCTGAAAATAGAGCTGAGCTTATTCAATAATTCAGCACCTGGATTTATCTAAGAATAATGTCTAGCCAAACAGTGGAGAATAAACAATGAAGCAAAAATACACTCTTCGCGAATTACCTAGGTAACATTAGCCATACAGCTAAAACTACCTTTATAAGTCTACGTTTTCTAAATAGAGGACAAACTCTTAAATAAAATAAAAAGACTGTTACACAAAAATTCGGTTAGTATTAATGATTTGCTAACACTAGCTTTAAAGCTATACTGCACTATTGAGCATCAAATTATGTAGTGTATGTAGTGATTTTACTTTATCTGGACTCTGGACTCAAATCCTTTTAATCTTATCAACAAAACTGGTGCAACATTAAAAAAGACCTCAAAACCTCTGGCATTAAAAAGCATTTTGCCAAAAAAAATACAAAATGCTAGTCACTTCAGATGTCTGAAGCTTATTTGTATAAGTACAAAGTCAAAAGACATTATAGGTGTATATTTCAGGTGGATATGGACTATGGACTGAAAATATATTAAATAATAACAGCAAAAATTTCTGAACACCTCACTGAAAATAAATGTCGACCTTACAAGTTAAGTCTTAATATACACTGCATATGAATATATTAATAAAATATATTTATGAACACAGCATATTAATATTTCCTCTGTTTGGAACATTTTGGGTGTCGCCCCATCATCACTATCACAAATTGTATTACTTCTGTTTGTATGAATTGCCCATTCCTGTTTGTAGGTTACAAAGATGTTCTTTACCTTGTCTGTCTAGAGTTTCATTTAAGTTCTGTTTGCCCCTTTACACAAATAACTGTATATAAATTTATTTACTTTATTTATGTATTATTTCATATTTCCACATTAATGTCATTATGTTCACATTTGATAGAAGGTAAACAGACATTATAAAGTAAAGACACGGTTGATCTACAAACAAAGTGCAAGCCAGCTTTTGTACTTATTAATGTAATAATATGCATTTTTGTACACTTTCCTAGGTCTCCATAACATCCATATTTTTCCAGACTTTCAAGTCACTGCCACACATGGCCTTTAGCATATTTAAAAGGCATAATGTTTCAATGAGTATCAAATTAACCAAATATGTTCAGTACATATTAAGTAATATGATTTCATACTCACATTATATGTGATTTGGAATGCAGCAGAAATAAAGCAAACTTTAAATTGTTGTTTCAGACTTAGTGTTCCCAAAAATAATGTTTTACTGCATTTGATGGATTTTTTATGGCTTTATCTCATGAAAAACACCACTGTTCTGCCTATTGAACTTGTGTATATGTACGAATAATAATTTAAAATACATGCCACACAAATTAGGCTTATTTTATTGAAGCTGATATATAGCATTAATCAGCTAAGAGCTTGGAAACAGTTATGTGGAGGTAAGACTTCAGGTGCAAATTAAAATATGTTTCTGTACTGTGCACAAGCACTTGCGCGGGTAGCAGATGTGTTTTTGCTTGTAAAAATAACAAATCATTAGAGTAATCATTAGCAATAATTTCTTGCTTGCAAAAAAAGCTGATATCTTTTGAGCTGGTCAGAGGAATGCAGGTGTAGTTTTCCTTCCCTGTCCTGTCTTTTTTCTGTTTCCCTCCTTGTTTGTTTCCTTTAGTCATGCGCCACTGTTATTTGGTTTTCTCTTCACTATAGTGTCCGAGCCATGTGTTTAGGTTTCTTTGCTTATCCCTCCCTGCTCTGCCCTCAGGTTGTGTCCCTCATCTGATGTATATTTGCGTTATCTGTCCCAGTTGTGTCCTCTTCCTTGTGTGCTTTGCAAACCTTCTGTATTCAGTCTTGTCTTTCTCATGCTCTGTTGTGTGTTCCTCGCAGTTTTGTATTTATTTATGCAGCCCTGCTCTGTGTCCATTCTCCAGTCTGTCTATAATTTTTCGTTTTTCCTGTTCCTGGTATGTCACAAAATAATTTAGCCAGATAACAGGAGCAATGTCCCTAAGTTGTTGAACAGGCTTTACTTTAGGCTTACACAATCTGATAAATCTGCTTTGAGAAATAACCTCTTGGTTCCTGTTTCTTTGCTTACGATTTTAGCATGAGTATCATTTCCAATACATTGAAAAGTAAACTGTTTTACAGGAGGAAACGACAAAGCAGGTCATAGCAGACTACGCTCAACACCACAGTGAAGCAAAAGAAGAAAATATGGACAAACTAATAGAGCAGCTCTTTACAAGACTTAAACTAACAAAACAAAAGAACCTAAAGTTAAAACCTGCAGATGTTCTTCAAATAACTGAACAATCATTAAGCTGCCAAGACTCCTGTATAGAGAAAGAACTGGTTCAGACTTTCCTACAAAGACTGCTGTCGGTGAACTACAGGGCAAGAAGCATTACCGTTAAAGAAGGTGTCAGTGAACTAGATCATTTACAGCCAGGCAAAATGGAGAGAAGTCGTGATGACACTTGGGCAGGTTTTATCAAGAAAAAGTCAGTACAACATGATGCAATAGGTAAACATCCTATTGACCCCATGGATGTTCAGATGGCCGTGTTCCACTGCTCAGATAATTTCCTGAAGCAGCTGATGGTAACTAAGCTTTCACAGTGTCAGTATGCACTACCTCTGCTAGTGCCCAATCCCTTCACTGGAGAGACTGAGTGTCCTCTGTGGACGTTCCGCCAGATTAGGAAAAGCTGGAAGGCCTGTGAAGGATCTTGTGATTCAACCAGCAAAACCAAACCAATTCTTGAAGCAGAAACTCCAATGGTATTTTTCTTCAGGTTTGGCTGCATTTCCTCATCCAAGTCTCAAATCATGAACAGCCTAATCAATGAGAAGCACAACACTTTCTTCCACAGGGACTGTCCAGGCAGCAGCAAAGATCGTATACTGATGGATGGCGTGGTGGAGATTGCCTGGTATCTTCCATCTGGGAAAAGCACTGATCATTTTACTGAATGTGTGGCATTCTGTAATCTACGTGGTGATGCAGAAACTCACAAGAAACAACTGGAGGTTCTGACTGAAATGTCTTCTTTGAATGTTGCAGTTTTGGGTGATCAAGATGAAAATATTTCAAATAATGAAATACTGAAGAAGCTCTATGAAGACCCAAATCCTCTCATTTGTTTATTCTGCGAGGATGACTCAAACGCCAGTGGTGGAAACAATCTGAAATACAAAATTGGTCTTAAAGGCAGAAACAAACCAGATGCAGTTAAAGATATCAAAACAATCATTAAAGAATGTTTTTCAAAATCACCTGCTACTTTCAGTCTTGAAGAATTAGGCCAAAAACAGGAGATAATAAAAGATGAGAATGACGAGGAATGCCAGAAAGGAAAGGAAGCTGCTATGCGGATAATGGAGCTACTTAAAGGAATTGAACTGTCAGAAATGAAGGAGAAATATCTCCCATGTCAGGGGAAACGGTGGCATGAATGGTGCCAGAAGAAGAAGGAACTACACCGACTTCAAGGGCCCAATATAGAGAAGCAAAAGTGTAAAAAACAAACTGAAATGAAGCAGATTCGCAGTCAGCAACACAGTCATGGACGTTCAGAACTCATGGAGCTGTTCATATACACACTGGAGTCACTAACTGAAAATCAGAAGTGTTATTTTCTAAAATGGCTTGGGATCCTGCTGGACAACAGTACCACAGATGACCTCTCTGGCATCCGTCATAAATATGATGTAACCTGGTCCAAACTTCTGGACCTGAAAAGTAAGGCTGATAAATCAGAACAAATAAAAGATGCACAAACAAAACTTGAGAAAATATCAGAAAAACTTACTGTTGCATCCTTCGGTTTGGAACACATTCTCAGGGAGATGGGCAGATATATGAGTCATTTCTGACTGTACAAGTAGGTAAGAATGATTTCACTCTCCCCAAACTTGCAGCTGAGGTTGTGCTATCTGGGCATCCACTGGAGCTGATGGATGGTGACTCAGGTCATGTTCCTCTGGTTTGGGTTTCTGCAGTTCTAGATGAACTTGTCAGGAAACTGGGAGACCAGAAAGTCTTTGTGTTGTCGGTTTTAGGGCTTCAGAGCTCTGGAAAATCAACCATGTTGAACGCCATGTTTTGACAGTTTGCTGTCAGTGCTGGAAGGTGCACCAGAGGAGCCTTCATGCAGCTGGTCAAAGTTTCAGAGGAGATGAGGGAGGAACTGAAGTTTGATTACATCTGTGTTGTTGATACGGAAGGGTTATGCACTCTAGAGTTTACTGGAATGTCAACAAGGCAACAAGACAATGGACTTGCAACATTTGTCGTAGGCCTTGGAAACATGACTTCATGACTGATCAATATCTTTGGAGAGAACCCAGCAGAGATGCAGGACATCCTTCAGATTGTTGTTCAGGCTTTCCTGAGGATGAAGAAGGTAAGACTGAATCCCAGCTGCATGTTTGTGCATCAGAATGTTGGAGATGTCACAGCGGAAGAGAAGAACATGGAAGGACGGAAGCATTTGTTGGATAAACTGGATGAAATGACAAAGCTGGCAGCGAAAGAAGAAGACTGCAGTGCAAAATGTTTCAGTGATGTCATTGCATTTGATGTGAGAAATGATGTGTGGTATTTTGCACAGCTCTGGGAGGGCAGCCCACCCATGGCACCACCAAACCCTCCATACTGTGAAAACATTCAGGATTTAAAGAGAAGTATCATCTCCAAAATCTCCAAAAGTCGTGGTGTGACACTTTCAGAATTCAAAGCAAATTTGAGCAGTTTATGGAACGCCCTTCTAGATGAAAATTTTGTGTTTAGCTTCAGAAACACATTGGAGATTGCACTGTACAGAAAACTGGAACATGAATACAGTAAATGGACATGGAGTCTAAGGAGCGCCATGCTGACAACTGAGAACAAACTTCACAACAGAGTCACCAATGAACATTCCCTAAAAATTGATAAGAAGAACATAATGGAATGCCTGGAAAAGACCAAGACTGATGTAGAAACATCAGTTAAAAAGTTCTTTGAGGAAGACCAGGATAAAGACATTTTGATCCAGTGGCAAGAAAGATTTGAGAGAAAGATTGTAGAACTTTGCAATGAGCTTGTAGAAGGAACAAAGAGAAAACTGGATGAAGTTATTCGATTGAAAATAGCGAGGGAGAAGGTAGACCATGAAAAGAAAGCATATGAAAGGGAGCTCTTTAAACTGAGCAAAGAGCTTGCCTTTAGTTTAAGAAACAAAGACACTGAGGAAGATGCACTGGAGAAAGAATTTGAAGATGTCTGGTCCAAGTGGGTTACTAAGCTAACATGGGATGCACCATCATTTGGTGAAATTAATATATGGAGTGATGTAACAGAGATCTTGTCAGAAAACTATGAACTAAATCTTGTTTGTGAGCGACAGAATGGAGGTACTTATAAAAGAATGGATGTTTTAGGTAGTTATCTAGACTATGTAATTCTTAAAAACCAAGAAGACCCTGGCCAGGAAGATCTCCAGTCAACAAATGAAGATGTAGAGGAAGATGATGATAAGAATGTATGTGCATTTGAACAAGAGGTCAAAGAGGAGAATCTTGATCTTTCTGAAGGGAGTTTCAGAACCAGTACTTTTACAGCAGATGATCATTCACTGAGTGATCTCATCAAAAGCACTGCTACAGAAATTAAAGCAGAAAATCAGAGGGTACCAATTGTAGAGCGTGGATACAGTCGCATCTACATTCCAGAAATGATTGATATTGTTAAACATAAAGTCAAGGCGTATGAAGACAAAACCTCTCAGTTTAAACTCAGAAAGGAATTCACAGTGGATCTGTGTCTCTATGTCTGTAACTTTGCAGCAGAACAATTTGCAGAGCTGCACAAGGAATTCAAAGAAGCTTATGATGTAAGACTGTACCTGGAAGGACAGAAGTCTCAGTACCTCAACATCTTCAAGAACTACTGCAGTGGAGCAACATCTACAGCAGTGTTTGGTCAGTTAATTGTGGATTCACTTGAGCCATCAATACTGCAGGCAGCATATGACCAAACTGCCATTGATCTGAGTGAGAAAATGAAACGTGATGTTCCTGCTTTTAATGGAAACAGGTCAAATCTGGAAAAACACATTCTGACATTACTTGCAGAAGAGGAAAACTTTGAGAATTACATTGAGTACATGAAAAATCCCAGAGAACATTTTAACAATTTTATCAAGAAGAAGGTTAAAAGCTACATTTTTGAAGAAAAGTGTCCAGTAGTTCTAGAATGTATCAAAAACAACATCAACTCCAAAGGAAAGTGTGTGATGGATGCTGTGAATGAAGCAACAAGGGAGACCAATGACAGTAATGGAAATGTCAACAAATGGCTGCAGCATTTATCCCGAAAGTTAAAAGATGAGCTTCAATTTAAAGAAATGTCATGTGTTGAACAGAAAGAAATTACGGACCTTGACTTTCTTCAAGAGGTTGTGATTAAAGGGCTAACTGCCACTATGCCAAGGTTAAGCACCAGCTTTCAAGACATTTCTGACCTCCGATGGGAAATGTTCAGTAAGAAACCAGACAAGATTCTCATTGAGGACCTCTGCCGATGCTGCTGGGCAAAGTGCCCGTTCTGTAATGCCATCTGCACCAACACAATGGAAGATCACACTGGAGATCATAGTGTCCGCTTTCACCGTAACTGTGGAACAAATGGATGGTCTTTTATGTTCACGAATGACCTCGGAATTGAGTTCTGCACAACTCTTGTTTCAAGTAATCTGCTTGTTCGAGCAAATGGTAAAGTGTTATATTTTAGAGATTACAGAACAGCAGGTGGAGAATATGCCAGATGGAACATCAGCCCTGATAATTCTGAGATGCCATACTGGAAATGGTTTGTGTGCACATTTCAGAAGGACCTAGAAAGGCATTACAATAAAAAATTCATAGGAAATGGAACAATTCCCAATGAATGGAGGGATTACACTAAAGAGAAAGCTATTGAAAGCTTAAAAGAGTTGTAGCTGTAGAAAAAGTGGAAAAACCTTATATTTCCATTTGTATCCAGTTTTTGAACCACTGATTCTGCAGGCAGCATATGATCAAACTGTTATTGATTTGCGTTGGAAACATTGGATAATTACATTTAAGAAATACAGAATATTTTAACACTTTTACTAAGAAGAGAGATAATAACAACATATTTGAGGAAAACACTCCAGCGGTTGTAGAAACCATAGAAAACAAAGCTGAAGGAATATGTGTGCTGGACGCCATGACAAAAGCAACAAAGGAGGCCAGTAACATTTACTTAATTACTCAAATGAAATCGCATATGTTTAAATATTAAGGTTGCATAAAGTTGTAGTTGTTTTGTTTATGTAATTCATCTTAATTTGAAATGTAATCAATATCTGTTCTGGTGATGGTGGCACTGTCCCAGGGTTTTCATTAAAATTTTACAAAATGCGAATAAAATCCGCATAATCTGATTATCTTATAAATGTGTTTTTTTTTTTCAATATACTTTATGGAAATATGTTTTATGTAAATACATGTATGTACATTTATGTAAGTACAAAGGGGAAAAAAACTAAATATGTGTCTTGTAATATTGCAAATTTTTCCAGAAAACCCTGCCTTATGATTGAGTGGTATAAAACTACAGATTCCTGGAAAAGGGGGCATATAAGCTTTTACTGTGAAGGTGTGGGAGCTTCTTCCCACAGGAGAAATCCAAAAAAAAAAAAAAAAGGTACTAAAATGTCTCTAAGGCTAGATTTCTGTTGGGAACAGAAACAGACGTATGGAAACGTGTGGACATCCAACATATATCAAGCAAAGGTACTTAAATCAGTAATTCAGTCTTAGACAAATTACAGGTTTATATATTATATTGCAAAACAGAAATAAATATCTTACAACAGAAAACTGATTTAACTAAACTGCACAGACTAAACTAGACTTTAACTAAACTAACAACTGCATAGAAAGAAGGCGAGTGAGAATGACAGAGAGAGAGAGATGACATAAAATCACAAAAGAATAAAACTGAATGATTTTACTGTTTATAAAGCAGACAAAAAATATTGCTGCATAAAATACAACTGATACCTGATAACCAGAAATAAAACAACAGCAGAATAAGATGAAACAAAAACTGGATTTTCTACCTGGATGTTTTATGGAATAATTTCTTGAAGTAACACTGACAAATCTGGTAAACAAGCAAGATGGTTCTGAACCATACATTAATTATAAAACTGAGCCAGACCCTCAGCAATCAAACAATAATTTAACAAAAAATCTATAATAGAAAATCTTAAATAACCCAAACCACAAACAACTGGAATCAACATAACAAAGGAACATTAAAAACACTTAACTTAATTGTAATTATCCAATAGGTGAGGTCTCTCCAGCACCAAACAGGAAGCAGCAAAGCGGACAGGAACATCTCTGGTAGGTAGGTGGGACAAAGAGGAGACTGCAGAGAGACATCTTAAACCTTCAGTTCTGGACTATACAAACACAGGAGAAACTGGTCGAGCTGTAAATAGGCAGACTTTGCTTTCCCTGTTCGTTTAACCAAGGTTTTATTTTTCTTTGGCTGGTTTATTTGGGGTTTTTTTGGAACAAACTACTGCAAACACAAGGGCAGCCATGGCCAAATGCTTCTGTTTTTGCTTTACTGTTTCTTTTGTTGTAAAATTCAGAAGCATGATGGGAAATAAACTTAAAAGGAATCTAGTTGCAATCTTTGAAATAGTGAGTCGGCAGGATTCTCAGGCTTTGCTAAGTAATAGTCTGTGACTATAAACTCGGTGAGAAATGACAAATTTACCTTTAGTTTTTTAAAAGTATTTTTAAATTCTTCTAGCAAATACATAGGATTAGTTGGTAAATTTACACCATGCCCATGCTGCAAGTTGTTGACAGCTTCAGAAGTATAAGATTTCATATGGACAGGTGCAGGGGATGGGGCGGGGCTATATATTAAAAAAATATATATATATTAAAAATAATCCTACTTGAACTAGCACCCTTGTAGAGGGTAATATCACAGATGGACCCCATTAACAGCCAAATAGGATTAAAAAGAGAAAAACAATGCAAAAATGAAAAGATCAAGCCAGCCATCTACTTTTTTCTCAAGAGCAGCGCAAAGGTAGACTTGCTACAATTTACTTGAAGAGCAGCCTCAAATCCTACAATATGCATTCTGCTAAAAACTGTTATTGACCTTTATTAAGATCTAAGGTTAAAACCGTAAAGAACATCAGTTTCCTGTAGCTGTACTGCTAAAAATGCCCACCCCGTTACAAACAGCATGGAGTTATCAGAGTGAGCTTAAGGGCCCAAATGCTGCAGCTTCTTAACATGTACAGTAGACCCCCCAGCACTCTCAATGTAGTCTGGCCATAATATTGGCTCTTTCTCAGTTGCACCCCCACTGGACTGCCAGCCTGAATTACCCCCCGGTCATGCAGACTACATTATATTTATATATACTACAGTATAAGCAATAACAGCAGATAATCTAGGTTGCTTAAATGTTGACACGCCTGTTGAAACACATTTCGCATATTTGAATTAAATAGCATCATTAAATAAAAAATCATTAAATAACAAACAGGATTTACTTCCTTGCATTAAACTTGAGAAATGAGAAATGCAACTACCTCATTTGTCCACCTTGTGACAGTAGCTCATCTGCTGATGCACAGTTTGTGTTGGTCATCCTCTAGTCCTTCATCAGTGGTCACAGGACGAAACGTAAACTGTCCAGCTAAAACCCAGTGACTGAGTAAAATAACAGTGGGTAGTTTATTTTACTGGAGTAGTGCAGTAGCTGACTCCTTTCCCTCTTCAGAGAAGACTTGATTGTCTCTGAAACTTCCTGGTTTCATGGTCATCAGTGTAGTTATTAATAACAGTGTGTAAGTACAGTCAGGGTTTTATGTGACTCTTTTATGTTCAATTGTTATGACTAAGGACAGCATGTTAACCCTTTCCACCTTATACTAGCCTGCTTTAGGTACTTCAAAATATTGTTGATTAGCATGTTAGTAATTGATTTACTTACAGATTAGCAGGACACAGATACCAATTCAATTTACAAAGTGAGAAGCCCCCCATTGATTTATTGCTCCAAATATTTTGGAAACACTTTTTCACTTGGGTAATAGTGATCTATGCATGTATAATGGCAGGAGCAGTATGTTTATTTTTAAAGTATTGAGTTGCTTTCTCTTGATGTGATTTTAAAAATAAATAAATGTGTTCTTTTAAAGTAAAAATATAAAGTTTCCATCAATGGGGTAGGAGGAGCCCCAGATATGAAGCTAAAGTACCCGCTTACATTTTGCCATAAATATTACTTGACTAGAGTTACATCATTAAGATACAAAGTTATTTTCTAGAGTTTCACTGGCTAGCTAGCATTAGCATTAGCATTTACAGTATGGTTTATGCACAGACAGGGTTTATCTTCATAGTAAATTGACACGACTATTAAGAGTTTTGCCCCACATTACAATTGCAAGAAATAATAGATTTCAAAATTAAGCTTATATGTGATATGTGTGAATAATTAAGTAAATAATTAACATAAGTAATTAAGTAACTTCATAAACATGTTTTTTAGGCTACATTAAAATGTTTTCTACAGTTTTCTACAAGTATAATCAGGTATCATTATTAGCAGAGATTTGACATTAACTAACAGTCTTTATTTTTATTTTGAACAGGACAGTATGATGAAACAGAACAACAAAGATATAAGGAAAGGACAGCACAATTCTAAATCTTAGAGACACTGTTTCAGTGTACAAGCCGCACAAATTATGAAAGTTTTTCTTTCCAGCAATATTAGGAGTTTTTGCGAAGATGAAAATTTCATCAGTGTTTGCCAGCTTGATCCCACTAAATAAAATTCATTTATTCAATAAATAATGAATGAAAAAAAGTTTGCATGTTCTCCCCGTGCTTGAGTGGGTACTCTGGTTTCCTCCCACAGTTCACACACATGCATGTTAAGTTGATCGCTCGCTCTAAACTGCCCGTAGGTGTGAGTGTGTGTGTGAGGGAATGTTGGCCATGCGATGGACTGGCTAACTGTCCATGGTGTACCCCGCCTTCACCCAGTGATGCTAGGATTAGCTTCAGCTACCCATCCCGCCGTGACCCCAACTAGCGGGGAAAGTTAATGGATGGATGGACGGAAATAAATAAATAAATAAACAAATAAACAAACAGGATCATTGGTAACTCTAAAACATTGCATAAGACATAACATAAAACACATTGAATGATTTACTGTTTTACATTATATTGTATTTATTCATGTTTTCATATATTGTGCTACACAACCTCGGTAATGCAAAAGATAACAGGTTTTTTATGCTTGTTGTACAGATCCCTCACACCTTAGGAGGAAAAAAAGAAGTGACTCCACCAAGAAGTGAGTTGAACATTAAGATTGCACCGTTCTTTTAGTTTTAAAGTTGAATATGTTGTATTTAAATAAGCATTTAAATATTAATAGTAATTAAGTGACTTCATAAACATGTTTTTTAGACTACATTAAAATGTTTTCTACAGTTTTCTACAAGTATAATCAGGTATCATTATAAGCAGAGATTTGACATTAACTAACAGTCTTTATTTTTATTTTGAACAGGACAGTATGATGAAACAGAACAACAAAGATATAAGGAAAGGACAGCACAATTCTAAATCTTAGAGACACTGTTTCAGTGTACAAGCCGCACAAATTATGAACGTTTTTCTTTCCAGCAATATTAGGAGTTTTTGCAAAGATGAAAATTTCATCAGTGTTTGCCAGCTTGATCCCACTAAATAAAATTCATTTATTCAATAAATAATGAATGAAAAAAAGTTTGCATGTTCTCCCCGTGCTTGAGTGGGTACTCTGGTTTCCTCCCACAGTTCAAACACATGCATGTTAAGTTGATCGCTCGCTCTAAACTGCCCGTAGGTGTGAGTGTGTGTGTGAGGGAATGTTGGCCATGCGATGGACTGGCTAACTGTCCATGGTGTACCCCGCCTTCACCCAATGATGCTAGGATTGGCTTCAGCTACCCACCCCGCCGTGACCCCGACTAGCGGGGAAAGTTAATGGATGGATGGACGGAAATAAATAAATAAATAAACAAATAAACAAACAGGATCATTGGTAACTATAAAACATTGCATAAGACATAACATAAAACACATTGAATGATTTACTGTTTTACATTATATGTAAATATATACTGTTTTATGTTTTCATATATTGTGCTACACAACCTCGGTAATGCAAAAGATAACATGTTTTTTATGCTTGTTGTACAGATCCCTCACACCTTAGGAGGAAAAAAAGAAGTGACTCCACCAAGAAATGAGTTGAACATTAAGATTGCACCGTTCTTTTAGTTTTAAAGTTGAATATGTTGTATTTAAATAAGCATTTAAATATTAAATAATTTACAGTGCTATGCAAAAGTCACTTCTCACTTATTTAATTCACAATTCTTATTGGCCTTTACCAGCTGACTCTGTTCTTGATACTGAGCTACCTGGATTCTAATACTAAATTAACTACTACTGGCAGCAGAGGTTCTCTGGACCTCTGCTGCCATTTTACAAAGGCCCAAATACTGCCACTAAAGTTTGTTTATTCTAGCAATATTTCCTCACTCTGGGCGTCTTGTCACTGTAAGGTTTCTAAAATGTCACATGGATTTACTGGCCATATTCATGACTGGAATATCACATCCTTGAAATTAATGCTATATGCTAATTTTAAGACATTCTTCGTTGCTTATCCTTGATTTTCTCTGTCTGACGGAAACCTGGTAAGTTACATTAAATCGAACCTTGCCTGCTCAGTACCAATACATGATCTAACCTACTCCACAAATGTCTGCTGTTCGTGTTGGAGGACTTGCAGTCATATATCACTCTGTTATTAAATATGTCCAAACCTTCTATTTAACATCCTGAAGGAATTGTGTTACAGATTACTGGTGCTTAACTGCAGCTGATTTTACTGGTTTGTCTACCTTCTGTTATAACTGAGCTTTCTGAGCTGGTCACTTCTTACTGATCTTTGTATGCTGACCTGTAGTTGACTTGAGGATTTTGATATTTTTGTTGATTTGAAATATGTTTATTTGGCATTTAACTTTGTGATTGAGATTTTTTGTGTGTTTTCATTTTACTTAGAATGTGAGCTTCCCTACTCATGTAAAAGGCTATACCTTGGACATTGTCCTACAGGTTTTTCTCCCACTAATCTTTATGGTGTCTTTCCATTTCCAGTCATATGGCTTTGTTTTTCAGTCTACTTATTCCTGTTCACCTGCGTAGGAAATGCAAACTTTTACTTTTGCAGTTTACTTTTATGAATTTAAAAGACATCAGTCATATTCGCCTTCATGTTGCGTGCTACGCTAAAGCGTCATGCTCATTTCAAAACACACACAGTTACTTTTTCTCATTCTGCTCCTTGGTTTACTCAGATGTGCAAACTGAAAGCTCAGTAAATATCTGCCATGATTGTACATGCTCTTGCTTATAAAGGTATTGTACTGTGATACTAGAAGGCATTGCAAAAGCCAAATCTCAGTATTACTCCAATATCATTCATGACATTCAATGTAAGTTTTGTCATGCAACCGCATCCTATCATTTTCTGTCTGCTGTGACATCATGGACACATGCTCATTTGTCCACAAACACAATCACAATAATAATAATAATCCTTTGAGGGGTTACAAGGACACTGAGTATTTCAGCCTCGGCAGTGCGTAGTATAATCAAGAGATTTAAGGAATTCAGAAGAAAACACCTGAAAACCACAAATGAAGGCCCATGACTACTTCTTCTTAGCCAGCACGGCTGTAACATGGTGTGATAAACCAGACGCAAGCGGGTTTAAACTCTCAGTTAGATTTTTTAGCAAAAGATACATCAGATGGTTTTGTACAAAACCAAAGATAAACAAAGGTAAGAAAAACACAAAGACATGATAACAGAAGAGATAGAAACCAGAGGACAAAAGAGAAGCATATTTTGTACACAATGAGAGCAGCTAATACAGAGAAACACTCAGTATGCAACAGGAGTTGGCAATACCTCACAAGGAACTAGACAAACAGAAGGAGTATTAATGCAAACAGATGTAGCGAGTCACAGGTGGATAAGATTAGTATTCTGATGATCACAGACAGGAAGGCAGTTAATGATTGATGGTTGGATGACATGTGGTGAGTGAATCTTGGGAAATATAATCCATAGTCTCGATGGATTATTACAGAAGCATGACAGTACTTTGTGTCAAAATATTCAATTCCATTAGCCAAAGATCAATCCAAAAAAATAAATATAAATAATGAGAGCTAAATTAAACTTAGTTTAAAAAATATATATCTCATTTTCAGTTTGATAGAAATGTATGAATCATTTTAATACTAATGTTCTTGATTTTTCTCATTTCACATGATGCTTTTGCATCTGAAATTTTCTTTTGTTTATGATTTTTGGCACAAAATTATTTCCTTGTTCAGAACTTATCACCAAATCATCTCAAGAAATTTGTGACAGGACCATGTCTACCATCATGTAGCATCTCCTTTAACAGTCTGTACATGTCTGGAAAGTGAGGAGACCAACTGCTGGAGTTTTGGGAGAGGAATGTTGATGTAGGATTCTAGCTGCTCAACAGTAAATCACGAGCATCCAATATTGACCATCATCCCATGCATGCAGGGACTTCTTCAGATTCTCTCAATCTTTTAATGATTTTTTGTACTGTAGATGGTGAGATATCTTCCACATTGAGGAACATTTTCTGAAATAGTTTTACAAATATAGATGCAGTTTTTCATAGACTGGTGAACCTGTGTCAATCTTTGCTTCTGAGAGACTCTGCCTCTCTAGAATGCTCTTTTAATACCCAGTCATGTAACACTTACTTTTCCAGCTTTTTGTTTCTTCTGTCCCAATTTCTATGAGATGTTTTGCTGCCATCAAGTTCTAAATGAGTTAATAATTTTTATGAAATGGTAAAGTGTCTCACTTTTAGCATCTGATATGAATTTTATGTTCTATTGTAAATAAAGTATGAGTCTGTGAGATTTGTAAATCATGGCATTCTGTTTTTATTTACATTCTTTACACTCTCCACAGCATCACAACTTTTGGAATTGGGGTTGTACACCAGGCTGGCTTACCTCTCTTTGAAATCATCCCTGGTATTGATACTAGTCAGAGCAGAGCATCAGAAGATGAACCTGAGGGTAGAATATCCACTAAAGACAAAGAGGATCTCCTCGATTTCCTCTGGGTACAACGTAGGCCATCAGCACTAGGTTAGACGGTAATCTCCCCGATATATTAAATGGTTTAAGTTAACCTGGATTAGCTAAGGATAACTTACATAGTTTAGCTAGCCAGCTTTGCATATCAAAGTTTTGGGTATATTGGGTATAAATTATCTGAAGGAATAGAAATGCACAATAGTGTGTCATCAACATGACTATAAAATGTATATCTTGTTCCTAATGACATTATCTAGAGATAACATGTACAAAGAGAAGAGCGAAAGCCCTAAAACTGACCACAAGAAATATACACTTTTTGTTGAATGATTTCCCAGTAAATCCAAGAACTGTCTGTTTGTTAAATATGATTTAAACCATTCTAAAACAGTGCCTAAGAGGCTGACCCAGTGTCCAAGATGGTGGGTTAGAATCTTGTGATCAAGGATATCAAAAGCTGCACTAAGATTAAAAAATACCAGAATTTAATAATATTGTACATCAGGACTGAGCCTGAGGTCAACTCTAAACAATGCTGTCTTAGTACTGTGATTAGAACGAAAACCTGATTGAAAGTTCTCATATAACTTGTTAAATAGTAGCCACAACATTAGTGCCCCTCTGGTGTCTCGGAGAATGTCAGACAAACAGTAGCAGCGGTGGCATTGCTTCTTTCGCCCTGCCTCCCTGACTAGAACACCTCACAGACCTCACCACAACTACCATTATATACAGTCTGCTGAGCAATATTGAAAATAACAGAGCAGTGACTGTTATTCAAGCTAATCAGTGCTTTATGAAGCTAGCCTGACCTCATAGCTAAAATAAGAAAAACTTGAAGAAACTTATTCTCTTCTTTCTCTTTCAGTGTCTGAGAAGCTGAACTTGGTGGTGTGTGGAAGTGATGGAGCACTGAAGTCCTACATATCAGGTCTCATACTGGGTCAGAGAGAGCCCAGTACAGGGTCCAGTTCAGTGTGTGTGAGGAGGGAGGGGGAAGTGTGTGGACATCCTGTCACTCTGGTGGAGATGCCAGCTCTCTACAACACTCAGCTCTCAGAGGAGGAAATGATGCAGGAGACTCACCGCTGTGTCTCTCTCTGTGATCCTGGAGTTCATGCTTTTCTCCTCATCATTCCTAAGGGGCGCCTCACTGACGAAGACAAAGGAGAAATGGAGAATGTCCAAACGATCTTTGGCTTCGGAGTCAACAACCACAGCATAGTCATCATTTCTGCACATACACAACAAGATGAAGTGTTAGCCGAGTTAGATGAAGCAACAAGGACTCTCACAGCAACTTGCAAAGGAGGGAATTATCACTTTAGTGGGGATTCAGATGTGTCTCAGTTAATAGAGGTAGTTCAGCAGCTTATGTTAGAGAACAATAGGAGTCTATATACACCACTCATGTATCTGGATTCACATGTTGAAGCACAACTTAGAAGATACAAAAATCAAGTAACAGAAATGAAGATGACGATTTCTGCACTAGAGAGAAAAATCCAAACTCATTCAGAAGGTAACAGTTTCAATCTTATGTGATGACTTTATAGTCCAGATACATTTTAGCATACATTATACATTTTATCTGTTTTACTATTTTTTTGTAATGATCTCTCTTTATTTACATTTTACATTTACATGTAGGAACGAGAGCAGATGCACTCAGGATCGTTCTGCTGGGGAAGACAGGCACAGGGAAGAGTGCTACAGGAAACACCATATTAGGACAAGAAGACACATTTAGAGATGATGTGTCCCATACGTCTGTTACCACTGTGTGTCAGAAAGAAACAGCTGAATTCAATGGAAGGCAGATTACTGTGGTTGACACTCCTGGACTGTTTGATACGCGAGTTGGTAACAAGGAGATCCAGAAGGAAACCACTAACTGCATCTACATGGCGGCTCCAGGTCCACATGTGTTCCTACTGGTGCTGAAAGTGGGACAGAGATTTTCAGAGGAAGAAAAAGGCTGTGAAAATAATCCAGGACATTTTTGGTGAAAGATCTAAAACATACACCATGGTGCTGTTTACTGGAGAAGATGTTCTTGGAAGGAAATCCATTGAAGAGTATCTAGGAAAGCCTGGATCTGATATTAGGAGTCTCATTGAACAGTGTGGTAACAGATTCCATGTCTTTAACAACAAGGACACCATAGACCAAACCCAGGTCACTGCTCTACTGGAGAAGATCGATTTCATGGTGGCAGTGAATGGAGGAAGGTTCTACACTAATGAGATGTTTTAGGAGGTAATGAAAGAAGAAGAAGATAGGAGACTAAAGGAGAGAGTGGATCAGATAGAGAGAGAGAAAGATGAATTAATAGCCAAGTTCAAAGAGCAAGTGAAAAAAACGCTTCAAGAGGAAATACAAAATAGAGAAAATGAAAGAAAAAGAAGAGAGGAGGAGTTTAATGAGAGACAAGAACGACTCAAAAGAGAAATAGAAGAAAAAGAAAAACAATACAAGCTTGATGGCTGTAAAAGAGCCAATGAATATGAAAACAGAATAAAGGATGGTGAGAAAAGGTTTGCAGAGAGAGAGAAAGCTATAATTTCTCAGATGGAGAGACATGAAGATTAAATAAAAAGAGAACAGGAGGAAAAGAAAAGAAGGGAGAGAGAAAAAGAAAAGAGGAGAGAATGGGATGAGAAAAGACAGGAAAGAATATGAGTGTAAGATAGAAGAGCTGGAAAGAAAAGTACAGAATAATAAAAGGAGGAGAGCAGAGGAAGAGAAAAAGCGAAGTGATCTAAGAATGAAGGAGAGAATTAAGCGTTAAGAGGAGAAACACATGAAGGAGCTGGAAGAATTAAAGAGTCTGTACATGCAGCCGCAGATCAGAGTTCGAGAGGAAGAACAAGCTAAAGAAAAGCTCAAAGAAAGATATCAGGAGGAAATGGAGAGAATGAGGAAGAGTACTGAGAAGGGAAGACTGGAACAGGAGACGGAGAGAAAAAGAAGTGAGGAGAAATTTAAGGAGAGGGAGGATCAGCTCACGACCAGATATGAAGCAGAGATGAAGCAGATGAAGACAACATTTCAGGAGGAAATACAAAATGAGAGAAAGAGAAGAGAGGAAGAGTTCAATGAGAGAGAAAATCAACTCAGAAGAGAAATAGAAGAAAAACATGTATGATACTGTTTACATTTTCTTGTGTTTAAGCTCTCTTCTCACAAACATGCACAGTTAAACTCCAGCTCTCACCTCTCTCTCACCTCTCTCTCTCTCACTGCTGAGTTCTAGCTCCCCCTCTCTCTCTCTCTCTCTCTCTCACTGCTGAGTTCTAGCTCCCTCACCTCTCTCTCTCTCTCACTGCTGAGTTCTAGCTCCCTCACCTCTCTCTCTCTCTCACTGCTGAGTTCTAGCTCCCTCACCTCTCTCTCTCTCACTGCTGAGTTCTAGCTCCCTCACCTCGCTCTCTCTTTCCTGTGTTTTTACCCTTTACTGATCACTGACAGCAGAGAGCGGTGAGGGGGGGGATCATGGCCCCTCGCCTCGAGGCGGAGACGCCGTCTCTCTCCCACTCGAACGGGTTCAGGTGTGTCCCGCCGGCAGTAGCGGCGGTGGAGGACGTGCTGCTCGCGGTGGGGGAGAGAGTTGGTCATGAGCAGATCTACTCTGCGTCCAGAATGAATAAAGCTGTGGTGGTGTTTCTGAAGGAGGAGCGTTTGGTCAGTGAGTTGGTGGAGAGCGGGATTTGGGTGTTGGAGACCTTCGTGCTGGTGTCTCCCTTGTTTACGCCGGCAACGAAGGTCACCATCTCCAACGTCCCTCCGTTCATTTCTAAAGAGGCCCTGGCCCTGGAGCTCAGTCGGTTCGGGAAGCTCATGAGTGACGTTAGGCCGATCCCGCTGGGCTGTAAGAGCGCAGCGCTCAAACACGTCCTGT
Source organism: Megaleporinus macrocephalus (assembly GCA_021613375.1). Taxonomy (NCBI): domain Eukaryota; kingdom Metazoa; phylum Chordata; class Actinopteri; order Characiformes; family Anostomidae; genus Megaleporinus; species Megaleporinus macrocephalus. The sequence continues at coordinate 30,783,198 of CM038703.1, forward strand.
CCTTCAGACGGCAGGTGTTTATGTTCCTGAATAACGCTGATAAAACGCTCGAGATCTCCTTCCGTGTGTCTCACGGCGAGAGCTCGTACCTAGTGTACGCGAGCACAGACAGTCTGAGATGTTTCCGGTGCGGGAGTGCTCAGCATAAACGCTTCGAGTGTCCGTCTAACGAGCGGAGGAACGCGCAGGAGGCCCAGGCCTCGACTGCAGCGGGAGCGAGTGGGGCTCCGGAGGGTGGAGTTGTGAGTGACGCTCCTGAGGACCCAGGTGAGGGTCCGTCCGCCGATCCAGCTCCAGCGACAGAGCGCGGACAAGAGGTACGTAAGCGTTCAATGATGTCTTCTGATAGTGGAGGGGGTCAAAAGCAGGCGAGACGGGGGAACTGAGATCAGCGAGCAGGTGAATAAAGGGTTCTGTGAGGGGGCTGGCGGTACAGCCAATAAATGTTTTGGAACTGGTGCTCCGCTGAGCGGTGAGGCTGGTGCTCAGGTGAGAGGTGAGGCTGGTGCTCAGGTGAGAGGGGAGGCTGGTGCTCAGGTGAGAGGTGAGGCTGGTGCTCAGGTGAGCGCTGAGGCTGGTGCTCAGGTGAGAGGGGAGGCTGGTGCTCAGGTGAGAGGGGAGGCTGGTGCTCAGGTGAGAGGGGAGGCTGGTGCTCAGATGGGTGCTGAGGCTGGTGCTCAGGCAGACGCTAAGGATGGTGCTCAGGTGAATGATGGAGCTGGTGCTCGGCTGGGCGAGGAGGCTGTGGAGGCGGGCTTGGGCACAGAAGGAGGTGGTGCTACAGTGCAGGAGTCTGGGGTAGTGAGTGACTCTCAGTTCGGCTCAGCGTTGTCTCTGGAGGAGGGGATGGAGGAGGACAGGATGTCTGAGGTGTCTGATTATGGAGGGAGTCAGTGTAGCAAGGAGCAGCTATACTCAGCAGATCAGATTAACTCCTTCCTAGACGAGACTAAAGGTAGGTCAGTTGATGTCAGGGACTAATTTCCTGATCTGGATCGGTTCGTGTGTTCGGTATTGAAGGTACAGAAGAGTGTGGGTTATGACGTTCTCTCTAAGGAGAAGAGATTTCGTCTGAAGAAGTATGTCACTGCAATCAGAAAGGCTAAAGGTGTGAAGTCTGGAGGGACTGTTTTCTGATGGTGAAAAAGTGTGAGCACAGTGCACGTGAGGGGAGGGTCTCTACTGTCTTCTCTGCTCGTTTTCTGCTCTACTGTTTCCTCTTTTTCTCTTCCTTTTCTATGGGGATCTTAAGGGTGGGTTCCTTAAACGTTAATGGATTTAGGGATCGGGGTAAACAGGCCGTGTTCTCTGAACTCTTTACTCTTAAAAAGCTGAATGTTTGTTTTTTACAGGAAACACATAGTGATGAGAACTCAGTGTCTGATTGGGGTCTGTGGTGGAAGGGGGATTTTTTTCTGAGCCATGGTTCCACTGTTAGTGCTGGTGTTGGGATTCTTTTATCTCAGTCCTCTGTAGTGACCGTGCTGTCTGTTACAGAAGTCGTGGCTGGACGGTTACTAATGCTCAGAGCGAGGGTTCACGACCGGGTTTTTGTTTTTATTAATATTTACGCACCCAACAGAGGACCTGATAGAAGTGAGCTGTTCATTAGCCTCAGTCAGTTGTTGCAGTCACTCTCCGCAGAGGATGCTGTTGTGTTGGGGGGGGGCTGGACCTGCACATTGGATTTTGTTAGGGACAGAAATGGAGAGGAGCCACATCCTCAGTCTGCTCAGACTCTGGCTAATGTTGTTTCTGATTTTAATTTGATAGATGTTTGGCGGGAAAAACACCCGACTGCTAAACAGTATACTTGGGTAAAAGTTTTTGAGGGTGGGGTCTTTGCAGCACGCCTGGATCGATTTTATATTTCAAACGATGTCCGAAATGTGATAAGCCAGTCTAACATTCAGCCCACTTCTTTCTCTGATCACCACCTCTGTACTGTGGATCTGGTTTTTACTGGTCACTCTCCCAGAAGCTGTATGTGGTATTTTAACAAGTCGCTTTTGCAGGACAGATGTTTTTATGAGAATTTTAAACTGTTCTGGGCGGAGTGGGCTGGAAGGAAAGGGGACTTTGATAGTCTAATGCAGTGGTGGGAAGTGGGGAAAGCTCAGATTAGGGTCTTCTGTCAGGACTTTACAGCTTATTCCACCGCGAGACTGAGAGTTGCAGTAAATGCACTGGAGCAGGACATTAAGAGGATACATGATGTACTGATACATCAGCATGTGTATGACCTGCGGATGGAACTGGATCTTAAACTGCAAGAGCTGAGTGACATTTTAAACGAGAAGGCAAAGGGAGCTCTGGTGAGGTCCAGGTTCCTGTCTGTTCAGGATATGGACGCTCCTACTACTTTCTTTTTTAACCTGGAAAAGTCTTCTGTTAAACATGAGACTCTGGTGTCAGTTCGTAGGAGTGATGGAACGGTCACCACTGACCCAGTTGAGGTGAGGAAGCTGGCTGTGGGGTTTTATTCTGAACTGTTCACGGCTGGCGATCTGGATGACCAGGGTTCAAGAATCCCTTGAAATCCCAAGGAGAAAGCCTTCGATCGTGTTGATCATGATTATCTTTTTTCTGCTCTGAAGGCTTTTGGTTTTGGAGAGGTTTTTATATCCTGGGTCAAGCTGTTGTATAAAGGTGCATCCTGCCTGATTAAGGTAAGGGGTGGGTTGAGTCTTCCGGTTGTAGTTGGCAGGGGGATTAGACAGGGTTGTCCTCTGTCCGGTCAGTTATATTCTATAGCGGTGGAACCTCTTCTTGGTTTGATTAGGAAAACGCTGACTGGTCTACAGATTGGAAATTCCGTATTCAAGGTTTCTGCATACGCTGATGATATTACTGTAATCATACGGCAGCAGCAGGATGTTGCATCCCTAGACAATGCATTACGTGTTTATGGTTCGGCTACATCGGCGAAGTTGAACTGGGACAAAACAGAGGCTCTGTGGTTCCTATAGAGAGGGTTCCTGGTTACCATCACTCCCCGGAGGAGTTCAGTGGAAGACGACTGGGCTGAAGTTTTTAGGGGTGTGGTTGGGTACAGATGACGTGAAGGCTAGGAACTGGGAGGGTGTAGTGGAGAAGGTTCGTGCTAGGTTGTCAAAATGGTCCTGGATGCTACCCCAGTTATCCTACAGAACTCCTACAGGAGTTCTGATTGTTAACAACCTCATTGCATCTTCGTTGTGGCACAGACTCACCGTACTCAATCCACCTCGGCAGGTCATTGACGACATTCAGAAGGTTGTGGTGAATTTTTTCTGGTCTGGACAGCACTGGCTCAGAGCAGCAGTCCTGTACCTTCCTGTGCAGGAGGGGGGACAGGGGTTAATAGACATTCGCTCCAGGGTGGCAGCTCTACGTTTGCAGGCTGTGCAGCGGTTGCTATATCGTGATCATCGCGGCTGGATGGATGTTGCCTGTGCTCTCCTGCGGCGTGCTGGAAAACTGGGCCTGGACAGACACCTGTTTTCTATACGGCTAGGAGCGGTGGACTTAGGTGGACTGACTCCTTTTTACTTGGCAGCTGTGGAGGCGTGGCAGCTGTTTTCCTTTTCCAGGGAAGGTGGCGCTGCCCCGTCTGTGTGGCTTTTTGAAGAGCCGCTGTTTTTTAACCCTGTGTTTCCGTCACTGGAGCAGTTCTCAGGTGCTCTGAGGGTCAGCCTGCTGGAGGCAGGCATCTTCAAGCTTGGTCACTTACGCAGGGGTGCGGGCTGGGTATCTGCAGAGCGGCTGGCAGAGATGGTCGGTCTCAGGTCGGTGTGTCTGGCTTCACAGGTGTTGAACCGGCTGAGGTCTGGCCTCTCCTCTTCGGTCTGTGAGTACCTGGATGTGACCCCTGTAGAACAGTGCCAGACTGAAGTGCCTGCTTTTCCCGAACTGGTGTTGGACTTGAGGTGGAATGACTGGCAGGAGGCTCCGGGGATGCTTTTGTCCTTGGAGACCCTGACGCTTGGACATTTTGGCCGTCTAGGCAAACGGTCTCTATATCTGGCTTGCACCAAGGCACTCCACTTTCACAGTCTGAGAGGCATACAAGAAGCGAAATGGACAGAGGTTGTGGAGACAGTCTCGTCCCCTAAAGGTAGCTGGCGGTCCCTGTACAAAAGACCCATTGTGAAGAGGGTGGGGGACCTCCAGTGGAGGCTTGTACACGGGATTTTAGCCACAAACAGGCATGCAGCATGGATCGATCCACTAGTCGAGGACGGTTGTCCCTTTTGTGGGACGTCGGAGACGGTCTCTCATGTTTTTCTGCAGTGTGCGCGGTTAGGCCCGGAGCATGAAGTTTTTAGGTTTTTATGAAAAGAGTCTGTTTATCTATGGTCCCAAATATTCAGTTTGGAAGAAGGACATGGAGGTGATTTTAAATTTTCTGTTTGGTGCAGCAAAGTTGGCCGTCTGGTGCACAAGGAGGAATAAGGTCAGGAGCTGTGGGGGAACGGACCCTGTTCTGATGGTCAGGGGTTTGGTGATGAAGCGACTGCTCATTGAATTCACATACTATACTCTTGTTAATAATGTGGACTATTTTTTTGCTGTGTGGGGGGCGGGGGGCTTGCTTTGTGAACCCGGCGAATTTGGTGGATTTGTATTGAATGTGTGAGTTGTTTTTGTTTGTGTTTTTGTTTGTGTTTTTGTTTGTGTTTTTGTTTCCTTTGTAACTGATTTTTGTATCTTTGTTTTTTACTGCAGCAAATGTTTGATTAAAGGTGTTCAAGTCTCTCTCACTGCTGAGTTCTAGCTCCCTCGCCTCTCTCTCTCTCTCCCTCTCTCTCACTGCTGAGTTCTAGCTCCCTCACCTCTCTCTCTCTCTCTATCTCACTGCTGAGTTCTAGCTCTCTAATTTCTCTCTCTCTCCCTCCCTCTCACTGCTGAGTTCTAGCTCCCTCACCTCTCTCTCTCTCTCTCTCTCTCTCTCTCTCTCTCTCTCTCTCACTGCTGAGTTCTAGCTCTCTAATTTCTCTCTCTCCCTCTCTCTCACTGCTGAATTCTAGCTCTCTCTCTCTCTCTCTCTCTCTCTCTCTCTCTCTCTATCATTGCTGAGTTCCATACCTCTTTCTCACTGTTGAGATGTAGATTAGTGAGGATAGTTTGGAGGATAGCTAGATTTCGTAACACCTCTCCCTCTTTCACTCATTGCTATACTCCACACCTCTCCCTCATGGTTGAGCTCTAGTTGTCTCACTTCTCTCTCTCTATTTCACTGCTGAGTTCCACACAATTCACAATTGGCAGGAATGAGGAAGAACCATATATTCAGTCTATTGTAAGACTTGCAAACTCAATCTGCAAGTGTGACATGAGAGATGTATGGAGAGATAAGAATGAGTGAATGAGGCAGATTACATGATTAAGACTAAGAGAATCTAGAGTGCGCAGTGCAAAGCCGGATCTGACTTATGTAAGCAAAACGTTGGGTAGCGAGAGCTTGTGTGTTTCCTCTAGGGTTTTTTAATAATCTTTTAGTTAATGTCAACACTCTATGACGCCCCACACCATTATTTTCAGCTATTTGCATTTCCAGGTGCTCAGTTTCTTCCCAGTCAAGTGGACTAATGATTTATCATGAGCAGAATAGCACTGACAGAAAATTGTGATCTGTGCTTTTTCTACATCTCAACACTAAAACTGAGTGCTTTTGGGCTTTCCACTTATCCCACAATGTTACCACAATAAGGAAAACACATGGACTCAGATGCCCTAAAAAATAAGGATCAGTAATAAAACCATGCTGTAGTAAGAATAGATCATATCTAAAGTATGACAGCATAATTAAAATGCTATTTTAATTATAATAGGTAATGCATTTTATTTAAAGCTTTTGCACAGACATATTAAAGGATTGAATCTGATGTCTGCACGTGTCCAATTTGCACAATATTGGTATTTATTGATATTTATTGGTATTTATTAATATACCCACATTCTGTTAACAGATGTACATGAACATAAAGGGAAATCTTGTGGAAAATGCTTAAGAAGAGTCGTTTTACCCAAGATTTGCTCACAGTTTTCTTATATGTTTACAAAGGTGTCAAGAATGAAGCCCAATGTGCAGTGTTATATATGTTGCTAATAAAGCAATTTTTGCCTTTTTTTAACTTGAGTGTGATGTCTACAGCTGATTGGCTATCACACTGGAGATCATAGTGTCCGCTTCCTGTCACAACTATGGTCCCTTCCAGCACTTCTGATCTTCCTGACTCCAATTCCCAGAGTGCAACTCCCGATGACATCACACCCACATGTTCACAACACACCAATCACACATCACTTCCTCGTTCTGCCTCCCCAGAGTATTGAACACACACACCTGATACTCATTAGACACACACTATATAAACATCACACACACGCTCTCTCATTGCGAAGTTTTGCCAAACCCAGTTTGCAATCCCGAGCGTTCTTTCTTTGTCTTCCTATTTTGATCTCTGGTTCTGACTTCCCTTGATTCTGACTCTCTCTTGTTTATCCCTACTGGTTCTGTTTGCTTGTGTTTTTTGACCTTCCTGGCTCTGACTACTCTTCTGTTCTCTTGACTCCTCTCTTGCCTATTCCTCATGTTTAGTTTGCCTGGCTTACAGATCTTTCGGTTTCGACCTTTGCCTGTATCCTGGACTACGTTCTTGCATTGCCCCTGTGTTCTGTTTGTTCGCCTGTTGCTGTTTTACTTGATTGCTAATTTTGTTATTAAATCTAATCTGACTTTTAGCTCTGCGTGCGTTGTGCCAAGTCCTTTGTTTTTGACACTTCCAATGTAACTGTGGAACAAATGGATGGTCTTTCATGTTTACGAATGACCTTGGAATTGAGTACTGCACAACTCTTGTTTCAAGTAATCTGCATTTTTGAGCAAATGGTAAAGTGTTATATTTTAGAGATTACAGAACAGCAGGTGGAGAATATGCCAGATGGAACATCAGCTCTAATAATTCTGAGATGCCATACTGGAAATGGTTTGTGTACAATGGAGCCATTGCACAAAAGATAAAGCTATTGAGAGCTTAAGAGAACTGTAGTGGAACTCTGAGAATGCTTGAGATCACCCGGGTTGAGTTTATAGTTCATAAAGCATCTTTACAACAGCACCACAAGACAAATGGCACTTCCAAACCCACAGATATGCTACTACGAAGATGCATCAATACAGTGCACTGATCTCACCTGGTAAATTTAAAATACTGAAATATATTGTATAAACTTATACACCTATGCTACAGTCACAGAGTTTATGTTTTCTAATTATCTTGCCATGTAATTAACCATGTGTGTGTTGCATGTGTTATTCTCATGTTAGCTGATTATAATTACATTTGAGTACACACACTGAATATATTCAACGGATCTAGACATCTCAAATAGCCTTAGCACAAACACTTGATTGCTGTATGATTTTCTTTTCAGAAATTTGTGTTTTTTCTGTTGATCAAAAGTGTGACTTTTATTCTGAAAAATAACCTGCATGCAATACTTTTAACTTTTTTAGTGAGGACAATACTAACCCACATGTAATATTAAAATAACAAAAAAAGGATTCTAATAAAATCTGCAATCACCTTTGTGTTTCATTGTTATTAATGTAAACATTTCAGAAGATTCTTTAAATTTATTTTTCAGTTTACAGTTCTATTATCATGATCTCTGAAACAAGCTGCAATGCAAAGGTGTGATATTTATTGTTCAAATCAAAGAACACTTTTTAAATGTAATAATACAGTGAACAGTTTGACTTTAAGTTAATATACAATCAGCCCAAAGTGCACATGTTCAGGTCATCATTTTATGAAGCCTATGCCTTTCACAATCGTTACATAATTAGTATCACTTTAGCTGATCAGAACAGTTAAGGTTGACCAGAATTGTTCTCCACAGTTGTTATATTTCCATAACAAGCAGAATGTGAAATTAATGCATAGGGCTGAGGCAAATAAATGGAAATGAAGCAAGCAGTAAATTAATTCATTAAGACATCATTGAGCTTTGATACTCTAACAAGTGCAGTACAAGTAACTATGCAGCTAATGTTGTGCGGATCTACTTTAAATTGTAGCAAACTGAGGGACTGCAGACCAAAAGTGAGATCAATGAAACACTCAAACAATCAAACACAATCTGTGCAGCCTAAACACTAGACTGGGTCATAACACCTATTAAATGTTGGAGTGACTTTGAGGTTTTACACTTAAACCCACTAATGAGAAAATGTATTCAAATGTTTCATGTTAATCAGTAGATCTCACAATTACAAGTAATGCAAATATAAGACTGAAAGCTTATAGCAGCTTGATACGGCAGTTCCTTAGTTTTACTCTGCAGACCTAAAAAGAGCCACCATATAAATTAACATGAAAGGTGAAAAAAGGTCAATTCATTTTTAGTAAACTTTGCCAAAGTGAGTCAACTCATGTTAGATTGGGCAAAATGTTTTATGTCAGATGCACCTACCTAACATGCATGTGTTTGGACTTTGGGAGGAATCTGGAGTACCCGGAGGAAAGCCACTTGAGCACGGGGAGAACATGCAAACTCCACACAGGACAGACACAGATCGCCTAGCTGTGAGGCGACAGTGCTAACCACTACACCACTGCAGTTACAATGACATAGAAAAAAAGGACTGAATTTTCACCAGTGAGAAAAAAAAAATTCTTGCATACTAAAATATAATTCCACAACTAAAAGTAGAATTGTATCACTTCTATACTTATACTATACATTTCTTTTCTGGTATACACATTTTCTGATTACAAAATTGATTCAATATTAAAGGCATATGGCAGCATATTTCAGACTTTTTCAAGTGCAAATTTGAAACCACCTGATTAAATTGTGGATTTACAATTGCATTTCTCATGAAAGTGTGCATTATTTAAGACATAATTCAGATTCAAATTGAAAACATTCCTGTGTTCCAGTGTATGATGGCTGGAATTATTTAGTATCAGTTATTTATTTAAACTTAAAATACATTGAAAGAGTACATTCATTCACAGTGTAGTCGCACCAACACAGAAATGAAGGGCAGAAAAACTGCAAAAACATAAATACAAAAATGATAATAATAATAATAATAATAATAATAATAATAATAATAATAATAATAATAATAATAATAATAATAATAATAAAAGTACATTAATAATAAAAATAGATCAAATTTAAATAAACTGGTATATTTAAACAAATATTTAAAAATAACAGAGCAGATCAAATTAATAAAATAAATTAATAAACTGAAACTCAACAGTAACTAAGAAAAGCCAATCAAAAAAGGATAATATTTGTAAAATAAAAATTTAGAAAATGCCAAAATAATATTATATATAAATACAAATAATAAAGTCTGTACATATTTTGTATTTGTCTGATATGTGTAAAAGTGTGACTTAAAATATTTTGAGGCGCTCAGCAACTGTCATATCACACTTCATCCACAAAGTGGCGATGTTATCCCTCTGTGTTCACTAACAGCTGCAGACTACAGCCCTGACAATCAGTGCTTTTATAACAGCTGCTCTTCAACAACAACAAGATCAGTATTGACATTACAGTAAAAACATTGAAACAGACTGATCTAAAACCTTTTGTCCTGGTGTAAGAGGTTCAAAATCTATATTCTTAACTGGGTCATGTGATTTCAAGGAAGTCTCCTCATCAACCTCAAAAACAGAAACTACTTTCACTTTCTGCAGCAGAAACGAGCAGCAGCAGCACTCTACAGCAAGGAGAAACAAAAGACCGAAAGATACACTTACTCAGGTTGGATTTCTTTATTTCTACTTCCTTTTAACAACGTAACCATTACAAATGCTGACATTTCAGGACCAGAGTCTAACCTGCAATACCAGTTCTATATATTTAGGTCATATCTGAGTAACAAAAACAGACTTGTAACACATTCTAACAAATTATCTTTAGATGTTGTTCTTATTACTGTTCTAACATCATTTAAGGTCAGATCAAGAGTTAAGCTGGACTGGTCATGTTTTAACTGCATTCAGGTAACAGTCATATAAACTTTGACCAAATATTCTCATTTTAGATCCTATTCTACAAACTGCTGTAAACTCTCAAATTCATAAATCCAATAATTTGAGCCCACACACCCAACTTTCCACTTTAAGTATTCAGCTCTGATAATGCATTACAGAGATATGCAGATTAGGACTTGCAGCAAATATTTATTGGGTGGGGCTCAAAATGAAACAGTTTTTTTTTTATTTGGTATTTTTTGGTATTTTTGGAACGGAAATAATTGTTGAGACACAATAGAGAATGCATTCGCAAATACTGACTGGTTAATGGCGACTGCGTGAGTTTTAATACAGAACGCAGCAGCTCGGCTCCTAACAAAAATAAGAGAAAGAGCTGATGCTTCTGAGCTCTCTTTCCCGCATTTCAACACGCCTCATTTGGAATTAGTTTCCCGTTCTATCATGCTGTAGGTACACACATAGCAGAAAGTATTCGGCCTAGCTCTGGACAGGATCTACCATAATATCTGGACCTGGTCTGTAAAACAGATCTGGGCAGGAGTTTAGATGCACAACCTGCCAACAATATTTCCCCTACTACACTTTATATATAAATATATGTCTCTCCAAATAGATTAGATTTAAATTAAAAGCACATAAAAAATAAAAAAAATGAAAAGTGACAACATTTAACATTTTTATTTTAACATTTTTTTCCACACAATATTAACAAACAGCCAATGCCTACAATGATCAGAGCATTCTTGGACACAGAGACTTGACGCGGTGCATCATTTCTTATATAAGCAGCCTGAAGAGGAGACACAAAAAGATATTTTTTTTGTGAACCAGCAATAAATTAAGTGCCCAGCAAACAATACACAGTCCCTGGTCACTACAGGTGTGACAGTTGAATAAAGTATTAGAAGTTATCTAGATATCTGCCTGGCTCAAAAAATATGCTCATAGGTTTATAAAATACAGTATCAATAAAAACAATCTACTTTCATATAAACTATGTGCAGATTGTACTTAATTATAATGTATCATAATGTGACAACTTCATCCACTTCGTAAGGTTCACCTCCTTGTATCAAGACACATTGTCCAATTATTGACGCCCCCCCTTTATTAATCATGTTTGTGTGTCTGTAACAAACATGATCCAGATAAGCAACTTCATAAATATATTTTTTTAAAGATGTCCATAATCACTTAACTGAAACTCAAAGTCAGACTACTGACCAGAAAATAAATTAATTAAATTTTATTTAATTTATATAATTTAATTTATATAAATAAATTTGTGTGGGCAGTCCACTGGTGCAAACTCTAGGTTGTTTTGAAGTAACAGAGGTATATTAAAAAACATTAAGCGAATGCATACCTGTTCAATTTGATTTATAATTAGATTAAATTCTAACATACAGCAAAAGTAGCTGCGTAAATTACCCCTTCCTATACCAAGAGTATTAAGAGTGTGAATCTTCACCAACAAAAATTAATTTTACATGAATTTTGTATAAAAAGAGATGTAAAAGGAAAAAACAGAACACATGGATCCACATGCTCTTATTCGACATGCCACCATAGCAGAATGCGTCTATTGTTGGATACTAGATATCTACAGAAAAAATAAAGAAGTTTTATTTCTATTTTACCAGAATGATATGTTTCAGCACATGGGGTCCATATCTATGATGGTTACAAGAGGTTATTCCTTTTTGGAATAATTTGCTTATTTTTAAAAATAAACTGTCAATTTGCAGGAATTAACAATGGCATGAAGATTTTATTTTAGAGACAATCTTTTGAACAGGACAAAATGGTGAGAACTAAAAACTTGCTTGATACTTAAATTGACAGAAACTGATGCCTCAACATCATTAGTATATCCATAAAACATCTATGTACATCAGGCCGCGCCAGAAACATCAGTTTCTTAAAGCAGAGCTAAAACAATACTATACTGTCTGTTCATTCTGTCTCTTAACCAGAAAAGAGCAGTAATGTTTTTACACAAACTATGAAAAAGCATTACGTAAAAAGTTTAAAGTGAGGTTCTGGACATCTTTAGTGCCAAAATGCCAGCTCAAAACAATGGTTCCTCAAGGGGTCTTCACTAAAATAATTTGGTTATACACAGAACCATGAGAAGTCTAATAACTTTTGTATGTAAAATTGTAAGCTTTGCAAAGCAAAGAGAAAATTGTTTTTAACTTCATTAAACGTGCCATACAAGAAAAATAAATCATTTTCATAGTTGCAATGTGCCATAGAATGCATTTGTTCAGTAATTAAAACTGTTCTATGATGTTCCACAGAGACGTTGTGTGACACTCGTCTGGTTTAAAAATGACCAGATAGTATGCTACACATTCATTTATATGGTCTGGCCCTAAAATGAAACTGGTTTCTCTTGTTTGGGGGCATCATTCTGGGTGAAATAGAGACTGGTGGGTAATATATATGGAACTGGGAATGGGCTTGTTTTACCATCTCTGTTTTGTAATAGGAAGATTTGTATTTGAAGGAGGAACAACGTTTGAGGTTTATGGTATGTCAGTTCTACATGCTGAACACTAGGGCTGAACAGATTCCTTGAGGAATTCGAGTAAATCGAATACAAAAAATCATCGAAGCAAATTCTTTGTCTCGAAGATTCGTTTAATCCATACAGCTATATACAGCGCACTGTTTTGCACAGATGACTTTAACTGTTGCACAGCGCGCGCATACGGTGTTGCCAGGTAACACGAAGAAGACGTGATTTGATGGCGCGGATGGCAAAATAGAGAAAGAGAGAGAGAATGGAGAGAAAGGAGAGGGAAACAGAAGAGACGGGTCAGAGAAAACCATACACTGTGTCCAACGGCTATTGTAAAACCGAACTAGTCAAGGGAGTCGTTACTGAGCGTAAACCTGAAGAAAGACGAGGCTGAATTTAGCTTCTTATGTAAATTCCGTCTTTCCACCTCAAATGATGCAGCAGTTACAGGCGGCGGAATGTAGCTTTTATACCATTTAAGGTGGAACGAGGTATTCAAATAAGAAGCTAACTTCAGAAAGCAAGCAACTGAGCTTTCCCAGCAAACTGATCTGAGTCTGAGTTTTACGGTAACCCCTAGCCGAGCACGACTTCAGTGTTTCAATGTTTCAGCACGTCCAGTCCACAGAGCGGAGCGACACACCGTGCAAATCACGCCTGAAATAAATGCAGAGTGCGGACAGAAAGCTCCATGTATGTATTTAACGTTGAGTATAAATGAGCCTTTGCGATAACATTTAGCCTAAATAGTTTGATAGCTAGTTGAGATGAAGGCTAATAAAGCATGTAGGTTTGTTATGGTTATATGTAATGGCTAGTTAAAGCGTAAGTCAGTGTAATGGCGAGTTTTGTCCGTAAATGATCTAAGCTTTGCCTAAGAACATAACCATAAAAAATAGAACCGCATTCCCATTATCGTTTTGATTATATTTACAAACAAACACGCCCTCACAAGAACATACACTCCTCACACACACTTTTCCCCTCCCAGTGATACATAAAATACACAGTAAACTAACTATAATAGTAATTATTGAAATGCTTTCTTTTAAACTGTATTATATGCAATTTAAGCAATAAATGCTCATTTTATTTTATATATTTACTATTGCTCTTTAATATATATATATATATATATATATATATATATATATATATATATATATATATATATATATATCCTTTGCAGTAAAGTTCGCGACCTTTAACCCTGAAAACTGGTGCGCTAGTGACGTAGCAACAACAATCTCGCTAAGCTAGTAGCTAATGAAATGGCAAGACTCAAAATAAACACAGAGAATTTAGAGACGACTTATTTGCATTTATATACACTCCAGCTGGTTTTGAGGGTATGTTTAATCTGCGTTGACAAAACTACTCAACACCTAAAAGCCTCAAAGCTAGGTGTACCTAGGTTACCTTCTCATTCAACCATGTTTCTGTTTGAATTGGTCCACCTTAACATCGCAGCAAACACACAGTGTTGTCTACTTTCTTACTCTGTTGCTATAACGTTGTTAAAAGGTACTTTGTACGTTGTCTGAACGAGGTTGTCACAATCTAAACAAGACCATTGTAATGACATATTTTTCAAATTACAGATACAATGGCAGGTCAAGAACAGACAGGTAAAATTCAGTTGTTTTTTGAATTTACATTAATTAAACTATTTTATTTTATTCAGCAACTGTATACTAATAAGAAATATTTTAAAATATATTCTTAGGAGCAGTGGAGAGATAAAAAGAAAGCTGTCTTCAAGATGACAAGCAAGAACCCACTTCAGTCATCAAGCCCTAGTGTTTCATCATCCAGTAAGATGGGTAAGCATATATATTATCAATGAACAGACAAATCAGGAAGTATAGTACTTTGTGTTTGGAATTGAAAACAACTTTCTGATTTTGTATTCCAGATGAAACGGTCCAAGAACTCACTGTAGTGGTGTTTGGAAACAGCTCAGCTGTTCATCTTGGAGATGAGAACATTCTGCTTGGGCAAGGTCAATCTGAAATAGATGATTTCTCACTGGCTGTTTCAAAATCAAGGAATGTATCTGGACGAAGTGTCAATGTAATTAACGCTCTAGACTTGCAAGACACTGAACTTTACCTGGACTCTGTGGACCCGGCCATTGCTCGCCTCATGAATGAAAATGAAATTAATGCGTTTGTTTATGTTATTCAACTTTGCCAGTTCACAGATACCAACAAGGTGGGACTAGAATGGTTACAAAGAACATTTAGTGAAAGTGTGTTACCCTTCGTAATTCTTCTCTTCACTTATGAAAGAGAGGAGGACTGTGACACCATCATTGACGACCTTAAGAACAATTGTGTTTTAGAACAGCTAGTTCAGAGGTGTGGAGGGAGATATTACACCTGTAGCAAGAACATGAACAACCAGTCAGAGATTAAACAACTGCTAGAGAAGATTGACCACATGGTTTCTGAGAACAATCAGTGCTGCTACACTGCTGACCTGTACAACAGAGCTTCAAACCTCAGAGAAGGACTCCAAGACAGTAAACGTCAACAAAGTGGTGAGTAATTATTTTAACAGGGTTTTAGTGCTTTGTACTGAGCATACATCAGAAACAACTGCATCAGGACACGCTCTGGAATAATAAAACTGTATTTTTATGGCCAGTGCAGTGTAACTACAACCTATGGTCTGTCTCAAAACCTAGTGAGGGTCTACATAGACAGCATTTTACGTCATAATATGCGAGCTCCCGACATAAAGGCTGTCCCGATTCTTAAATATCTTAAACATGCTGCCTACTGAGGCACCTTATTTTGCCCTGATTTTAAGAAAGCATCGAACAGCTAATTTTTTCTGGTGTCGTACAACCACACAAAACAGCATTTTATTTGCAACGAGACATTGACCATTTTGCAGTTTTATTCTGAGCCATTAACATTTATGCTAGCGGATTTTTAATCCTCAGGCTATTGTTTTGGATAGCCAGCCTGTAGCTTAGCAACTAGCTAAACCACCGGTCAAGTGCAGTGGGCGGGAACAAGCTGTGACGCAGTTGCTCTCTAACTAGAGCGTCTCAATAATCTGTCTTATGAGTAGAGATGTCAGACAGAACTCCGCCTATGTATTCAGTCCCTACTTAGACAACTCACTAGACAGACCCCTTGTTTCAAAGAAAAAATTGGGACCCTGTGCAAAACACAAATAAAACAGAATGCCTTGATGTGCAGATCATTTAAAACCCTATAATTATTTGAAAACACAGACAAAGACAACTCATCAAATATTTTTCATCAAATATTGTCATATTTTTGTCTCATAATGTGCCAAATAGTATTAATGGGTGTCAAATCTGGACTGCAGGCAGCCCAGTTTAGCACACTGACACTTTTACATGTGTCAGCATGCTAAACATGTGCTACCTGGCTGGCAACACATGTTGCACGTATATTGTTCGGTATCCGTGGTGCCTTTACCCATGCCATGTGCACTAATGCAAACAGCCTGCTCAGCATGTAAATGTAGAAATTATTTGAAATCACCTGTGACAACGGTGCATTAACATCACACTTGGAAACGACTAATTCAGTATATTGTGTTCTATTCACTGCCACTGTGTTTTGTTTATAAAAAAACTATCTTTGTTTATTTTATCAGCCTGTAACTCTCAGCTGCAACAGGATGTTATGGACACTACAACCAGCAAACAAATAACAGAAAAGGAAAAAGTAAGTAATCGTCGACCCTTCATTATTATCCACATTAGATTACACATTACACATGGAACAACTGGCCATGTGTTTAAAATAAGAAAGCTATAGTTTGGTAATGCTTGATATGATCAAGAATTTATTTGCTATCCATGGTACTCTTTTAAGTCACCAACACTAAAGATTAAAAGTTTCAGTAAGTTCTCTTTTATCTTCTCTAATATGCTTTTATTGTCTTATATATGTCATCATATATGCACTTTACATAATTTACATAATTGCATAATGTCTTTTGTACTTCTGAATAAATAGGTATTATAAGAATAAACATATAAATGCTTACATACGTAAAACAAACTAAATTGATAGGAATGAAAATACATCAGGTTTAGCATATTAATGCTGCTGCAAAAAAAACCTACAGGTTAAAAAATAAGTAGTAATCATGGTGAAATTGTAGAAGCGTCCCAAAGTTCTCAGGGACAACAGTATTAAACATTACTCGAATGGAAAAAAAACAACAGAACTGTTTTAAACACCTTAAAGATCCTTGTTAGTCTTTGTAAGGTTTTGTAATGTGCAAGTGGAAAAAACATATTTTAAAATCAAAGCAGTTCTGGGACAATGTACTCTGGTCAGAAAAAATAGAGCTCAGCTTATTCAATAATTCAGTTCCTCATGTTAAAAAAGAGCTGCCTGTATCAGTGACATATCTGGTGGAAATATGCAACTGCAGAAGAACATTTTGTATGGTGGGTTGTTCTGTGGTTTCCTTCAAAGAACGGATCCATCTGACAGTTGAATATGTTGCTTCTTTTTTTCATGACTGGGTAGCACATTAGTTATTTATGCCACCACTCAATCAGATATCTATTTAGTCAACATTAACCAAGTATGATTTATGTTGGCTGGGTTTACAAAATGAAACAGACAGTAGCACTGGGAATGATCTGAGAATTATGTCTAACCTGGTTTATAAAACAGTAGAGAAGAAACTATGGAGCAAAAAACACTGTTCATTACCTAGGTAACATTAGCTATACAGCTAAAACAATTACAATTACAAAAACATTAGCTATAAAACTATATGGCACAACTAAACATCAAATTATGCAGTGTATGTTACTTTATCTAGACTCTGGACTCAAATCCTTTTAATCTTAACAAAACCTCAAACCTCAAAAAAAAAAAAGCATTTTACCAAAAATAGTACAAAAATTAATCATTTCAGATGCCTTGAAGCTGTAGTTGCCAACAGGCTTTATTTATCCTATTTTGTTGTATGAGTACAAAAGTCCAAAAACATTATGGGTGTATATTTGAGGTGGATGTGGACTATGCAGTAAAAATATATTAAATAATAACAACAAAAGTGCCTGAACACCTCACTGAAAATAAATGTGGACCTTGCAAGTAAAGTCTTAATAAACTGTGCATATGAACATATTAATAATATATATTTATGAACACAGCATATAAATGTTTCCTTTGTTTGTAACATTTTGTGTGTCACCCCATCATCACACCACAGAATGTATTACTTCTGTTTGTTTTTGGTAATAGTCTGGTTGGGTATATGAATTGCCTGTTCCTGTTTGTAGGTTACAAAGATCTCCTTTACCCTGTCTGTCTAGAGTTTCATTTAAGTTTTGTTTGTCCCTCTACAAATAACTGAATATGATTTTTTTACTTTATTTATGTACTGTTTTATATTTTCACATCAATGTCAATCAATGGCAAACAGTTAGCCATTAAAAACTAACGTCACATTTGGTCTACAAAAAAAAAGTAGACCAAATGTAGGCCAACATTTGTACATATTAATGTAATAACATGCATTTTTGTTTCACTATCCTAGGTCTCCAAACCATACAGATTTTTCCAGACTTTAAAGTCACTGCCACACATGGCGTTTGACCTAATTAAAAGGCGTAATGTTTCAGTGAGTATCACACACATACTGTATTTATATATATATATATGAACAACCTAGGTAACATTAGCCATACAGCTAAACAACCTCACAAGTCTTTTTCCTAAACAGAGGAAACTGGTTTATGTTATTGAAACAGAAATATAGCATTAATCATCTGAAAGCTTAAAGTTGAAACAGATGTAAGTGTACTGTGCACAGGCACTAAGTAAATAGTTTAAAACTACTTAACATGTATTTTTGTTTGTAAAAACATCAAATTAGTAGAGTAATTGCGAGCAAAAATTACCGAACAAATAGAATTTCTTGCTTGCAAAAATAGTTGATATGAGCTGGTCAGAGGAATACAGGTGGAACTTTCCTTCTCTGTCCTGCCGTTTCCTGTTTCCTTTCGTGTTTGTTTCATTTAGCCATGCACCATTGTTGTTTGGTGTTTATCTCCAGTGTAGTGTCTGAGCCATGTGTTTTGGTTTCTTTGCTCATCCCTGCTTTGCCCTTGTGTAATGTCACCTTATGTATATTTGCGTTATCTGTCCCAGCTGTGTTGTGTTCTTTGTGCTTTGCATACCTTCTGTTCTCATGCTCTGTTGTGGTTCCTGGCAGTTTTGTATTTATCTACACAGCCCTACTCTGTGTCCATTTTCCCATTTGTCTATGATTTTTTGTTTTTTTCCCCCTGCCGGGATGTATTTTTCAAAGTAGTTTTTCAGAAGTTAGCCAGATAACACAAGAGGTATGTCCCTAAACTATTTTGACGGGTAGGCTTAACTTTAAGTGTACACAATCTAGTGAAACCTGTGAAATCTATTTTGTAAAATGACCCCATAGTCTCTTTTCTAGTTTCTTTGTTTATTTCCTTTGATTGACTCTGTCTCTGAGTTTAGAGCTGAAATTTACAGCTATATACAACTAACTGTCACAAAACCCACCTCGATGAGGTTAATATAAGCACATATTCTTCTGCTCTGTTTCTGCAGGGAGGGGCAGAGTAAAGGCCACAAAATGTCTAATTTGGCTCTAAAACATATTTAAACAGTTATATAACAATACATTTGACAAATATTCTAATAAAATTAAAATTTAATTTAATTTAAAAAAAGCAAATATGCAAACTTTTTTTATTCGAAAAGTCTGTCTTGCTGTGTATCAGAGTTTCAGCTCTTATGATTCCAAGAGGACAGAAAGTCTAGATTTTTCCTCAACACCCCAACCATTACATAGATTTATTCAATTCCATCAGCAGCACACCTGATTAAATTTAATAAAGTAGTGATTAACAAAACCTGGTAACAGAAGATAACCTACTGGTAAGGTTGTAAATAGTTAAGCAGAAACATTGGCATTGGGTCATTACTTGCATTGATATTATTTGCAGTTTTCTGAACAAATCGTGGCAAAATAAATAGCTTTAAAACATGCATCAGGTGCTTAGATCATTTGCTCAATATAGTACATTAAGCAGTACTGATATAGGTTCTGAATAAATCAGCTTTTTCTCTTCCGTTTTAGCACGAGTATCATTTCAAACACACTGAAAATTCATCTGTTTTACAGGAGGAAAACGTAGAGCTCAAAGTAGCAGAAGATGGTCAACGCCACTATGAAGCAAAAGACATAAATACGGGCAAACACACAGACAAACTCCACAGTGAAGAAAAAGAAAAAAATATGGACAAAGAAACAGACCAATCCCACAGTAAAGAAAAAGAAAGAAATATTGAGAAACAAACAGACCAACTCCACAGTGAAGAAAAAGAAAGAAGTATTGAGAAACAAACAGAACAGCTCATTACAAAACTTAAACTAACAAAACAAAAGAACCTAAAGTTAAAAACTGCAGATGTTCTTCAAATAACTAAACAATCATTAAGCTGCCAAGACTCCTGTATAGAGAAAGAACTGGTTCAGACTTTCCTTCAAAGGCTGTTGTTGGTGGACTGTAGGGCAAGAAGCATTACTGTTAAAGAAGCTGTCAGTGACCTGGATAAAATGGAGAGAAATGTAGATGACACCTTGGCAGGTTTTATCAAGAAAAAGTCAGTACATCATGATGATGCAAGAAGTAAAGAATCTATTGACCCCATGGATGTTCAGATGGCAATATTCCACTGCTCAGATAATTTCCTGAAGCAGCTGATGGTAACTAAGCTTTCACAGTGTCAGTATGCACTACCTCTGCTAGTGCCCAATCCCTTCACTGGAAAAACTGAGTGTCCTCTGTGGACGTTCCGCCAGATTAGGAAAAGCTGGAAGGCCTGTGAAGTTTCTTGTGAGCCAACCAGCAAAACCAAACCAATTAATGAAGCAGAAACTCCAATGGTATTTTTCTTCAGGTTTGGTTACATTTCCTCATCTAAGTCTCAAATCATAAACAGCCTGATCAATGAGAAGCACAACACGTTCTTCTACAGGGATTGTCCAGGCAGCAGCAAAGATCGTCTACTGATGGATGGTGTTGTGGAGATTTCCTGGTATCTTCCATCTGGGAAAAGCACTGATCATTTTACTGAATGTGTGGCATTCTGTAATCTACGTGGTGATGCAGAAACTCACAAGAAACAACTGGAGGTTCTGACTGAAATGTCTTCTGTGAATGTTGCAGTTTTTGGTGATCAAGATGAAAATATTTCAAATAATGAAATAATACAGAAGCTCTTTAAAGACCCAAAGCCACTAATTTTCTTATTCTGTGAGGACGACTCAAACACCAGTGGTGGAAACAATCTGAAATATAAAATTGGTCTTAAAAGCAGGAACAAATCAGAAGTGGTTAAAGATATCAAAACCATCATCAAAGAATGTTTCTTAAAATCACCTGCTACTTTCAGCCTTGAAGAATTGGGCCAAAAAAAGGAGATAATAAAAGATGAGAATGACGAGGAATGCCAGAAAGGAAAGGAAGCTGCTATGCGGATAATGGAGCTACTTAAAGGAATTGAACTGTCAGAAATGAAGGAGAAATATCTCCCATGTCAGGGGAAACTGTGGCATGAGTGGTGCCAGAAAAAGAAGGAACTACACCGACTTCAAGGGCCCAATATAGAGAAGCAAAAGTGTAAAAAACAAACTGAAATGAAGCAGATTCGCAGTCAGCAACACAGTCATGGACGTTCAGAACTCATGGAGCTGTTCATATACACACTGGAGTCACTAACTGAAAATCAGAAGTGTTATTTTCTAAAATGGCTTGGGATTCTGCTGGACAACAGTACCACAGATAAGCTCTCTGCCATCCGTCATAAATATGATGTAACCTGGTCCAAACTTCTGGACCTAAAAGGACAGGCTGACAAATCAGAACATATAGAAGATGCACAAATGCAACTTAAAGAAATATCAAAAACACTAACTGCTGCATCCTTCGGTTTGGAACACATTCTCAGGGAGATGGGTCAGATATATGAGTCATTTCTGACTGTACAAGTAGGTAAGAATGACTTCACTCTCCCCAAACTTGCAGCTGAGGTTGTGCTATCTGGGCATCCACTGGAGCTGATGGATGGTGACTCAGGTCATGTTCCTCTGGTTTGGGTTTCTGCAGTTCTTGATGAACTTGTCAGGAAACTGGGAGACCAGAAAGTCTTTGTGTTGTCGGTTTTAGGGCTTCAGAGCTCTGGAAAATCCACCATGTTGAACGCCATGTTTGGACTCCAGTTTGCTGTCAGTGCTGGAAGGTGCACCAGAGGAGCCTTCATGCAGCTGGTCAAAGTTTCAGAGGAGATGAAGGAGGAACTGAAGTTTGATTACATCTGTGTTGTTGATACAGAAGGGTTACGCGCTTTAGAGTTTACTGGAATGTCAACAAGGCAACAAGACAATGGACTTGCGACATTTGTCGTAGGCCTTGGAAACATGACTTTGATCAATATCTTTGGAGAGAACCCAGCAGAGATGCAGGACATCCTTCAGATTGTTGTTCAGGCTTTCCTGAGGATGAAGAAGGTAAGACTGAATCCCAGCTGCATGTTTGTACATCAGAATGTTGGAGATGTCACAGCCGGAGAGAAGAACATTGAAGGACGGAAGCGCTTGTTGGATAAACTTGATGAAATGACAAAGCTGGCAGCGAAAGACGAAGACTGCAGTGCAAAATGTTTCAGTGATGTCATTGCATTTGATGTAAGGGATGATGTGTGCTATTTTGCACAGCTCTGGGAGGGCAGCCCACCCATGGCACCACCAAACCCTCCATACTGTGAAAACATTCAGAATTTAAAGAGAAGTATCATCTCCAAAATCTCCAAAAGTCGCGGTGTGACACTCTCAGAATTCAAAGCAAATTTGAGCAGTTTATGGAACGCCCTTCTAGATGAAAATTTTGTGTTTAGCTTCAGAAACACATTGGAGATTGCACTGTACAGGAAACTGGAACATGAGTACAGTAAATGGACATGGAGTCTAAGGAGCGCCATGCTGACAACTGAGAACAAACTTCACAACAGAGTCACCAATGAACATTCCATGAAAATTGATAAGAAAAACATAATGGAATGCCTGAAAGAGACTAAGGCTGATGTAGAAACATCAGTTAAAAAGTTCTTTGAAGAAGACCGAGATAAAGATATTTTGATTCAATGGAAAGATAAATTTGAGAGAAAGATTGCAGAACTTTGCAATGAGCTTGTAGAAGGAACAAAAAGAAAACTGGATGAAGTTATTCAATTGAAAATAGCGAGGGAGAAGGTAGACCGTGAAAAGAAAGCATATGAAAGTAAGCTCTTTAAACTGAGCAAAGACCTTGCCTTTAGTTTAAAAAACAAAGATACTGAGGAAGGTGCACTGGAGGAAGAATTTGAAGATGTCTGGTCCAAGTGGGTTACTAAGCTAACATGGGATGCACCATCATTTGGTGAAATTAATATATGGAGTGATGTAACAGAGATCTTGTCAGAAAACTATGAACTAAACCTTGTTTGTGAGCGACAGAATGGAGGTACTTATAAAAGAATGGATGTTTTAGGTAGTTATCTAGCCTATGTAATTCTTAAAAACCAAGAAGACCCTGGCCAGGAAGATCTCCAGTCAACAAATGAAGATGTAGAGGAAGATGATGATAAGAATGTATGTGCATTTGAACAAGAGGGCAAAGAGGAGAATCTTGATCTTTCTGAAGAGAGTTTCAGAACCAGTACTTTTACAGCAGATGATCATTCATTGAGTGATCTCATTAAAAGCACTGCTACAGAAATTGAAGCAAAAAATCAGAGGGTACCAATTGTAGAGCGTGGATACAGTCGCATCTACATTCCAGAAATGATTGATATTGTTAAACGTAAAGTCAAGGCGTATGAAGACAAAACCTTTCAGTTTAAACTCAGAAAGGAATTCACAGTGGATCTGTGTCTCTATGTCTGTAACTTTGCAGCAGAACAATTTGCAGAGCTGCACAAGGAATTTAAAGAAGCTTATGATGTAAGACTGTACCTGGAAAGACAGAGGCCGCAGTACCTCAACATCTTCAAGAACTACTACAGTGGTGCAACATCTACAGCAGTGTTTGGCCAGTTAATTGTGGATTCACTTGAACCATCAATACTGCAGGCAGCATATGACCAAACTGCCATTGATCTGAGTGAGAAAATGAAACGTGATGTTCCTGCTTTTAATGGAAACAGGTCAAATCTGGAAAAACACATACTGACATTACTCGCAGAAGAGGAAAACTTTAAGAATTACATTGAGTACATGAAAAATCCCAGAGAACATTTTAACAATTTTATCAAGAAGAAGGTTAAAAGCTACATGTTTGAAGAAAAGTGTTTAGTAGTTCTAGAATGTATCAAAAACAACATCAACTCCAAAGGAAAGTGTGTGATGGATGCTGTGAAAGAAGCAACAAGGGAGACCAATGGCAGTAATGGAGATGTCAACAAATGGCTGCAGCATTTATCGCAACAGCTAAAAGATGAGCTTCAATTTAAAGAAACTTCATATCCTGAGAAGAAAGAAATTACAGACCTTGACTTTCTTCAAGAAGTTGTGATTAAAGGGCTAACTGCCACTATGCCAAAGTTAAGCGACAGCTTTCAAGATATTTCTCACCTCCGATGGGAAATGTTCAAGAAGAAACCAGACAAGATTCTCGTTGAGGACCTCTGCCGATGCTGCTGGGCAAAGTGCCCGTTCTGTAATGCCATCTGCACCAACACAATGGAAGATCACACTGGAGATCACAGTGTCCGCTTCCACCGTAACTGTGGAACAAATGGATGGTCTTACAAGTTCAAAAACCAACTTGGAATCGATTTCTGCACAACTGCTGTTATAAGTAATCTTCTGCATTTTAATACCCCTGATGGAGTATTTTCTTTTAGAGATTACAGAACAGCAGGTGGAGAATATGCCAGATGGAACATTAGTCCTGATAATTCTGAGATGCCATACTGGAAATGGTTTGTGTGCACATTTCAGGAGGACCTGGAAAAGCATTACAACAAAAAATTCTTAGGGCATGGAGCAATTCCCAATGAATGGAGAGATTGCACTAAAGAAAAAGCTATTGAAAGCTTAAAAGAACTGTAGTGGAAATGAAAAAAACTGAAAAACCTTGTATGTCCCGAAGAGGGTTATATTTGAGGAAAACACTCGGTTGTAGAAAGCATAGAAAGCCAATCTGAAGAAAATTATGTGATGGGTGCCATGAAAGAATCAAGAAAGGAGGCCAAAAACATCAATATTTGTCCACACTCTAAAGTAACATTTAAGTATGAACTTGAGTACTCTCATATTCATTTAGCTACTTAATTACTCAAAAAAAAATTGTATATGTTTTGAAAAATGTAGACTTCCTTTTTTTAGCATTTTAGTGGTTGTTTTGTTCATGTAATTCGCTTTTATTTTGAAATGTAATAAATATCTGTTCTGGTGATGATAGCACTGTCCCAGAGTTGTTATTATAATTATGTGGAATGCTAATAAAATCTGCATAATCTAATTAATCTCATAAATGGTTTTTTCATACACATTTTCATTTACATGAGTTTCATTTATATAGATTTCCTGACAGAAACAAGCTGCGATGCAAAAGTATGCAATGTTTTATGTAAGTACTTTGCAAAAGTAAAAAAAACACTAAAATTAGATTTTTTTTTGATATTGCAAATTCTTCTTGAAAATCCTGCCTAATGATTGTTATTGCTGGAATAATATAAAACTTTGTTTATATAGATAGTTTTATTTAAAGGAGAAAAACACTTGGCTGTAACTTAATACTAATAAAATTATCTGTTCATGCAGTAATATATGTTTACTTGATGGTACATCTTTAAATAAATTGGTTCCAGTCTAGAAATAAGTAGGTTGTGATAAGTGTTCAAATGTTTAAAATAAGTAGAAAATGCTCAAAATGCTCAGATTTCTTGAGCTCAAACTTGATACATCAGACTAATAAGTCAAACACACATATTATTAGCAATTCATAATTTTCATTTACTATTTTAACACAAAAAACGAAGAAATAAAAATCTGTAATTTAAGTGGAAATTATCTAATACTACTGAAGTATGAGAATAAAGTATGACTATGGAGTTACGTGATAAAATAAAGTGGCTTGAATAAGTAGAGCTAAACCCATATTCGATAATCCTTTATCCTAAATCTCAGAGCATCAAAACAATTTTACTGATTTTACTGAAATCACAACCAGACCAGAAGTGAAATTTCCCTAAACATTTATTGACAACAGGACAAAGAGAAAGGTGTTCATGAACAAACCTCTCTTTTTTAAGTTTTATAATTAAAACACTGTTTTCACTACTATTTTGATATGTTTTTCTTGTAGGTGGTCCATGTGTGTTATGAAATGTCCAGATACTCCTTTCTCGATGGTTTCAGCTCTATAAGGTCAATGTAATTGATCCTGATCACCTATATAGTCTCTACCAGCGGGAACCAAAAATAGAGGGATTTCCAGCACTAATCAGTAATTTCTGCATGAATCTTATAAGAAATGTCATATTATTGGTAATTTCAAACAGTTATTACACTTTAGTACAGTATGACTCAGTATTAATATGGGGACAAAAATAAAGACGCCATCTACTGGTTACGTATTAAATTTCTTTGAAAACCATACATATCATTCAAGTTTCACAAAGTTATTTATTAAAACGTTAGTGACCAATATTGCTGTAAAAAAATACAACTGAACTACAAATGTGGCAAAAATCAATTTTACTATCATTGGAAAAACTGCTGAAGTATTCAATATCACTGAATATGGTTGTACAACCATTAATTCATTGTTAAAATGTCCCTGCAACCACAGTTATGTTGTGACAACCTACTGTTTTGGAGCCCACAATGTTGAAATGTAATTCCTCAGACCTGAGAGAACGTAGTTTGTCAGTACGTTGTTAAAACTTCTTAGAATCCTTCATACCATTATATCTGCATAGAACTGCATAACATATTGCTTAATTGCCAACAGAGAATCATAATACCACACAACATTAATCATAGTGACGTTGTAACAGCTTTGTTCAGACAATGTAAACAGCACCACGTTTTACAACGTTGTAGCAACACGGTAGGAAAGTAAACAACGCTGTGTGTTTGCTGAGTTAACGTATAAAAACAACCAGCACCGCTACTGTCAGTAGAGAGATATTATGTTATAGATGTTCTTATGGTGGGGTACTAGTTTAATATACTATATAGTCCAGTAGTTTGTGATATTTGTCATCTTTTATGTTTGTTTTTAAGGTAACGTTTGTACATTTTGTCATGAAGTCTTTTACTGTTGAAAACATTCAGTGTATTTATAAAACCATTTGAAAAATCCATTTTGAAATTAAACGAAACATCCCCACTAAATGTTAATTATATTAATGATAATTAATAGAATTAATATAAATAAAAGTGTTAAAATAATAGAAAAAAATAACGTATTGCCGCCTCAACAACTACCATTTCCGCTGGTTTGTCGGAAGTGACGCACCCGGCAGGTCCGCCCGTTGTGTTGGAAGATGACCCATCTGGAACGAATATCGAGAATATTTTGATTAATCTAAATTATTTTTATACTATTGGCTGTGTCGTATACCTGATAACAGTACATTTCCTATTTACCGTGTCGCGTTACGCTGGAAGGCTGACTTTGCGGTAAGTCTGTCATCACAAATATAAAGGAGCTAAGTGATGCACCTGGCTGGCTCTCTCTGTTTGTATACTCAGTAAACATTCAGTCTTTTATCTGCAAGAAATTTAACTTCAACATAAACGCGATGCTTGTGGTTATGTGAGTACTGAATACAAATATAACGTCGTTATTTCATCGTTGTTTACAGTCTACGATGCTAAAGTGGTCGCCTTATTCTTTTTTTCCATTCCACCTTAAATAGAACGCCAGACGTGCAGCTGCAGGAAGTGTCAGAGCTCAGCTGCCGCCACATTTAAGGTGGAATGATAATTTCAAATAGGAGTCTGAGTTTTCTGTAATACACCTGATAAAATAAATCCTAGTGGGGCGGCTTCTGTAGGTAACCTAGGCAAGAAATAATCAGAGAGAGCTTTTAAAGTTAGCTGCACAATGCTATCGTAACAGGTTAAAATAAAGTTGCTGGGTACAGAAGTTGCTCATTGGCGTTTAGCAAATAGATATTCAGCTGTAGTTGTATTGTTTTCCATGTTTACTGTTCTTCTTGCACATGAGTTGAACCTTATTGTGGTCAGCTGTGTTCTAGCCTGTATTGATGGGCAAGGATCTGGTCTATTGTGATTCACAGCCTACAGTTTTTAAGAAGACTGACCGCTCCCTGGCATGTTTACAGACATGGACTACGAGCTCGAGGAAGATAAACTGTAAGTGCTTTTCAGCTTTTAAAACCACAGTCTTATGCACATATTTGAACATCCCAGTTAAATTACCTGCTCTGATTTTCTAAGTGAAATTAGGTCAACACTTAATCTGTTGGGAAGTTATATATGATAATGTTTTTTTGTGTAACAATTAGACATAAGTAAAATATAAACTAGTTAGTTACTGCTACTGCATGACTTTGCATAATAATGTTTTCCAGTGCAAGGCGTTTTCTGTAGCTCCACTAGAGAGAAAGAAAGAAAGCAATATTTTTGCTTTGGTTGTAATGTAATATCCATGTTGTTTGATAAGACTGGTTTCCCCTGCAGCGGGATCCCCACTGTTCCTGGCACAGTGACTCTAAAGAAAGACGCACAGAACCTGATTGGGATCAGTATAGGGGGAGGTGCTCAGTACTGTCCCTGTCTCTACATAGTACAGGTTAGTGTTGGGTGATATGTCCTATATATAGTACCAGGCCAGAATCTGTGTCAGTTGGTGTCAACAATATCAGCTGTTACTAACAATTAATTTTTATGATGTTGTTAAATAGCAAAAACTGTAGTGTA
Source organism: Megaleporinus macrocephalus (assembly GCA_021613375.1). Classification (NCBI taxonomy): domain Eukaryota; kingdom Metazoa; phylum Chordata; class Actinopteri; order Characiformes; family Anostomidae; genus Megaleporinus; species Megaleporinus macrocephalus. Next base: position 30,811,728 of record CM038703.1, read on the forward strand.
TGCCATTTGCTTGTTGCTTTGTTTATTTTTATTATTATTTTTTTTTTACATAAACACTAGATAGTAAAACTATATATTAAAATGTCATCTGACACCAGGGTGTACTTGTAATATGTCATTTATGAGTTTTGCCAGAACTAGTGCAGGTAGTCTTCTTTTCTCTGCACTAATAAGATGCTTCGGTTTATTTCTGGTATTTAATGTAAAGGCTGCGTAGTTTAGTGAATAGTTGTAACTGCACTGAGGGCAGAGAAACACAGAACAGAAATACTAATTTTTATTATTCTGAAGGTTCAGAGGACAAAGAATGTGAGTTTATGTGCCTCTGTGGGTTTGTGGATGTGGGTCAGGTGTTTGATAACACACCAGCGGCGCTGGACGGAACACTGGCAGCAGGAGATGAGATCACTGGCGTGAATGGAAAACCAGTGAAGGGCAGGACTAAAGTGGAGGTGGCCAAGATGATCCAAGCTGTGCAGGTAATGTCTTAAATTAAACCTGGGCTTTGTGATATGTAATTCCTATTGATCCTGCAATTTAGTTTGGACATTTTTGAATACCTTGAATAACAGCTGTACATTCATAAAACAAAGGAGGTATATCTCTGTCTCTGTCTGTCTCACTTCTTCTTTTCACTCTCCCACCCTCCACTCAGGTCTACCCTCTCCCACCACACTTGTAAATTTAGTCAGTTAAGCAGAGTCCGCAGATTTGAACAATGCTTTGAGTTTCTTCATATGACAAATATTACAAGGATGAGTTTGCATCCTTAGATACACGTGTAAATGTGCTGTTTTTATCGAATTTGTATTATCCTAGCTCTGTGTTTACTTGGTCTTTCATCATCAAACACAAACTAGCTTTGCCTTCCTAACACGTTTAATGGAAATTAATGGAAACGCTCAACGTGACTTTGTTTTTATGTTGTGATGTCTTTAACCAGCCACATCTTTAATCACGAGAGAGAAGAGATCATTTGTGTTTGTAAAGCGAAGGTGTTACTCAGGAATTTTGCCAAAGTCAGAAATTTTGACAGAAATTTATTGTCTGTTTTGAAGTAAAACAAAGCTGATAAATCAGTGTCTCTCTTTGCTTTTGCAGGGTGAAGCTGTGATTCACTATAACAAACTGCAAGCTGACCCCAAGCAGGGCAAGTCTCTGGATATTGGTAAGAGAGATGGATAGAGGGGAAGAGAGAGATGGGACGTTATTAAAAAGAAAAGCTGTGTGTCTGTGTGTGCGTGTGTGCGTGCATGAGTATGTTGAAACAGTGTGCCAGAATTAAGTTCTTGTCGCGACAGGGTTAGATTACCTTAATGTAAGGTAATGATATTTTTCTCACTGTGTTTAGTTCCATTCGAATTTGCCACATTAGTAATATTTTAAGAACTGCACTCTTATGCAATGCCAGTTGGTTCCGTGGTAAAACTGTATTAGTCTTATCTAATCCTGCCTAAACAGTATTTTACAAAGAATGATGTACTGACAGAAAAGCGCTAATGTAAGTAATATGAGGGACAGAATCTCAAACGTTTATATCTGCATGAAAGTGGTTTTATGCATGTATGTATATGCATATATGTATGTGGGTAAAGCTGTGTATGTTTCTTCTCAGTGCTGAAGAAGGTGAAGCATCGTCTGGTGGAGAACATGAGCTCTGGAACAGCAGATGCACTTGGCCTCAGCAGAGCCATTCTCTGCAATGGTAACCGTTCCTTTATTCTCTCTCTAAATGCAAGTTTAGACTCATAAGATGATGCACATAAATGCAGTAAAAAGTACAGACATGACTGATTGGACAATAATTTATAAAACAAGTAGTTTTCATTTAGGACTGTAGAGTTAGAAAGTGTTAGAACCACAATCATTACATCATCTTAATTAAAAGTCTTTCATTAACATATTTCAGCTAGTCAGCTGTGCTGTGGTAGGAGAGTGCTGGGTCTATATTACCCATTTGATAGAAAGTCAGTATTCCTGGATTCCGGGTGATGTATTATAGGTTTGATGTCTTTATTATTATTCTAAAATAAAATGCAGAATACAAAAAGAAAACCTGCTATAAGTGGGTTTGTCTAAACTCTAAACTTTTGCCTCTAAGACAGAAAAAACTGTGTTGATTATGTGTAGTGAACACTGATAATTAGTAGCATTAAGGAGTCACATTTTCAAATGTAGTCCTCCATGTGCTGCCAGCCTCGAGGCAAACTAAACCATACCTGGTATTTCATACCTGATATCCTGTGAGAAATTAATTAAGCATTGTCTCCTTTTTTTTCTTTCTTTGCTATAACTATCTGAGTACACACAAGAAAAACAGCCTCAGTGTATTTATTTCTTTTAACTGATCCGTTTTAATGCTTTGTTTCTTATTTCTTCACTTATGTAAAGCACTTTGAGTTGCTACTGTGTATGAAAGGTGCTATACAAATAAACTTGCTATGCCTTGCCTTGCCTTCTTGTTCTCTGGGCATTGCAGGTTGGACGCTGCCCCTTTAGTGAATGCGTTCATATTACACAAGACTTAATTGAGTCTGTTGAACCCAGTGCACTGGAGCAGAGCTCTGGTACCTTTAGTTAGCCTAGATTATATGCTGTTATTCAGTTATCCCAGGCAGTTGGTTTGGTCAGGTTAGATTATTTTGTATCACTTGTTTAGCTTGGACTGTGCTTGGGCCAATAGTGAAAAGTACAAGACCTTACTCCTATATTCTGTACATTGAGGCTTAGATGCTGCCGCTTTGTGCATACATTAACATAATGTGAGGGTATACTGATAGATCCTGAAGGGATTGATTTGGGTTGGATCACACCTGGAGTTGAGCTCTGTACCTTTAATTAGCCTAGATTATTTGCTGTTATTTTCCTGTTCATTTAATTTGCGTAGCCATATTCCATTCCCTACTCAGCAAGCTAAATCAAACATTTGCTCATGCAGTAGTCCTGTTTTTTAATTAAATTTAGCAGTCTGGTGTAATAATGATGACTTCTGTTGCCAAATGTGCTCAAAATTGTACATTTGAACTTGATAAACCAGCTAATAGCTGTTACTCTTGTTAGCTCTGTGCAGTTGGTTGTACTGGTTAGCGATGTTGAGTAGGGAGGCTGGGGTTTGCTTTTACAGAAATTTGAGAAAACAAAAATTCCAAATCTGGTGGACTGCAGAAACTGTGCAAGTGGATGTGTATCATAATGAGCAGCTGTGAACAGCTTCATAGTTGTTTGTATTTTTTTAATTTTTTTGTTTAGATGGGCTTGTAAAGAGACTGGAGGAACTGGAGAAAACTTCAGAACTGTACAAAGGTAAAGGTCTAACCACCTTTGTGGTTAGTGGTAATGTTTTTATTATTATTATTGTAATTATAATTATTATTATTATTATTAAAAGGTATTTATTTTTGTTTCTTGGCTGTGTGCAGGGTTGATGGAGCACAGTAAGAGGTTGCTCAGAGCTTTCTTTGAACTTTCACAGACACACAGAGGTGAGTCAGTACACATCACTGATTGGTGATGTACAGCACTTTACAAAAGTCAGACATCTTTCATTTATATGATCTTCAGTCAAAAGTTTTCAGTGATGGCAAAAACAAAAAAAAACGTGTTTAACCTAGAAATATTTTTTCCACATCTCTATTTTCAGTTGCATTTTCTGGTTCTCACTATCCAGTACATTTTAAACATTCATTGATGCAGAGGTTTGGTCAGTCCATTGTTCTGAGAAATCCTTTCTTTGATTTGCAATTATTTTTTGTTTTCTTGGCAACTACACATCCTTTCAGAGCCACAATGTTGAGCTGTTTAGTTATTTAAGGATTATTTTTACATCTGAAGCAAGATAGGAACCTTTACTTTATAGTTTATGTCATGGTAACTGTTTTTCTGGAATCTCTCTAAAACTCTCTTCTTTATACGTCTCTGCCTCTGAAAAACTTAAAAATAGAACATTTTGACTGGAAATGAAATAAAGTAAAGGTGGTCTCTGACTCTTTCATAGTACTGTACTAGCAAATGTCCCTCATTCTTCGCTCTCTCTCAGCTTTTGGGGACGTGTTCTCTGTCATTGGAGTACGGGAGCCACAGGCTGCAGCTAGTGAGGCCTTTGTGAAATTTGCAGAAGCTCATCGTAACATCGAGAAATACGGCATTCAGCTCCTCAAGACCATTAAACCTGTGAGAAACTCTTTCACACGCTGGGTTGTCTGTCATGTAGATCAAACCATTTCAAATGCTGGTTTAATTTTACCTTGAGAGGTTTTGTAATTTAAGTACTTGGTGATGAGAATGGTGGTTTTAATTCAGTAGTTGTATGTGTTTTGTAGTTTTTATGGTCTAAAAGCAGTGCAGATTGGATGACCTTTCTTTAATGAATGTGGTCAGTACTGACATAACTGATATGGATATGGCTTAACTGTGGAAATGTGGGGGAATTACATGTTTTATCTTGAGCCAGTTGACAGTCCAACACATTATATTACATAACAACTTCTGGTCAATGGCAACAGTGCTAAGGACAGAAAACCATTAATGTAACTGTGTTTTTTACTGTTCTGTAACTAGATGCTGCATGACTTAAACACTTACCTGCATAAGGCCATTCCTGACACCAGACTTACCATTCGCAAATACCTGGACGTCAAGTTTGAGTATCTGGTAAGAAGTCAGCCAAGGTGTGCAGAAGTGCCAGTAATTATAACAAATGATGTGGAATTGTATAATCACCTTAATTACACAATGTGAATTCTACAGGAATAATTAAGAACTATTTGGTAACAACTATGTGTTATTCAGTGTCTACTATGAATTATTCAGTTACTTTTAGATATTAGACCCTGTTTAGACTGCCAGCTCAAATTTGTGACGTATCCTGGTTGTATCCAGATTGACTTTGTATATTCTGGACAGCAAAAACACATGAAATCTGATGGTTTGATCCAAACCATGTTTGGAGGTGCCTTAAAATGCAATTCCAGTTGGATTTTTACAGATGCCTCTCAGTTTGGACGCTGTGGACATTCACAGTATTTCAAAGTGTGTTTTGCGCCAGTTGCAATGTGTCCAAGCTGTTGGAAGTGCTGGGATTTGCTACGTAGTCACTGAAGACTCCAGCAACCCATACAGAATGGTTTGTGATGTCTGGACACACAGATCTGCTCTGATCACTTGCAACTAACAGCACGGACATTCAATCTAATTTAAGAAACTGATCCAATTTACCTGCAGCCTGAACGCGGCCTTATACAATATCTACAATTAAATATTCTGTACTTACTATGAACTGTTTAATATCTACTCTGTGTAAGTTATGTAGTTATGAGAGTGAAGAATTAAAGTGTTAGACTATGCTCAGACATTTACTCTTTTAGAGTAGAGATGCTTGCAGGACAAATAATGAATTGTTGTTGTTTCTTGTCCTGTGTGTGTGTGTGTCTGTGTTGTGTGTTAGTCATATTGTCTGAAGGTAAAGGAGATGGATGATGAGGAGTATAGCTGCATCGTAAGTTCCTCTTATTTCATTTAAACATGTTATCTAGAACAGTATTACTAAAGACCAGAATTATATGGATAAAGGTATCCGCATTTATACTCATGATGAATACTCATACTCATGGGTGAATGTTTAAACCTGACCACAGATTTAAAAATTATAAAATCGTATCAGAGTTCACATGTAGTCATTGAGAAGGTTGATTAGTTGCTCTGGTTTAGCCCATGTCATTTTAGTTATTTCATTTGATTGAGCTTCTTGTTAATACGGTGTGCAGTTTTAAATAAAATTGATATATTTTCACCAAAGAGATGAGCTATGTAGGCTGAGTTTGTAATTTTTATGATTGATAGGAACATCTAAATTGTGAAAGAGAAACAAGAAGAATATGGTAGTGACCACTTTATGCTTAATCACTTCCTTTCTAATGTGCTAGATGTTCCTTTTTATTAAGCCACTTTTGGTGTACATGCTCTTTTTCTTTCTCAATTTTACTGAAATAATTGCTCCTTTAATATTTTATGACTATCCAATGATGTAATAAAATGTGGCCACTGAAAGTTGCTGACTCTCACTGTTTGAAACTCTCAATGTCGGGGAACTGTTTTTAAAGGTGATTCAGCTGTTTGGAGGGTGATTCTCTTTTTAAGGATGCAGTGGTTTAAAGTGCTGAACTCTTTTTATTATGATGTGAAAAAAGTAGTCATGGAAGCTTTTAGGAGGTTTTAAGCCCTGTTCATTTATGGTTTGTGTTACTTGTTTGTGTTTGTGTTTGTGTATGTTGCGCAGGCTTTGGGTGAGCCTCTATATCGTGTGAGCACAGGAAACTATGAGTACCGCCTTATCCTGCGCTGTCGGCAGGAGGCTCGCTCCCGCTTTGCTAAAATGCGCAAAGATGTCCTGGAGAAGATCGAGCTACTGGACCAGAAGCACGGTACGTTCACACTTGAACTCAATAGGTTGCTTTTAGTCACGCCATTGCACGACATTCAAAATACACATGGTGGACAGTAAGAGAAAAACAGAATGGATGAGATGGACGTAAGCAGCTTCGAGCAGGAAGTTGCCCTCAGCCTCGTCTTAACTTCAGACAAAGGCTCAGAAGCTATTTTTGCTGTAGTTTTTCTGTAAATGTCTTGCATTTTTCTCTCATAAATGACTTTTCCTTAGGTGGAAAATCACTTCCAGCCCTCCATCTGCAGTTCACGTCATAGCAACCCAGTGACATGACATTATTTGCAAACATTCTATACTTACACATGGATGCTAGATGGAGACATGGATGCCATGTCTTTTTACAAGAGTTGCTATAAATAAGGAGCGGATGAGAATATTTTTAGCTATCTTGGCTAGTGATGTACATTCTTCCTTCGGTTTATCCTTTTGTTTTAAAAATATCGCTTGTATAAGTGTAATACCTCGTAAAAATGTGCCTGCTGGCCATCAGACAGATTTAATGTCAATGTTAGTGTTTGTGACAATAATTATGCAAATTGACGTATTTCCTGCAGCAGTGTAGTCAAATCACAGCAGTACTAAATATGGTTCTCTGGAGAGAATTGTTAACACAGATGGCCTCTGATCTGAAAAAAGCCTGCAAGCTGTTTCACTGCAGACTGTGGTTTTAAAAACTGAATGTTCACTGTATCCCAGAATCCCAGTGTTGTAAAATAATCCTTTTCATAATGATACTAAAGCTACTGATGGCGTATTGTTGGGCTATGTTGGAAACCAAAGGAAACCAAAGCTGCTTTGTTTCACTTTCATAGTGAGCCTACTCATAGAGAATTACAAACAGAGGAAAATGGTGTTAGACAAGCTGAGAAAAACGTGAAATAACCAGTGCAGAGCCATACAGGGGCATCTGTGTACCACTAGACCGGCACTATGTTTATAAACTGTGGCAGTGTACATTCACTCTTTGGCTTGCTGTACTATTTGCATTAGAACACCAAAGAGTTTCTGAGCACTAAGTAAAGAAATGTTTAACACAGTGTCAATTAGGGGTTTAAGACTTTGTTTGGCAACAAGATGATGAAGTACTTGGAAGTCAAATTTGCTTATTCACCCAGTTCAGCCTCTTGTAATAACTTAAGACTATAAGTCATACAGCGGCTGCTCACTTTTTTACTGCTTCGCATTTATTAAAGGAAAAATTGATACGACATGCTTATATTATATCTACAATGCACAAAAGTACAGAGATATACAGTGTCAGAAACCATGTATCTATCTAAACAAATCTCTCAGGTGTTTTTCATTGTTGTTGAAGGAGCAACACACACTAAACACTGTTCTCCACCATTTTTTGAGAGAAGCCGCCAAGTTTTCCTAAAAGCACCATGAAACTAAGGCACAGGCCATTACAGCTGACCATTCAGTAAATAAATTAGATTTTTGTTGAATTATTGTTTCAAAGCATTCTTTCTTCTTATTCCAGTTCAGGACATCGTCTTTCAGCTGCAGAGGTTTGTGTCTGGGATGTCCCGTTACTATGATGAGTGCTATGCAGTGCTGAAGGAAGCCGACGTGTTCCCCATTGAGGTAGACCTCTCCCGCACCATGATCAACTACAGCAGCCAGAGCCAGTCCTACGAGGATGAGGAGGATGAAGAGGAAGAGCGGGAAAAAGGGGAGGGAAGCGGCTCTGCAGGTCAAGCAGAGAACGGGGCTGAGAAACTGATAGATGATGAATGAGTGAAGGGATGAACTGGATGGTGGTTAAGACTGAAATGCAGAAACCAATGAATAGAACTGTCCCACACCATGAATTTATAAATGAATGAATGAATGAATTACTTAATGAGAGTAAGTGAATGATCAGCGAGTAAGTGTGGAAAAACAGAATGAATGAATGAATAGTGTATATCGTTATGGAGTGAACGTGTGGATAACAACAGAGATTACAGTCGTCTTTATTTGCACTTCAGCAAAATCACAGCAGATCTGTTATTTTCTTTTAGCGGAGTTGCATTTAAATCTTGACCCCATAAAACCAGCTACCAAGGGACAATCTTAGATTTTCACTGTACATATTCAGCACTCAGCGTTTGCTTTGTTGTTGAATTTGAGTCTTCTTTGGGCCAAACAAAGTTTAAAATAATTTTATGCAACACATTTAATGAATCAGCCAATACATTTCAATTAATATTGCTTGTTAAGTACAAATCAAGAAAAGTGATGGTGTGTGATTCGGAGGACTTCAAGTGGTTTGGGTGCCTTTTGCCTCACATTTCACTGCATTACATATTTGGATGATAGTGAGTTCACTCTTTGGCCCGTATTTATTAAAGTTCTCTGAGTATGAATACTGATATGAGATCAGTTTACGCCTATTACAATGCACTCTATAGTAGATGAGTATTGTTACCCAGGGAGGCTTGATCAACGAGGGCCTTTGTTAGCTAATCATTTTTCTTGGTCATCATTTGCATGGTTGTCTGAAATCATGGATAAATAGCATTTCCTTTTGTTGTTAAATCAGAAATGTATTTTATCATGAAGGATAAATTCTTACTTTGCTTAATTATCCTATCTTAATGCACTACACGGGACCAGACTAGTGGCTTTACATTTCACAGACACTTGCTTTCAGTTCCAAATCATTTTTTTTTCTTTGGAAGTGAAACGTTTGAATTCAGTTTTTGTGGTTTCTCTGTAGCTGTGTACAACATGCTTGAACTATCCAGCTCCTGGACATCATCTGTCCCCCAGAGTTTATTTCCAATATCTGATCATCCTAATGAAGTTATGTAGCCTAGTCTGTTGACGTCAGACTGGAATTCAAAATCCATTTCCGGTTTTGCTGTTATCTGAAATGTACTCTATTTAAAATCGAAAGGATGTTTATTTATCTGCATTTATTTATTTGTATGATGTTTAAAACTGTTGAAGAGGACCTAAAAAGTGCAGAGCTACTGAAGCAGTCTGCTGCTGTATGACTGGTTGGTTTAATTTAGTCACTGAACACTGGAGGAGTATTGGTTTGAATCTATGTCTATGTGACGACTTTACATCGTTTCTGTTTAGGGATGCTTTAAAAATGTGTGGGTTTTTGTCTCTTGTAAGCCTTTTGTGTGTCTGTGAATGTTACGGAGACGTTACTATTAAGGGGGGACGTGCTACAGATGTATGTAACTTCAGAAAATATACAATTAAAAGTATTTGTTGCAAACGAAAACGTGTTCATGTGTGGCATCTGCACGAGCCACGCCTTTTCATTTCACATATGAAATGATTATTGTAACAAAATAGTCGCTAGAGACAGATTGTGTACTCTTTGTAAAGGCCCCGCCCTCCACCACTCACAACGCCGCCCCAGTGGCCTAATGGATAAGGCACTGGCCTCCTAAGCCAGGGATTGTGGGTTCGAGTCCCATCTGGGGTGATCACCTTTTCTTCGTCCTCAGTTTATTTCTTGTATTTTCTGTGAGTTGTTGTCCAAAAGAGGACGCACCGTTTACACATTAACGAGATAATCAGCGAAAGCCAGAAAGCCACGCGGACGAGGAAGCTGCTCCACGGGCAGGGATTTTCCTCCTGCTTTCACTTCTACTCCGGGTTTCTATCAAACAGCGTTAATGCGGGAGTGAAGCGCGCTCTGTATGTGACATTACAGCAATGACCGACATGAAGATATCTGTTTTTGTTTTCGCCTGTGCACTCGGAGCGGTGGTGAAAGCTGAAGGTAAGTTACCTTGACTTTGTTTGTCCCTCTCTGTGCGCTAACTTCATGTTGTCCTGGTTTGCTCTCTGTGGAGACCGCGCTGTGCTTTCGAGCTAGCTGAAAACAAAACTGGCGACTGAAGTTAGGAACCCGTTATTGAGTGTAAACCTGAATAAAGTAAGACGAGGTGAGGTTAGCTGCTTATTCGAATTCCCTGTCCCGCCTTAAAGTGTGAATGTTACTGCCGCACCATTTAAGGTGGAAAAGAAGCTAACTTCAGAAAGCAAGCAAGAGTTGGGCTTTTTCAGCACACTGATAGTGAGTTTTACGCTAACCCCACAAGTTGTCACTGCGAAAATCTCACACAGCTGTAGTCACACTTTGTGGTGAGGGAATAAATCTGTGTCTCTCCAGATAAACACCTCTTCGCTTCGTCAGCAGATTAATGCTAAACCTATTTAGCTAAATCCTTCCTTTGCTGTGCCTTAGCAGTCTTGGGTGAAGGTGAAGCAGCCAAAAGTCAGTGACTAGTAGAAGTAAAAAAAAAAAACTGGTTAAAGGGGAATTCCTCCTGTTTTTTCTGAATAAGTGAGTTGTGGAGACAACAGTCATGGGGCAACAGTCATCCATAGTATTTAACTCACTGGAGAGAATCTGATTTACAGTGCTGGTGATGGGAACCAGGTGTCACACACATACTGATACTTTAAATTACTATCCAAAATCAGCTATCGGCCTTGAACATGTTTCCAAATTTTTTACACATAATGCTGAGATTGCTTAATCTGGTAGTGGTAAATATTTTTTTTTGTCGACTTTGCCTTGCAAGCGCTCCGCATGTACCTTTCATTCACAAATGGATTACAAAACTGTTTCCATGTCTTGGGTGTTAAATTGCATCATTTGTAACCTTCTTGAGTAACGAGCGTTTATAGCCATTAAACACTTCATACTTCTGGATGTGAGGGAGTCATCTGTTAATTCTTATCTTGAGATTATGATCTCGTGAAACAGCTTATATTAGATTTTTTAAATAGCAGAATATTTGTGATCCCAAAAGTCATAATCTCAAGATAAAAGTCCATCTCATGGCTTCTCTAGACATCCTGTTACCACCGCTGCAAACAATTCAAACTTGATAAGTTTCAGGGGTGCCAGTTTGTTTCTGCACATACTGTCTAAGTGCTGTGACTATAGAATCAAATAAAATTCTTGTTTGTGGTGGTAATAACTCTAGAGTAAGGTATGATTTATATCAGGCTGAACAGTTTGGAGAAAATATCTAACCAAAATTGTAGCTGTGACTTGAGTCCAGGTCTGTTTCATGAAAGAACATCAGCAAATCCATGTGTATGGTCAGCCTAAAGCACTTGTCGTTGTTGTAGTCTATAATTGAAATGGCAGCTCTTTCGATTAGAGAATTTCACTTTTCCAAAGTGTGATTTCAATATAAAAGTGATAAATCTTTCAGTCCTAGTTGTGTGTGTTTTCTTGTGCACACTTTAAACATCCTCGCAACAGTTCCTCTCATAGGATGGAGAAAAAATGACTCATGCCTTTTGTCTTACTAATGCAAAAAGGGGAACCAAAAATATTTTCTATATCAGAAAAGGAAGTGTGTCTATTAGAAAAGTTCTACAAATTTGCTGTTCAGAATTTTTCATTAATGCAAACACCTGAATAAAAGAGAGCATTTAAGAAACATAGTACATAAGTATATGGGGCATTTGGGATGTTGCCCAGCACTAATACAAAAGCTCAGTGTCAGGCAAGATCTTCTCTGCAGTGGTCAGAGCAGTCCCCTAATAACATATTACTAAGATATGTGGTCAGCCATGTGACCAGCAGCAAGGCAGTTATAGGCACAGTTATATGAAAATATCAGCCTGCTCGGTTTGAAAGCCCTGCCTGCTGCAAACCGGCCCTGTCCCAGTAGTTCTGTGTTGACTGACCGATGCGCTGTTTGTTGTTGTTTGTGTAACTAGACTGTTCCTACATAACAGGGACGAGTCATTTGCCTAATGCAGTTTATGCAAAAGTTAATTTCTTGAAGTAGTCCGCGGTATGTTTTAGATCGTGTTCTGTTGTAGAGGGCGTTGTAAGTTTCAGTAACTTGACTGATTGTCACGTTTGCTTCCAGAATTTTCTGATATTCATTGGAATCCATTCTCCCATCTACCCATGCAATGCTTCCCGGGCCACAGGCCGCCATAGAACGCTGAAGCATAATAAATCCTCCCCTACACTTAACAGTTGCTGCTCTTTTCACCATATGCTGCTACTTTTTTTTTATCTCCAAACCTTTGTGGCCAAAGACATGTTAGACTTTTTGAAGGTATTTTACTGTAATTTGGGGGGATTTGCTTTGTTTTTCTGGATAGCATACGAGCAGTTCTGCCTGATACTTCTCTTGTTCTTCCAGGTCTTGTCTTGACTTCCACAGTTCCCCATACCTGCCATTTCTGAATGACGTTTCAGACAGTGACAGTTACAGATTGGAAACACTTAAACATGCTTCCTAAAGCTTTCCCCTGTTTTGTAGACCACCTCATCAGCTTTAGCTTTTTCATGTCAGTTCTTGATCTGCCTAACAAGCCTTAACAAGTCACTTAAAGCCACGGTACGACTGAAATGATGCCCAAATCTTTGCATGTGTCACAACAACTATTTTTTTCTTTTAATGTTTAAGTTAATCAAATGTAAACTGATTGAGCATTAATGCTTGATTTTAATAGTTGGCAGCAGAGGCTGTTTACTACTTTTCACTTCTACCAGAAATAATAATACCAGGGTTGCCTCCAGCAATTCTGCATTCAGCTGTGCAGTGCAGCAGGTAACAAACAATTCATGCATCAGAGTGGCTTGTTGTGAAATACACCATGTTCACAATGATGGTGATAGAAACTAAACATCTGATAAGTTTAAAATGAGCTATTATATGAAATGGTTACTAATGAGTTGCCTAATGCTTAAATCATTTTTTTTACTATAGTTGCACAAAAAGCTTTTCAGGTCAATATAATAAAAGACAATTTTTCTCACTTTGTGGAAGAGGAAAGAGCTTGACATAGAACCTACCATTCACACATAAAGAATAAGCTGCCAATTCATGCTAATGTTATAAGGGGTGTTTCTGCTCAGATTGCATTTTGAATGAGGCGCAGTATAGGGCAGCTAATCAGCTTCTTCACATGCATTCTCAGTAGTTACAGTAATATAAACTGTATTTTAAAAAGTCTGTTTAATTGCAAGGAACAAATACACGTTGTAAAATAATGTTGGGAAAATTACTGTTCTGATCTGTTTTGGTACATACACTCACACTACAAGACAAATATAAGAAATAGGCATTTCAAATCTATTCATGGCAGGCAAATACTTGCCAGAGGCTGTGAGGTGAAATACTACCCAGCAGATCAGTATAACATACAACAACTGGTGTCGTTTACTAGTAGTTCTAGATATAAAATGGCTATATTGGTGTTGACCTTGGGTTCCTATCACCACCATTGTAAAGAAGTCTGAGCCAGCCACCTTAAAAATCAACGTCTGCACAGTGGTGTTAAATAGTATCCTGTTGCTCTCAGTAATGAGCAGATGTGCTGAGTTTGTGCATCTGTGAAGGAACTGTTCCACATAATTTGAGAACCAGGCATTTAGTAAATCACATGATGGCATTTGTGCATTCCTCAATTACAAACATGCTTGTGTTCATCCTTTTTTTCCTCCCCAAATGCTACAGTAATGGCTGACTGTTTCATTGTTTGGACTGCTAAACATTTACACTCAATTTAGAGACACCAGTGGAAATCTAAACCTCATTGCATTAATAATTGTTTGGGTCTGTATGTTCACTAGCGCTCAGTTGCGTTGGCACATGTCTGAATCTGTTTAAAGCTGCAGGACTCTGTTATTGTGTTCCTTATTCAGGAGTGCAGAAGGCCACTGTCTACTGGGACCCAACACATAAGGCAGTGTTACTGAAGGAGGGTGTTCTGGATAAAGCAGGTGACGCTTATGGCTACTATAATGACTCGTTCTCCTCAACGGGCTGGGGAGTGCTGGAGATCCGAGCAGGGTATGGAGAGACCCCAGAAACGGATGAGGTCACCTACTTTCTGGCTGGGTATTTGGAGGGGTTCCTTACTGCCAGGTGAGTGGACAGACACAGTGTTGCATTAAATACTCACTGTGTAATTCATTAACATTAATCACACTTGGACACTCCACTGAATAGGGTCATGTGGGGGAGTATATCATTTATACAGTTATGCCAGTATATCTATCAATATCTATCTATCTATATCTATCTATCTATCTATCTATCTATCTATCTATCTATATATATATATATATATATATATATATATATATATATATATATATATCCCAGCATAATTTTTATATACATATACTGTGTGTATATATATATATATATATATATATATATATATATATATATATATATATATATATATATATATATATATATCCCAGCATAATTTTTATATACATATACTGTGTATATATATATATATATATATATATATATATATATATATATATATATATATATATATATACACACACGTTTTTTTATGGATAAAAACATTATATTTCATATATATATATTCACATTTCATACAGCAGCATTATCTGTTTTTTTTAGTTTAGTGTTTTTTCTATCTTTTTCTATTCTACTGTGTGTGTTTTATTTGAGCTACCACTAACTGTAAAATATAATAGGCTTCAGGCTGTTTTGAAATAACTGTTCTAAAGACATAAACACCGACTAGACTGTGATTTAATTCCTGGATTTGTAAATGATGTCTTGTGTTGTGTGTGTTACGTTCTCTTTGGATCATCGGTGTGACTGTGTGTTTGTTTTTATGTCTGCAGGCAGATGTATGACCACTTCACCAACATGTATCCGCAGATTATAAAAGAGGAAAAAGTCCTGGCGGCTGTGAAGGACTTCATGACGTGAGTGTGCTTCATCTCAAAAGCTCACTACTGGACTTCACCCAGCTAAATTTAAAAGCTGGGTTTAGGGTACCTCACTTTGTACCTCAGTTTAGAATATAGTAAATCATGTTAGCTTTTCACCCAGTGAGTGCTGGGATAGGCTCCAGTACCCTCTGCAAACCAGGAGGATTCTTTCTAGGTGACAGCTCTGCAGAGATTACTCTGAATTCAGCTCCTAAAAGCCTAGTGCCAGGATCAGGGTACACAGTGTCAGATTACACAATCATAATTTCTTGGCCATAAATGCTTGGCCAGGACACTGGCACCATTACACTGGTTTAGAGCTGTGAGGCAAGTAGTGTGGCTCATTGTTCCACCTGACATGCACCAGAGAGCATTCAGTCCTTCTATCGGTCAACGTCAAGGACCTCCATGTTGGAGAATATGCTAAACTAAACTAAAAATATACCAAAACATCTGAAATGCTACACTTTGCATTGGAGTATATCCCACATGCCAAATTCCTGTTCTTTCAGTATGTCACTCATGGCCTGTTCCTTCTTCCTGGCTTTCATTTTCAGGCTACGATGGGAAATTTGTTGGCTATGACAAAACTGAGTCAAATCAGATGTGATGAACAGAAACACTTAAGTCTCCAGAGCTATAAAGTAACCTAGTTTAATACTCCTGCTTTAGCTGCTTCCTTGTGTATGTGAACTATGGAATGGGGGCAGTGGCCTGTCCTACTTTTTTATGTGGGACAAAGAGCTTTTGTCTAGCCTACCTCTGTATGCATGTATGGTATTAATGTTATCTTGCTGTCACAGATTATTATCACAGTTAAGGCAATAAAAATAAACTACTTGACCCCTCAATGACCGACTTAAAGTGGAATTTGACCAATTAAAAACAAAAAAACATGATTAAATGTTAAGATATGAACACAGAGTGGTTTGATTTGAAATTCTCGATTATAAGATTTGTTTGCAGCGGTGCTGACTGGAAACAGACATGTAAAGAAGCTCCCTCACAGAAAGTCACTACATGGGGAAATGTGAATACACTGTCCGAGACATTTTATAGTACTTTATAGATTAGATTTGGGCCTTAAACACACACATATATATTTGGTTATATTAGTTAAAAAAATGTATTAATTAATTATTTAACCTCAGAGAATCTTTTATCTACTGTTGTATTGTTTAGCTTTCTCTAGCCGTCACTACAGGGAGATGTTTTTATTTTGTTTATCAGTAAACAGGATGCGTGGTCTCGGCAGCAGGTGAAGCTGAATAAGAGCAGTGATCCTCTGTGGACCCACACTGGCTTTATCCTGGCTCAGATGGACGGGCTGCAGGCCGGCGTGGCTGTCTGGGCTAAGCGCATGGGGAAGAAGGTGAGGAGAAAAGGATGTAAATTATATGATATTCAGTTTTTTAAAACATGTAGCATTTTGTTTTGTAAATGTAAATCCTTGCCTATTGTTGTTCAGTTAATGGGTAGAGCGACATGAACACAATTTAATAGAGGTTTTATTTTGGGTCAATTCAGTGTGTTCTTGTGGAAAAGCTGTGAACTGCATTTACATTGTTTCACTGTAGCGACTGCATTGCAATGAACAGGTGGAATATCATTAGTCCTGGTTAATTCTGTACAGATTTAATTTGCCTCAGTAAGCTGCTTTAGGCTATCAGGATATCGTCACTGTCCAATAAAAAACATGTATTTTCTACATCATTTGAACTTGCAGATCCTTTACATTGAGTGAAAAGTTCACGATGAATTGACCAATAGAAGTGCTCCAAATTAGCTTGGAAACAGTTCTGGTTTCACTGAATGACATTGAAAGTAAAGTATGTTTTGGTCTCTCCTATGAAGTTGCAATTTTGGAGATACTTGTTTTTCATTGGACAGCGATCTAATTATTCTTTAAATGCTGGTCACATTTTCTCATACGGACATTTTGGCTAACTAATCTCTCTGTAGTTATTTAGGGATTTATTCATAGAAGAAACTGAAAACATGTACTTGATATGAAGAATGGAAGAATTAAGACTCTGAATAGCTCTACCTTTAGCCTTTTTTAACCTCCCAAACTATGTGTTCCTTTTTATTTTTGCTATTTTTTCTATTAACTGCGAAGAGAAAACGTGTTCAGTTTTAGGGAAATTTATTTTATTTAACACAAGCTAAAATTGCAGGCCTACTTGCAGCTTCTTGTTTGAATTTTCCTCTTCAGTAGTGGAATTCACTGAGAAATTCAACAGAACATGTCAGCTGATCGGCTGGCACACCCAGACGTGCATAGGACTGTATATGATTTGATTTAACACATTTTGGTGTAAATGAGAAAAGGCATTAATATCATTAGTAATATTCTCACTTTGTGGTTAAACAACGTTAGCTGAGCACTGTGTTAGTTGTTACCCTGAAGACTGAAGCTGTAATCGTCTCTCCCTCTCTCCCCGTAGCCGTTGTCTCTGTTTGCAGTACAGTTTCTGAACGCTGTGGGAGATCTGCTGGACCTGATTCCTGCACTTGTACCTGGAGCCAAAGCTAATCTGAAACATTATAAAGAGCCACCTATGGGCCACTGCTCTGCTCTCATTAAGGTACATCTGCACTTCAGCCAGTCAGCTGATGAGTGATTGACTGTCCAGAGTATTAAACCTGTCCAGAATTATTATACCTCAGTATTTACATCCACATGTTTTAATAGAGGATTTTGGATGCACCTCATCTCAGAGATTTTTTTATGTAACCCTGTTGTTGCTTATTCTCGCCTTTAACCTTTGCTCTGTTGTTGGTTCCAGCCTGAAGACCAGCTGCCTATTAGCAAGTGCAGTTTCCTATTAGCAATGGATTGAAAGTGTGGAGTCTAAAGTGTTGAGTCTAAAGCCAAAACTATTGTGGAAATATACGCTGACCGGACACTTTATGAAGTACACCTGCATGTTTTTATCAGCTCCACTTACCATATGGGGGCACTGTTTCTCTGCATACTTTGTTAGCTTCTGCGTTACCCTGTTCTTCATTAGTCGCGACCCTTACAGGTCTACCACAGAGCAGGGTTTTATTTTATTATTTTATTTTTTTTGGAGGTGTTGTGCACTGCAGTGACACTGACGTGGAGGTGGCATGTTAGTGTGTTTTGCACTGGTATGAATTGATCCGAGACAACAAGTTAGGGTTATGAACGTTACAAATTGTAACAAGTGAACCAGCATAATTGCACCTGCTTATATAAATGAATCCTCTCTGAGTAGTACTTCAGGCAGACTGTGCTTTACAGTGTAGTGCAGGAGGAGTAAGGATAAAACAACAGGCAGCAACTAACAAAAGCAACAGCAGGTTGAGACAAGTTGCAGGTTAGAGTAAGACAGTAAACAATGACAATAATTGTATGTGTTTAAACACTAATATAAATAGTCACTAACCCAAATGTATATTTGCCTGTGTTAGCCAGACGGTAATTTCCAGCTGTAGTTGTTAAGGGTCGGGGTTATTCAGATCAATATAAAGCACACCACACACAGGATAGGGCTCTGTTTTCATTAGGATGTATCTAAACATGATACTGAGGTCAATGGTACATTGTGTGTTGCAGATGCTTCCAGGTTATGAGAACCTGCTGTTTGCTCACTCCAGCTGGTACACCTACGCCGCCACCTTGCGCATCTTCAAACACTGGGACTTCAAACTGAGTGAGCCTAACACAGCCACAGGGAAACTCTCCTTCAGCAGTTATCCTGGTACGTGCAGACCACTGACTACTGTGAAATGGGCCCACACAAACATGTACAAATCTAGGAGCCTGATTCATCTACCTTTCATCTCGCTGTTAAATCATTGCACAACGTAATTATTAACCAAGGATATTTCCATTCCTGTTATATATGAGTGTGCTGAATGTCTGCTTTTACATAGAATATCTGATTTCTCCCAATAAGTCATGATGTGTAGCCTGGTTTGGTATAAACATTAGTATTAGTAATGCTTGTAATAAATTTGAATTTCTTTATGCCTGATTTACACAAGCTGCCTCTGCATGGCGCAGGGGACCTGCAGTGTAACTGCTACAGCTCACATGCACTTTTTTTTTTTCTTTCATATTCCTAGCCATCTCAAAGTTGGGACTCTTTTTGTACCATTAAAAAAGTAAATAAGTAGATTAACTTAATATGCAGTTGTAGCACACACACACTCACTGAGTCACTGAGAAATCACCGAGTTTTGTATCTTGTGTCTTGCAGGTTTTCTGGTGTCTCTGGATGATTTCTATTTGCTGGGAAGTGGCTTAATGATGACTCAGACGACTAACAACGTCTTCAACACCTCTCTGTACAGCTACGTCACTCCTGCCAGCCTGTTCGCCTGGCAGAGGGTCCGACTGGCCCATACACTCGCCCACAATGGTTTGGAGTGGGCTAAACTCTTCAGCAGGTTTAATTCTGGTGAGCTGGGAGCTGTATAGAAAAAATATTTATCTGATTATTGTTTATAGTCAAGTGTGAAAGTTTTGCCACCCTGGGTTAAATTACATGTTTTGATTATTATTATTATTATTTTTATTTATTTATTTATTTATTTATTTATTTATTTATTTATTTATTTATTTATTTATTTATTTTTCTTATAGAAAATAATGACAACTGGACGTATTGAAACATTTGCATATGGCTGTATATACAGATTAGGATTATAATTGTACAAAGCCTACTATATCTAGTGATGTACTGAAGCCTGACCAGACCATTTCTATTTATAGCACATTTTAAGATAAGGTTACTAAGTGCAGCATAGTAGTTGTAGTTAGTAGTGGTGGTGGTGATAGTAGACGGTAGTTGTTGTAGTTGGTCGTGTTGATAACAGAAGGTAGTTGGTGGTGGTGTTACTAGAATGTAGGTGGTGTTGTTTTTGGTGGTGGTAATAGTAGGTAGTTGCAGTTGTTGGTGTTGATAGGTGGTAGTAGTTGCAGGAAGTGTTGGTGGTGATGTTAGTATGTAGTTGTAGTTGGTGGTGATTGTTGTAGGTAGTGGTGGTGCTCTTAGTAGACGGTAGTTGGTGGTGGTGACGATTAATACTAGGTAGTTTAGTTAATGGTGCTAGAAGGTTGTTGGTGTTGGTGGTAATGCTAGGTAGTTGCAGTTGTTGGTGTTGGAGTTGATAGGTGGTAGAAGTTGTAGTTGGTGATTATTATTGTAGGTGATCATAGTAGGTGATGGAGGTTCTCGTTAGGAAGAAGTTGTAGTTGGTGGTGGTGATTGTAGGTGGTGGTAGAAGTTGTAGTTGTTGGTGGTGGTGATAGTGATAGTAAGTAGGTGATGTAATTCACGGTTTTGGTGTTAGTAGTATTAGTAGTATTGTTGAAACATTTTCTTATGCATCCAATGACTGTTTTGTTTCTTTTTGCTCTCAGGCACATATAATAACCAGTACATGGTGCTGGACACAAGTAAAGTCTCTCTGGGCTCTAATATTGATGATGGCGCTTTAGTTATAGTGGAGCAGATCCCAGGCCTGGTGGAGTACTCTGACCAGACACAGACCCTGCGCAGAGGTAACATTCTCTCAGCATACTTTGTAAAGGCACATACATTAGAAAAACATTTTTCTGTGCTACTTTGATGTAATATGTAAACAAACTCTATATTTAACTCCCACATTCACTCTTTTCTTTAACATTGTTTCTGTGATAAAGTGATAAAACGAGTAAAAAAAAATGAAAAAAAAAATATATATATATATTTACACTACAGTGTTTACATTATTGTGTTTTTATTTTTTTTATTTTATTTATTTTTATAAATAATACTCCAGGTTACTGGCCATCCTACAACATTCCATTCCATCAAAAGATTTACTCTCTGAGCGGCTATGAGGAGATGTGGAAGGAATATGGAAATGATTTCTCCTATGATCTTTGTCCCCGGGCCAAGATCTTCCGCAGGGATCAGGGAAGCGTGACTGACCTTGCCTCCCTCAAACACATCATGAGATATAATGGTAACCATAGTAACAGTGTCATTAATGCTAATGCTTGTCAGTCTAAGGTTGTTTTCACATGCAGTTCATTTGCTATAGTCTGCATTGGAACTTGTGACGTACCATTTTCATTGTTCATTTCTTGCATTGGTTAAGTTCCCTGGATTAGAATGCTTCGTTAGGTAATACCGGTTGAGGGGGGATCGCAACAAGCATTACTCTTGAAATGATTTGCATTCTTTCCAGCATTGGACTACATTAAAACCACCTCACACAGCAGGTGAAGAACACATTCAGATGTTTAAACGTTGAACTAAACCTAACAAGACAGCTTTAATTATATACCTAACCTTTTGGTAATTTATGTATGTATATTTTTATGTATGTACACACCCATTGTCCATTTTATCAGCTCCATTTACAAAACAGGTCCCCTTTCACCCTGTCAGGACCTCCACAGGACCATCACAGAGCAGATATCATGTGGGTGGTGGGTCATTCTCAGCACTGACGTGGTGGTGGTATGTTAGTTTGTGTTGTGCTGGTATGAATGGATCAGACACAGCCGTGCTGCTGGAGTTTTTAAACACTGTCCAATCACTGTCCACTCTGTAAAACACTACTACCTTTAGCTCAGCTGTTGCTGCAAAGTTTGTTTTGGTTATTCTCTAGTCCTTCATCAGTGGCCACAGGATGTTGCCCACACTGTTGGCTGCAAGTTGCTGGTTGGTGGACTGTTCTCAGTCCAGCAGCACTGTTGTGTCCCATCCACTCATACCAGCGCAGCACACCACCACTGCATTGCTGAGAATGATCCACCTTCCTAAGAATACCTGCTCTGTGGTGGTTTTGTGGGGGTCCTGGCGGTTAAAGAACAGGGTAAAAGATGATAAACAATGTACGCAGGGAATCAGGTGGACTACAGTCTGTAATTGCTGAACTGCAAAGTGTGCCTATATGGTAGGTGGTACTGATGAAACAAGCCATGTGTGAAGATACAAGGAGAAGCTTTTAATGTTATGGCTGATCGGTTTATAGGTTATAGTAAAAGCTCCACATTACTAAAATCTGAAGCCTAAGACCTAAGTCTTAGACCAGTATTTAGTCTTCAGCTGTTTACTCCATATAAGGTGTGGGTAAAAAGACACAGATTTCTTTTAGTACAGACGATTGCCATCCAAAGTGTGTTGTGATGTAAAATATCATATTACACACCCTCAGTCCTTATAACTACAATTTTTAACAGTTTCTTTTTATGCAATACAGAATATCCCAGCGGTGTGGTGTATAATATCACTGGTGTATTATATTTCAATAATGTACTCAAATTAACTGTGCTAATAGCTCCCCCTTGTGGGGAGAACCTGTTACCACTGGAGAGAGACTTGTGAATAACAAGTACATATTCTGAGGCGCTGTATATACTGTGGAATCCAAAAGACCACTGATGAACATGTTTTTATTTTGCATTGCTTTCTGATGTTACTGCAGCACTTTTCCATTACCAATGATCTTATCAGCATAATAACTGGAAAGAGAAGTAGAATTTTAGATTCTTAGAATTGCTCTGTCCCTCTTTAGCTGTAGCTACAGCATGCCCTTGTGCAAAAGCCTCTGATCAGTAGATCAAGTCCATCTAGAGTCATCTGAACACAACCTTCAGTTGAAAGAATAATATTTAAAAAAATAAAGAAATAAGATTTCTGACCTTTTTACAATTCCTTAACATGGTCAAATTGAGACTGGGGTTATCTTGTTTTTCTTTTTAGTGTTGTAGAGAGGGATAGATTTTGTAAGATTAAGCCACCTAAAATAATATTTTATCCAAGAAAAAAAGTAAATTAAGTTTAGATTAATGGTGTGACATTTAGTATAAATTTGCTGTTAAATTTGGGAAAATGATCCAAGATTAACATTATGGTTTTGTTTTTATTTATTCATTTATTTATTTATTTATTTTTTGTGCAACCCACCCTGAAATTCTTGAAATCTTGAAGATTTCTTGTTTGCCTGTTAGTCATTTTACTCGCAATGGAATTTTCTATTGACTGCAGTGCTACACAAAACGTTTTGAAGAAATGTAACTAAGGTTCTAAAGGTAAACAAGGTGTGTGCAGTGTTGTGTGACAGTGTTGTGTGTAGAGCTTGGAGGAATAAATTATTGAAAAATATTTCCTCATATACTAAATGATTGGTCAGACTAGACTTGTTGGTTGTTTGAGTACTTCTAAGTTGGGTCTTCTAGTCTAATATAGCTAATAATTAATGGAAGTCAATTAACATTGTTAGTATCTCAAGCTGTAGTATCAGGTTATCTTACTAATGTTCCTGTACATGTGAGATGGTTATCTATAAAAGTGTTCCTTTGTGCTGCTCAGTTATAACCTGTAGTTGAGGCTTTCTCGAAGAGTCTAGTCATCAGGTTCAGCTTTTCAGGTGTTGGTGAGAGGAGTGAAAATCTGAACATGAAGTGTCGTATGTTATTGATGTATTCTTTGAGAAAAGCTAAAATATTTTGATCTGTTCTGAACATTGTTGTGTTTTGTTCTTGAAAAGGATCTGAACTGAACTTTTTTTCTGCACTGAAGAGCTAGTACAGTGATCTGCGTGCTGCTGCTGTTTTATAGATTATAAGAACGACCCGTACTCGCAGGGGGACCCTTGTAAGTCCATCTGCTGCCGTAATGACCTGCGTGATGGACATCCAAGTCCTGGTGGTTGCTACGACACCAAGGTAAGATCCCTCTGTGTCCTGGTGTCACTTTCCTAGTGTGTGGAAAATGAAGCGAGTCTGAGATTTAAAAGCAATTCTATTACTGGCTTCTCTCTCCATCCCTCACTCCCCCTCTACCTTTATCTATCTGTCTATCACTCTGTCTGACTGGTTGTTTGTTTTCCCTCTTCCATTTTCTTTTACTCTTTCTTCCTTTCTCTTTACCTGTTTATTTTTCTTTCTACCTTTTCTCTGTATCTTCTTCATATTCATTTATTCTTTCTTTCTTTCTTTCTTTTTGTTCTGCATATTTTCTCTCTCTGTCCTTCTGTTCATTTATCTTTCTACGATTATCTTTTTCCTTTCTACCTTTTTCTTTCTTTCTTGCTTTCTTTCTTTTTATTGTTCATATTCTTTCTTCCTCTCTCTTTCCTGTTCATTCTTTCTACATTTACTCTTCTTCTTATACATTCTTTCTTTCTTTCTTTTTTTTTATTCTTAATGTTCTCTCTCTCTGTTTATTTATCTTTCTACCTTTTCTCTTTGACTTCTTTGTATTTTCTTTCTTTCTTTCTTTTTTCTTTTTATTTTTCATATTCTCTCTTCCTCTTTCTTTTCCTGTTCATTTTGCTTGCTTTCTTTCTTTCTTTCTTTCTCTCTCTCTCTCTCTCTCTCTCTCTCTCTCTCTCTCTCTCTCTCTCTCTCTCTCTCTCTCTCTCTCTCTCTCTCTCTCTCTCTCTCTCAGGTCACAGATTTCCTAAGGGGGCAGAGGTTTGTGTCTGAGGCTCTGAATGGTCCAACCACAGAAGGTGGGCTTCCTCCGTTCTCATGGGATCGGTTTAACAGTACTGCGCACTGGGGACTGCCGCGCGTCTACAACTACACCTTCATCACCATGCAGCCTGCACTCTTCACTCCATGAGCTTCCTCTGGTGGGGTTGGGAGATTGGGAGGGTGATTAATGATTCTCAGGTACCCCCTGTTAAATCATTAACACGTCTCCAAACATGCTGACGTCCTGCTACAACCTTGAATTACCTTTCAGTACAACTAGAGCCAGAACTGCTTAATGTGGCGAGTTTCTGGACACAGTGTTTCAATAACTGAACTCTTTGTGGAACACTTTTTAAATACGCTGAGGTTTCACTACCCACAAGCCCCCTTATGACAAATCTTAAGTGCCTTTTGTCTTTGGATTTTTTGAGCTTCGTATTAAGACACGCTCCTGTTTGTGTGAATGTTTATATGAAATGCGGGTTTAATTTTCTTGTTGTTTTGGATTTTGTGATTTATTGATGCTGCAGCAGTCCTACAGCATCTCTTGATCTCAGGGCTGTAGGTTAAACCGAAGGTAATCTGTATTTCAGTATGAGCTTTGCATGTGTTGTGTCTTTCATATACAATCTACAACTTCATATACAATTAATGAATAAAGCCAAACTATTCTTAATGTGCTGGTTGTTGTCGTTTATTCAGTGTTGAATAGCAGTGCTGTGGTGCTACTTACAGTGCTGTATAAAGGTATTTGTCCCTTCCTGGTTTTCTCCTTTACTGAATATTTGCTTTTAGTGCTTGAAATATTGAAATATTAGACAAAGAGATCAACACGTTCTTAATAATTGTTTTGTTTGTTTACAGAGCAACGGTATGCAACATGTGCGACAAGTAATTGGCCCTTTAAGTTGTTTCAATTTTAGACTACCAACATTTTCTAAAATTTGACGTCAGCAGTCGTCGTGAAGGAATTTGACGCTACTTTGCAGATATTTTAGATATTGCTACAGATATCGAAATAACAAAAATCTTTCATTTCCATTTTAACTTGCTTTTCATAATTTGCTCCAGTGATATTTTGCTTTGTGTTCAAATTTCATGATGGACAAACCAATGGACATAGTCCAAAAGATTACATCAATTTCCATTACAATTACGAATGTGCGTGTGGGGTATTTTTGTTTATTTTTTTTATCATCATCATTAATTTTTTTTTTTTTTTAACATGGGTGTGGGTCTCAAATATTTTGTATTATACGAGGTTTTGCCAATATTTATCTTATTTATCTAGTTGGACATTCTGGAAGAGTAACATCCTGAAAATAAGCAAACCAAACAAGATAAGCAGGAACGGCAGGAAATACGTGCATTATTGTTTACAGATGTTCTCAAAATATTATACAGAAAGTCGTGACCTTAGGACTAGATTATATCCTCTACAGAACATGTCCAAGACATATGCATATTGTCGCTGTCCGATTAAAAAAAAAAAAAGGATTTACATTTTTTGTGATTTTCAGTTTTCTGCTAAATTTGACATTGTTTCCAAATTTTATTATGGTTGGACCAATAATAATAATAATAATATAGTGGTATAGTGTGTAGAGTCTAAGAATGCAGAGTCTAAGAATGCATGTGCAAATCATGTAAACCCTAGATTAAAAAAAAAATCATATGACAAAAACATATCAAATATTAAGATATTTGAGATATCATTTTATTGTTATAAATATATGCCATTTTTTTATTTGATGCCAGCAACACATTTCCAAAAATATGGGACAGGGCGATGGTTACCTCATCTCCTTTCAGCAGCACTCTTTGGTAACTAAGGAGACCAATTGCTTTCAAAGTGTTATTCCATTCTTGCTGGATATAGATTCTTAGCTGCTCAGCAGTTAGTGGTCTCTCCTTTTCGTATGTTTCATTTCATAACAGGCAGGCCAGATTAACATCCAGACTCTCTTACTGCAGAGCCGTGCTGTTTTGATTGTCTTGCTGAAAAGTCACTTCCCAAATAAAAGATGTCTTGATGGCAGCATCAAGTTGCTCTAAAAACTGTATAGATCATTCAGCAATAATGTTGCCCTAACAGATTTGCAAGTCACCCATGTGCACTAATGCACCACTATACCATCACAGATATTGGGCTTGGATGAGCTGTGCACTGATAATAAGTTGGATGGTCCGTCTCCCGTGTATATTTGGTGATGTGATGTCCAATAAGAATTTCAGGACTGCAGGACATTTTTCCACATCACCTCAGTCCTCAATCTTGAATGAGCTTGGTTCCAGTGAAGCCAGAGGTGTGTCAGGATTTTTCTATATTTGGTTTCCTCTTTGCATGGTTGTTTGTAGATGCAGTGATTGACGCAGACTGTGGTTTTTGGGAATGTTTCGGAAATGTGATTGTGCAATGATAATTTTTTTCCTTTCCTCTTTCATACACTGCTTTTCAGTAAAGCTGCTTTTCAGTAAAGCTGCTTTAAGACAGCGTTGGTTGTAAAAAGCGCTATACAAATGATTGATTGATTGATTGATTGATTGATTGATTGATTGATTAATATCCATCACAGTATCATGTTGTCATTGTTGTTGTTGTGGGGGTTTTTTCCCAATACTGGTTTTCTGTTTTTCCTCAGAATCTCTGAATCTTTTTATGATGTAATGTAGTGTAGATCATGAAATCTCAAAGTGAGTTCTTTCCTATTTTATGTTGATAAACATTATTCTTAAATTGCTGCATCCACACAGTCTCTAACACCCCCCATCTTCTGAAGGACCCTCTTTTTAGTTGCCCATATCTCAACTGAAACATGCAACTGGCATCATATTTAAAATGGGCGTATCTTATTTAAAAAAATTAAAAAACAATACAATTTCTCAGTTTTAGCGTTTGATATGGTGTCTTTGTTTTACGCTATATTAAATGTAGGGTAATGTAAATGATTTGCACATCACTGCATCCTGTTAAAATTTGCCTTTTACACAGCATCCTGAATTCTTTGTAAACAGGGTTGTATATGGGTCCTTTAACAGAATTCAACACAATGCTTTTGAATTTAACACATGCCGATGTTGTTTATGATAAGAGCCCTTTTATTTAACAGAAGCTGTACTTTCTCCAGACGTTTTTTTTTTTTATTATTATTAAGAAATGCATTCCTTGAGCTATTTTATTTAACATTTCTGTCGATTTGTATAAATGTGTATAAATAAAAAAACATAGGCTATTTTATATAAGATATGATTCTGTTTTTTATGATATTGGCTTTTAATTCAGGAAATGCTCTGCCTATATATAACTATGACCTGTTTGTTCACCTGCGTTTGATCCCAAAGGCCATAAAAACCCCATCTAATGTGACTCATGCTCTTGCTGAGTAAGGATAGAACTAATTCTTTTCAATGCAACATGTTTATTTGTGGCTTACTGTGTGTTTTGCTTTGAGATCGTTTGTGTCTATTTTTTCCCCCAACTGTTACTGCCTTCCTGTTCACATGTTCGGTCCACTATCTCTCTTTCTGTCTTATTCTCTCTCTGCCACTCATCTCTAGGGAAATGCTCAGTGATTCATTCTTTCCTAGCTCACAAAAAGAAGAAGTGAAACGTTTAAACTTTGTTGCTCTCTCCTCCCAGTTCTCTCTCTCTCTTTTCTCATTAGTGGTCTTCATTCTCCAGCAGTACCTGAGCAGTAATCGTGTCAGCAGTGTTTGTTCTGTACTTTTACTGAGGATGGAGAAGCGGCTGTGTGGGTCTGGATTCAGCTGGGATGGTCTGCTTAAAGACTGTGTACCTCCTCTAGAGAAGTCGCATCCACCTGTCACTGGTGAGACCATTTCACTCGGTCTGTTAATCGTTACTTGCTCAGCAGTTCCTTTTAAATGCAGCATCATGTATGTAATGGAAAGGAAAAGTATGACTAGGGGACGCACAAGTAAATAGTATTGATGCTTTAGATATCACAGGCGAGGTGCCACAATTGGCTAATTAAATCTATATTATAATTAGAATATTACTAAGTTAATTAATAAGACCTTAATAATATTATTAATAAAACAACTCCAAAACTAATATATAGAAAATTCTGGAAGGTCACAAAGAACCCCAAGGCAACATCCTACATCTGGCTTCTCTGGTTATTGTAAGTCCAAACTCAGGCAAACACTATATAAGAATATGTATGTATGTGTGTATGTATGTGTGTATGTATGTATGGAATGATAGTGTGGAGAAACCCACTGCTGTCCAGGAGGAGATTCTATAATTCTGCCTGTTTAAAGCTTTCCGCTGGATAATCCAGAAATCTCCTCAAATTATGGGTATGTGGACAGATAAGGCAAACATTTTATGACTTAATAAGGGGTGTTATGTTTGGCCCAACTCAGTAATGCATTCCAGCATAAGAGCCTCATCCCAACTTTAAAACACGGTGGTGGCAGTATCATGGATTGGAGCTGTTTTGCTGCTTTTAGATCACAACAGATTTCAGTTATTTCTACAAGCTATTTATTTTGAATTTTTTAAAGACGTTCTACAGGAGAATGTTCCATGCATGAACTAGATTCCAGCAGAAAGTGGGTCCTAACCTAACCCCAGTGAGTCTTTAAATAGCTTAGAATAGGTTAAAGCATACAGAGAGTTGCGTTTTAGAATATATGAATCCCGACCTTATTCTAATAAAAATGTTGAGATATAAGTTGTGATGTTAATGCAAGAAAGCCCAACAACATAACAGAGAGTTCTGTTCTGTAAAGAGGAGCAGGCCAATGACGATGTGCAGGGCTAATCAACAGTTACAGGAACCATGTGGTTGAGGTCATTGCTGCTCAGAGGGGTCAGTTCCTGGAAACACATGCGGTTCACACACATTTACAAATAGTCATTTACTGTTAGTTCAATAAATTAATACAAAAATGTATACTTTGTTTTTTTATTGGTTTCTTTTAATGTCTTGTTCTGAAATCAGTGAAGATCTGATTATATTTTAGGTCACTTTATGTAGAAATTCACAAAATGTTAAATGGTTCACAAACACAAACTTCCAGGCAGCACTGTGTTACGCATTACGCTTTAAAGCCACACCAACATATGACACATGCAATGACGTTTATGGGATGGCTTTGTGAATGCTATGTAGCAAGCTTCAATCAAATCGATACCAATGTAAATAACACTTGTGGCATAGCGGCATTTTTCTAAAGTGCTTATCGTTATATCATATTATAGTTTTTCCCTTATTATATTTTTATAAAACTCTTTACACAGCACAACAACACTTTGTTTGGTTTAAATCACGAGCAGATTCTATTTTGTGTCTGGCGTAAATATAGAATGTTTTGTTGTTCTGCTCTCATTCAGTCTCAGCCTTTCAGAGATTTACGATCTCTTGAATTCAGTGTTCAAATGATAACAAAAAAATCAACTGCATATGAATAGATACAAACTTAAATAAAGGTTTTAGAGACAAACTGCTGATTGGGTATGAATAGACCAATCCCAGCTATTTGAGCTGAAGTACTGCCCAAGAGTTGGCCCTCTAGGAAAAACTTTTGTTATTTTGTTCACAATTGATGGTCCTTATTCTTCCAACTCATTACCATCAAGTGTTTATTATATAGTATGTATGTTTGTATTAAAGAGAGGGAGCACTAGGTGTGATGTGGGTGGGAACATGTGGCCAGATGATGCAAATCAGATAGAGGGGACAATATACAGTGTCTGTGATTTACAGTGTCTGAATTTAGTAATGTATTGTTTGTCAACATATAAAACTGTCTAAGGGCTTTTATTTAATACTTCTACTACTTAATACTGCAAAAACAAATCACTCTAAATCACCTTAACAACTCTTTAAAATGCTGTCTATAGAAAGGCACGTTCAGAGTTATGAAAACATGAACCTGAATTTAGAGGCAGCATAACCTGCTTGTTATTCTAACTTTTTCAGCTTCTCTTAAAAAAGTAAAAAAAATAAACTTTGCTGCATTCATGCTAATAGCAAGTCATCACCAGTGTACACTCGAGCACTGTTATATAATAACTCTACTACAGTAAACCTCTATAAAAACTAAATAAGGGCATAGCGGTGTTAGCTCGTATGTTTTGATTCCTTAATGACTGCGACATTCAGAGAAAAAACCTACAGGGTTTAGTAAAATCTTTTTTTTTTTATCTTAATCATAATAAATCTGCCGGATTTACTGCCATTGCAGGTCAGTTTTGATATATTAAATAAAAAATTTTCTTTGCAGGAGGAAGGAAGAAACCTTTAGAGATGGTCAGGATCACAAGACCATGTAGCATCTTGTGTGGCTTTTTTAAAAAAAAAGCAAACAAACATAAACAAAACATGCTGTTTTAGATTAAGAATGTATTCTCATGGAGTAGGTAAACAGAAACTGTGTGTGTGTCTCTGTGTGTGTGTGTAGTGGGTACCCTGACAGTGCAGAGGACTCGAGCTCCGGTCGTGACAAGGACTGCATTCACCCCCGGTGTATGGATTTGTGTGGGGGTCATTCTGAGCAGCTCTGTGCTCGCTCTACTGCTCTGGTTCATCATCTACAGGAGACACACACACAACAGAGGTGATACAAACAGACACACTAGGGATGGGAAGATTCACTGATTCACATTAGCGCACTAGCATAAAAGTTCACCCTGTGATTGCTGCATCCTATTTATTTATATAGAGTTATTAGAGACCTTATGCATGCTGCTTTTATTAAGTACAGGGGCAGCACGTTTGCCACCCCCTCCAATTCATATTCAACTCTGGCTAGCTCCAGCAATACTCCTAGCAAGAAGACTGGAGAACAAATAATTACAATTTTTGTTTTTACGCTGGCTAACAGCTCTCCTTGTTCTATCAACAGCATCATCTTATTTGTTTGTATAGATATCCAGCCTTAGTGTTATAGAGAGAGTGTTATAATTTTTTTTTATTGTTTGACAAATACTACTAAGGAAAAAGGCTGGTTTGCGAAAGGGTGTAGTGTTTTATGGACATAAAAAAGCATGAATTAAGTGGATATTGAGTTGCAGTACAAGACAAACAAATATAAGAAGTAAAATTGCACTCTTTGGCACATTAATGCTAATAAAAATCAAATAAATCAAATCTAACCATCTGTAACATATTCCAAAGTAGTATATTAATTTTGAATTGTGCTGAATCACATTGTAATTAATCAAATCATTCGCAGAAAGATGAATCATATCGCATTAGTAGGTTATAATAGTATATATGTATCTTACGTATGTGTATCAGGTTGCCTCAGTGTGAGGATGCGCATCACTAGTACTTACACACATGGTAGGACAAACCCAATCCAGGAGGACCCTTAGACGAGCACTGTATGAGGTGTGTTATAGTGGAAACTCCACAGAGCTAAATATAAACACAACATCTAACAGTATAGAACGCCCTATGTACTTTTTGGTGATGTCATACATTATGGACTGGCAGTGGGGGTCCTAAACAGTGACATACACATATATTTAGATGAGTTTCTGTTCCTCTTTTAGAAGGTCCTGAGGGACAGCCCTTTAATAAAACCATTGTGTGTTTTACACACACACTCACACAGGTTTGTCTGTACTTGTCAGGACATCCATAGGTTTCTATCAGTTTTTGTATTACTGTAGCCAAGTAATACTACACCTAACCATAACCTTGACCTCAGTATTTAAAAAGCCAATTTTTTTTCTTTTTTTCAGAAATAGTAACACATGCTCAAGTGAGGACCAGCAAAGTGTCCCAAAAATGGCATGTTGACTTATCATTTTGTGGTCCTCACAAGTGTAGCAAGACAAGAACGCACACACATACACACATTTTACAGAGAAAGGGAGCAAAACTTGTAGAGCTTATCCAAAGGAAACACACGGTATGTTCTGTTTCTTGCTATATTTACTTGTTTCCATTTACTGCTTATCAGACAAGTAACTACAGCTGAGCCTCCAAAATCTGGAGAGTGATGTTACTGTTACTGATTGTAAAAAATGCTGCAGCAATAATTTGTAATAACGGCTTTAAAAGATACACTGGAGGGGAGTACAGCTTTCATTTCTGACCATGTGTGGTTAACGTGTTGGTATTGTGACATTGTTGGGATTTGTATAACATCTGGACCAAGAAGCACAACGTCTGAGCCTTTCCTTCTCTTGTTCCAGCAACATATCAACACGGTACTATATACACATCTCTTATGACTTCTCTTAAACATTCATATCATTCTTGCTTCACACGTTGCTGCTTATATTGGCAGACAAGGAATAAGAACTGCATTTGGATTTGTCACATGGGCTGCTGGTGAACCCAACTAAATCAAAAGAAGCAGATGTTACAATGTGATAAACACCTAAACTCTGGTACAGGCAAACTAATTCATCATCTAAAGCACTTATCCTCCTGGATCTTGGGGTGTTGGTGCTGGACTTTACCCTCTTGGTCATTGGCAAAATGCAGAAACACCCCGGACAGGTTGCTACACGCACACCTAGAAGATCTAAACCTAGGTTCTTCTTGCTGTGAGGCAACTGGGCCACCCACAATGCCCAGCGTAGCAAATGAATGAGTTAATTTGTTTCTGAACAAAATAAGATTAAAGTACATTTTTTTACTAGACCCAGATTTGCACCCCACATCCTCAAGCCTACTGAGACTCATTTCCTAGAGTCTCAACATTTGTCTCAGACTTGTCCAACTGTGAGACTGGACTTGGACTGACCCCCCCTTTTCCCCAACCCCAATTCATTCCCAAGCCCACCTACTGAGCCTCTTGACATGACTTGGGCTTGTACCTCTAAGACTCAGTACTCCTCTTGGACTAATACCACTAACACACAATAAGGCTCGTCTTGGACTCATAACTTTGAAACCCAATACTCAATACTCAATACTTGGACTCGAGAATTGACTTGGACTTGTAACCCAGAGATTCAAGACACTATTCACCCCTGAGACTTGTGAGTCAACTCTGACTCCCAAGACATGAGACTCAACTCGGATTTGCACTTCAGACTCTAGACTTGACTCTGACTCACACCCCAGAGACTTAAACTAAACTCTAAGAGACTTGTGAAATTGTCTGTGACATAGGATCCTTTATCACAGCTCATGGCACCTGGAGCTATACAATCAAACAGCAAGTAAAAGTCCCCTCTTTTACAAAAATGCATACATTATAACCCTATCCCCCTTTACATGACTGCGCTGCTAATAATTAATTTTAATAGAGAGAGAGAGAGAGAGAGAGAGAAACAGAGAGAGAGAGAGAGAGAGAGTCTAAGATTCACCCAAGAAAGCAGACTTGAAACTAGTGTATTTATAGCATAAACCCAGAAAAAATTCAGAGTTTCAGATTTCGGTACTGTGTTTACAACATAATACAACATGAGCCAACACAAAACGTCTCATGACAGAAAGTATCAGTATTGTAGTGTAACGGAGATCTAATAGATAAGGTACTGTATTGTTAAAGTACACAGAACAGAATTGTTGTATAGTGTGTTGTATTGTAGGCTGTAGAATAATTATATCTAAATTCCACAGTTGGTTATATCCATGTGATTTCCTAAAGCCCCAGGGAGCCTACATATCATTGCTCTCCAAAGAAAAAACGAGTATCTCAATTTCAAAGAGAAAAAGCTTTTCTATTGGTCCAATCATTGCAGACCTTTCGCACTGTGTAAAGAGCAGCTTCACGTTCAAATATGGAGATGCATGTTTTTCTTTGGACAGTGACGATATGTGCTTTCTTTCTAAGTAGGTGAACTGTGCTCTCGAGGGAGTGTTCAATATCCACGTACAAAGAATGTGCTACTAATTTCCAAAGTTAAATAAATGGCCTTTGTGTTTTGCCCAAATTTTAAATGTTTGGCAAATTTTCCTCTTAAATTTTGAATTGGGCAGTGCATGAACTCAATGCAGCTTTATCAAAACTTAAATATACAGAGAACAGAGGTAACTAAGTGAGATCCTTTACCTGGCTATGCTGGCATTCCCTGGCTGCACGTCCACCAGTAAAGAGAAACAGAACCTTATGTTTTTCATCATAGAAAAGATCTGCCATTTAATGGTCAGAAGTTGTGATCTGAAACCCAGCCTGCCTATGCAGAGCCCAGTTTATTCATTTCTCCCTGCAGGCGCTGTTGTGTTAGTGATGTAGCAGGTCTGGACATGAGCGTCAGAATATTAGACCCTTAAGTTCACCCCTTTAACAAACTGAAGACTAAGATGCAGAATGTGAATCAGTCTAACATTCATCTTCTATGTTCTGTGTAAGAAACGAGTAACTCGTTCTTTCCACCGAACCCCCTGGTGAAATTGGGCAAGCTTTTAGATTTACAGATATGCTGTGGCACAGTGTTATGTGAGGTGTTCCAGGCATAATGGCTAAGGTTAAGAAGGACCAACCAGGTGAACCATTTTGCTACAGCGCTACCCTGAGGCAGACCAGGGCTGCAGTTAGTTAGGAAGAAGCTTGCAGATTTCAGTGTCTATTTTTTCCCAAGAGACAGCTAAACATCATAACTTTATTTTCAGGGGCCCCAAAAATGTTGATTTTTGGACATTTCGGAGGTCCAAAAAGTTAATTAAGGTACTTGCACACCGGAATAACACTACTTTCTTAAACTACCTACAATATAAACACAAGTAGATAAAAGAAGAGTATACACAGCACTAAGATAACGGTAATACTACCTGCTGAAACAAGAATAAATTTCATTGTATCAAGTGATGTAAAAGTAATATTATGTAATAAAGCCTTAACCGAAGGAAAGTACTTTAGATGTGCTTGAAAGTAGTGTGCAAATCCTCTCAGTGCAGAGAAAGTGATTATTTTAGAGAAAAGGATGATCTGCCCTCACTGGAGACATGCTTGTTTCATTTTTCAGAGGCAGAAATGATTCCAGTAAGAACCATGTCCATTTACTGTAAAGCAAAAGTGCCTCTGCGTTCAGTATGTACAGAATGATGATTCATACATCTGCACATGAGAAACGATGTACTTGGAGAAGGAAAGAAGCCCCCTGGTGAACCTTGCACAAATATTTTCATCAGGGTTTTACAGACTGTAGAGTTTTTATCATTTGTTGTCTTGGGTTTATTTCAAAAGTTTCCCTAAATAATTATATTATTTTTATAATGAATCATTACAGTAGGCTAAAAACAATAACTCTTGTCTAGCAAGACTAAAAATGGACCAATGCTGCCTAACTATAGATGCTTTGTCATTATTATTAAACTCCAAGAAAATATTTCTTTTGACTGTGATAATATAAAGAAATTTCAGAATCAAATTAACCGTAGCCATTTGGTAGATGTGTCAAAATCAAGTTTGGCCCCGTCATTTAATCAGAGGTAGAATAATTTTCTCTCTTAACTTTTTCCCTAACTTTAATGTGTTTTCACATTCATATTCTATTTGTGGCTTTTGTGTGCTGTGTATTGCATGCAATGTACACAAGGTTCATCTGTGTTGAGCTTGAGTTGGACAGACTGATGTATATTGGGAATTAGACAAATTTATGATGAACATTAAAGGCTTGTATGTTTGTTCTGCAGGTATTAGGCAATCGGATCCTCCAGCTTCTCCCCAGCTTAATGGAAACACTGTAGGCCCGGCATTGCTGGAACAGAAAGATGACCCTCCTCTTTCCTGTCCACACTGGAATGGAAGAACAGAGGAAGTGTCTGTGTGTGAAATGGGATGTGGACGGGGCATATGCGAAGGAAAGATGGAGCATGGAGTGCCTGTACCTGCCACTGAGCTCGGAGACTCTGCTCTTGTGACCACCAAAACCGTGCAGCAAGCCGAGGCCTGATACTGACCAGTGTCCCGCTACTGTCTGTCCGGATACTTTTTACAGCTCAGTTACACAAGAACTGATTAGAACCCAACTACTGAATAGTACCTAATCAAACAGGTAACAGGTAGCTCACTATGAATAATGAATATATTAGAATCTGATTAATTACATTAGGAAATGTAAAATAAGAGGTGGTATGTTGTGTGGATATCATGTGGGAGTAATTTGGCACAGTAGAATTTCTTCCATCAAAAACTTTATTTCCAGCAGAGTCTGTTTACAACTGTAACAACTGTTGACGTATGGGTTGTATGTAGATAAACTCGAGCTGGAGTCTAGCATGGAACGACGTGTCCAGTGTGTCCAGGGGAGATTATATTTGCATGAAAAGCACATTAATGTGAGTGTTCTTTTAATTTTAATATTTACAATATTCCAATACGAGTCATCAGGCTTAGACTGGACACTTTCATCTGCTCACAAGGCAATTTTGGAATAATATAAGGGAGTGAAATGTAACGTGATGTAATCTAAATCATACTCCACACGGTCCCTCCTCCTCCTTCCGTAAACAGTCTTCTCCCTGTTTACTTACCTGTCTGAAGAATCATTGCGAGTTCAGCATCAAGCTTCATTCCGAGATCTTCTCTATAGCTGGAAAGTAACACTAGTGTCTTGTTTTAATTCTGTTTTTGTTTTTGGGGTTTTATTTCCGAGACCAGGCGTGATTTATCAACATCCGCTCATGTGGGGACTAAGTGCAGACTTGACGCTACGGTGACTCATTGTCGCCTTATCATGTAAAAGTGGTGTTACGAGATGGGAGGGGCTGCGGTTAGCCGGTAAGAATGCAAACCTCTCTGCAACATGATCTTTTGTCTTTTCATCTTTGTTATACCGTCAAACCTGTTATTCCTTCACATTCTATTGATCATTTTCTTTAATGACAGACTGTTTTAAACTAAAAATCATTTGTGTATGTCATTTTACATATTACTCTCTTAAGCCTCACAAATCCTCCCATGTTTCAATTTCTTCTTTATTTTTTCATCTGTTATCCCCAGCTCAATAGACCCGGTTCCCATTTCCACTCATGTAATTGCATGTTATTAATCCAGGTTTAACTTCTCAGACTGTGATTAATCCAGGTTTATTTATTTGGGCTGTGATTTATCCAGGTTTTAATACTCAGGCTGTGATTAATCCAGGTTTATATAATCAGGCTGTGATTACTGCAAATTTAGACTGGGACTGGGATTAATCCATATTTAGATCTTTGGCCTGCGAATAATATAGATTTAGATGTTTAGACTGTGATTAACTATATGCTACCTGAATATCTGTGAAGTGTATCTTACAGTAATTTACAAAATTTGTTTCATACAGGTGTTAAATGAGGTTAAGATCTGTGTCCAACAATCTGATCATAATCCGTTCACAATGCGTCCTGGTATTTAAATGTAGTAATACCTGCCTTCAAGTGAAATCTGAATTGAATCACTAATCAAGGTGTAATTTAAACATGCCAGTTACTCAATTCAGTCGAACACAAACTTTCATTTAAGGCTGGCATGAAAATATAGGAGACTTTAAAACTTATTAACATCCACTACATATTTGTGTAATAAATAACTTTTGCATTTAATTTCCAAACTATTTTGACAGGTCGGAGTTTGAGTCTACACTGCTGACTTTTCCGTTTTGATGTCAGGAAAATTGGGAGGCGTTTAAAACTGTACACAATAATGTTTTAATGAATTCAAGTCATAATAAGAAATTTTCCTTTTGTTTTTATAAACACAACATTTTAGAATCACGTTCCACAAACTCTTTCCGTTTGTTTCAATGAGAAATAATCCAACGCCATGAGAGACCTGGGGAAACATTACCTTCTGCCAATAGATACTGCCAGTTGTTCTTTGTGCTCCGTTGTAAATGAGGCTTTGTTTAATTAGGCTTCATAATAATTAGCCTGTATTATTATTCAGAATTACTATCTTTTAAAGCTGCACTAGAACACATTCTTTGGACGTTATAAACTGTTCTTTGATGTCTACATAGAAGGTATGTGGCCCTAGCTCTGCTCTGATTCGCTGGTTTACAGTGAGACACCGCGACAGGGCTGGACTGGTAATCTTGCATACAAGCATCCTCAGGGCCGATGCTGTTGTGTGTGTGTTTTTTTTTTTTTAATTATTGGTCCATCTTCAATATAGACAATGGACTGAACCAATCAGGATATAGTGCGAGAGTGGCCTCACCCCTTCCCTGCGTAGTCCTGTAACTCTCGCTAGCTTCAGTGTTGAGCATGTGTGTTAAAGGAGTGACAACACAAAGAAACTAAAGCGAAAAAAAAGGGGTGCGGAGAAGCTGCGTGCACAGAGATTGAAGAGTGTCGCTGTAGATGAAGAGTGTCGCTGTAGATGAAGAGTGTCGCTGTAGATGAAGAGTGTCACTGTAGATGAAGAGTGTCGCTGTAGATGAAGAGTGTCACTGTAGATGCTGTAAAATGTACTAAGATCACAGACATGTTCGCTGCTGTAGCCTCCACGTCCTCTGTGACAGCAGTGCTCTAGCAACAGCAGGTTGTAGGTGAAGACAGTAGCAGGCAGAGGAGCAGCCGGAGACGCAGGCTGTGGACAAGGAACCTGAGGGACAGAGGGAGCGGGAAAGTGTAGTACGTAAGAAGCTAGATCGTTAGGATAACACAGGGACTTTGAGGTGAGGGAGGTAACATTAGCTCTATTACATGAGAATGATGAGTAACAGAGATTGATTAGTATCAGTATTTATTGATATCTGCATACCTACCAAATTCTGGCAGCCTCAGCACCTTATTTTAATAAACCAGCAAACACTGCTAAAGTAATGATTCACTGTAAATTTATAATAAGCCTAAAGGCAAAAAGTTATGTTTATTTTAATATAATGCTGTTATTATTTGATAATGATTATATGATAATAGTAAAATACATTCCTTTGGGGAACACATACATACATTACTAGTCGGCAGTGCTCCGCTAATTATGAGGGGCCGGTCTAAGCCAGAAATGCCAGGGTCGATTTCTTGACCCTGTCCAGCCCTGCACAACTGTGATCACACATGTTAATATTCACTGTTCAACCATTACATACAACCATCCAACCAAGTGGATAAAATCACACAACATGTTTGCTGCTTACAGGTTGCGGTTGAGGTTGTGATGCTAATTAAGGTGGAAACTCTCTTCCTGCCCCTCACTACTCTCTTCGCTCCTCAAAATCTTGATATTGTCCAGAGTTTGAGTAACGGTTTGGAGTGAAATGTGCAGAGCAAACTAACAGCTTTCAGTGAAAGTTACCCAGAATCTTCTTAAAAATGTGAATGCTAAAGTTCCTATTCAGTTGCTTGTTTTGCGTGAATCAGTTCCACCTTAAATGGTGCTGTAGTTATGTGCTGGCTCCTGTACAAGCTGCAGTATTTAAAGTGGAACAGATTGTTTAAATAAGAAGGTGGTGAACAGAAAGTCAGATTCAGCCTCATATAAAGATGAACCATGCCCACTGGAACAGTAGATTTCCACATGTGTAGTCCATCACTGCTGCTGCTCTTTTTCATAATTTCATATATATATATATATATATATATATATATATATATATATATATATGTGTATGTATGTATGTATGTATGTATGTATGTATGTGTATATATATATATATATATATATATATATATATATATATATATATATATATATATATATATATATATATATATGTATGTATGTATGTATATATATATATAATGTGTGTGTGTGTGTGTATACAATTTGTGGAATCAGCTCATTTTACAAACTCTTTTGTAAATACAGGGTTTGCCGTTCATGTAACTGTCTGTATTTTTCTACACATCATTTTCAGCACTGCACATTTGCTGGTTATTCTGTCATTATACTTTATCAGTTTTTATTGAGTTTTTTTTGTTCATAACATTAGCTTTTAAGTTAGCTTTGGTTTGTGTACATGCTTACACGTAAGTTCAATGTCTGAAATGGTAATGCTACTTCTAATTAAAGAAATTTAAAATCATATTTCTTAAAGGTACATTTTGTTGGTTTCATTTCGTTTTGTTCATGTTGTTTGTTTATTTGTAATACCATGTTTTTTAAAAAATGCTGCAGAGCTAGTGAGTAGCACTTTTGGTACATGATCATTGGTATATGAGGGGAACTAACCTTTGAGTCAAAAAAAAATTAAATAACATATTAAACCCACTTATGTCAAAACAGACCTGGGCCAGTTCTGGTAGAAATACTGTCTCATTGCTGTCTACCACAGACACAGGCATCTGCATGTGAACCAAAATTGGCCCATATACTAACAATGTTTGTATGACCCATGTGTCTCAGAACAGATCAAAGCTAATTCTGAAAACAATGATCTCAAATTACATAGATTTTCAGTATTAAAAGCAGCTGATCATGACACTAAATTTAAAATGAATGAATAAAACAAACAAAGTCTGGTACATATTAAAGTTTTGCACTCACAGTATAAAAAAAAACAATAAAATGTATGTCTGTGCTAACACTCATTTTTAGGTCCTGTATAAATAACCATGCACAAAATCTTGCAGATGCTGCGCATATTATTGATAAAACATTAGCCACCTTTATAAAGATATTACAATTCTGTTAGAATATGCAAACATAATGGTATTTTTATGGAGACTCTGAGCCATAAATTAACAACATACGTGTGACTGTCATGTAAACACATTATAATTGCAATAGTAAATGACAAACTACTAAAACGATTATGCACAATTACACTGAGGCCTCAAACATGCAGGAAGACAATAACAGAGTGCCCTAAGTTATGTCTAGCTTGATTGGCCATCAGCCATAGACTCATGCTGCTCTCCCTGAACTTAGAATAAAGAGTAAAAGAAAGCTTTAAAATTAGTCTTTTAAAGAAAATAACTGCCACAGAACCATGTTATATTGTATTATATTATATTATGTTATATATTGAGTATGAATTGAAAGTCTGTCCTACACAGTAAAAAGTGTTTAGGTGACAAAACCTAAAAAAATTATTTTTAGGTTGAATAAAATTATTAATTAATTATGTAGACATGTTCATTTTACAAAAATATCTCTTACAGTTGACAGGGGTAGCTCTGGCAGATGAGAAATGTGAGAAACTGACTTGTTGGAAAAGCGCCATCTTATGCTGAAAGTCACAGAGTGCTTCCGTACAACACTCTAACTGCCAGAGTTTGTCTATGCATATTGCATGACTATTCTTGATTTTATACATCTGCAAGCCATGTTTATGGCTGATACAGTTAAACCTCTAATTAGAATGAGTGTTGATTACCTGCGATATACTGTGTCCAGTGTCATTTGCTTCATTCATTACAGTTACTCCAGACTGTAAGCTTGGTAGCTATTTGATATGTGTCCACTGTGACTATCAACACTGCTTGATGACTCTACCACACCCTCGGCTCCACTGCTGAAGTTCTGTACTCATCCATCCAACTTGGTAAACTTGGTAAAACTTGGTAATGCTGTCTTTCCTTTGTGTTATTCTGGCACTTACAACATAAAGAGTTTTTACCCCACAAAGAGTATGTTTTGTTTTCTCAGTAACCTCACATAAGGTTACAGCAGCAGGTCTTTATGTGGTTAACTGCATAAAATGATTATGAAATATCTGCATTACAATCACCCACCTAATAATCTGGGCTGCAAATACAACATCTAAAACTGTCATGGTATGCGTCTCTTCCTGTCTGTCCTCTGCCCTGGTTGTCAGTCTTGTGGCCTTGTAATATGTGCTTATGTTTGTTTTGGTAGTTTGCCCCTCCTTGTCTTCGCTCTTTTATGTATGCTCTAGTTTGTGTCTCCTCCCTGTCCCCTGTGTTCCCAGTGACTTTATGCTTGTTTATGTTTGCTCCCTTTGTTTGTCTAGCATTGCTCGTATGTGACACTGTTAGGTTGGTATCCAGGTGGGGTTATTTTTGTATCTCTGTTCTTGTTCAAGTATGGACTTTAATAAACAACACCTGCATATGTATCCACCCCTCCTGCCTACTTCTACGTTCCAAAAACTTTTGATCACATGTATTTTACATGTGCACAGACTTGTACATGTGTGTAAATGTTCCAGGTATGCTGGTAAATTTGCACACTTTCAAGAAAGGAACATATAAAGTTTGGAAAACCATCACTTTTCCAACATTGTTCTATACATATTTCTAATTTCTAATTAAAGCTTTGTGTAATTTTATTCAGATTAAATCACGTTATAACCTACATAGCAAAAAATCTACACAAACATGAAAACAAATCCACAAAAAATGCATGTTTATTAAAAGTATATGTATAAATAAATGAGCAGGCAGTCCGTAGTGGTGTGCAATTGGCCTTTGCTTGTATTTCAGCAACCCACTCAAATTGACTGTTAAACTAAACCAAAAACATTAACACACATTAACATTAACACATCTTAATCTATACCTGTGATACTGTTGACACGGGGCTTATAAATTCTTGTTCTGCTGGGTGACTTTGGTGAACAGTTCAGTTTCTAAAGCATTAACAATTTTGATGCCAGTCATAGTTTTGAGGTTCAGATGTGGTGGGTCTGTTTCTCGTCTGCTCGTGTTGCTCGATACTGCGTGTGATTTTCTATTTAAGTGATTATCTGTCAGAAGCTCCTCATCGTCTCTTTATTGTGTAGCAGTGCGATAAGATGATTTGCTCTATCCACTTTGGAAGAGTGAAACGATAATGTGGAGTTTCTCCACTTCATTTCAGGAGCTGAGACTTTGAGTGTTTTCTCTTATGGCTGGTATCTTCGCTGAGTTTGCGCTGATGTTGGATATGCAGCTCCATTAAACAAAGAACAAAACAAACAAGCTGAGTGTCTTCAAGTGTAAATAAGATCAGATTCTTAGCCCCCGCAAGAACGGACAAACAGAGACACGGCGCTAACAATTAAAGTAGCGTTAAGAGACTTAGTGTTTGAAATTGCTATGATAGTAGTCCTTTTCGTAGCTTAGCTTGAGCTGTTTTCAGATTCTCGTAGTGTTAAAAATTCCTGAAACACAGCTGCTTTGTCACCTCGGTTGTTTGTCATAACCAGCAGAGGTGAATGTGAATTGTTATTATTATTTTATTTATATATTTATTTTTTTGGCAAAACCCTCTTCATTCTTTTTAGCAGACACCCATTAAGAGCTTGAAAATCACAGAAGCACGAGGCATCATATGGAGATTATTTTGGAAGCTTAATGTTAGGCCTTAACAGGACACAAGGAACTAAGTTAAGGCACAGTAAATGTTACATAAAGATTGACAGGTCTTGCGTAATTGTTATGTAAGTACTGTAAGACAACAGCTTACAGTAACAACAATATAAAACAACAGCTGCATTTTAATTATTTCCATAATACATGAATTGCTCAATTCATTTGTTGATTGAAAGATCTGTTTTTGCTGTCTTTCACTTTGCCTAGGTTGTAATATCATGAGCATGTTATTACAGCTAGCTCAGTGTCAGTACACTTGACCATGTTTTGCATGGATGTCTTTAAATTACTTAATATTTCTGGTTATAATTAAATAGGCGATGACAACAGTGTGTGTGACAGTTAAAGTTACCCCATTACCCATGACACACAAGTGCATGTTCACATTCAGGTAATTACACATAATTACTGGTGAGAGTTGATGCATCACTACACATTTAGAAAAAGACAATAATGAGCTAAACAGCCTTTCTTTCGTAGTGAATAGAAAGTAAAAAGTTAACTGAAACTAAAATTACATCACAAACACAAACAACTTCTTTTAAGGTGGG
Organism: Megaleporinus macrocephalus; assembly: GCA_021613375.1. NCBI lineage: Eukaryota > Metazoa > Chordata > Actinopteri > Characiformes > Anostomidae > Megaleporinus > Megaleporinus macrocephalus. Next base: position 30,855,988 of record CM038703.1, read on the forward strand.
ATCGTAAAAGCATACCTGCAGCATTGTTTAAGCAGACCTGGCTGGTTCCAGAGCACAGGTTCAGGCCAGGACAAAGATTGAATGATTGAATCTCAGAATAGGGCATTGTTTAAATGGCCATAGACAAAAATAAACAAAACTAATAATAACAGTAAAATAGTAAGTGTTCTGTACAAACTCCAAGAGAATGTTGGGTTAAATAAATGCTGTGTTTCAAGACGGTGAACTAAACTACAATAAAATACTCAACAGGTTTCAGCTATTTTCTGGGTAAGTCTGCAAAGTTCTGTAGCTAGCAGAGTAAATACTTGCAGTAATTACATTACACTGCATACGCAATACCCTCTAACTATTGAATAGAAATAGAACCAAAACAAGGTGAAACAACTAAATAATTGTTTAGAGTAAAATACAAACTCACACAATACATACACAAAGAAAAGTACAAATCTGAATAAACTGTCTAAGTAAGGAGTCGAACTGGAGGTTTTTTGTTTCAGCTGTGTTTATAATTCCTTTTAACTGTAGAATTTCCTGCTAACATTCTTTAGATTCACCTCACTGCATAAACATTTCACTAATTGTTGTTACACATTTGTTTATTTTTTATATCTTGTCATATAATTATCCAAATATTAGACATTTTACTGCATCCTCTACCTCTTTGATTATTACAGCCTGTTCATCTCAGTGTTATGTGGTTGTTATTCAGTTAATGCCTAGAAACCGTTAAACCCCGTTACTAACCAGAACTATAGGGGAAGAGTACAATCAAACATTATTTAAAAAGTTTTTATTGTGCAAATAGTCACATTTTACATTTCATATTACTTTTCATCAGCATACATAACATAACGCCCATTTTGACCTTCAACCAAACACGTAACACCTACTTTATGTCTTTCCCTTTGTTTTCAAATTTATTTTAGATAGTTGCCCAGTGAAATACATGGATGTTCTTTGAAGAACTGGTTTACTTCTTCTGAAAAATTCCTTACTGGTTATGACCCACCCAAATTCAGTGATGAAGGTATAAATATGAGCGAGACAGAGAGAGAGAGAGAGAGAATGAGAGAGAGAGAGACTGAGTTAGCTCTGCAGTGGCTTCTCAGGTAAGAAATATAACCATTTGTCCTCATTTATCCTTCATTGTAGAGTCAGTATACATTACTGAACAAATATAATCCCACACTGAGCTTTGCCTTGAGAAGGTGTTACATTTCTATTACATAACTGCAGCATAACTACTAACACAACGTAATTGCTGACATAAAGTTAATATATGTTTAAATGAATATTTCAGGTAAATAACCACAATGGAGTTTCTAATGGCTCTGTGTGTGGCACTACCGCTGCTAATGAACGGTCAGTTCTGGCATAACTATAAATATTAAGCTGCCTCTTCTGTAAGCAATTTGAGTGATCATTAATATTAAAGCCTCAACATTATTATTTCTCTCGCAGGAGGATTGGTTAAAGGACAGCAAGCAGGTAATTGTACTATCATGCAACTTTCTAAAAGCTGTGCAGTTTGTTTACAGTATTACTTATGCTGCATTAAGCCATTCACCAGCAGCTTTCATAGATTAAGGGGAAGCGACATCCGGCTGTTAGAGGTAGACTTTTTGTGATTGGTGGAATCCGGCAGGTGCGGACATTAAAAATAACAGTTTACCAGTTCAGTGTTTGAGGACAGCATTCTACTACTCTGTGTTAAATGAGTGTAAAAATTATATCTTGGCTTAAGTTTGGCTTAATCGAGTTGATATATCTTGTGTTTGTTATTTTGAGAATGCTGTGAGCTTATTATAGGATTAACTTATCTCTAGATGTTTTTACTTGCTCACACAATCGCCTTTCTTTGGGCGCATGAACAGTATGGGCATAGTTAACACCATTAGATCTGTGATGTTTAATAGAACTTGCTAACCAGCTACAGCAGTGTTCTCAAACAGCGTGATCAGAAAAACTAAGATAGTAGTCTTAAGTCTTATCTATTCACCTGATTCAGCTGCCTGTTTCTCTGTTTGCAGACAGATTTAACAACAACTATTCTTATAATAACAACTGGGTCTTTGGTGTTTGCTTATAAAATTAGCTTAGGTTCTGCGTCTGCTCATAGTCATTGTACAACTGATTAAAACTGTAATTTTTAAAAAACATTTGTAGTTTCTGCACAGGCTGCTTAAAAGCATCATTTTAAATGTCATGGTATGTAGTATATAGTTTTCATGAAATACCTGCACAAACAATTAAATTAAATTATAGGTATTTTAACAAACATACAAGATTAGATCTTAGGCTGTCTTGAGAACATTAACTCACCTGACACATAACAGTAGCTAATAAATTTGACAAGTTTACAAGTTGTGTATACATGCTAATTTATAGCTGAGAAAGATGTTTTGTATTTTTTCCATTAACAAGAATGTAAAAGATATAAAGTGTATATTTCTGAGAGACTGCATATATGACTAGCAGACTGTGTGTTGTGTGTACTTTGTGTATTAATGAGTGTTGCTTAAATACTATCTCAAAATCTTGCATCACAGGTTTTAGGTTTTGATGTTTGAAAACGCCTGTTGCCCTTTACGTTCTGGGTAATGTTGTAAGAAAGGAAATGGCTTAGAAAAGCAGGTTACATTCAATTACTTTAAAAAGGGAATTATGTTGTTCCACTTTTCACGTAAAGTTTATTTAAATGCAACCAGTAGGGCAAAACAAGCTTCTATTGGGTTGTGTCCTCATCTTGTTTTCCATGGCATTTTAATTTTGCAACCTTAAGTTTAGGTTTAGGACATTTGGACCCCCTAATGTTGGCTTGGCCTCCTAAAGACCACTCCATTGATATAGTTGTAGGATGGTCACTGGTTATGTGTTAGCTACTGTAATGCGTGGCCTTCCAATAAGAGCATTTATTTTATATATTAATATACTCAAGAGCACAGCAACTAAACAAAACACTTTAACTGTGTCTGCAGTAGACAGTCACAACTACAGAAGAACCCAGTTTAAGTAACTGAACACACAAACAGTACTTTTCATGTATTTTATTGTGCACATTGAGTAAACAGCCACAGTGCAAAGTACATAAATACATGAAACTGTGTGTTAATCCTCTGGAGTTTGAAGATATTTTATTTATTTTTGCATATATGCTTAAATTAGCCTTTAAAGGCATTTGCATACAACATCATACCCACATGTTTTATGACAAAATGTTTACCAAAAGTTTACTGTGTTTTAGTCATTTTACATGCCATGATAATTAACATACCAGCCATCATCGTCGCTGTCCAATGAAAAACATGTATTTAAATTTTTGTCGATTTTGAGTTTTTTACATCATTTGAACATGGCAATGGGTGTTTGCATTTTATCTGAATTTCATCATGAATAGACCAATAGAAGTGCTCCAAAATAGCATTGAAAGATTTCTGCTTCCATTGACTCCAATTGAAAGTAAAGTAAGTTTTTGGTCTCTCCAGTAAAGTTGCAATTTTGGAAATACTTGTTTTTGAACAGCGATGATATGTGAAAAAGTTTAGCATTTATTTAATTCATATTTTAAATGAATACCGAATACTCACTGGCAGCAGTCCTGGGGCCACTCATGCACAAAGACAGCTGTACCATCTAGCTCAGGTTTTTTTTCCAGTATTAGGAATGGAAAATAGCATTTTTAAGCTGGGCAGGGCGTATTATAGTGATGCCTTTCTGCCAGCTGTCTCAGTTATGTAAATGCGTTAGTGTTCATGCTATTTGAGTTTAGAGGCTTTTGTATTAAATATTGAGTTGAACTATAAATTACATTAAATGGATTGGCCCAGAGGCAGGGCTGTGGGTTTTTTAAGGAGGTTTTTTCTTGATCAGGTCCTGTGAAAAGCCTGGTTTGTGTTGCAGAGCACCTAATGCAGTTTGTTTCTATTTGGTATATTTTGTTTTCTCTTTCATTTTTCTCTGTGTGTTCACCATAAATGCCCGAATCATCAAAAACATAAAAGAGAAATCAAATCAAGTAAATGCTATCTGCTACAGCTGCCCTCAGTCAACCTGATATTATGCATCTTAACACTCCTAGGGTTCTTCACTTGTTGTTGTGAGTCATTTGCGATATCATGGTTAGATGAAATCCAAAGAGCAGACACATTCAGGAAAGGTCTGAATCATATTTTAGAAAAGATGTAAGGACAGCAGTCTATGACCTGAAGCTGAAGACATGCTGGGAAATACCAGAAGACAATAACACAAAAACACAAAGAACACAAGTAATTTAACTAAAGAGTGGTGGACTTGTGTTTTGCAATGTTCAAGTCAGAGACCATAAATTTCTTTTAATGTTTTCATATTAATTTATTTATTTTTTATTTATTTATCATAGCGGGACATTATAATGCCCTTGTAATACATATAACTAGCTTATAACAACACTGTATATATATATCAAGATACTGTGGTATGATAAGGGCTGCACAAGCAAGGCATCCCAGAAATATTGATGAACTGATACACATCTTCAGGAAGTAATGCTATAAAATCCCTCCTTAGTGGTATGCAAATCTTATTTTCAGCGACAGTCAATGTTTGGTGGATGTGATCTGTTATTAGATTCAAGGTTTCACTTCAGTGTGCTCAGCAAAACACATCAGAAAACACTTGTTGTGTGTTATTGGTTTAGATTGTAGTTTTTATAATTGTGACTAAAACCCTATTTGAGCTGAAGTTGTTTAACCAGAGGAGGTCTGGTAATGTAATCTGTATGTGACTTGACTGGCTATTTCATATAGGATCTCTGTAATTAACCCAAATTACCCCAAATACCCAGATTAAACATCATCACACTTCTGAACAATAATAACACAAACACACTGCCTTACGACAGGTGCTTCTGGGTTACTCTTCCTTCTCCGCATTGCCAAAAACGCGGGATTTCAGAGGTACTGTCATCAACTTCAACTTCACTGTAGCTGCCAGCCACAGTTTCAGGTTATTTACTGGCACCATTTAAAGTGGGAAGAAAAAATGGTTCAAGCAAGAAGCTTCCAAAAAGGAGCTGAGCTTTAGCCCAGTCGCTTTTGTTACTATATTACTATATATATGTAATTTCAGGTGGGACTGTTGTTACAGAGAAGCTCTGAGTTTGGCAAATTATAAGAGGTAGTTCAGTAACCTGGATTAAAATTCTTGCTGGTAATCACTCAAATTACACCTCTCATTAATGTAATACTACTCCTGCTTTCATAAGGCCTTAGACAATAACCAGACCGTGTATTATTAATAATCAATACCAAAATCCAGACACTTCTAAAGGTATCACTTACTTTTTCATGTAACTGTAGGCTTGTTTTTTTTTATATATTATTTTGTGCTCTTATACATTTTTCACACATGACTGAACTTTTCAACATATCGTTTCAGTTCTTCGGAATGTTAAAGAATAGTTTGGTGCTTTGGGTGGTATGTTAGCGATGGTTGTTTGTAAAGTTCTTAGTGAGTCCAAGAAACTGAAACAAGCCAATAGCTCTGCTCTGTCCAGTTTTTCACTAATTAGGAACTTTGTTATTTTATTGTTTTGAGACATGTTGTTTATCTCTTAAAATTATTACATTTTAAACTTTTGGGTTCTTCTGCAGCACTTTCAGTTTCATTTTAGTGTAAAGGTGTAAGCATAACTACTTATTCCTGTTAACCATGTGACTCTCTCACCTTAAATCAACTCAAACAGGTTACGTAAGAGTTATGAAAGTCACAAATCTCATGCAAGCAAAGACCCAAGGCAAGAATGTTCTTACTCCATTCCATTTCAGTTGTTTGTATAATTTAGAGCAGTACAGAACAAAAAACAGTAGAATTATTATTAATAAAACTTTGTTAATAATTAATAATAGTATTATATACTTTATCACATTATTATTATATTATATTGCTTTCTAAGCACTAACATGTTTGGTAACTAGCTCATAATAACATTCTGAATACGAAATTGAGGTGAATTAAACATTTTCCACAGCACTTGTAATGATCTCATTCAACCTTATCATGTTAGCTGGCTTTAATGCTAATGATGCCTACTGGAATAAGTGGATGTTATGAACGTTTATGTACATTTATTTTAGTTAACAAGAAGAGCTTCGCCAGGTATCTTGTAGCCTTTTAAAGACTGCCCTACGGTTAAATTATCATGGCCCAGGCTGCCCTGCCAGCCTCCAGCAGAAGGCTCAGTCAGCGCAAAGGGAGGCCTGGTAGGAAAAGGAGGAAAAATTCCAATTCCCAGGCTTCTCAGTAGTAATCGGCACTGACTGGGCACACCTGTGCTGCTCCTACTTAATTTAGCCACAAACACCATCCGGCATCGCACCTCTGTAGGTGTGAGTATTCATGAAAGTCAGTAAAAGAAGAGAAAAGTTATAAAAGGGAGAGTTTATGTTTAGAGAGGGTTTCAGTTTGAGGGTTTATTGTTCTGAGGGTTTATATTGATTCTTTTGTTTAAAAACACCATACCCTTGCATTTCCTTTGTTTGTTGTTTTCCCGCCTTTTTCCACCCACACTGCTTTGAGGCATCTAAGGTGGCTCCTCTCCTGCCCTTTGGTCACACAGGGAAAGTGTGTTATAAGCTGTGATCACCCAAGGTGGCGGTTCGAATCCCACCTAGGGTAACTAGTGCACAAGCACTCATCTTTTCCCCTGAAACTTCCACCACTCACAATAACCGACTCATAAACAGAAAAAAACAAACAAACTAACAAACTCTGCACTTGGGTCCACCCCCTCCCACTCACCTTGTGACATAACTGTTATGTTTTCTACAAAACTATATGTATAATAGCTGTCAAAACATCTCATTTCTGAGAAACTCTTCTGAGAAAGCAGTGGAAGAGGATATACCATCTCATTTCTACAACCTGTAACACAGTCAACCATCATGAAAGCAAAACATTCTGAAAGTATTTTAGAAATCTTTTCGTTATCTATCAACCTTAAAGCTGATGGCATTCATCAAATTCATTTGCCACGGCATGGTGATTGATTTCTTTTCTATCAAATAAATAGATTTGTCAGTCTTGTATAATTTACCAATATTGGTCATTTTTTTATTATTATTTTGTCACATATTACATGCACATATTATTGATAGTGTAACTGTAGTGAACAGTAGTAAATGTGAGCAGATTATAAAATAACATCATACTGGTAAACCACAAATTTTGTGGGGTTTTTTTTGGCCAAGCTAAAAACAACTACTTACACTGACTGGCCAAAGAAATACGTCACGCAGTCCGATAATTAGTTTGACCGCATTTAGCTTTGATTTTGGTCGACATGCACTGTGGCATTGATGTAACATTTGTATCTAAGTTGTGTTTATTTTTCTGAGGTTTTATATTGTTGAACCACTCCGCAACGTCTTCCCTGGCACATTCCAATAGGACTTTCAAAAAGGTTAAGCTCAGGTCTTTGTAGTGGCCAGTTTACAGGTGAAAATATGTCCCCATGCTCTCCGAACCAGCCCAATAATCTTGAATATGCAGACGCCATCAGGGAAGAAAAAAACAGTTTTGAGCTAACCTGGTCATTAAGTACGTTCAGATGGTCAGCAAGCTTTATTTTATTATCACATAATGCTGCTGAGCATTGACCTGATCAACTAAAGCCCCTCTAGATCATAACGTTTTTTCCAGAGTCTCCAGAGGCTTGTACAGTGATTGATAGTTACATGATAATATGTACATAGATTCTTTGGACAGTGACAATTTTTTACTGTTACTTTTCACAAGATATCAAATATAAAATGTTTTCTTAGCTAAACATAAGATTAACATGCATCAGACATTTGTCCTTAGTAAAAATAACTTGAAGTTTGTTAACTTCAAACACCAATATCGAAAGTTGATATCAAATTCTATGCTATATACATGAGTAATTTTTGAAGGATGTTGTGCATTACAGGATAAATGACCTATCTCTTTGTAAAGCACTTATAAACACTAATCTACTAAAGTACTGATATAAACTGTAATTGAACTTAACTTAAACCTGTTTGTACTAGATAGAGATACATACTCTAACCGAACACTAAGCACTTTTGTAAGTCGCTCTGGATAAGAGTGTCTGCTAAATGCTGTAAATGTAAATGACAAACAAAAATGATTTTTATTCAAAATGCCTAATACAAAGAAAAAAAAATAGAATAGGGAAAAATAAAAACAAAAGATTTGTGAGGATCAAACACAGGATTTTGAATGAATTCCTTACATAATAAATTATGAATTTCAAAAATAGACCTAAGAAACATTTAGCAACTTAAGTAACTTAAAGTCACAAATCAAATATATAATATCAAAAGAAGCATTTGTGATTACCAACTACAAGTTAATTTAAGAATTTTGAATTCTGTAATTAATTTATTGCAATCACAGAAAAATAGAAAACATAAACTCTGGGTCTATTTTTGACCTTTCATTCATCAAAGAGTTCAGATCTGTAAATGCATTTAGGTAAGGATGGAAATTGTTGAGAAACCACTGCTGAGGTTAAACTCGACACAAGACACATTGTTTTTGAAACTTTGTTTACATTTACACTAAAGCCAGCTATTATTGTTTTTCTGACAGTTACTGACAGCTACCCCAGTTATGACCCTTGCAATAACTACACTTCACTGAATCAACCCTGGAGAGCCAATAACAGGACTGGATTAAACATCTGTGACAGAAACTTCAACTGGAATGGCTGGTACCGGATGTTCTATTACAGCTTGAATGGTCCTCACCCTCAGATAAAGGATGGAGTGGTCATTTGCCAGGTGTGTGGAAACGGAGGAAATAACTGTTACTACATCAGGTCTTTTACAATTCGTGTCAAAGCATGCCCAGGCGACTACTATGTGTATGAATTTGTCAGTCCAGACTCCTGCAATATGGCCTACTGCTCAGGTACTGCTATTTTAGATTATTTTGTCAAAAGTGTAAAGGAGTTTAGAATTTTTAATCCTTTTTCACAATTTCTTTTTTTTTTCAGACTCCAGCACTACAAATTCAACCTCAGACTCAACAACGGCCATCAGTAGTGAAGAATCTAACATGACCATGAGTAGGTATTATAGAAACTCTTGAAACCCCACACAATGCTTGCTTTAGGCACACCAAAATAAAACAAAAAAATATATATTTGGCTGTGGCTAGTTTTTTAGTCACATTTACAAATCCTTTCTTAAATCTTGACATCAGTGACATCCCTAATTTTTAAAGAGATCCATTTTTAAAATATTGTGGCTTTATTTTGAAGCCATAGTATATCTTTTACAAAACTGCTAATAGCATACTTAGTAGTAAAAACAGCTAATTTAGTGGATGCCAGCAAACCCAAAGTTAATTATTATGTTGTGCTATTATTATTATTATTTTGAATCACAATTTTTACCTTGAATCATATTTGTATGGTTGTGACTGATTCCAAGAGACTTGAACATGATGAGATTGCGTGGTGGCATCTGTATAAATGGTTGAAAATGAACTAATGAAAACAGTTCAGTCCACTCATTAAAATGGCCAATCAAAGTGTGCTCTTGGAAGCTCTTTTCTTCTCTCTAAATTGTGAGGCCTTAGCATTTGGTGTGTCAATAAACAAAACAAGTGCATGTCTACCAATTTATGAACTCCCATTGGCCATTTGGCAGACATTGAGAAATTGAAATAAAGGGCTGCAACAATATAATAACTATATAAGAATTAAGTAATTTGTTGCATTTTATCATAGTAGGGCTACATCTTGCATTATGTGCAAATACGGTAGACATATTTTTCAGACCTACAGCAATTTAAATCCACATTGTGACGGTCCCAGTTTTATCTGGCCACATGAAAATGTTTCAGTTTCATCAGTTCATCAGGGCTTTTAAGGAAATCTTCCCATGCCTTCAGAAAAAACACCTTTCTGCCCTCTCAGCTACATTATCACAAGCAGCGTGGTTGCAAAGGCCTTAAATGGCTCTGTACTGAACTGACATTGTGTTTTATGCATACATAACTGCACTAAGGTCTTACAAACAGAAGATTGAGTACACACTAAAAAGGACTTCCTGCGAATAACAAAAATCAATAATCTATAATGGTTCTATTTTCACAGCAACTACTCCAGACAACTCGACTTTTGACCCCTGTTACAACTACACTGTTCTCAGTGACATCTGGAGAACCACATATTACTTTGGTTTTAACTACTACAGTTATGGTTCTTCCGGTTACTTCAGTAGTCATGATGACACCCTGTTTCCGTGGAATGGCTGGTATCGGCTGTATCTTCAGGGAGCAAGTGCACAGATAGCTGAGTGGTCCGAACTCTATCACATCTGGTGGTTACACCCCACTTTTGCTTAATGGCTCACATCCTCGTTTGATGGACGGCATTGTAACCCGAGACATTTATGGACCCTACAGCAATGATCGCTACACTGGACAATGCAATTATTACAGATCTAAACCAATTCAAGTCAAAGCATGTGCAGGACGTTACTATGTCTATAAGCTTGTAAAGCCAGACGTGTCAATCCCGATACCTACATACACTGCAGGTACAGTCTTATCAGCATCCTGTGTTAACAAATAAGATCAAATAGATGTACTTTCTAGATGTACTTATAAGCCATGTTTACATAAAGACAGTTCTGCTAGCTCTGTAGTAAGTTATAAACTCCAGTAAAATACAGTACAATATTTTTTTATTACATAAAAGCAGGCTGGAGCAGAATTTACAGTGATTTGCTTCATGCTGTCAAACAATTGTTCTACAATTAAGTCAAGCTAAGTTATCTCTTATTATCTGAGAGTATAGAACTGTGAACCCACTGGTTCTGTACCTTCTAGCATACCTACTAATAATGTTAGAATTACAGCTTCTGAGCTATGTAATTTTATCTTTTAATGATATTCCCAAAAATAGCAATCACCAGGTGAAAATAATGGACATGGCTCAAACATGTCTTACCTAGCACTGTCTTTCTTAGAAAAATGTTCCATGACATGTTTTAAAAAGTGCATTTTCTTTATTTACTTATATTGTTTCCATTTTAGCCCTTCATTAAATGTACTGTAAAGTGTCTTGTACTGTTTGTCTTGGTAGATGCTTATATTTCAAAAATGCATGCGCATGTCAACCATGGGTGCAAGGGACAGGAGATCAATTAGTTAGTGACTTGGTAGGAGAAGGCAGCTCTCACAAGCTGACAGCTTATATGTATTCTTTGTTTCGGTGACAGTTGCGATAAACAGATTCGTCAGTGACGACCCTTGCAATAACTATGTCTCTTTGGATCAACCATGGAGAGCCAATAATGGACCTGGGTTGGGAATTTGTGACAATAATTTTAACTGGAATGGCTGGTACCGGATGTTCTATCGTGGGATGAACATCCGTATGCCAGAGAGCTGCGTTCCTACATCCAGATGTGGTACTTCTTACCCTCTGTGGCTGAATGGTCCTCATCCTGAGATAGAGGACGGTGTGGTCATTCGTCAGGTCTGTGGGAACACAACAAGTGACTGCTGCTACTACAAATCCATTCCAATTAAAGTAAAATCATGTCCAGGCAGTTATTATGTGTATGAGTTTGTAAGCCCAACTACCTGCAATGCAGCTTACTGTACAGGTACAGTTCATTTTTACATATATGCACTAAATTTTTATTGCCAAAAATGTAAAAGGATATTGTCAGGAATGCTTTCATTCTTTTTCTCTTTTCAGATGCCAGCACTATTACTCCTTCCCCACCAAGTGAGACAAATGGTGGACAATCCGACACAACAACGTGTAGGTTTTTATAAGCACAGTACTTTTAAGTTCCTGCATAAATATACAAAAAACATAGCCTCTGCATGTGAAGCGTACATCTAATCTTTTACAGTTTTCTTTAAAATGCATATGGATCCACATACTATATACACTAACTAGTCACTTTAATTCCCCTCCTTGTTTGTACACTTATTTTCTATTTTATCAGCTCCACTTACTATATAGGAGCATTTTGTAGATGGTCAGGAGCCCCACAGACCAGATACTATTTGGGTGGTGGATCATTGTCAGCACTGCAGTGACTCTAGTGTGGTGTTGGTGGGTTAGTATGTGTTGCTCAAGTAGATCAGATCAGAAACAGTAGTGCTGTGAAAACAAGTTGTTTTAATGAATCGGCTGGTTGGTGTATAAAGGCCTGCAAAGGAAACCATGAAGTGACTTTTTGAAAAGTTAAACGTATATAATCAGCATTCATGTTCAAAAACGTGCTTTTATGTAAGACCTATTTTTTTCCCCACACAGTACCCACCACAAACAATTCCATGTTTGACCCCTGCACCAACTACCGTGTTCTAAATGACTACTGGAGAGGCGCTGAGGGCAACAATGGTCATGATGACACTCTTGTTGAATGGAATGGTTGGTATCGACTGAACCTCCAGGGAAAGAGTGCTCAGCTTCCTGAGTGGTGTGTGAGCTTCATGACGTGTGGTGGTTACACACCACTATCGCTCGGTGGTTCTCATCCACAGCCAGAGGACGGCATCGTCATTCGAGAAGTCTATGGATCCAATGGCAGTCAGTGCACAACCTACAGATCTAAACCAATCCAAGTAAAAGCCTGTCCAGGAGATTACTATGTCTATACATTTGTCAAGCCAGACATATCCATCCCAATGCCTTCCTACTGTGCAGGTACTGATGCTTTGCAAATATGTTTTATCACACTTTTTAAATGCTATTTATTTATTTATTTATTTACTGTCAGAACAAAAATAACTACATGAGAATAGAAAAATAGTTTAATGTTCAAGGTCTCTTTTCCTGAGAAAGTTTACACGATTTCTGTTGGTCAATTCTTCCAGTACAGTTTAATACACTGTAAAGCATAACAGGAGTTTTGTCAAAATATGACAAAATGTAAAAAAAGACCTTCAAATGAGAAAAAAACCTGTTTTTTTTGCTTTACTGTAACAACATATATTAAAATACTTTTAAGAACTGGTCTAGGACAGGCCATAACATAACTAAAAGGTGTCCGTGCCCTCCCAGTTCTCCTAATAGAAAGTCAACCATTTGCAATGATAGCAGACGTGTTTATTGACTTATCAAATTCAAATGACAACATAAAGTAGGCAAAAAAGAAAAAAGAGGGGGTGGAAAATGGAACAAAAATAAATGAGTAAACAACCCCCCTCACTAAGGTTTAAAAGGGAAAACTAAACTTACCTAATAACAAAAAGAAAACCAAATACAATATCTAACCAATAGCTTTCTAAATAAAGCAAACCAGGTGAAAACATGGATAAATCAAAATAATCCTATCTCCCCAAAATATACATACATAAACTTTAAGTGAGCAACCACTTCTACGCAGTTTTAATGTATATGCTACTATGATGAAAGTCAACAGGACAAACATAGCCCTTCGTATGATAACCTCAATAAACACAACATTAACCACAAAGCTATTCACACCTATCTTCACAAACAGGTAGCTAGCTCTTTCACATCACCTCTTGTCAGGGAACCCAAAACACAAAAACAAGAACACCCCCACCTTTCCCTCTGGCACACGTCCCTTTTATACACAGCGACCCCTGGTGGTGGCTCAGCACATCTGCAACAAGAAGAAAAAAAAACACTACACAGACAAATAATTATGAACCTACCCCCTAGATTCATAACAATAAAGACAAGATACAACTTTAATGTTTTTATGATATGCACTATTGTTTTACTGCAAAATAAACATAAAACACAACAAAAGTAGTGCCAGATATTACATAAAGCAATAAGTGTGTTAATATTGAAAGTCCCGTACAATGGAAAAAATAGCACTACAGATATCAAAGTAATGCAGGTTTTAGACAGGGTTTTCATTGCTCATTACATAAAGTCCAACAACACCCAAAGCAACCTTATTAAATCACTTTGGCTTGTCTAAAGACTTTTCTTGTAAAAAGTTAGCCTACTTTCTTTACTAACTTTTATAAAACATATTCAACCGTGTTTGGAACTTTGTAGCTGGCTTCTGTGAGGCATTTCATTACCCACTCTGCTAGAGAGGTCTAGAGGAGTGGTCCTACAAGAGATTTAAATGGACCCCAAAAGTGCCAAATATATCAAACTGGCACACATTAGATCCACCACTCTTTGTAGCTAGTATTAAGTACAGAACTAATATAACCTCAAGATCCATCCACAACAGAAACAGATACGGTGAACTAGCAGCACTGTTTCTAGATAATTATTGAAAAGCATAATAATAGATCAGTTCAGTTTCAACAGGTGAGATCAGAAAGAGTGTGATTTTAATCTGTCAGCATATTTAATAAAATAACTGACAACTTTTATGGTCTTAGTGAGAAATATAAGAATTTATATTTAGAAAAAAATGTATTTAGTTCCATTTTAAAACAGCTCTCCCTTATTTCTCGGTCTGCTCCATCAGGCCTGACATAATATATATTATTTCTTTATTATCTAATGTTATTTCTTTCTCTGTTTCTTGTTGTTTAATTTTAACCTAACTTTTACCAAAAGACACGTCTAGCTCGCCACCCAGTGCCGATCTCACTGATTAACACTTCAGTAATGATGTTACAGATTCCTTAAATATCGGTTACTATCACCTGTTTGCTGGAATTGTTTGCCTTACTGTGCAGGGCTAGCTAGTTGCATCAAGTGCAGAGATTAAACAGCCCAATAGTTTTAACAAGTCTGCAGTGTTTATTGAAGTATACACTCCCAATTCTATTTTACAGTTACTGGCATTCACCGCCCCAGTTATGATCCCTGCAATAACTACACTTCTCTGGATCAACCCTGGAGAGCAAACAACGAAACTGGTTCAGACATCTGTGACCGTAACTTCGAGTGGAACGGCTGGTACCGGCTGTTCTATCGTGGGATGAACATCCGTATGTCAGAGAGCTGCGTTCCTTACTACAGATGTGGTACTTCTTTAACTCTGTGGCTCAATGGACCACACCCTCAGATAGAGGATGGAGTGGTCACTCGCCAGCTCTGTGGACATGGAGGTTATGACTGTTGTTTCTATAAGTCTACCACAATTCAAGTCAAAGCATGTCCAGGAAACTATTATGTGTATGAGCTTGTCCATCCAGACCGCTGCAATATGGCCTACTGTACAGGTATGGCTTATTTATTTATTTATTATTATTATTATTATTATTTTAATTGATTTGCGTTTTTTTAAAAACATCTTTCTTGTTTTCTTCAGACTCCAGCACCATAAGACCAACTTCAGATTCAGCAACTGAGGAAGAGTTCAACATGAGCATGAGTAGGTTATTACCATGAGTGGAAATAAGGCACATGCAGACATGCTGAACCTTGTTGGTATCACAAGAAAAGTCAGGATGAATGTTCAGAGACATGCTGTAGTTTCTTGTACGGGCTAGATTCTTCTGCTGTTTATTGAAAATGCTTGACGCTACTTATTTAGAGTCACTTACTGAGTTAAACGAGCGCCACATTTTGAGGGTTTGTCGCTCTAATCTGAAAAAAAGGTCTGAAAACATGGTATTTAACTAATCTCAAAAAGTTTGTAGACTGTTTAATTTTTAATATTCATTAAACTAAAAAAGCCACACACTGATGGTGTCATTTAACATATTGCAGATACAGCTTCTTGTAAATTAGTTTAAGCAGCTATAAGATTTTGCGTCTTAAGCTCAACAGTGCCATGTATCAAACTGACCTGTGTGATCACACTGTTTCAAGTTTTTACATGACAGAACAGACTGAACTAAAGAAAGAAATGTTTGATCCACACTAAACGAGGTATGGATCTTAGAATAGCAACATAGTAGTAAAAAAATATTACAACTGACATTCAGTCTATTCAGACTGTGACCTTTAATTCCTGTAAGCCAGTAAAATACTTTAACTGGGTTATTAAGCTACAACTCCTGTCTCTGAACACAAGCTCACTAGGGCTTTACTGTTTGGAAAATGTCCCACCTCCTAGCTGAAATGGGCATTCTGATTGGTTCTGCTGCTGAAGTGGCGAGCCTGATTGGTTGTGCTGTTGAAATTTAGATTCTGATCAGTTGTGCCACTGAAAGGGAGATTCTCATTGGTGCCACTAAAATTGAAATTCTGATCTTATTTTAGTTAATAATTTTAAAGATTCGTCCCTGGAGCTCATACAATGTCAAAAACACTTCATGCCTCATCAAAAAGTAATAAATATTTTAATTATTGGCTACTCACATTTATGCAGCCACAACAGCTAATTTTTTTCCTCCAGAGTGGCAGCTTAGCCATAGGGCTGCTGGGGCAACTTTATCCCAGATTTGTGCACATTCTTATCAAAGTATGATTCTCATCAAAATGTCTAAAAGATATTATAAATACAAATAATAATAGTTATTATTAGTAGGCCTAAGAAGAGAGTGCTTACCTGGATGTTTTATTGCTTAGCTGATTCTGCACTGGCAGGTTTTCTGACACTTCGTTACTCCAAGGCTCTAACAGCTGCGGAAGACTTCGTACTAAGTGCAGCATAAGACCCAAGTTTCTTATAGTCGTTTTAGACTATTATTGTGACCTAAAATTACGTTTTGTAGTTTATTATGAAGTACAATAGGTACGCTTAGCTGTTAAACAAAGCTTGCAAGTTTGTACCACTAGTGTTAACTAGGCCTGCAAGGTCAGCTAAAGGGTTAACATGAACTTTGCAGAAGTTCAAATCAGTGTTTCTCAAACTTGCTTTTGGCAACCACCAATTCTGAACAGTCCTTCTGTTTCCTACCTTGAAACTCCTGATAAAACAATGAAAAATGTTACTGTTTTCTGGTATGAGCTACTGCTACAGTGTGATAGTTGATAGATTCATGTTTATTCACTAGGAAAGATAATAAAGTCATGTTATAGTTGGTCTCTTTCTACCCATAGGATCCCTAAATTAGATCAATTAGTAATAAATGATGTATAAATTAACATTAATCTACTTGATTTATCTCTCATTATTTCTATTGGTATGTATTTGCAACACGTTTCTAACATTTTGATACTTGTGCTTGCAGACTATGATATTTGATTTGGCACAAAATTGACTCCATAAATTTTGGCTATACTGGGCTTGCGGATGTACTAAAAGATCTGCGGATCTTACTAAAAGAGACCACAAAAGTGTTCCTAACAAGTTGCTTGTCAAGAAAAACTGAACAAGGAATATTTATTGTAAATGCGCTGGGATGCATGTAAATTATTCTTGGTAAAGGAGTAATAAACTAGAAGGAGTTAACACAACTATATATTAATCATTTATTAATAACAATTCAGCAATTTAAACTAAACAGAAAAACAGCAGCACATTATCTCTACAAAAATATGGTTGTTGCTGAAATATACCAGTCTGGAAAGGGTTACAAAGCTATTCCTAGGTCTAGCAAACAGTAACAGCCCCACCTCTGAACTCAGAAAACTTTACTTCAAGACATCAACTTATACATAAAGTCATAGAAAGAACCAGGAAAACAACTGCAGGCTTTGACTGTGTTAGAAAAGTCAGCATTAATGACTCTTTTTTATATTTATCAAATAAAAAAGCATTTTATTTGATAAATATGCAAATAAGGA
Organism: Megaleporinus macrocephalus; assembly: GCA_021613375.1. Classification (NCBI taxonomy): domain Eukaryota; kingdom Metazoa; phylum Chordata; class Actinopteri; order Characiformes; family Anostomidae; genus Megaleporinus; species Megaleporinus macrocephalus. The sequence goes on from CM038703.1 coordinate 30,873,608, forward strand.
AACTGTCAGGCAGATTTATTTTCATGGTACTCTGTATATTTAGCTAAACTTATACTTGTAAAAGTATTGTATGCATTTGTGTACATATCTGTTTCCATAGCGACCAGTCCAGTCAACTTCACGGTTGACCCCTGTGATAGCTACACTGCCCTTGATGACATCTGGAGAATTCCATACAGTGCCTTTAGTCATGGCTACTACGCTTCTGGTACCTCCATGTACTATGGCACACATGATGACAGCATTCCTGCCTGGAACGGCTGGTATCGGCTTTTTCTTCAGGGAAAAAACGCACAGATTCCTGAGTGGTGTGTGAGCACAATGACATCAGGTGGTCACACCCTACTTTTGCTTAGTGACTCACATCCTCTCGTGAAGGACGGCATTGTGTCCCGAAAAATTTATGGAACGTATAACTTGGGGTACTACACCAGCCAGTGCAGGGGCTATGTATCCAACCCAATCCAAGTGAAAGCATGTCCAGGACATTACTATGTCTACAAACTTGTAAAGCCTCATTTATCAATCCCAATGCCTGTCTACACAGCAGGTACAGTTACTATTCTTTATCTTTAACATTCGATAGGTATGAACAAATTCCAAGCTCTTTGGCTCTCTCTTAAGAGCTTTGAAGTAGCTAAAGAGTTCATACTTGTTCAACAGAAACAGTATTTCAGAACATGGTTAGGAATCAAGGGAATGAAATAGCAACATTTAGTCATTACATCACTTGTGCAACTGTTTTTATTACAAATGATTGTTTCTTTCTGTCCTTAGTTGTTTCAAACAGTCTGAATTTTGATCCCTGCAATAATTATACTGCTTTGGATCAGCCCTGGAGAGCCAACAACGAGACTGGGCTGGGAGTTTATGACAGATATTTCTCCTGGAACGGCTGGTACCGGATGTTCTACTATGGGGTGAACATCCGTATGCCAGAGAGCTGCGTTCCTACATCCAGATGTGGCACTTATTTCACTCTGTGGCTCAATGGTCCTCATCCTGAGATAGAGGATGGAGTGGTCACTCGCCAGGTCTGTGGGAATTCAGGTAGTGACTGCTGTTACTACAGGTCCATCCCAATTCAGGTGAAAGCGTGTCCAGACAACTACTATGTCTACAATTTGGTGAAGCCGACTGCAACAGACAGCTGTGTGGCTTATTGTACAGGTACTCTACTGCATTGTTCTGCAAATTGCATAATTTTAGATATTTGGTATGTTGTCATAGCTAAAAATATTCTTTGCAGATGCCACCACCATTGAGACTTCCGTCCCTACAACCATGGAAAATGTTACGGACATCAACATGACCACAGGTAGGCAAGGATGAATTAAGGATAGTCTAATAACCCCCCCAACCCGCACCCCTCGTAATCAAGGGCCCTCTAATGGTATGCCCAGCTCTTCTCTAGGGCCCCCTGGTAGGGACCCTCTAAAATTATGCCCCCCCTCTTTCCTAGTACCCCTAATAGCCAGAAGTCGAAGTCAGAGCAGTGCCACAACCCCTCGTACATTTTCATAAGGGGCCCAAAAGCATGGCTAGGCAGCCCAAAAGCATGGCTAGGCAGCCCAAAAGCATAGCTAGGGCCCCTCAAGAGGCCCTGGGGTAAAAGTCCCTAAAAGTCAGATCCTTAAAATGGAGGGCCCTGTATCATAAATGTTGACAGGCATTGCAGAACGTTTTGGGCCAGCCCCTCCCCCCCTACAATAATACAATTTGTATTGTATTATTGTATGAATTTTTACTTATCAAGGCAAATGTAAAATGCTTGTAACCATAGATACCTCAGACAGCACTGCATCAAAACCGACAAGCCTCGGTTATAAATATAACAATATGGGTTTTGGAAAACTTCAAAAAACACTACTCTCCCAGTTCATCATTGCATCTAAGTTAAGACTCTGCTACTCAAAGTCAAAGCCATTTATTAACAACATCCAGAATAGCAATCGACTTCTTAGGGCTAAAGCTTATCTGAGATGGACTGATGGACAGTAGAAACAAGTTCTTATTGTACAGGTACTCTATTGCATTGTTTTGCAAATTGCATAATTTCAGATTTTTGGTTGCAGATGCCACCACCATTGCTGAGACTTCCGTCCCTACAACCATGGAAAATGTTACGGACATCAACATGACCACAGGTAGGCTATAAATAAAATCTGTGTCTGACTTTCTGAATAACATGTGCATACACAGATAAAAAACACACTTTTCCAAACACCGAGCCCAAATGCATTATGAACTACACATGTTGTACACAAGTGTTAGTAATTAAACCTTACAAAAGGAATACAACAAAAACTTGATGGTAACACATTTGAAATAAGTCTTTTTTTTTATTCTGAGATGAAACATTTCTCCCAGTCAGACATGATATTCCTCCTTAAAGAACCTTCAAATGATTTAGACCACGATAATGGCTTCAGATGGTAATCTTTTATAATGGCTCGTGTTCCACAGCAACCAGTCCAACTGAGTTCACTGTGGACCCATGTGACAACTACACCATGCTTGATGACATCTGGAGGACTACATACAGTTTCTATGGTTATGGCTACTACTCTTATGGTTCATCCAGCTACTACAGTAGTCAAGATGACACCATTACTGAATGGAACGGATGGTATCGGCTTTTTCTTGAGGGAGCAGATGCACAGATTGCTGAGTGGTGTGTTAACTCTGTGTCATCTGGTGGTTTCACCCCACTTTTTCTCGGAGGCTCTCATCCCCTTGTGCAGGATGGCATTGTGACACGAGAAATCTATGGATCCTATGGTCGGGATTACTTCAGTAAACAGTGTAATTACTACAGATCCAAGCCAATCCAAGTGAAGGCATGTCCAGGACATTATTACGTCTACAGACTTGTACGGCCAAGTCTATCAATTCCATTGCCTACATACACTGCAGGTAATTTCCCACAGTCTCATTATTGTGATTGCAGTAATGAATTATGGATAAAGTATGACATAAACAGGCTTATTTCCTTTTTAATGCACTATCATGTTTCCTCTGTCGGGTTTTTGTTGCTCAAAACCAACATAACAAACCACATAACACGTTTTCCTGGGCTTGTCTTTAACCAACTAACAACCATACAGAGAAAAAACATACAGAGAGCCACATCATTAGCATCAGGAAATTTGCACTTGAATTTTGTGCTCAAGTTACTTGAGTAAATCTTATATAGCTTTATTATGCAGTTGCAGAATATAAAGTGATTTTCTGTTTAGTACACTAGGTTATTTGTTTTCCACCTGTCTAATAATTGTCCAAGCTCTGCCCATCCAGTCATAGTGTCATGACTTCCATGGTTTGATATCTCATGCAGACACAACATCAGACTACTGTTTAAGAAGAAAAGCTCTGAGAAAAAAAAAAACTGCTGTAATAAGCTTGTTTTATAGTTCTATTTCTATGTCACTGCCTCTAAAATACCCATGCAGGCCTGGTCGGATGGAGACATTTTAGTTGTTAGTTGAATTTGTATTGTATTATTGTATTCATTTTTTACTTATCAAGTCAAATAAAATCTTAATTTCAGAGATGTTGAGGCAATAGGTTTAGTGGCAATAAAAACAGACAGCAGAGATTTACTTAGTATGGGTTCACCACCTGGTAAACAACTGGGTGAACAATCGGCAACTGGTCTATATGATAAATGTTTCAGAGAGTTCAGAGAAATATAAAAAACAAAAGCCATTCTAAAATGCCTGTAACCATAGATCCCTCAGACAGCACTGCATCAAAACCGACAAGCCTCTGTTATAAATATAACAATATGGGTTTTGGAAAACACTACTGTCCCAATTCATCAAAGCATCTAAGTTAATACTTTGCTACTCAAAATCAAAGCCATTTATCAGCAATATCCAGAATCGCAATGGAGGTCTTAGGGCCAAAGCTCATCTGAGATAGACTGATGGACAGTAGAAACAAGTCCACCTTGCAAATGGTTTGGGAAATTTATGAACTTTGTGTTCTCTGGGCCAAGGAGGAAAAGCCCTGCCCTGGTTTTTATCAACACTAAAATGTTTAAAATGTTCGTGCCAGTGGACTGGGTCATATCATCGGTGTGGGCACCATTAATGCTAAGGCCTACATAAAAATTTTGAAGCAACACGTAGCCGCTGTCATAACTGCACTTTGTGTTTATGACAGTTGCTTTACACAGTCCGGCTTATGACCCCTGCACTAACTACACTGCACTGGACCAGCCCTGGAGAGCCAGTAATCAAACTCAGTTGGGAATCTGTGACAGTGATTTCAACTGGAATGGCTGGTACCGATTCTTTCATTATGGAATGGACATCCAGATGCCAGAGAGCTGTGTTCCTGCATATAGATGTGGGACTTTTTACACTCTGTGGCTCAATGGTCCTCATCCACAGATAGAGGATGGAGTGGTCACTCGCCAGGTCTGTGGAAATGGAGGAAATGACTGCTGCTACTACAAATCCGCCCTAATTCATGTTAAAGCTTGTCCAGGCAACTACTTTGTATATAAACTTATTAAGCCTTCCTCTTGCAATTCGACTTACTGCACAGGTACAGTTTTTGAATTGCTTTTAAAGAGTTTTTCTTTGTTCAAAACATTTCTCACATCATTGTCAGCATTAATAATTTCCCTCTTCAGATGCCAGCACCATGATTCCAACGCCTGCCTCACCAACTAAGTCCGATGAATCCGATATGACTACAAGTAGGTTGCTATAGATATTATGAATTTTTCCAAGCTTCTTCTGTCATTTAAGTGGAATGCAGTGGAAGTCAATAGGTCATGTAATATTTTCTATTTCATATGTCTTATTTAATTTTTGACGTAGGTTGAAATTAAAAGCTGCTCTTTACATGTGTCATTTAAATTTTGCGATGAATCGATCGATGGAAATGATCCTCAATTACTTAATAAATAATTTTTCATTATCTTACATTTAAATTATTTTTTTTTCTCCTATAGGCTTACCTTTTTCGAGGTTTTGTTCTGACACTGACAATTATATTAATTTAAATATATGCATTTATATACATATGCATAACTATTGTTCCAGTTTAAAATTCAGACTTTTGGCCTTCTGATAAATTTTTTTCTTGTTTAAACGTATATACAAACGCCCTTTTTCCACAGTACCCACTATAGACCTTACATTCGACCCCTGCAACAGCTATACTGTGCTTAATAACGACTGGAGAGACGTCAAGAGCTACAGCTCTAAAGGTCATGATGACACTCTTGTTGAATGGAACGGCTGGTATCGGCTCTACCTTCAGGAAGCAAGTGCTCAGATGTCTGAGTGGTGTGTGAGCTTCATGACGTGTGGTGGTTACACACCGCTTTCTCTTGGTGGTTCTCATCCACAGCCAGAGGACGGCATCGTCACTCGAGAAGTCTATGGATCCAATGGCACCCAATGCACAACCTACAGATCTAAACCAATCCAAGTAAAAGCCTGTCCGGGAGATTACTATGTCTATAAATTTATCAAGCCGGACATATCCATCCCAATGCCTTCCTACTGTGCAGGTATGGTTACTCTATCACTAATTTCAATAAACTTCCGCATAGATTGCCATCTTACTGTATTATATTTAAGAACAATGACACCTCACCTTACTATCAGCCAAACCAAGCATCTTTTAAATTACATTTAATCTCACACGGCTACTAGTTAAATATCAGTCATACCACTTATTATATTTACATTAAAAACTGACTTTTTTTGACAGTTACTGTTAACCACCCAAATTACGATCCCTGCAATAACTATACTTCTTTGGATCAATCCTGGAGAGCTAATAATGAGAGTGGTTTGGAGATCGCTGATGGACACTTCCCCTGGAACGGCTGGTACAGGTTTCTGTTTTACAGGCAGGACATCCGTATGCCACAGAGCTGTGTCTCCATATACAGGTGTGGTACCAATTATCCTCTATGGCTTAATGGTCCTCACCCTCAGATTGAGGATGGAGTGGTCACTCGCCAGGTCTGTGGGAATCAAGAAAATAACTGCTATTATTTAAGATCTCTCACAATTCAGATGAAAGCATGCCCGGGCAACTATTATGTATATGAGCTTGTCCGACCGCCTTACTACAGAATGAGTTACTGTACAGGTACAACTTTTGTTCTTCAAACTGTCAAAAATGTTTTGTCAAATTTCCATTTTTAAATATTCAAATATTTTAAATATATAAGGTATTTTTTGTCTGCAGACTCCAGCTCTATAACACCAGCCTCAGTTTTACCCACTAATGATGAATTCAACATTAACACAAGTAAGTGTTTATAGAAAGACACTCTGTAGTTACTGCTGCGCAATCTTTCAGAATGTGTAGCAAAATTGTATTGCTGTTGTTGAAAAAGATGATTATCTACAGTGTTAGGTGAAAAAAGGTTAAAACCATGGCAATCTTCATTAATACAAACCCTTATTATTACTGGACAATGGACAGTAAATGTCTCTACATGTTTCGGCTTATGTCTTTATCAGAGACAGTCACAATACAAACTCTTTCTCTCTCAAATTTATACAATGTCAGGAACTAAACGTTGTTCTTCAAACTAGCTAACAAGATATTATTACCTTCTTTCAAAGTTCAAAGTAAGATATTCAAGTTACTTTGTATTGTATTTATGCTTGTTTACATCTGTTCTAATGATATCTGGTGTTCTTACTGATGACAATACACAATACTCTTGTTACAGTTGCTTAGATAAAGGCTTTTAAACAGTGAGCCTATATATATCTAAACTATGTCTATAGAAATTGCCTCATATCTAGAGCCTTATTTTTAAAAATTATACAGTCCGCTTGGATTCTTTCTGTTCTTGATTCTAATATGTTATTACCTTATATCTTATATTCTAATATCTTATTACCTAATAAAAAAAAATCTCATAAATTTTCTAATAGCATATTTTGCAGACATTTAGTTCTACCAATATAAAAAATGTGACATTAAGGACATTCCTATCTAGGAATACCATAGGTTAGTTTTCTGGTTTATAAAATGTTTAAATGTATATTTGTTGTTTGCACACAATATTATTGTGGGCTTTATCTTAATTGCATTTTAAAAATTATTACATTAATAACATTTAGAACATCCATTGCTCTCAGCTTTTAAGTAGTCATTTAGCTGGGAGATAACAGTGGGAGGTATCAACATTTCCTCAAGTGAAGAACATCTTTTTAAAAAAATATTATTGAGGAAATTGAAAAAAATGATTTAAACATACATCATGAATGATACCACTCATTTTAATAATTTATTTAATTTTGTGTGACAAAGAATTCAAATCTATAACCTCTTTGTACAACGCTTTCCTTTAACTTTTACCTCAAAATCATATTCGTCATCATTATCATTGACCCATTTCAGTCACTTTATGTTGGTGAAAGGTACTCAGTCTACATGAGCCTAAGCTCATGTAAAATGGACTGTGGCTAAACGGAAACTGTTCTGTGGTCTGATTAATCAAAAATTTAAATTCTTTTTGGAATTACGGACATCATGTCCTGCAGACTCAAGAGGAGAGCTTGTTATCAGTGCACAGTTGAAAACACTGCATCTCTGATGGTATGGGGTTGACAGCTTGTACATCTTTAAAGTCACTATGACTGCTGAACAGTATATAGAGGTTTTAATACAACATATGCTCCCATTCAGATAGCGTCTCTCTTAAACCGCATACTGCATCCATCGCAACAGCATGGCATCGCAGTTCCAGCTGGACTTTTCACCACTAAAACATTTGGAGCATCATGAAATGAAAAATTCAGCAAAGACCCAGAACAGTTGACCAGCTAGAATCCTACATCAAACAAGAATGGGACAACATTCCTCTACCAAAACTCCAGCACTTGGTCTCCTCACTTCCCAGACGTTTACAGACTGTTGTTAAAAGAAGAGGAGATGCTACATAACAGTAGACATGAAGCCTTTTTGAGATCCTTTGCAGCCACAAAGTTCTTAATCAGTTAATAATTTTCATGAAATGTTAAAATCCCTCAATTTTAATATCTTATATGTGTTTTATGAAAGAAGACCCTGCAAAGATTCTGGAAAAGAATATGAATATGAACAGCAGTTGCCCTCTAAAATTATTTTGCAATATGTAAAAACTTTGAACTGTACTGATGTACGTATCTGCTCTGTACCCACAGCCCTTGACCCCTGTAACAACTACACTGTTCTCGATGACGCATGGAGAACCACATACAGCCATTATACTTACAAAAGTTATGACGACACTCTTGCTAAATGGAACGGCTGGTATCGGCTGTATCTCCAGGGCAAGAGCGCTCAGCTTTCAGAAGCATGCGTGAGCTACATATCATGTGGTGGTTTCACCCCACTTTCGCTTAAGGATTCTCATCCACTAATACAGGATGGTATAGTAAACAGAGAAGTTTATGGAGCACGTTACAGCGAATGCCGCTACTACAGGTCCAACCCAATCCAAGTGAAAGCTTGTCCAGGACATTACTATGTCTACAGACTTGTCAAGCCAGATATATCGATCCCAATGCCGACATACTGTGCAGGTAGCAAAGTTTTATTTTTTCATACATCTGTTGTTGTTTTGTTTTGATTGAATGCTGTTTGCAATTTTAAACACATCAAAGTACTTTTCAAGCATCATTTTTAAAGCTATCTTAAAGCTGTAAAAAAATAACACGAGGAAAAGTGTCAGTGGTTTACTTATAAGATGTAAATGATTATTTTTTTCCGTAACAGTTGCTTTTGACAGTCCCAGTTATGATCCCTGCAATAAATACACTTCTCTGGATCAACCCTGGCGAGCCAGTACTGAGATCGGGCTCAAGATTTATGATGCTCAGTTCAACAGCTGGCATGGCTGGTACCGGATGTTCTATTATGGGAACAATATCCGCATGCCAGAGAGCTGCATTCCTACAGACAAATGTGGTACTTATTACACTCTGTGGCTCAATGGTCCTCATCCCAACATAGAAGATGGAGTGGTGGCTCGTCAGGTCTGTGGGAACTCAGGATACAGATGCTGTTACTTCCAGTTCTTTGGAATTCAAGTCAAAGCATGTCCAGGCAACTACTATGTCTATGAGATTGTCAGTCCATTCAATTACTTTAGTAACAGCTACTATCAATACTACTACTCCATCCATAACTATGGCTACGAGTTTGCCATGGCCTATTGCACAGGTACAAAGTTTGACTTCATTTGTATTCTGGCATTATAATACAAATGAAGGGCAATAAAATGTTTAATCATGTAATTGATTTTCTAATTACTGTCTTTTTCAGATGCCAGCAAAATAACCCCTACTCTTACCCCTCCGATCACAGATATTGGATTTAGGACGACAATGAGTAAGTTAGCCAGGTGTCTCCATAAAACAGTACTCTTATTTTCTGACTTACTATTTACTAAAAAAAAAAAAACAGTAATGTGATCCTGAAAAGAAATAATAAATCAACAACTGTAGGTTCAGGTGCTATGTATGATTATGAGACCATCTTCATATAGACGCTACATTCTGCTTCTTTTTTTCCGGGGCACTAAACAGACAACTGACTAATTCATGGTAACTGTTTCCACAGCTATAACACCAACTAATTACAGTTTTGATCCTTGTCACAACTACACTGTTCTTAATGACAATTGGAGGGACATTACCAGTTTCTACTATGTTAATGGTTATGATGACACCCTTGTTGATTGGCACGGCTGGTATCGGCTGTATCTCAAAGGAAAAAGTGCACAGCTGTCCGAGTGGTGTGTGAGCACCATTTCATGTGGTGGTTACACGCCGCTAATACTCGGCGGCCCTCATCCACACATAGAGGACGGCATTGTTACAAGAAACATTCATGCATTCTCTGGCAGAAACTGCGATTCATTCTCCACATCCAACCCAATCCAAGTGAAGGCCTGTCCAGGACAGTACTATGTCTACAAACTTGTCAAGCCAGATATATCAATTCCGATACCTGCATATTGTACAGGTAAAGCAGCACTCTTTCTTTATTTCTTTATTTCATTTGGCTCTCTGAAAAAGCGTATATTCGTTTGCTCTATATGGGAGCAGGCTACAAAGGGAATTTTTATGCCATGGCCACTGCATGAAGCACTATGGATAAAATTTATTGTGCACTGATTGAAAATTTATTCTTATCAACAGCTGGCTATTTAAGCTTAGTTCAGTGTTTATAAGATATAAAATCAACAAACATATTGTTTATTTATGTATTTATTTACTTATTTCCTTACTTAACTTGTTTACTTGCTTACATAAAAACTTATCAGTTGATTTTAGCTTTGCTTTTTACTTTAAAGCCAATTACCAGCTCGACTAGTCTCAACCCAGGAAATAATAGTTATAGGTCACAAAAGGTGAATGGTTTGTACCTTTTATTGGAACACATCATGTTATCCATAAAACTCTTATGTACACTTCATAAACTTGATGCTTCAAATTAGTATAATAAAAATGTCATATTATATATATTATAGATATTATATATCTATATTTGTTATCGCATGTAATTACTTTGAATTGTAAAATAAAAATAAAAAAATATATTTGATTTAAATACAGAATTACTTCTCCCATTACAACCTGTGGCTGTTTACTTACCCGGTACATTGCAATGAAGATACATTACAATTAAATTCTGCATAACTATTCAGTAATAATACTCAAGCAAATCTGCTGAAAAGGTATAAATATATGAATCAAAAGCAGATAATGGTGGACTGCATAGTCCAAACAAACAAAATGATGGCATGTTCATGTTTAAAATCCTTTTTACAATAATAATAATAATAATAATAATAATAATAATAATAATAATAATAATAATAATAATAATTAAAAGAAGGAGAATAGGAATTGCCAATAATATAACGGATTGATATATATATAATAGACTGATGTATAAAAATGCAGTAATTTCAACAATATTTTACAATCACCACAAACACTTACTCAGGAAATATCTTCTGACCATTTCATGACATTTTAGTGGAACTATGCCAGCATGGTACCCAAATGAATTATCTTGTACTTTGGGGAGGGTGCCATGTATTTAACTGGTTAATACCTTAAACTTTTAAGTAAAATCATTGTCCTATTAAAGCATTATTGTAATATCTAACATCTCAATATCTGTCTGGTAATAAAGTCCATTGACTTGTCTGTGTATTTCACATCTGCTTCATTTTAGATCATTTAATTCAAAACGTCTCAGAAAGTTGATTAAAAATTTGAGTCCTACAAACTGAAATAAACACCTACCTGTCTATGGTACCTGCTGTAAGCTGCTGTGTTCTATTGTGCAGCGTTTAAAACCTGTGAAATGGTTCATGTCTGTGCAACACTGTGCAGATATGCACAAGTCCGGAACACAGCAGTTTTTCTACACACATCTCGTTGAACCCTGTTAATTCAATAGAGCTGATGACCTTTTTAACCTAGTAGTTGTGAGAAAAAACTTTCTCTTTGCAAAGATAGCAGCTCTGAGTCTTTACCTATAATAAAGACTCAGAGCTGCTATCTTTGCAAAAAGAATGTTTTTTTCTTTTCATTTTTATTTGTTCACATAAAGGTTAGATTATTTTGTTGATATTTTAGATGAAGGAGCAAAAGGATGAACTATAAATCATTTTACAACCTGTTCTGCTGATGTATATCAGACCTGTCAATATTTGTGGAAGGCACTGTATGTACCTTTTCACTGGAAATAAGTTACACCATTGGACAGTAAATCCTTTGGTTTAAAAGTAATTTTTTTTTTTTTTTGAGAGTAAATTTATTTTGCAATGGAAAATACCTGCACAGTACATTTGTTCTGACAGTGTTGCTTCTTTTCCAGGTCAGGGGTAGCAGCCTGTTATGTTCTTGCTTACACGTCTGCATAAATATGTAACTTTAAAGTATACATAAAATGTGCCCCATATGCAGAGCAATACGTTGCTGCAGTTTTGCATTTTAATAAGATGACTGTTCTTTGCTTGTTTTACAGTGTCCTTCCCTTACCCAGATATCGACCCCTGCCATAACTACAATGTACTGAGCGATACATATAGATTCACAACCAGTGCAAACCAAAATTATTGGTCGTCGTATAGATGTGACACAAACTACATTTGGAACGGCTGGTATCGATTTCTCTATCAGGGAAATGATGCCCGGATGCCAGAGTCATGTGTTAGCACGGGCAGTTGTGAGTCTTCTTACCCACTTTGGCTCAAAGGTGGTCATCCACGGCTGGAAGATGGAGTGGTCTCTCGGCAAGTCTGTGGAAGCACATACAGAACCTGCTGTTATTACAAATCCTTTCCTATTCAAGTTAAGGCTTGTCCAGGAAATTATTATGTGTATGAGTTTATCAGACCAGTCTCCTGTTCGATTTACTGCACAGGTAGATATGTTTCCTTGTATGTATGATATTTATGTCCTTTAATAATATATTATAAATGGCATAAGCAAATGTATTAATAACATCTTATATTACCAAGCATACACTTGCCGTATCGTATCTATAGGCATATGCCATGTATTATATGGTATTATGTGCTTCTTATGGCACCTTATGAAAAAGTATTATGCACAAATAACACATAGGAGGTGTTGCCATTGCCTTCAATTTAAATTGATTAATAAAATGTCCCCAGTACCAGATGTTGGCAGCTTTACCCCAGCCTTTGCTCTAGAAGTCTCACAAACAACAGCGATTATAGAGTCCACGGCTGTGGTCAACAGTACAGTCACAGGTAAACATACTGTATTGCTAACAATATCTCAATGATTGGCAAAATTACTTTTTTTCTTTTTGTTATTCTTTTTAAGAGTGCATAAATACAGTACAGCAAAATACTGTATTACCTAAATACACTACAGCAAAATACTGTATTTCCTACATACAATAGAGCAAAATACTGTATTCTCTAAATACAGTACAGCAAAATACTCTATTCCCTAAATACAATACAGCAAAATACTCTATTCCCTAAATATAGTACAGCAAAATACTGTATTACCTAAATACAATACAGCAAAATACTCTATTGCCTAAATATAGTACAGCAAAATACTGTATTACCTAAATACAGTACAGCAAAATACTGTATTTCCTAAATACAGTACAGCAAAATACTGTATTACCTAAATACACTACAGCAAAATACTCTATTGCCTAAATATAGTACAGCAAAATACTGTATTACCTAAATACAGTACAGCAAAATACTGTATTTCCTAAATACAGTACAGCAAAATACTCTATTCCCTAAATACAGTACAGCAAAATACTGTATTCCCTAAATACAGTACAGCAAAATACTGTATTCCCTAAAGACAATACAGCAAAATACTCTATTCCCTAAATACAGTACAGCAAAATACTCTATTCCCTAAATACAGTACAGCAAAATACTGTATTCCCTAAAGACAACACAGCAAAATACTCTATTCCCTAAATACAATACAGCAAAATACTTTATTCCCTAAAAAGAGTACAGCAAAATACTGTATTCCCTAAAGACAACACAGCAAAATACTCTATTCCCTAAATACAATACAGCAAAATACTTTATTCCCTAAAAAGAGTACAGCAAAATACTGTATTCCCTAAAGACAACACAGCAAAATACTCTATTCCCTAAATACAATACAGCAAAATACTTTATTCCCTAAAAAGAGTACAGCAAAATACTGTATTCCCTAAAAAGAGTATAGCAAAATACTTTATTCCCTAAAAAGAGTACAGCAAAATACTGTTTTCCCTAAATACTTTACATTGCTGTAAGGGTGCAATCAGGGAGAAACAGGCCAAGTGTCTTCTCAAAGAATTTCAAATACACGCACACACACACACACACACACACACACACACACATATATATAGTTATAGATATACTTATATAATTTTAAGCTGGGCCTTACTGTTGTGTTTTTACTGTTTATGCTGGGCAAGTTAATACACTAACTTATGTTAATGCGAATTGCCATTATGTGGTTTGACTTTAGACATGACTAGTACAGAAAAGTACTAAATAGCAATGCCATCGTTTTTCAGTTGTTTTTCCTGAACAGATAGTATTGTTAGAGACAACACTTCTTAAGACTTATTTTAAAGTCAACCTAAAATCTTGGACAACAACATAAAACAGATGAATGATTGGCAAAAGTGACTGACACTGTCTAGATAACTTAGTTCCATCATGAGTAGTGACAGTTCACAGACTCGTATGGTCTTCCTGGGTTTAGACCAAATTTGTGTAAGTGTGCGTTTGATTGACGGCTACTCGGCTTATCCTGCCTCTCCATACACGCCAAAGAAGTTATGATTGGATGTTTTCCTAACTTGTCCCTGCCTTTCACAAAACTAAATCAGTTCTGATTGGATGTCGTCCCTGCCAAACATGTTTGTCTCGTTTTTATTCGTTGACTAAATCAATTTTAGTTTTTATCCTTTCTGTAGATTTTATTTAGTTATCGTCTCGTTTTCGTCATGAAAAAAAGGTTTGTTGATGAAAACTATGACTAAATCTAAAATCTTACATTTTGTAAGCAGGCAGTGTTAATTTTGTTGACTAACTATTTTTAGTTAGTCAACGAAATTAACACTGCCTGCTTACAAAATGTAAGATTTTAGATTTAGTCACAGTGCACAGCAGGTGTGGAAAACTTCTTTTACTTAAATTATGTTTTACGGCTTCATCTCCACTCATCATAGTAGAATCTACAATGCCTAGTGTACAATCTAGCACTGGATGTAAGAATTGTGATGTAATTTACACCAAGCCTACATTTAAAATAAGTTATTAATAGAAAAGAGCTATAATATGGTGTTATTATTGATCCTTCCCCATTCACATGCAAACTTGCCCAGGAATTCATTATATACTTTCACTTGTACATCAGCTTACTGCTGGAAAACACCTTCACTGAAATAGATGATTTCTTAATGTGTTCTTTTTTATGTTCTATTACTAATTATTATTATATTCCAACTTCCACTCCTGAAAACTCAGAAACAACAGTATCCACAGCCATGGACACCACCACCACTGCAGGTAAGCCTCACTCACTGATTATCATATCAAAATACGAGTGGGGGGTATTCAACACATCTATATATTTTTTTATTAAATATATTTCCCATGACCAGACATTTTTTAATATTCATATGTACAATGTAAAAATGATGGGCATGCTTGCTAAAAATGTATTTGTATACTTGGTATATGTACCAAGTATAGATCATTTTTAATAATCTCCTTGATTTTCTTTAGAGAGCATGACCACTGAGACAAACCAACATGTGTCTACTACTGTAGATCACAACTTTACCACAGGTATGGCTAGTACACAGTCAGAATATGTTCTCTCTTCAGTTCTATTCTGAAAAAAAAATAGTACAAACAAGTACAATTCTGTGCATTTCAGTGTGGAATTTACTTTAGTGAGCATATTTGTATTGTGATGAATTATGATACACAATCAGAGAAAATTGTATATTGTCTTTCCTCAGAGAGCCCAACCACTGAGATAAACCTGCACAAGGATACTACTGTACAACACGGCTTTACCACAGGTATGAATAGCACAGGCTGTGGGAGCGTTCTCTTTTTCTCTGAATAGAGAGGTCTTTGAATAACACACAGAAGAGCCAAACTTGAGGAAGCACTGTTTAACAGTGTCTTAAAGTCATTTTGTATTGTATGTATTTTTAACTTATATATTAAAGAGATCATAGTGCCCAGTCAGTAGAGAGGCTACATTAGATGCTATAACAATTATAACTTTGCCATTTTATGTTTTGTAGGTTTTCACTACTTCATGCCTATTTTTCATTGCAATGCAAACTGCAATTTATTAATGTGACTTAAGACATTATCTGTACTGGAAGACATCCAAACTCAAGATAATAAATATTCCTATAATATATTAACGAAATGAAATAACCATAACCTGCTTATAAAATAAGACTTTAGATTTAGTCAAAGTGCACAGCAGGTGTGGAAAACTTCTGTTACTCTAACAATGTTTTACTGCTTTATCTCCACTCGTCATAGCAGAACCTACAATACCTAGTGTACAATCTAGCACTGGACATTCTTACTGACATCAAATAAATCTAGAACTGTACTGTAATTTACACCAAGCCTACATTTAAAATAAGCTATTAATAGAAAAGAACTAAAATATGGTGTTATTTTTGATCCTTCCCCATTCACGTGAAAACTTGGAATTCCCAGGAATTTATTATATACATTCACCTGTACATCAGCTTACTGCTGGAAAAATGAAATAGACATTTTATGTGTGTTGATGGGTTGTTGTTGTTTTCTTCATTTTCTGTTTCTCTCTATAAATTCTACAGATGTTACCAGCAATATTCCAACTTCCTCTCCTGAAAACTCAGAAACAACAGCAATTATAACAGCCTTAGACACCACCACCACTGCAGGTAAGCCTCACTCAATGATTTTCATATACAAAAAATTGGGGTTTTGGTGTAAGATTGCCTTGAACATGAAAACAAGCAGAGATTTGAGTGCAAATGATAAATTGGCTTCAGTGCATTAAATCAAGCTCCAGTCAACCAGCACCTCATTTACAAAACATTTACACAAAACACGTCCTCCTTCCAAATGACAGCATTCAGCTGAGACCACTACCACTGAGACCAGTCAAATCAGAGTTCAATCTTGGCATTTTTTTTATTTTCATTAAGATTTGCTCTTCTTGCTTCTATTAAACACTGAAATATAAATAACATCTAAATCCTGAAGTAGATGCTGAAACTCTACATGCCCTGGATTTACATACTTCATTCAATTTAATTCACAAGTCATGTTAAACTGAAGCACCATCTAAAAAGGACAACACTTAACCTGCTTTAAGCTTTTATTAGTTAGCAGGTAACACTAGCATTAGACACAGAGCTGACCACAGAGGCAGTACAGGTTGTACAGGTACAGGTTGCTGAATAATAAAGATGTATTGAGGTACTGCACTGTTTGTCACAAACTCATGCTTGAAAAGCATCTATCATCATTTCTTTCTTTAGCAAGTTGTGTGGAGCTGAACTGCACAGAGGATGAATGGTGTGGGGAGAGAGATGGACTCTATGGTTGCTTCTGTAATGAGAATCATCCGCAACCCAGACATGAGTCTTATGGTGAAGTGAATTTTTTACACATATATGCTTGAAGAGCTGTTTTACTAAAACATTCTTTTTCACATTTGTATCGTTTTTCTATCTTTGCCTCTCTTTTTGTTCCAGACTCCAAAGAAACCTGTCAGAGCAGCTCTGGCTCCATGTCTCTGTCCCGCTGTCAGCTCTTTGAAGCTGGTTTCCCTGCTAACGTCCTGCACCTGAGTGACCCCAGCTGCAACGGAACTCTCCAGAATGGCAGACTGGTGTTCCACTTCGATAACAATGACCACATCTGTGTCACAAATCTCACGGTACCCTAAACAACATCTACACCTGCATGTAGATCAACAAGCAATAGACACAAACCCCCCTTGTGTATTTAATTGGGGGAAAAAATCCTGCATTAGAAAGCAAATAAAATAGAGAGTAACTTTACACTTATCTATCAGCTAGAAATCATCCTGTTCTTACTAGATGTGCTGATTTACTCTACTAGTTCAGGGATTAATCAGGAGGTCATGGCAACTGAGGCTATGTTCAGACTGTCAGCCCAAATCTGATTTTTGTCATATCCTGATAGATTTTTGATGGTCTGGACAGTAAAACCACATGAATTCCAGTCTGGGCCGCTCAAATCACATTTTAAAGTGTCTTCTGTGAACGAAAGACACGGCACCAGCATGGCTACAAATTTACTGACACTTACTTCACAACAACTCATGCAGATAGATTGGTGATGTCTGAAAACACAAATCCAGTTGGATCACTTACAGTTAACAGATAGCAGTGCAGATAATATCTCAGAACATCTGACTGAAGAAACTAATTTAATTTGTAGCCTGCAATTATTGACACACAGCAATTATTACTTCATATTAATATTAATTATATTAATTAATTGTTTTCCATTATTTATTTGTTATAGGATCATTCTGCCAAAGTGTTCTGCAATTAAAAATACATTTCAGTCTTTTAACTGAATTGGACTTTTTGCTTTGAGTGACCTTATACCTTTATTATTTTTATTTTATAGTAAAAAAATATCATTCTGTTTTGTCACTAACTAAACAACCATATCACTACTGAAACTTTAGAGCAGTGATTGTTTTAGTAGTGACTATTTTAGATATTTTTGAATAAAACAGCAGGTGTGGGTATTTCTGCTGCTGTGTTCTTGTGGTTTCCGTTATCTACGTATGATCTAAGAGCTGCGTACTGAAGGATATCAACATGCTCTGGCAATCAGCCTGTGTATATGAGTCTCTTCTACTAATGTTTATGTGTTCCACAGAAATTTAAACATTTCTTTTTCTCTTGTCCACTTTTTAAACCAGCCTTTTCATGGTGGCTTTGATGTGCTTCAGTACAGACCCTCTGACTCATTAATATCACGAAAAAATAGTTCTAATGACATTTTCTGTATTTACTGATGCTCATGTCATAAATGGGTTCATTGAGGGATTTTCCCCATACGGTATTAGGTTATGTATTTTTATCATTTACTACAATTTTTTAACCAAATTAACAACATCAACAGGCCAATGGCACACACTTCATCTACGAGAACTCTATCAAGGGAGTGTCAGACTCAGCACATGGCCCCATCAACAGAAAGAAACACCTGGAACTGCACTTCGCCTGTGTTTATCAGCTCAGCCAGACAAGCACCATGGAAACATCACTAAATACTTTGCAGAGGTGGGATATGCCCCTGCGCTGGATTCATTAAAATTCCATTTAAAATCTCACTGATTAGAAATTTTAAACTATATACGAGTATGTAGCTGTGTGTATGAGTATGTAGTTGTGTGTATGAGTATGTAGTTGTGTGTATGAGTATGTAGTTGTGTGTATGAGTATGTAGCTGTGTGTATAAGTATGTAGTTGTGTGTATGAGTATGTAGTTGTGTGTATGAGTATGTAGCTGTGTGTATGAGTATGTAGTTGTGTGTATGAGTATGTAGTTGTGTGTATGAGTATGTAGCTGTGTGTATGAGTATGTAGTTGTGTGTATGAGTATGTAGTTGTGTGTATGAGTATGTAGCTGTGTGTATGAGTATGTAGTTGTGTGTATGAGTATGTAGCTGTTTGTATGAGTATGTAGGTGCGTGTGTATGAGTATGTACTTGTGTGTATGAGTATGTAGTTGTGTGTATGAGTATGTAGTTGTGTGTATGAGTATATAGCTGTGTGTATGAGTATGTAGCTGTGTGTATGAGTATTTAGTTGTGTGTATGAGTATATAGTTGTGTGTATGAGTATGTAGTTGTTTGTATGAGTATGTCCCTGTGTGTATGGGTATGTAGTTGTGTGTATAAGTATGTAGTTGTGTGTGTGAGTATGTAGCTGTGTGTATGAGTATGTAGTTGTGTGTATGAGTATACGGTTGTATGGGTATGTAGTTTTCTTTACGAGTATGTAGATATTTGTACAGTTTTGTAGTTTTGTTTACGAGTATGTACTTGTGTGTACGAGTATTTAGTTGTGTGTATGAGTATGTAGTTGTGTGTGTGAGTATGTACCTGTGTGAATGAGTATGTAGTTGTGTGTACGAGTATTTAGTTGTGTGTACGAGTATGTAGTTGTGTGTGTGAGTATGTACCTGTGTGTATGAGTATGTAGTTGTGTGTATGAGTATGTAGTTGTGTTTATGAGTATGTAGTTGTGTGTATGAGTATGTAGCTGTGTGTGTGAGTATGTAGTTGTATATGTATAAGTATGTAGTTGTGTGTATGAGTATACAGTTGTGTGTATGAGTATGTAGTTGTGTGTATGAGTATGTAGTTGTGTGTATGAGTATGCAGATGTGTGTATGAGTATTTAGTTGTGTGTATGAGTATGGAGTGGTGCGTATGAGCATGTAGCTATGTGTATGACTATGTAGTTGTGTGTATGAGTATATAATTGTGTGTGTGAGTATGTACCTGTGTGTATGAGTATGTAGTTGTGTGTACGAGTATTTAGTTGTGTGTACGAGTATGTAGTTGTGTGTGTGAGTATGTACCTGTGTGTATGAGTATGTAGTTGTGTGTATGAGTATGTAGTTCTGTTTATGAGTATGTAGTTGTGTGTATGAGTATGTAGCTGTGTGTGTGAGTATGTAGTTGTATATGTATAAGTATGTAATTGTGTGTATGAGTATACAGTTGTGTGTATGAGTATGTAGTTGTGTGTATGAGTATGTAGTTGTGTGTATGAGTATGCAGATGTGTGTACGGGTATGTAGTTGTCTGCATGAGTATGTAGTTGTGTGTACGGATATGTAGTTGTATGTACGGGTATGTAGTTGTGTGTACGGGTATGTAGTTGTGTGTACGGGTATGTAGTTGTGTGTACGAGTATGTAGTTGTGTGTACGGGTATGTAGTTGTGTGTACGGGTATGTAGTTGTGTGTATAAGTATGTAGCTGTGTGTATGAGTATTTAGTTGTGTGTATGAGTATGTAGTAGTGTGTATGAGTATGTAGTTATGTGTATGAGTATGTAGTTGTGTGTATGAGTATGTAGTTGTTTGTGTGAGTATGTAGTTGTGTGTATAAGTATGTAGTTGTGTGTATGAGTATGTAGGTGTGTGTGTATGAGTATGTAGCTGTGCGTATGAGTATGTACTTGTGTGTATGAGTATGTACTTGTGTGTATGAGTATGTAGCTGTGCGTATGAGTATGTAGCTGTGTGTGTGATTATGTAGCTGTGTGTATGAGTATGTAGTTGTGCGTATGATTATGTAGTTGTGCGTATGAGTATGTAGTTTTGCGTATGGGTATGTAGTTGTGCGTATGAGTATGTAGTTGTGCGTATGGGTATGTAGCTGTTTGTATGAGTATGTAGCTGTGTGTATGAGTATGTAGCTGTGTGTATAGGTATGTAGCTGTGTGTATGAGTATGTAGTTGTGTGTATGAGTATTTAGTTGTGTGTATGAGTATGTAGTTATGTGTATGAGTATGTAGTTGTGTGTATGAGTATGTAGCTGTTTGTATGAGTATGTAGTTGTGTGTATGAGTACGTAGTTGTGTGTATTAGTATGTAGTTGTGTGTATTAGTATGTAGTTGTGTTTATGAGTATGTAGTTATGTGTATGAGTATGTAGTTGTGTGTATGAGTATGTAGCTGTTTGTATGAGTATGTAGTTGTGTGTATGAGTACGTAGTTGTGTGTATTAGTATGTAGTTGTGTGTATTAGTATGTAGTTGTGTTTTTGAGTATGTAGCTATGTGTATGAGTATGTAGTTGTGTTTATGAGTATGTAGTTGTGTGTATGAGTATGTAGTTGTGTGTATGGGTATGTTATTGTGTGTATGAGTATGTTGTTGTGTGCGTGAGTATGTAGTTGTGTGCATGAGTATGTAGTTGTGTGTATGGGTATGTAGTTGTGTTTATGAGTATGTAGTTGTGTATATGAGTATATAGTTGTGTGTATGGGTATGTAGTTGTGTGTATGAGTATGTTGTTGTTTGTTTGAGTATGTAGTTGTGTGTATGAGTATGTAGTTGTGTGTATGAGTATGTAGTTGTGTGTGAGAGTATGTACTTGTGTGTATGAGTATATAGCTGTGTGTATGAGTATGTAGCTGTGTGTATGAGTATGTAGTTGTGCGTATGAGTATTTAGTTGTGCGTATGAGTATGTAGCTGTGCGTATGAGTATGTAGCTGTGCGTATATGTATGTAGCTGTGCGTATGAGTATGTAGCTGTGTGTATGAGTATGTAGCTGTGTGTATGAGTATGTAGCTGTGTGTATAAGTATGTAGTTTTGTGTATGAGTATGTAGTTGTGTGTATGAGTATGTAGCTGTGTGTATGAGTATGTAGCTGTGTGTATGAGTATGTAGTTGTGTGTATGAGTATGTAGTTGTGTGTATGAGTATGTAGTTGTGTGTACTGATATGTAGTTGTATGTACGGGTATGTAGTTGTGTGTACGGGTATGTAGTTGTGTGTATGAGTATGTAGCTGTGTGTATGAGTATGTAGTTGTGTGTATGAGTATACGGTTGTATGGGTATGTAGTTTTCTTTACGAGTATGTAGTTGTTTGTACAGTTTTGTAGTTTTGTTTACGAGTATTTAGTTGTGTGTATTAGTATGTAGTTGTGTGTGTGAGTATGTACCTGTGTGTATGAGTATGTAGTTGTGTGTATGAGTATGTAGTTGTGTTTATGAGTATGTAGTTGTGTGTATGAGTATGTAGCTGTGTGTGTGAGTATGTAGTTGTATATGTATAAGTATGTAGTTGTGTGTATGAGTATATAGTTGTGTGTATGAGTATGTAGTTGTGTGTATGAGTATGTAGTTGTGTGTATGAGTATGCAGATGTGTGTACGGGTATGTAGTTGTCTGCATGAGTATGTAGTTGTGTGTACGGATATGTAGTTGTATGTACGGGTATGTAGTTGTGTGTATGGGTATGTAGTTGTGTGTACGGGTATGTAGTTGTGTGTACGGGTATGTAGTTGTGTGTACGGGTATGCAGTTGTGTGTATAAGTATGTAGCTGTGTGTATAAGTATGTAGTTGTGTGTATGAGTATGTAGTTGTGTGTATGAGTATGTAGTTGTTTGTATGAGTATGTAGTTGTGTGTATAAGTATATAGTTGTGTGTATGAGTATGTAGGTGTGTGTGTATGAGTATGTAGCTGTGCGTATGAGTATGTACTTGTGTGTATGAGTATGTACTTGTGTGTATGAGTATGTAGCTGTGTGTGTGAGTATGTAGTTGTGTGTATGAGTATGTAGTTGTGCGTATGAGTATGTAGCTGTGCGTATGAGTATGTACTTGTGTGTATGAGTATGTACTTGTGTGTATGAGTATGTAGCTGTGTGTGTGAGTATGTAGTTGTGTGTATGAGTATGTAGCTGTGTGTATAGGTATGTAGCTGTGTGTATGAGTATGTAGTTGTGTGTATGAGTATGTAGTTGTGTGTATGAGTATGTAGTTGTGTGTATGAGTATTTAGTTGTGTGTATGAGTATGTAGTTATGTGTATGAGTATGTAGCTGTTTGTATGAGTATGTAGCTGTGTGTATGAGTATGTAGCTGTGTGTATGAGTATGTAGCTGTGTGTATAAGTATTTAGTTGTGTGTATGAGTATGTAGCTGTGTGTATGAGTATGTAGCTGTGTGTATGAGTATGTAGGTGTGTGTATGAGTATGTAGTTGTGTGTATGAGTATGTAGTTGTGTGTATGAATATGTAGTTGTGTGTACGGGTATGTAGCTGTGTGTATGCGTATGTAGTTGTGTGTATGAGTATGTAGTTTTGTGTTTGAGTATTTAGTTGTGTGTATGAGTATGTAGTTGTGTGTATAAGTATGTAGTTGTGTGTATGAGTATGTAGTTGTTTGTATGAGTATGTAGGTGTGTGTGTATGAGTATGTAGTTGTGTGTATGAGTATGTAGCTGTGTGTATGAGTATGTAGCTGTGTGTATGAGTATGTAGTTGTGTGTATGAGTATGTAGTTGTGTGTATGAGCATGTAGTTGTGCGTATGAGTATGTAGTTGTGCGTATGAATCTGTAGTTGTGCGTATGAATATGTAGTTGTGCGTATGAGTATGTAGTTTTGCGTATGGCTATGTAGTTGTGCGTAAGATTATGTAGTTGTTTGTATGAGTATGTAGTTGTGCGTATGAGTATGTAGTTGTGCGTATGGGTATGTAGTTCTGCGTATGAGTATGTAGTTGTGTGTATGACTATATAGTTGTGTGTATAAGTATGTAGCACTTTGTATGAGTATGTAGCTGTGTGTATGAGTATGTAGCTGTGTGTATAGGTATGTAGCTGTGTGTATGAGTATGTAGTTGTGTGTATGAGTATGTAGTTGTGTGTATGAGTATTTAGTTGTGTGTATGAGTATGTAGTCATGTGTATGAGTATGTAGTTGTGTGTATGAGTATGTAGCTGTGTGTATGAGTATGTAGTTGTGTGTATGAGTACGTAGTTGTGTGTATGAGTATGTAGTTGTGTGTATGAGTATGTAGTTGTGTTTATGAGTATGTAGCTGTGTGTATGAGTATGTAGTTGTGTGTATGAGTATACGGTTGTATGGGTATGTAGTTTTCTTTACGAGTATGTAGTTGTTTGTACAGTTTTGTAGTTTTGTTTACGAGTATGTACTTGTGTGTACGAGTATTTAGTTGTGTGTATGAGTATGTAGTTGTGTGTGTGAGTATGTACCTGTGTGTATGAGTATGTAGGTGTGTGTGTATGAGTATGTAGCTGTGCGTATGAGTATGTACTTGTGTGTATGAGTATGTACTTGTGTGTATGAGTATGTAGCTGTGTGTGTGAGTATGTAGTTGTGTGTATGAGTATGTAGTTGTGCGTATGAGTATGTAGCTGTGCGTATGAGTATGTACTTGTGTGTATGAGTATGTACTTGTGTGTATGAGTATGTAGCTGTGTGTGTGAGTATGTAGTTGTGTGTATGAGTATGTAGCTGTGTGTATAGGTATGTAGCTGTGTGTATGAGTATGTAGTTGTGTGTATGAGTATGTAGTTGTGTGTATGAGTATGTAGTTGTGTGTATGAGTATGTAGTTGTGTGTATGAGTATTTAGTTGTGTGTATGAGTATGTAGTTATGTGTATGAGTATGTAGCTGTTTGTATGAGTATGTAGCTGTGTGTATGAGTATGTAGCTGTGTGTATGAGTATGTAGCTGTGTGTATGAGTATGTAGCTGTGTGTATGAGTATGTAGGTGTGTGTATGAGTATGTAGTTGTGTGTATGAGTATGTAGTTGTGTGTATGAATATGTAGTTGTGTGTACGGGTATGTAGCTGTGTGTATGCGTATGTAGTTGTGTGTATGAGTATGTAGTTGTGTGTATGAGTATTTAGTTGTGTGTATGAGTATGTAGTTGTGTGTATAAGTATGTAGTTGTGTGTATGAGTATGTAGTTGTTTGTATGAGTATGTAGGTGTGTGTGTATGAGTATGTAGTTGTGTGTATGAGTATGTAGCTGTGTGTATGAGTATGTAGCTGTGTGTATGAGTATGTAGTTGTGTGTATGAGTATGTAGTTGTGTGTATGAGCATGTAGTTGTGCGTATGAGTATGTAGTTGTGCGTATGAATCTGTAGTTGTGCGTATGAATATGTAGTTGTGCGTATGAGTATGTAGTTTTGCGTATGGCTATGTAGTTGTGCGTAAGATTATGTAGTTGTTTGTATGAGTATGTAGTTGTGCGTATGAGTATGTAGTTGTGCGTATGGGTATGTAGTTCTGCGTATGAGTATGTAGTTGTGTGTATGACTATATAGTTGTGTGTATAAGTATGTAGCACTTTGTATGAGTATGTAGCTGTGTGTATGAGTATGTAGCTGTGTGTATAGGTATGTAGCTGTGTGTATGAGTATGTAGTTGTGTGTATGAGTATGTAGTTGTGTGTATGAGTATTTAGTTGTGTGTATGAGTATGTAGTCATGTGTATGAGTATGTAGTTGTGTGTATGAGTATGTAGTTGTGTTTATGAGTATGTAGCTGTGTGTATGAGTATGTAGTTGTGTGTATGAGTATACGGTTGTATGGGTATGTAGTTTTCTTTACGAGTATGTAGTTGTTTGTACAGTTTTTTAGTTTTGTTTACGAGTATGTACTTGTGTGTACGAGTATTTAGTTGTGGTATGAGTATGTAGTTGTGTGTGTGAGTATGTACCTGTGTGTATGGTATGTAGTTGTGTGTACGAGTATTTAGTTGTGTGTATGAGTATGTAGTTGTGTGTGTGAGTATGTACCTGTGTGTATGAGTATGTAGTTGTGTGTATGAGTATGTAGTTGTGTTATGAGTATGTAGTTGTGTGTATGAGTATGTAGCTGTGGTGTGAGTATGTATTGGTATATGTATAAGTATGTATTTGTGTGTATGAGTAATATAGTTGTGTGTATGAGTATGTAGTTGTGTGTATGAGTAGTAGCTGTGTGTATCGAGTATGCGAATTGTGTGTACGGGTATGTAGTTGTCTCCGCATGAGTATGTAGTTGTGTGTACGGATATGTAGTTGTATGCACAGGGTATGTAGTTGTGTGTATGGGTATGTATGTTGTGTGTACGGGCTATGTAGTTGTGTGTACGATGTATGTAGTTGTGTGTACGGGTATGTAGTTGTGTGTAAGGGGTAGCTAGCTGTGTGTATAAGTATTTAGTTGTGTGTATGAGTATGTAGCTGTGTGTATGAGTATGTAGCTGTGTGTATGAGTATGTAGTTGTGTGTATGAGTATGTAGTTGTGTGTATGAATATGTAGTTGTGTGTACGGGTATGTAGCTGTGTGTATGCGTATGTAGTTGTGTGTATGAGTATGTAGTTGTGTGTATGAGTATTTAGTTGTGTGTATGAGTATGTAGTTGTGTGTATAAGTATGTAGTTGTGTGTATGAGTATGTAGTTGTTTGTATGAGTATGTAGGTGTGTGTGTATGAGTATGTAGTTGTGTGTATGAGTATGTAGCTGTGTGTATGAGTATGTAGCTGTGTGTATGAGTATGTAGTTGTGTGTATGAGTATGTAGTTGTGTGTATGAGCATGTAGTTGTGCGTATGAGTATGTAGTTGTGCGTAATGAATCTGTAGTTGTGCGTATGAATATGTAGTTGTGCGTATGAGTATGTAGTTTTGCGTATGGCTGAGTAAGTATGACTGTGTGTAGTGAGTATGTAGCTGTGTGTGTGATATGAGTTTGTGATAGTATGTAGTTGTGTTATGAGTATGTAGCTGTGCGTATGAGTATGTACTTGTGTGTATGAGTATGTACTTGTGTGTATGAGTATGTAGCTGTGTGTGTGAGTATGTAGTTGTGTGTATGAGTATGTAGCGTAGTGTGTGTGTGATTATGTAGCTGTGTGTATGAGTATGTAGTTGTGCGTATGAGTATGTAGTTGTGCGTATGAATCTGTAGTTGTGCGTATGAATATGTAGTTGTGCGTATGAGTATGTAGTTTTGCGTATGGGTATGTAGTTGTGCGTATGAGTATGTAGTTGTTTGTATGAGTATGTAGTTGTGCGTATGGGTATGTAGTTGTGCGTATGAGTATGTAGTTGTGTGTATGAGTATATAGTTGTGTGTATAAGTATGTAGCTGTTTGTATGAGTATGTAGCTGTGTGTATGAGTATGTAGCTGTGTGTATAGGAATGTAGCTGTGTGTATGAGTATGTAGTTTTGTGTATGAGTATGTAGTTGTGTGTATGAGTATTTAGTTGTGTGTATGAGTATGTAGTTATGTGTATGAGTATGTAGTTGTGTGTATGAGTATGTAGCTGTGTGTATGAGTATGTAGTTGTGTGTATGAGTACGTAGTTGTGTGTATTAGTACGAAGTTGTGTGTATGAGTATGTAGTTGTGTTTATGAGTATGTAACTGTGTATATGAGTATGTAGTTGTGTTTATGAGTATGTAGTTGTGTGTATGGGTATGTTGTTGTGTGTATGAGTATGTAGCTGTGTATATGAGTATATAGTTGTGTGTATGGGTATGTAGTTGTGTGTATGAGTATGTAGTTGTGTGTGTGAGTATGTAGTTGTGCGTATGGGTATGTAGTTGTGCGTATGAGTATGTAGTTGTGCGTATGGGTATGTAGTTGTGCGTATGAGTATGTAGTTGTGTGTATGAGTATATAGTTGTGTGTATAAGTATGTAGCTGTTTGTATGAGTATGTAGCTGTGTGTATGAGTATGTAGCTATGTGTATAGTTATGTAGCTGCGTGTATGAGTATGTAGTTGTGTGTATGAGTATTTAGTTGTGTGTATGAGTATGTAGCTGTTTGTATGAGTATGTAGTTGTGTGTATGAGTACGTAGTTGTGTGTATAAGTATGTAGTTGTGTGTATGAGTATGTAGTTGTGTTTATGAGTATGTAGCTGTGTGTATGAGTATGTAGTTGTGTTTGTGAGTATGTAGTTGTGTGTATGAGTATGTAGTTGTGTGTATGGGTATGTTATTGTGTGTATGAGTATGTAGCTGTGTGTATGAGTATGTAGTTGTGTGTATGAGTACGTAGCTGTGTGTATGAGTACGTAGTTGTGTGTATGAGTACGTAGTTGTGTGTATGAGTATGCAGTTGTGTTTATGAGTATGTAGCTGTGTGTATGAGTATGTAGTTGTGTTTATGAGTATGTAGTTGTGTGTATGAGTATGTAGTTGTGTGTATTGGTATGATGTTGTGTGTATGAGTATGTAGCTGTGTATATGAGTATATAGTTGTGTGTATGGGTATGTAGTTGTTTGTATGAGTATGTAGCTGTGTTAATGAGTATGTAGTTGTGTGTGTGAGTATGTAGTTGTGCGTATGGGTATGTAGTTGTGCGTATGAGTATGTAGTTGTGCGTATGGGTATGTAGTTGTGCGTATGAGTATGTAGTTGTGTGTATGAGTATATAGTTGTGTGTATAAGTATGTAGCTGTTTGTATGAGTATGTAGCTGTGTGTATGAGTATGTAGCTGTGTGTATAGTTATGTAGCTGTGTGTATGAGTATGTAGTTGTGTGTATGAGTATTTAGTTGTGTGTATGAGTATGTAGTTGTGTGTATGAGTATGTAGTTATGTGTATGAGTATGTAGTTGTGTGTATGAGTATGTAGCTGTTTGTATGAGTATGTAGTTGTGTGTATGAGTACGTAGTTGTGTGTATAAGTATGTAGTTGTGTGTATGAGTATGTAGTTGTGTTTATGAGTATGTAGCTGTGTGTATGAGTATGTAGTTGTGTTTGTGAGTATGTAGTTGTGTGTATGAGTATGTAGTTGTGTGTATGGGTATGTTATTGTGTGTATGAGTATGTAGCTGTGTGTATGAGTATGTAGTTGTGTGTATGAGTACGTAGCTGTGTGTATGAGTACGTAGTTGTGTGTATGAGTACGTAGTTGTGTGTATGAGTATGTAGTTGTGTTTATGAGTATGTAGCTGTGTGTATGAGTATGTAGTTGTGTTTATGAGTATGTAGTTGTGTGTATGAGTATGTAGTTGTGTGTATGGGTATGTTGTTGTGTGTATGAGTATGTAGCTGTGTATATGAGTATATAGTTGTGTGTATGGGTATGTAGTTGTTTGTATGAGTATGTAGCTGTGTTAATGAGTATGTAGCTGTGTGTGTGAGTATGTAGTTGTATGTGTATAAGTATGTAGTCGTGTGTATGAGTATGTAGGTGTGTGTGTATGACTATGTAGCTGTGTGTATGAGTATGTAGTTGTGTGTATGAGTATGTAGTTGTGTGTATGAGTATGTAGCTGTGTGTATGAGTATGTAGCTGTGTGTATGAGTATGTAGCTGTGTGTATAAGTATGTAGTTGTGTGTATGAGTATGTAGCTGTGTGTATGAGTATGTAGCTGTGTGTATGAGTATGTAGCTGTGTGTATGAGTATGTAGTTGTGTGTATGAGTATGTAGTTGTGTGTATGAGTATGTAGTTGTGTGTATGAATATGTAGTTGTGTGTACGGGTATGTAGTTGTGTGTATGCGTATGTAGTTGTGTGTATGAGTATGTAGTTGTGTGTATGAGTATTTAGTTGTGTGTATGAGTATGTAGTTGTGTGTATAAGTATGTAGTTGTGTGTATGAGTATGTAGTTGTTTGTATGAGTATGTAGGTGTGTGTGTATGAGTATGTAGTTGTGTGTATGAGTATGTAGCTGTGTGTATGAGTATGTAGCTGTGTGTATGAGTATGTAGTTGTGTGTGTGAGTATGTACCTGTGTGTATGAGTATTTAGTTGTGTGTATGAGTATGTAGTTGTGTTTATGAGTATGTAGTTGTGTGTATGAGTATGTAGCTGTGTGTGTGAGTATGTAGTTGTATATGTATGCGTATGTAGTTGTGTGTATGAGTATATAGTTGTGTGTATGAGTATGTAGTTGTGTGTATGAGTATGCAGATGTGTGTACGGGTATGTAGTTGTCTGCATGAGTATGTAGTTATGTGTACGGATATGTAGTTGTATGTACGGGTATGTAGTTGTGTGTATGGGTATGTAGTTGTGCGTATGAGTATGTAGTTGTGCGTATGAATCTGTAGTTGTGCGTATGAATCTGTAGTTGTGCGTATGAGTATGTAGTTTTGCGTATGGGTATGTAGTTGTGCGTAAGAGTATGTAGTTGTTTGTATGAGTATGTAGTTGTGCGTATGAGTATGTAGTTGTGCGTATGGGTATGTAGTTGTGCGTATGAGTATGTAGTTGTGTGTATGAGTATATAGTTGTGTGTATAAGTATGCAGCACTTTGTATGAGTATGTAGCTGTGTGTATGAGTATGTAGCTGTGTGTATAGGTATGTAGCTGTGTGTATGAGTATGTATTTGTGTGTATGAGTATGTAGCTGTGTGTATGAGTATGAAGTTGTGTGTATGAGTACGTAGTTGTGTGTATGAGTATGTAGTTGTGTGTATGAGTATGTAGTTGTGTTTATGAGTATGTAGCTGTGTGTATGAGTATGTAGCTGTGTGTATGAGTATGTAGCTGTGTGTATGAGTATGTAGCTGTGTGTATGAGTATGTAGCTGTGTGTATAAGTATTTAGTTGTGTGTATGAGTATGTAGCTGTGTGTATGAGTATGTAGCTGTGTGTATGAGTATGTAGTTGTGTGTATGAGTATGTAGTTGTGTGTATGAATATGTAGTTGTGTGTACGGGTATGTAGCTGTGTGTATGCGTATGTAGTTGTGTGTATGAGTATGTAGTTGGTGTGTATGAGTATTTAGTTGTGTGTATGAGTATGTAGTTGTGTGTATAAGTATGTAGTTGTGTGTATGAGTATGTAGTTGTTTGTATGAGTATGTAGGTGTGTGTGTATGAGTATGTAGTTGTGTGTATGAGTATGTAGCTGTGTGTATGAGTATGTAGCTGTGTGTATGAGTATGTAGTTGTGTGTATGAGTATGTAGTTGTGTGTATGAGTATGTAGTTGTGCGTATGAGTATGTAGTTGTGCGTATGAATCTGTAGTTGTGCGTATGAATATGTAGTTGTGCGTATGAGTATGTAGTTTTGCGTATGGCTATGTAGTTGTGCGTAAGATTATGTAGTTGTTTGTATGAGTATGTAGTTGTGCGTATGAGTATGTAGTTGTGCGTATGGGTATGTAGTTTTGCGTATGGCTATGTAGTTGTGCGTAAGATTATGTAGTTGTTTGTATGAGTATGTAGTTGTGTGTATGAGTATGTAGCTGTGTGTGTGAGTATGTAGTTGTGTGTATGAGTATGTAGTTGTGTTTATGAGTATGTAGCTGTGCGTATGAGTATGTACTTGTGTGTATGAGTATGTACTTGTGTGTATGAGTATGTAGCTGTGTGTGTGAGTATGTAGTTGTGTGTATGAGTATGTAGCTGTGTGTGTGATTATGTAGCTGTGTGTATGAGTATGTAGTTGTGCGTATGAGTATGTATTTGTGCGTATGAATCTGTAGTTGTGCGTATGAATATGTAGTTGTGCGTATGAGTATGTAGTTTTGCGTATG